>OZ038477.1:89597792-89815292 GCA_964036315.1 Acanthosepion esculentum | reverse complement strand
TATGCCCATATATTAAGTGTTTGTTTTACTATTTTAGAGTGCATACAAACTTTCTGAGCAGCAGATCTATCAATTGATTTAATAAAACTTTTGCACTTCATGTCAGCAGAAAATGCTAGCCTGTGAAAGCGCAATGAGTCACTTTCTTGGAGGTTAGCATCGACCATACTGATGGAAGGAAAAAAGGTTCTCTAAGACGATTAAAAGAGACCAATTTTATTTTGATCAGTTTGTAAAATGGTTAATGAATGTATTGTGAGTTGGCAGAATTTCACCAACCAACTTAATTCAGTTTTGATTGACATGCTTTATTAAACAAAAGATGTCAACTTTTCAGTTTTTAATTATTATAAGTGGCAATAGAAAATGATATTTTAGAGAAAAAGATTGTTTTAGTTCATTTTATTACAGATAGTGAAAAATGGTTATAGAATTTTTTAAAAGCTAATTCTTTAATTCATAATGAGATATGCACACACTCACATTTTGACCAGATCAAAAAGTAATCCCAAAATAAATTTAGGGTATTTGGTCAGATTTTGAAAAGTGGGCTAAGCTGAAAACTTGTCAGGCTCTGTGTGTGTAAAATGTATATTTCTATTTTTACTATTCTTGATTTTGTCCCCATTTATCCCCAATAGGTGTGAAGTTATCAAAAGATTCCTTATGGTTGAAAAATATTGATGTCTGGTACTTCTGGTCCTGCTTGAATTGTCTCTGAACAGCTGTTGGTTGCTGTAGAGCCAACCTTCAAATGCAGGGATTTGCCACTGACGGTGATCCCAACTGCAAATTATAAACTATGGAACATCATCTAGTTTGTCCCAAGCCCGAAGATTCATGCACACTTAATGACCTTGAAATCTTAACACCTCAGGCAAGACTCTGTGTACAACACTGGATGGGTGTAGTGTGGTGCCCGATAAGAAGATAGAAAATATCACTTATCACCCAAATTCACTGTCAATTGATACTTTCACATCATCCCCGTACGCTAAAATGGAGCAGCCATGTAAAAATTTTGTAATTAAAACAGAAAAAATAAAAAGGAAAAATGTACAGACAATAGGAGGCTTCTATTTTTAACATAAAAAATGTCTGGAGGTCAATTCTTTGTCTATTTCTGTTTGTCTTTGAATAGAAATAATATTTAAGAAGTCTTACTAATTTGATAGCATTGATTGATTTGTTTTTTATGGCCTATCAACCTAAGTAAGAAATATTTTTAGATTGTAAGAATTTTTTTGGAGATAATAATTTAAGTGAATACCAATGAACTTGATTGGAATTGGAACTCTTCTCTTCAATTTCCAGCTATTATCCATTACACTACCCACATATCTAAGCTTATAGCACTAGGTATTTCCAAGTGGTCACCCATCCAAGTACAGACCAAGGTTGCTTAACTTCAGTGATTATATGAGAACTGGTGTTTCAACAGGATGTGGCTGTAAGCCCAATTTGTTAACAAGAAGGATAATGTGTTTAGAAAACTACTTATTTATATAACAACTAATAACTTGTTACAATATTATACAAATTGGGATATAAAGTATTTTTTGTATTTAGTAGTGCTGAAAAGTTCTCATTTTGACCCATTTCCCAAAATCTGGCCAAATAACCAAAGCTAAGTTTTGAGAGATTTTTTGGTTGAGCTGAGAAATTTTCATATGAGTAGTTTTGGCTCTTATTACCGAAGTTGATATTGTTACTCAAACCTGTTTATGGTTGACCTGTTCTCATTCAATTATTGAAGTTAAGCAATGTCAAGATGGGTGACTGCTTGTAAAAACACCTGGTACTTTAAGCAACCTCCTACAATCTAAAACATGTTTTGGCTTAAAAAAAAACCCAAAGAGTTGATAAGCTGTAATAAAAACAAAACAATATGGTTGAAGAAAAATGTCAATTTTTTTGTAGTCTTTAATCAAGTAAGGTTTTTAAAAAAAATTTTGTTTTATTATTAATGTTCACCTAATACAGGACTCAAGGGCTACTCAAAGTAGAGGGTTATGGAATTGAGGTTGTATTAGTGTAGGAGGAGGAGGAGGTGTAATTTATGAGATTATGTAGGAAACAAATCTGTTAACCCTAGATAAAGATGTTAAGATTGTAGTGACCAAGAAAACATCCTCTCAGGAGTCTGTTCCACAAAGTAGCTGTTCTTGAGAAGAAGTTGTGGCATTTTCTTCTTATTAATGGAATATGAAAGCAAAGAGGATTCGTCCCAGTGTATGTGACATGGTGGGTCTTAGCTGTGAAGGTCAAAATTGATTGAACTATGAGAAGAATCTTTTTGTATTCATCAAAAACAGTTTCTTGATTTAATGTTATATAAATTGTGAAATTCTGAATTTTGTAGCGTTTGGGATTGAGTGGAAATTTCACCTTTTAAATAGTCAAGCTTGCTATTAATTTTAAATTAGATGAAGCACACACACTTTTCATTTGTGATTTGTTAGAACTTGTTAGATATTTGTTCTGATCACAAGCCAGATAGCCTTCTTATTGAGCATTCCTGATATAAAAAAGTGAATTATTAAATTCAACCTAGTTTTACAATAATGCATGAGCAGCAAATATGTTGCAACTTGTTAATATGTATGAACAATCTCTTGGAAGCCTGCAGTTTCTGCAGTGTCCTTTGGCTGCAATTTGCAATTCTTCTGTTGACATGAAAGGACTCTTTAAACTCCTACTTTTACTCTTTTTTTTTTTTCATGCAAGTCTTTATGTATGTTAAAGAACTCTTTCATTCCCCCACCAAATCATATATAGAAAATATAATTTATGTGCATAATACCAAGCTCGTTTGTAAAAGCCCAAGAAACTGGGTGGCATGAGTTCTTCTACTTGTGAAATCAATAAAATGTTTTGTTCCTATTAATCATAATTCTGTTGAATTTTATGTTTTTCTAACTATACTTTATGATTACTAGATATGTATACCAGTTGGGTTTGTTACATTCACTTATGTGCAAATAACCTTGGGAAATGTATGACTCCATTATCATAACTATGGGTGAAATAGTAGAATTTGTATCAGGAAAAATCATTGTTATTCCCCAAAAAATTCTTAATGCAATATTCACTTGCAAAAAAGAAAAGCAATTATTCTTATAATCCAATGATGTTTCAGTTTTAAATAACCTACAAAGACATAAAAAAAACAAATCAATAAATCAATTAGATATATATATATATGTGCTGGTAGCAAAACAGTTATCATCAGCACAGAAACTTGAATCATTGGCCTAGTTTGTTCTGCTCACTTTTCCACAAATGCTTTTAGGAAAAGGCATGAATCAAATCCATCTCTTCAGTCTCCAGCTATGGGTTAAATATCAGGGTAGACTGAGTTCTCTAATCTTGGATGGCGTCCAATCCAAGAAAAAGAAAATTTTTAAATCAAAACCATGGAAAAGGCAATAAGAAACCTCTCCACTCTTCTCAAGAAGTCATGGCAAGTCATTAGTAATCAGGAAAAGGAATCTGGAGCGCTATGATTATGTACATCCTGAAGAGACATGATGTTAACAAAAAGAAAAAAATATATATGCAGAATTACAGTAAAACTGCTTCAGATATAGAAAAGATAACTTTTGTACATTTTGTGCTGTGTCCCTTTAGGAGTTGGCAATCTTGGCTCTCCACAATTTCCTGTCCTTTGTACTTCTTAATAAATTTTGTCTTTTTTATCTCTCCTAAACCTTGTTTCACCATCCATTTTCTCAAGCTAGCTAGGTTGATTATGCATTGTTTTCCTCTATCTCTCTTGCTTTCAATATGTCCTGTGAGTATCAAATTTTCCAAGGCCTCTTTCCTCATTATGTGCCCTAGAAATTTCAGTGATCTCTTTCTGATGTTAAGTATAAGTTTTCTTTTTGTTTCCATTTTCTCTAAAATTTCTTTGTTGCTCACATGTTTGGTTCATGTTATTCTCAGCTTCCTTCTGTAGAACTACATTTCTGTTGCTTCAAGTCACTTCATCAAACATTCACATTTCTTAAGACTTTCCTTAGCTTTTGGAAGGCATATTTTACTATCCACAATGTGCCTTTGGATTTCAATATTGTTAAAACACTTCCCAGATTATACTAATTTGATTTTGGTATCTCCAATTTGTAATTTGTTTTTCTTTTTGCTAACAACCTTATATTCTGTCTTCTTGCAATTGGTTTAGTTGTTTCTTCTCACTGAGCAAATCTTTCAGCTTCTATATGTCATATTCTTTCAGGACATGGGCAAGTATGGCTCTCTTCAATGTTATGTCCTTTGTAGACATTGGCAAGCTTTGACATTTTACTGTCTCTTCTAATCCATATTCTGCCAACCATTTACAAAAGCCCATCAGATTATTTGCTGCTTTCCTCTACTCTTCCTGGCTTCAATCAGTCCTGTGAGTTTCGAATTTTCTAAGCCCTCTTCCCTCATTATGTGTCCTATAAATTTCAACTGTCTTTTTTTCTGATTCTAATTGGAGATTTGAGGAAGATCTCTAGTCATTTGTTTTAAAGCAACTGATTATTTTCACTAAAGTTTAAAAAAGGTAATCTTTACTTATTAAAGAATTATTCATTGATAACAAGCAAAAGCCCCAATGCATCAAATATGTTTTAGTTGCCATTTAATCTTGTCAAAATTATAACATTGCAGTTACAGTACACTTAAATTTTATTGCACTTGAATTTGATTAAATATCATTTACCTGTTTTTGTCATAATTACTAATCACATTTTTTTTTTCAATAATCTCTTCCCAAACCTTGTTAAATTTCTTTTTTAGAAGTTAACCTATTAATTATTTAAAAAGATAAAGTATTTAGATAAGAGATTCAAAAACATGTTTAATTAGGTTCTAATTAGAACAATTCAGTTACTTTAATAAAGTCTATTGAAAAAACAAGGATATCTTTATTTCATTCTCAAAAGTGTTTTTTTGAATCTTTCATAATCAATAAATTTGTTTGAAAGATAATTGTTTCATCAAACTTTCATAGCTAAAAGCAGGTCCAGTGCAAGGGCCTTGTGGGCCCCCACCTGAATCTATGATGCACCCCCCGCCCCCAAATCTATGATATGGAGTTCTCCACTCTACCACATCTCAATTGTCATAAGGTAGTATTCATATAAAATACAAATTTTATTGTAATCTAATTATGTATAATAATAAATCCTATGCAATATAGGTGGACAATTCAACTTGAAAAATTGAAAATAGATACAGTGTATTGAAATAGAAATTAGAGACATGTCATAATAGATCTTTCCATCTTAAATAAATCAACAATGTTTTACAGCAATTTGAGATTTTTCTTGTTAAAATGTTGAATAATTTTAAAACATTCAACATTATGGATAAAAAATAGTGAATTTTACAGTGTGTTATTTCAAGACATTTTCAAGACTGTCGAGGGGTTTGCACCAGCCCTGGCTAAAAATATATACAAATTTTTTTAGAAGAGATAATATGAGTAGAATTGTAATACTTCCCTCCTTGTCAACTGTAGTTAACTGCGTTGCTGTATGAACTATATGAAATTTCTATATTGTTTTATAAGACTTATCAACCATTTGCAGATTATTTAAAGCCGGAAAATATTGTAAGACTGTAAGAATTTTTTGGACATAATAATGATCTGCTGATACAAATCCTACTATTTTAATCCATAGCTGGGGGAGGAGAGGTGGATTCATATCTTCCCCAAGGCTATTTACATGTAAGTTAATATAATGAACCAAATTGGAATTGGAACTTGGCTCTCTGATTTCCAATTCTGAGCTTTTATCCATTATTCCCAAGTGGTCACTCATCTAGGTACTAACCAGGCTTGATGTTGCTTAACTTCAATGAACTTATGAGAACTGATGTTTGAATGTGATATGTCCATATGCCTCTATATGAGAGAAGATGATTATAGTTTTGAAGTATAACCATATAAGGGGTGGTTGTCTTGTTCTTCAGATAATAATGTCCTCCCTTTCTATAAACATATTGGTGCAATTGGCTTTGGTCCAAGCTTAGAAGCAGTCACAGGCAGTTTTTCTCATTCTGTGTCTATACAGTCAGTGCATTTGTGTATTTGTATCAAATGCTAAAAGATAATTTATGTACATAATAAGAGAAAGTCTATAAGCACCCATAGTTGCATGGTGAGGTGAGTATTTTTTTTCTCCACAAATCAATTTGTTTAAAATGGTTGGCTTGTATTCAAGCTTAAGCATATTTGTTTGAACTTTAAAAAAAAAAAAAAAAAAAAAAAAAAAAACTCTTGCAAAATGTCTGCTACAATTCTCTTGTATTATATCCATAGAATATACATTACTTAACCTGTTAGATTAAAACAGTATTAATGGCAGATATAAATAGTTATATCCCTTAGACACTATCTGACCATAATAAGTAAATTTTTATTAAAGCATTTGGTATCAAAAGGGTCTATTTTTTTAATTTACTAATAATTAGTAGGCAATTTTATTTGGTCTTTAGGTGTCTTCTAAAAAGATTAACTTTGCTGATCACATAGTGACCAATGTTTTGGCATACATGGACCAATATAAAGTATGAATACATTTTTCTGAGCAATTGCTGGAATGGCACTTATTCTAGACAGTTAATGAAAGAGTTTGAAATTCTTGCAATTCAAGGCCAGTTTATTAAGTAATAGTAGATAGTCTTAAGTATGTAAAAATAAAATATATGAAAACCAGTTGGATGTTGAAAAAATGTTATAACTTAATTGTTGATGTTTCGTTACTTTACATAGGCATTTTCAAAACACAAATGAAAACTCTAAAGAAAAGTCATTACTATGGCAACTCTGATACAATATGCTGCATTCAACTTGAAATATTCTAAAAGGTAACAGAATATTTAATAAAATATTCAAGACCAAATCAAAAAGACTGACACGTAGAAAATATGTTAAAAATAAAATGCAAATATGATGACTGAACAGAAAAATTAAAAATGCATAGAGAAAAGTTTTGGTGAGAAAACTAAAGCATATGTAGTTAAAGAAAATGGTGACTACTTGAAATAACTTTAATACTTTAATAATTAAAAATATAATTAGATATTAATTAGATGTTAATGGAAATATAAAATTTAATTTGAAATTTTTAAACATTTAACCAGTATCTGTTTTAATATTATTTTCTTCAAGTATTATCTGTTAGAAAAGGTTGTTATAAAAACCTACTTTTTGATTAATCAAATTGAATTTTGATAGCATAGCTGGTTCAGTAATTCTAGATGATTTACAATGAATAAATTTAACTATTTCAGCATTTTAATAATGCTAAAATGGTTTCATAGCATTAAGTATAGCATAATGTTCATTCTTTATATTGTACAGTTTTGTGATTACTGTTTTATCCTGGCTTAATCATTGTCTTATGTGGTTGGTTTGGACAAATTTCCTTATATATATATATATATATATATATATATATATATATATATATATATATATATATTTCAACTGTTTATATAGCTTTCTTTGGATGTTTGGTGTGTTCTCTGAAAAATAAATAAAAGTTGAGGAAATTTGACTGCGTCAACAATGATCAATGATAAAAATGCATTTAATAAAATTCAAGCAAGACTTAGATTGTTTAATATATAAAAAAAATTTCAGGTATTAATGTATAAACATCAATGGCACTGTTTAACCGTTATGCCCACAAAAAACTGTCAAAAGGATAGTTATTCCCTTGACACCACTATTACTTTATATACCTTTGATTCCCTCAGCAATGTTTATTTACAATATTATAAAAATATGTGAAACAAGTGTAATGTGATATTTATTATTTATCATTTTATAAAGAAAGAAATTTGAAAAGAAATATTTTTATTAAAAAGTTTATAAAAAATTTCAAAATTATCAAAATCTGTAAACTACAGGGTAATATTTATTATTTACCATTTTATAAATAACTATGAAAACAAGTTTTTTATTCAATCTAATAAAGTGTTTAATATCTGTCAATTTTCAATAATAAAGAAAATGGGTACTTGTGGGTTATCCATTACCACTTTTAAAATTAATTTTCCAACTATTTCACAAAGATGTGTAAAAAAAAAAAAAAAATACTATTTATTTCTTAAATTATATTTATTTCTCCAAATAACAAACATTAATCATATTATTTGGGTGGCATGAACGCAGCAATGACCAAGTTCAGGCGTGAGTTTGACAGCCAGTTCGCAGTGTTGAGTCCAATTTACTGCTTGCAGTTCTTTGTGTCACACTTCCAATAGATCCTAGAACCAAAACAGAGCTTCAGTGGATAGCCATTTTTGCAGTGCTTCTCAGTTGGCAGGAACCCTTTACCTTGAAGCAGGCAAACAACATCCTCTTCATTTTTTGGCAGCTCCCCAAAATTTATTTAGCAGCCTGAGAAAAAAAAAATAGCATATCTAACTTTATAAAAAGTAGTGACAGATAACCCACAAGTACCTAATATTCAATGACAGTGGTTGCTTCAGGAAGGTTTATATTGTCAGTGCTTATGTTGATCATTTTAAAGTTGCTTATATTTCAGATGTGGTTTCAATTTAGTTTTAAAAACAGAGTATAGGTCTCAAAGATTCATTTAGCAGTTTGAAAAAAAACACCTCTCACAATAAAAAGTGGTGACAGATAATCCACAAGTACCTAATATTCAATGACAGTGGTTGCTTCAGGAAGGTTTATATTGTCAGTGCTTATGTTGATCATTTTAAAGTTGCTTATATTTCAGATGTGGTTTCAATTTAGTTTTAAAAACAGAGTATAGGTCTCAAAGATTCATTTAGCAGTTTGAAAAAAAACACCTCTCACAATAAAAAGTGGTGACAGATAATCCACAAGTACCTAATATTCAATGACAGTGGTTGCTTCAGGAAGGTTTATATTGTCAGTGCTTATGTCGATCATTTTAAAGTTGCTTATATTTCAGATGTGGTTTCAATTTAGTTTTAAAAACAGAGTATAGGTCTCAAAGATTCATTTAGCAGTTTGAAAAAAAAACACCTCTCACAATAAAAAGTAGTGACAGATAACCCACAAGTACCTAATATTCAATGACAGTGGTTGCTTCAGGAAGGTTTATATTGTCAGTGCTTATGTTGATCATTTTAAAGTTGCTTATATTTCAGATGTGGTTTCAATTTAGTTTTAAAAACAGAGTATAGGTCTCAAAGATTCATTTAGCAGTTTGAAAAAAAACACCTCTCACAATAAAAAGTGGTGACAGATAATCCACAAGTACCTAATATTCAATGACAGTGGTTGCTTCAGGAAGGTTTATATTGTCAGTGCTTATGTTGATCATTTTAAAGTTGCTTATATTTCAGATGTGGTTTCAATTTAGTTTTAAAAACAGAGTATAGGTCTCAAAGATTCATTTAGCAGTTTGAAAAAAAACACCTCTCACAATAAAAAGTGGTGACAGATAATCCACAAGTACCTAATATTCAATGACAGTGGTTGCTTCAGGAAGGTTTATATTGTCAGTGCTTATGTCGATCATTTTAAAGTTGCTTATATTTCAGATGTGGTTTCAATTTAGTTTTAAAAACAGAGTATAGGTCTCAAAGATTCATTTAGCAGTTTGAAAAAAAAACACCTCTCACAATAAAAAGTAGTGACAGATAACCCACAAGTACCTAATATTCAATGACAGTGGTTGCTTCAGGAAGGTTTATATTGTCAGTGCTTATGTTGATCATTTTAAAGTTGCTTATATTTCAGATGTGGTTTCAATTTAGTTTTAAAAACAGAGTATAGGTCTCAAAGATTCATTTAGCAGTTTGAAAAAAAAAACACCTCTCACAATAAAAAGTAGTGACAGATAACCCACAAGTACCTAATATTCAATGACAGTGGTTGCTTCAGGAAGGTTTATATTGTCAGTGCTTATGTTGATCATTTTAAAGTTGCTTATATTTCAGATGTGGTTTCAATTTAGTTTTAAAAACAGAGTATAGGTCTCAAAGATTCATTTAGCAGTTTGAAAAAAAAACACCTCTCACAATAAAAAGTAGTGACAGATAACCCACAAGTACCTAATATTCAATGACAGTGGTTGCTTCAGGAAGGTTTATATTGTCAGTGCTTATGTTGATCATTTTAAAGTTGCTTATATTTCAGATGTGGTTTCAACTTAGTTTTAAAAACAGAGTATAGGTCTCAAAGATTCATTTAGCAGTTTGAAAAAAAACACCTCTCACAATAAGAAGTGGTGACAGATAATCCACTTTCATACGTTTTATTAAAATTATAATCATTGCTTTTTAAAACAAACATTGCTGACAGTCATGTACATAGTAATAGTTGTGTCAAGGGAATAACTGTCCTTTTGATACATCATTTTTTTTTTTTGTTACGGGCATGAAGGTTAAACATTGCCAACATCGATTTGTAATCATTAGAAGAGAAAATAATAATTTTGAAAACTTCACTGTGGGATTTAGTTAGGAAAGATGTACAGCCTGACTAGAAAGATTACTATTGGCAAGTTAATTGAGTTGTTACTTGAATCAATCAAAGGCCTACATCAGTATACTTTCATGACAAAGATCTAACAAATATTTTATTTGATGCTCGAAAAATTATACAGATCAAAGCAGTTGAAATTCACTTGGATGAAATGTGCATTGAAACAGGAGGCTTATATCTGAAAATCTTGTGGATTCAAGTGCGCTAAATGTCAACATCACAAATTTGTAAGCAACTAATATATAAGCATGGAGGCAAGGTGGAGTAATGGATAGTGGCTCGGATTGAGGAATCAGAGTGCCGAGTGCATTCACTTACATGTTAATACCCTTGAGAAAGGTATGAATCCATCTTTCTCCCAGCTATGGGTAAGTAGCAGAACTGACTATAGCCATGGTTGGTAACCAGTCTAGGAGAAGCAAATCTCTGAATTCAAACCATCTGCTAGTTTGTAAGTGATGCCTCTTTAGGCAAAGGCTAGAAGAAGGTAACTTCAAAAACAAATCCACTTCGCATGTAGTCTTGAAGAAAGGAACCTACTTCTAGCCACAACAAAAAATAAGGGACTCCTTGGGCTTAGTACAATGGTTTGACCAAACACAAGACTGAGACATGGCACAACATGGTGGATGTCACTGATTTTGAACCATTCACCCATAGGTGTATCATCTATGGTACTTTAGACGACGAATATAGAAATAAATAGTAATCATTACTGTACCCAATGCTCAGATCTTAGTACTTCAGTTACAATGAATTTCTAAGAGTTGTTTCTGTGAGCATTCATGCTGTTGCAGGTTTTATAACAGTCTTTAATAAATGTTTATTTTATATTGTTCAATATTGTTTATATTGTTCAAATAAATGAATTTTCATTGATATAGGTCACTGCTACTGCTATGACTATTTAGGAGTCCTTTTAGTAATTGCTCTTGATACCAATGAATTTGTATAATTCCAAGATATTAATTCATATTAACATTTATTATAATTCTTACAATCCACAGTGGTTTTGTAACAAATGATATTAATATTTAAAAATCAGTGTTAATGAATAGGGATGTAATAGTGATGACTGATGAAAATCATGTACAACATGACCTTATTAAGTTGCAAAAATATGGTCTGAAAATGCACCTGGATCAAGAATACTTTTCACCTCTGGAATTCTCTTCTCGTTTCTTGCTTTCATGCCACCTACAATCTTCAAAAATTTAAATGCAACATCAATTGTAATCTTCTGTCTTCCTGAATCATGTGTTTTATTGTTCTTTCTCCTCACTCCTAGTAACAAATTGCATCTTGTTAGCATTATCGTCCTACTTAATGGGAAATTATTAAAATTTTATATATATATAAAAAATATGTTGGTATATAATCCAAGTGGATGCTAGTTTATATATATATATATATATATATATATATATATATATATATATATATATATATATGATATATAATAAATTTATTTTTGTGATTCATTTTTAATTCCTTCTTTAATTTTAAATATAAGTTAAAAATTGTTTTTTCTTCTAATAGACACAATTTGTCGTCATAAGGTTAATATTCTGTTTTTCTTTTCTTTTTTTTTAAAATGAAACTTCTTCCCTTTAAGATAGATACCTACCACCCTTCTTGATCCCTGACATGTGCCTAGCGTCTGACTGAAACAGTGAAAAGTGTAAATTCTGTATTAGGTGTTTTCATGGTTTAAGTTGACTCTTTAGCTTCCAATCTCAATTCCTCGCCGTTAACTGCTACGTCCCCACTTCCTCTAACCTTACAGGCATGAACTTCATTTCATTCCACACTGGGGTTGAAAAGACAGATGTCCACTTTCATTATCTGCTGAAATAACCTATTCCCCATATGAGGTAAAAGAATTTGTTTGATTATTAATTTTATACATATATATATATAAGGAAATGGATTAAATCCAACATAGTTATTTTTATTTTGTTTAAACATTACTTTTGATGGATACTCATATTTGAGTAGAAGCTGTATTAAACAGTATTTTTTATCCAACTGCATATACCAGCCTGAATATTTGAGAAATCTTGTCAGAAAAATATGTGTCCTCTGGCAGGATTTGAACATACATCCCCTATGGGGAACTGTCATTGGATCTGATGTGCCTAACTGCTTGGCCACATAGAACTTACAGTCAAACAAAGCCTGAATAGTGCTTTTGAACACACACTCTCGAAACATCCATATCTGATTTGTTTCATATCCTAGCATAAACAAAGACAATTTATTTTAAAAATAAAAATATGTCTGATTTAATCCATTTCCTAAAATGAGGCACAGTTTATGTGGGAGGACAACAATTATCCCCTAGACTTGAACAGGTTAAGATTGTAGAGATCAGGGAAGAATCCTCTTGAGAGTCAGATTCACAAAATAGCAGTTCATTCATTGGAAGAAGCTGTTCAAGTGGAACTTTCATCTCACCAATAAAATAAGAAAGGAATGTGGGTGGTTTGCTACAATGTGTGTGGTATGGTGGGTCTTAGAACTGGTGCAACTAAGGAATGTACCTCATCTGAACACTTTCCATGGAAACAGCAATAGGGCAACAAGTTTTGCAATGTTTCATCTGCAGGAAAGGGGTTGTAGCATGGAAAATAATTCATCACCCACAAAGCCATGTAAACACTTTTGAACAACTCTATTGAGACTGAAAAGTGAAAACTGAGTAGCTCCATTTTCAGCCTGGTCTGACTATGGTAAAGGTAGAGGATAGCAGGAGGAGTCAGGTACTTACTTGAGCAGTACAAAGAACTTAGTATTTTCCAACATCTTTTGCAATGGGTTGTATATACAAGTTCCACTTGAGGTCTGGGGTGAGATTGAGTCCCAATAAATGTTCGTGGCATGGGACTCTCTCTGAGAGAACAACTGTTCATTGTGATAGATGAAAATTCAGAGTCCACTTGGTAATGATGGAATGTCACTAATTTGTTTTTGTTTTTTTAATAAAAAATACAGATTTTTCCTTGCCTGTCACATTTAATGAAACGAAGTTGAAAATATATAAATGACTAAGGTTATTCCAAACTGAGGAAGCCAGAGAGAGCAGATATGCTTGGTGAAACACATTGTTTATAGATTTTCCACTTTGTCTCATCTTCTCATATATATATATATATATATATATATATATATAATACAATTTTTGTTAAAGATGAATTAATCACAGTGCTTTGTCAGACATCTTTAATGAAATTTGTATAAAAAAGGAATTACTGCCTAAATACACACACACACACACATACATATATATATATATATATATATATGATAATTTCCATTTTGTTTGCAACTGGCTATTCTCTAAGAATAAACAAGCCAATCTAAAGCATTGGATAAACATGTCTAAAAATGATTTGGTAAAAACTAAATCTTAAAGGATAGTGTCAAGAATGATATTTAACTGTAGAATCAGTGCTTGGAAAATATTTACGCTTTAAAAGAAAAATTCATATATAATATCAGAAACTGTAATTGTGAAACCAGGTAGGAACTAATTAATGATTGCTCAACTTTAAAACAATCAATACCTTCAGTATGTTGTAAGTATGAGCATACCTCAGATATTAGAACATTTCATTATAGTTTCATCATGATATTCTCAGGTGAAATGAAACATTACTTTTCCTTGTATTTTGTAGTTCTTAATAAATTTTTGTCTTTTTGCTATCTCTCCTAAACCATGTTCCACCATCCATTTTCTCAAACTAGCTAGGTCAGTTATGCATTATTTACCTCTATACTTCTTGATTTATGCATGTTTCATTAAAAACAACAGACAAGGTACCAGCAAAAACTCATGCCACCTTAACTTTAAAAGCAAATGCCCACTTAGCAGTAATAAAAAACTTTCTAAAAAGAGCACACCAGAATTCATCTTCTCGACTACTCTTCCTCAAAGAACTTAATAATGTTAAACAAACACTAATCAACAACGGCTTCCCTAACCACCTTATAGACCACCAAATTAGACTATTTCTCCCCAAAGTAAGTAATAATGATAGTGAACACAGTCAAAAATCACAAACACAATTATTACAAAAAACAAATGCATATTAATTACAAACAAGACGAATCTTCACTAAGACATATTATAAAGAAATATACTACCCCAATTGACCCAAATAAAAAAAAAATAAAAAAAATCAAATTAATTATCTATTATAAAAAATTTAAGACAGCTAACCTTATCCTCAAAAATAACAACACACCAGCTAAGTCAAAATTACAAAGAACTAACATTATCTATGAGTTTAAATGTCCCTTAAGGAACTGTGTTCCTGATCAAACCAGTCTCATAAATAATTACATCGGTTACACAACTACATGCTTATCCAGATGTCTTACATTACACCTATCTGATCACAGCTCCATTAGAACCCATTTAAACACACACACAAATTTACCAGACTCCATTAGAAACATACTAGTAGAAAACACAAATATATTAACTGCATCCACCTGTAAAAAAAGATTAAAAATAATGGAAGCTTTAATAATAAAAAAAAAGCCAACTCTTAACAATATTAACTATGAACAAAGCCACAATGTGTTAACCGTATTCGGAAATTAAAACCATCCCTACCACACACTAAGACATACACATAATGCACACACTCAATTAAGCTAAAAAAATCGAATCATCCTTGATAATGGCTAAAGGTATAGCCGAAAGCACTCGGAAATATAAAACATTTGGACAGTTCTTACACACCCTTTGTCCTGAAAAGAAAGCTCTTGTTTGAACACAAGAAAAATTAAATAAAAAGCTTAACCGTAGTACCTTGTCTTTTGTTTTTAATGAAACGTGCATAAACGAAGGATTGCTGCCTAAATATACAACTTCTTGATTTCAATATATCCTGTGTGTATCAAATTTTCCAAGCCCTCATTATGTTCCCCTGAAATTTTTACAATCTCCTTCTGATGTCAAGTATAAGTGTTTTATTTTTTTGTTTCAATTTTCTCTAAAACTTCATCACTGCTCACATGTTCGGTCCATGTTAGTCTCAGTATGTTCTATAGAACCACATTTCTGTTGCTTCAAATTTCTTCATCTATGAAGAGATTGTCCATCATTCACTGCCATATAGGACTAATATTATTTTCTTTTTTTCTAATGAAATGTTTCTTTTTCTGTTAAGATTTTGCTTAGCTTTTGTTAGGCATCTTTCTCTATCTCAATGTGCCTTTGGATTTCAGTGTTGTACTTTTTGTCCTCTGTCAAAACACTTCTCAGATTGTACTTGTTTGGTTTTGGTATCTCCAATTTGTAATTATGTTCATTTTGCTAACAACCATGTATTCTGTCTTTCAATTGATGTTTAGTTCTTTCTTCTTAATAAATTTTGTCTTTTGTTGTCCCTCCTAAACCTTGTTACACCATGCATTTTCTCAAGCTCACTAGGTATTATTTTATTATATTCCTCTTGACTTCAATATAACTGTGAGTATCAAATTTTCCAAGCTCTCTTTTCTCATCATGTGCTCTAGAAATCTCAACTATCTCTTTCTGATGCTACATAAATGTTTTTTTTTGTTTCCATTTTCTTTCAAACTTTGTTGTTGCTCACATTTTTGGTCCACGGTATTCTCAGCATCCTTCTGCCAAACCACATTTCTGTTGCTTTAAGTCTTTTCTTCATCTGAGCTTATTGCCCAGCATTGACTGCTATATAGGAGGACTGGTATTATGTAACAGTTTAGTAGTCTTTTCTTTGTTTCTAACAATTTTTTGTTTCTTAATACACTGCTTAGCTTTTGGAAGGCATCTTTCACTATCTCAGTGCACCTTAAAAATTCATGAGCTGTTACCTTTGTTACTGGGAGTGTTGCCTTTATCTCTATATTAGCTGATTGAAGACAAAACAAATACATAACAAAACAGATGGCAGCATTTGAACTTTGAATCCTGTAATTTCCACAAGGAAAATGAATAATATATTTATAATATAGATATTGCTGTTAACACTTAACTTTCAGTTATAACAATGAATAAAATTATCACCGATCTTTAAAGGAATAAATAAACAACAAAGTTGAATACTCCTAGGTTATGATATTCAAGGAGAAGGGTTTTGTGCATTGTCGGTACAACAGGAATTTTGGTGTTATTGATAGGATTTTAGTTTCTGCAAAAATCTGCTAATACTGATCTTCAGTTTCCTTCTATGTTTTCATATTAAGAATGAGTAAGAATACCGTTTGAATGGTTGTAAGCAAAATGAGAATCTTTTGATACTTTATTTTCATGATCACATTATATGAATTTCATGCATGACTTAACAAAAACTTGATTTGGATTGAAGAGTAAGGATATCTATGACAGCAGAAAAAGTTTACTCTTTCATTATTAAAAATTACTTCAGTAATATTACTTTCTATCCTTGTTTATGAATATGAAGTATTGAATGTATGGTTTCCAGCATAAAAAGGACTTATCCTGTTTTTGAACAGTAAGTGAACTGAAAAATTGTAGCCCCTTTCGTTTTGCTAAGAAATTTTACAAAGATAAATATTTGCCCCAAAGATTTCAGGCAGAAGTTTAAGCATAAAAGCATGAATTGATACAATGCATTTTTTTTCAAAATTACTGTTTTGTCTTAAGAAAAAAGTGTGTAGAGGAATTCAGCTTTTCAAAATCAAAGCTATCATTACCAAACACTTAAATAATTTGTATAAGTGAATTTGACATCCTAAATTTGCTTTGATCTCTAACTTCTAAATCATTAATTGAAGAAAGAAATGTATTTTCTTTTAATTCTTTAGATTAAGCTGAATCCATTTTAATTGCTTAAATTGTTTCTATCTTTAGATCTTTCACCATTTTGAATTTTATCTGAACAGTTTAAACAATGCTTTTTATTTTCAAAATAGCTATACATTTACTATTTTATATGGAGTGGTGGATATTTTGTATTATCCATATTCAGCTGATTTCATTACACACATGAAATGTAACTGCTACTTGCAGCCATGTAGAAAGAAGCAATTCCATAAGGACAAATTCTTCCCAAGAGCTGCTGCTTTGTGGAAAAACTGTCAAGCAGATCTTTTCCCGATCACTACAATCTTATCCTCTTCAAGTCTATGGTCAATTGTTATCAACATGTCCTCCTGATCTGCTTTTCTTACCTCCTCCTATGTTCATGCAACAGCCCCATTCTGCAACACTCTACCTTGAGTGGATTTTGGGCTTTTATTGGGTGAACAATTAGTTAAGAAAAAAGAATATTAATTTTTGTGGAAGCTACTTGTGTCCAACTCCCATAGTTTTGGAGTTAGGTTAATAAAGTCAGATATCACAGGTTGTGTTAAATTATGTAGTAACAACTCAAAATATTTGTGACCCACTTATTATACACCTACCATAACTTTTAAATACCATAGATTGATAGGAACACAAATAGTAAATGGAAATAAAATCAACTAAATTTTAGTTAGATTTAAAAAAAAAGTCTATTAAAGTTTAAACATGGACTGAACATATGAACAACAATAAAGTTTTATAGAAAATGGAAACAAAAAAGACACATGTAGCATCAGAAAGAGATAGTTGAAATTTCTAGCACACATAAGGAAAGGGCTCAGAAAATTTGACACTTACAGGACATTGAAGGCATGAGTGACAGAGGAAAAGTAGTGGATAATGTACCTAACAAGTTTATGTAAATGGTTGACAGAACAGAGAGATAGAAAAAAAATACTTTACTAAGAGCTAAAAAGAATAGGACGTTATGGAGAGCCATGATCACCCACATCCTGAAGGGACACGGCACATAGAAGAGGTTGAACTATAGGACATCAGTCTGTACTAGAAAACTGAGCTGAAAGTTAAACATTAAAAATACACTGAAACAAGCAAATAATTAAAATTTGTCTTAAGTTTAACTGTTTTATTTAACTATTGTTACTGTTACTTTCAGTGGTATCCATCTTAGCCCCCAATCAACACTTGTGTCCACCACCACCTCCTTCTCACTCAAGTCTTTTTGCATTTGTTATTTCTTTACTTGTCCTTTGTATGGATGAAGTAAAGTTGAAGTTGGGTTGTTAGTTTGAAAACTACTCCCAGGTAGTCTATTTGGTATTGATATGAAAAAGGAAAAGTTTTAGTATGGGGTGGGTGTCCATTGATGATAATAGCCAGATTAGATGTGTGCCTGTCGCCATGACTAACTCCTATACTGACCCTTGACATAACAAGAGGCAGGCAGCAGGCCCAGGGTGAGGTGTCAAGTTAAGAGGCACACTTCAAGCAATACTGGTACACAGGAGTAAAATGAACGAAAGCAAAAAAGGCAAAAAAAAGCTATCATCTTTCTATTTATTTTCTGTGGTAAAACAGCATTTACACTCTTCTCACTTCTCTTGTTCTCTGGCCCATATTGAGTATTTGATATACTATATATTAAACTTTTTTCTATAACCATATTTTCTAAATTTTTCCAATATACCAATTTTTTTTTTGTTTCCATTTATCTTGATTGTTAATTTTGTATATTTTTTCATTTTGTTTTCTAGTATTTTTATTTTTTATTTTCTAATTTCACTCTTTTCCTATTTTACTCCTTTTCTTTTCTCCCCCTTTCTCTTTCTTTTCTCATTTTGCCTTTTTTTCTTTTGCTCCTTCTCCCACTCTCTTTTTTGTCTTTTTTCTTCTGTTTCTTCTCTCACTTTCTCTTTCTTTTCTCATTTTATCCTCTTTTTGATTTCTTTCCTTTCTTTCATCATTTTTCTATTTTTCTTTCATACCCTCCTTTGTACAATATGACTAAATACTCTATTTTTTGTGTATCATTTGATTCTTGTTAATTTTCTTGAGGACACAAATCTATGCAGAATTGATTCTCCTTAATATTTTTTCTAAATTGTAGTTATTAAATTATAACCAACTTTAATCTTCAATATAACGAAGATAAAATTTAAAGTATTAACTTTCTTTTATTAACTTCTTATGAAAATTTTATGAATTCTGTAACTTTCTTTTGACATTAGAAATAGATTATTTTAAGTTTGGATTTAGATTTTGCCAGGACATATTATTGAGAGAGAGATATTATAGTCTGAATGTAAAATGTTAGGAGGTTTAGTGTGCCTTAGGAAGATAAAAAACAATTAATCTCTCCTGTTTTTACTCTATTTCTATCAGTATTATTGAAAATGTATAGAATCATTTACTTGTTAAGTGTTAACATTAACTCCTTCAAAGTTTCACTTGAATATCCAGATTTTTATTAATGCTATAAGAAGGTTAAAAGAAACTGAGATTAATATAAATGAATAAAGAAAAACTAGGGGGTGGGTACTAAGCTCTTTTTAGTGCATTGTTGTTACCTATCTAATCTTTAAAGGAAAGACTTGTTTTAAGTGATTTGCAAATATTTTAATTTTTTTATTTTTATGAAAATTCCATAAGTGGCATCTGTAATCAAACAGTGTCTCATGCTTGTGTCATTATGACCTTCAGTTTGCAAAATCAATATTTTCAGTATCCATGGAAACAGCATGTACCTAATGACAATTGGATAATTTATTGACTAAAACATTTGAAAGATTATCAGTGCCAGGAAAAATTGCTCTTTGATCAAACTGATACTTTGAGTATTCACAATCAAACGTTATGTATTTTATTTTGCTGAACCTTTAGAATGCACTCTGTAGTTGCTTTTAAATAAAAATAAGATGCTCCTTCTGTTAGAAATCTCTTTGACTTGGTGCACTTGAATGTGAGTTAAATCACATTGAATTTCTGTCTTGAGGGGATTGGATAAAAGGGAAGCAATCATTTCTGATACTTGTCTTAAATCCAACTTGTATATTTCAAATCTAACCCAAATTGGCATTTTACACTTTATTTACAGAAAATAGGTAAAATGGATTGTTATATGCTTCTATATAAACAAATCTCTGATAAATTGCTTCTCTTAGGATTTAAAGTTAAATGTAAGGTCTATTTAATCACTCTATCATACCATATCATCTATTCTTTTATAATTATGGGACAGCTTTAAACACTTGAAGACAAAAAATAAACAACACTGCAAGTTTCCTTGTATAAATATTTCATTGTATTACCAAAATACATTGTCAGATTTGAACTTTTTCTGTTGTTTTACTTGATATTGTTATTAGAAATTTAATCAAAGCTCAAAATGGACAGCTATATACAGGGTGAAGTAACTCACTATTTTATGAATGAGTCACCAGCCAGGAGTCCTGACTTAACACCCTGTGACTTTTTTTCTTTGGGATTGGTTAAAGGAGCAAGTCTACTATACCAAACCAAGACTTTGGAAGAACTTGAAGGGTGAATACAAGAAGTTATGTCTTCCATACCACAAGAGTTCCTGGTGAAATCAGTTGATGCAATTTCTGGGTGGCTGGAGAAGTTGGTAGCAAAATCTGGTGTCCATATCAAATTTTAAATAAAACGTCATGCTAAACGCTTTCATTTCATTTCTTGTAAAAATTATAGTTAATAAATAATTTGTAAGTATTTTAAAATGGGGAGTTACTTTTTAATCACCCTGTAGATTGATTGATTTTTTTTTTTTTTTTTGGTGGTGTATCTTTTTTTTACATCTTATCAGCATTTTGTAGGTTATTTTAAAGCTGAAACAGGTTTTGGAATTTTTCAGAATAATTCTCTGTTCCTTTTTTTTTTCTTTTTGCATTTTTGCAAGTGAATATTGTATTAACAATTCCTTGGAGATAATAATGGTTTTCCGATACAAATTCTAATATTTAATCCATGGTTGAAAGGAGAAGACATCAATTCATACCTTTCCCAAGGCTATTTGCATATAAGTGAATATAATGAACTCAACTGGAATTCACTTGGCTCACTGAGTTCTCATTCCAAGCCATTATCAATCATGATGCCCAACTTGATCAAGTAGCCCGCAAAGTCTTTCTATATTGACTCAACAAGTTCAAAATGTATGGAATAATGTAGCAGAGGATGGTATTTGCACTCTATACAATTGTAAGCATGTGAGAGTACTTACTTTAAGGCTCAAGGATGATATACACTGTATCAGTTTGGGATTTGAATAGTGTCAAAACATTGCTTATTTTGAAACCTGAGCATATAATGATCTGCATATATGATCATTATCTGTATGTTTAATCTTGAATAATTTGAAACACATTTAGTGCTGCAATTTTATTTTCCATCAGTGTATATAAATTATAGGCTGCCTTAACTCCTATATGCCATGCCCCTTCAGGATGTTGCTGATCATGGCTCTCTACAATTTCCTATCCTTTGTAGCTCTTAGTAAATTTTGTCTTTTTGCTATCTCCTCTGTCTCTGCCAACCATTTACTCAAACTCATTAAGTAGATTATGCATTGTTTTCCTCTATCCCTCTTGCCTTCAATGTGTCCTGTGAGTATCAAATTTTCTAAGGCCTCTTTTCTCATTATGTGCCCTAGAAGTTTTAACTATCTCTTTCTGGTTCGAAGTATAAGTGTCCGTTTTGTTTCCATTTTCTCTAAAACTTTGTCATTGCTCACATTTTAAATCCATGGTATTCTCAGCATCCTTCTGTAGAATCACATTTCTGTCACAAAAAGTAAAATCTTCTGTCATGAAGTCTCTTCTTCATCTATGAGGAGATTGTCCAGCATTCACTGCCATAACAGAGGACTGATATTACGTAACAGTTTAGAAGTCTTAGTATCTATGTCCTCTTCAGAATAAAGCAGAAAACTGTTAGTATTATTAGATCCTGCTCGCCATCTACCATTTTCTTTAATTTAAAGTGGTTTTCCTTTGGTGATTAATGATAAAGAAGCATTACCTATTTGGCACTGAAACTAATAAGTCTTTTTTGTCTCTCTCCACGTAGGATATTGCTTTTAATATTGCTTTTATGTTTAAAATCTATTTCTATGTTTATTAATGAGATCAAAAGACGAGCATTAAACCCTTTGTAGGTAAGAACATAGAAAACCAATAAGAGCAGTGTAGACAGATATAGGTATTAATCAAAGGCCTTCCTCTTGAGGGCTGAAGCCATGGAGAATAGTAGTATTATTGAAGTCAATAACTACTTTATCTCAAATTTAAACTTTCTCCTAAGTTAAATATAGGGCAATTGACAGTCATATGTTTGGCTTATTCACTGGAAACATTGACTACACTAATGTTCCATCTGATGTAGTTAATGGGAGTTTTAACCCCAAACTCACCTTGAAAATATTCTAATTTATAAGCCAAATAGCACTTTTTCTGATGGTTAATTATTTGTGAAATCTAAATAGTATAAATATAAACTTCAATATTTTTTTATTTTTTATTTTTTTTACAGTTCAGTGATTAGGATATTAGATAAGTACTTAAAACTTTTACAGTTCAATCCTTTATTATTTAGTTTTCATCCATAACTCATTTACAAGAAAAATCCCTTACTTTAAAACTAAACATATGAAAATAAAAACATAGAACAGAAATTAGCCATTTCTGAAGTTTTAGAGTAAACCTCTTCTTTCTTTCTTTTTTTTTTTTTTACACATTCATTATTTTAACTATTGAGTAACATTTTTTATTTTATTTTTTCTCTTCTATTTCATAATTCATAAGTTAATTTTGGTATTTTAATACTTTCCTGCTACAAGTATATTTAACAAATGAATTATATTAGATACATTAAAATTCAAAATATATCTGATAGAATTTTAGGTCATTTTGTCAATTACTAGTATCATTAATATTATCATGTGCTGGTACTAGAACTATCATTACTTTAGTAAGATAATGGGAATTTAATTTAGCAATTTTTTTTTATCTTTCTGTGAGTGTGGGGGTGAATATATTAAGCTTACAATAATTTACAAGTCTCAAACTGGAGCAGTTTCCATTTTTTATTATTTATAAGTACTTGTGTCACCATATCAAGCTTATGGCCTAGTCATATTAAAATATTGGTTTTCATCTGATCACTGAAGTTACCCATCCTAGTCAGTAACTAGATGGGTAACTGCTTGCAAATACCGAGTGGTGTGAGCTTGGATGTGCAGGTGGTGTGATGGATAATGGCTTGGAATGAGAAACCTGAATTCTTCTCCTTCCAGTTATGGGTTAAATAACAGACTGGTTCCTACAGCCTTGGTTGGCAACCAGGCTACTGCAGAAATTAATGAAATTCTTCTGCCAGGTCAATCTTGAATTAAAGAGACATGATCACCCAAGTGTGCATCATGCATGACACCTAAGGAAAAGGGAATAGATTCTTGTTTAAAGTGTTTTTATCACCCAGCATCAGTTAAACAGGGGTGGTCAGCAGTCAATTCTGATGCTTGGACTGAACATTCTTGCTGTAGCACTTTCGTTTGTATGTTTGTATTACTGTTTCTGTTAATATATTTAACTCAATTCCTCTCTTTGTGTCTTTATTTCTGGTCCTAACAAGGCCACAACATTGAGTCTAAATATAATGTACATATGTATATTAAGCAAATTAAAAATAAATTGATAAAGTTTACTTTCTTCTCTTTGCAGGTGAGTAATATTTTTCTGGATAAAATCACTTATTTTACTCATTTGGTAAGTATTTTCTTTTTTGAATATTAATAACTTAGATCTTATAAAGCAACACCAATTTCTTCAAATTTAAAATGTTGAAAGTTATCTGGGGAATTGTGGCTTTTATGATTTCATGGGTTTTTTTTTCAATGATTTAACGTGGTTCCCATTTTAAGAATACCTATGAAATAAAATTTTAAGAATACCTATGAAATAAAATTTAGAAAACAAAGTAATTATTTATTTAAAAATTAAAGAATATCAATAATAAATTTGGAAACCTTTGCATTTGCCTCAAGCTTAAGACTAGATTTAATTCCTATTTAGATGATACTTGAAAAGATATTAGATGTTCTCGCATGGCTTATGGCAACATCATGTTGAAAAACTGGTTCCCGTATGATCACCAAAGTTAAGCAACATCTAGCCTAGATCGGTGACCACTTGGAAATACCAGGTGTTGTAACCTTGGATGTGCAAGTGGTGTAATAGAAATTTTTAATCATAGAGCCAAAATCAAATTCCTGCTGGGTTTGCAATATTCACTTACACACAAATGTCTTTGGAAAAAATATGAATTCACTTCTTCCCACAAGCTATGGGTTAATTAGTAAGACTTATATTGCTAAACCATTATTATCTACAAACAAAATAATTCTCACAATCTAAAAATATTTTCTGGCTTTAAATAACCTGCCAAGGCTTGATAAGCCACAGAAAATGAATGACTCAATCAATCAATCAATAGATGTTCTCATTAATATTAGCATAGCTGAAGGGAGAGATGGTCAATAGAATTTCTGCCATCTTCTACCAAAAATACATTTTTCAAAGGCAGACTTGATGTCCATTTTGTAATCTTAAAAGTGATTTCACTGCCATTTCATTCTTTGTTCTATTTTTAATTGTTTCTTCTTACATGGCAGACAAGTTTATAAACTGCTTGAAAGAATTGCCATTTCCTTTATTTTTGAATCTTTGTTTCAACAGCAATGAATTTAAGAATCTGTTTTCACATTTAGCTTCACATTCTGGTTTACCGTCTTGATTCTTAGATATTGAAACAAATATGCATTGCACTGGTTTCTTTCAGAGTATTTTTATCTTTCACCCAAATATAGATGACTATCAATGTTCTCAAAATTTAGGCATTTTTGAATGGATCACATCCTTGCAAATACATAGATGTATACACTATACTAGGTTGAGTGAATTTTTTTCTTTTTGTATTTTATGGGAAGAAAAGAGTAACAATAATAGCAGCACAGAAGACACGAGTGAAGAATTATAAAAAAGTTTATTACAAAATGTTATAAGTTATCCTTGTCATACACAATGTTACACTTGAAATTTTGGACCAATAACAGAGATTGATGAAATAAGGAAAAGACAATTACATTCATGCACATTGTAAAAATCAAAACCTTTCTTTTCCATAACAAATAATCAAATTAACCTTGAGGAACAGAAACACACTTTCAAAGAAGAACAATATTACTGCTTGTATGTAAAAAAAAAAAATTAAAAAAAATAAAAAGATTTGGGTAAGTTCCAGGACACATGTAAACAAATGCATTAGTATTCAATATTGTTAATTTGCATAAAAGGCATAAATACCTGAAAAGTTCCAAAGATAGAAAATAGGATAGTAATAGAAACAATGCTTCACTTCAAATGGACCTTCCTGTATTGCTGTTGTATTTGAATGAAGGGTTTCTTGAGGTTTGGTCGACAGAAGTGACTGTGAATTTGTTGCCTTTGGAATCACTGGTAACAAGCTGGGTTTGAATCTGGAGATGTTCAACTTCCCACAAGGTCAGGAATTTAGGCTGGGAGCTACAATATGTCCAGAAGGTGGTAACATTTGACTCCACCTTGTGAGTTTTTTGAACTCCTTAAACTGGCCTTGCAACATCCTCATGATGACAAATATAAAGAGAGTGATTGGCTGGTGGTGATTTCATCATTAACCTGGGCATTTCCAGAAAGGCTGTGTGTTGATTAGCAGAGATCATGATGTCATTAACCCTCAAGCTGCTAGGATGAATCATATAGGTATGCCATCGAAAATGTTGTAGAGTCAAGACAACTTCTTGTTGCTAGACAGAGAATCATGATATCAGCAAATGTCCTTCAATATAAGCTTTTGAGTCATGTTTTCTGAAGCTGGAAATCCCACAACAGTAATATAGTTTTGAAATCAATAAAATATATTTTATAATTTCAAGCTTTAATAGTTCAAATAAATTACATATGAAAAGCATTTATTTATTAAAATAAATCCCATCATATTCAATTGTCTGTTGCCATCATTGTACCAGAAGCTCAATTCCATGCTTATACTATTTGGCTGGTTATAGAAGTTAAAAAAAAAAAACTGCCTGCACCCATTTTCAACCTCATCTACACTGTTGAATCTGGGAATGCAGGGAATGAGCCATAGCTTGGAAAAGATGGTAATATGATGATGCAAGGTCTGGACTATAGACAGGTTGAAGCAGTAATTCCAGCCCCTCAAGTTTCCTAAGTTTGTGCTTGGTCACATTAGCAGTGTGTGCTGGGGCATTGTCATGCTGTAGGAGTGCACATCTTCTATTGACCAATGCTGGGTAGCAGGCTTTCAAAGCATCATATACTCACTATAGTTGTTGAGCATAAAGGTCAACATTTACAGCATTGACCATCTGGGACAAGCTCCATGTACAACACCCCACCTTGAAATTCCATCAAACACACGTTTTTTTTGCTCAAACCACCCTTGTTTGACAACAGGTTCTGAAGCCTGGCTGGGACAAAGCCAATGATTTCTCTTATTAAGATTATGAAAGTAAATTTGTTTTTCATCCCCCAGTTACAATTTGATACCAGAAACAAGCATCTTGAGGATTTGCCAGCAGTTGTTTGCAAATGTTCGCATGTCATTGAGCTTGGTAATTGCTCAGTTCATGAGGAACTTCTCAATAGTGTCTGTTGACAAGGTTGAGCTTATGGAAGTGTTGGTTGATGGTGTTTTCTGCAGGACCAAGTTCTGCTGATAATGTACAGGTGTTTGTGCTTGGCTCTTGTTAAACTATTTCAAGTAAGACTTCATCTTCCACAAAAGAAGGGTCTCCCTGATCCTGGTTTGCTTTTGAAGCTGGTGTCACCTTTCTTTAAACGTCTGAACCAATTTTATGCCACACGTTCATTGATACTTCCTGATAGTACTTTCCACGTCATTAATTTAGTTTGCCATTGCACACTTTTTTTTTCACAGGTAGTGTAAAATGGCTCTAATTGTAATTTTTTCACCACTCATTATCAGTTGTAAAATAAAAAATAAACAATATTTATGTTATATGTGAAAATAAAGAATAAACAGTCCAGCAACAAATGAGCAAGAAGTTGTATCAAATTCAAGATATAACATGGAGATACAAGTTGCCAAAAATCATCAGTAAAACTCCAAGAAACTTTTGCCTCAGTCTGGTAAAAGACACTTATTTCCCAACCTCCTTGGGCCCAATGCCTGTTTTTATTTATTTGTTTTTTAATCATTTCACCCCAAGCAAGGTGGTAATGTCACTAGTACATGGCTTGTGGGGGTGCAGGGAATAAAAGTAAAAGGAGGCTGAGGGCTGAGGACAAAAGATGAACAGGGTTCAAGAAGAAAGATGGTGATTGATTTAAATTTTTGAATATTGTAGTTATCAGGGAAGCAAGGAAACAAAGAAGTTCCACAGGTAGGAAGTGCAAAAAAAGAAGAAACTGTTGGAGGAGAAGTGGCATTGCATTCCAACAGTAAAATAGTGGGACCTAGTTTCCAATCTAGAAGCACACTTAAATTCATGTATTTGGGGCACCAGGGGAAAAAAGGCTTGTCAGAGCAGTTGCCATGAAAATATTTGTAGAAAAGATAGAGGAAAGCCACATCGTATTGCTGAGAAATTAACTGAAATTGAGATAGCTAGTCAGGATCATTACAGATCGTTCTTTGGATTTTGTCAAGAATCTCTGGATGTACAGGAGCATCAGACCAGATATGGCAACAGTATTCTATGCACAGACAATTGGTAAATGTGCAAGATGGATTCTGTTGGTGTTAACAGCATTCTAGATAACCAAGGGATTATCCATAGTTGATAGTTGATGAAATCTATCATGCTTTTGTTTTACATAGTATATACACCACATCTCTAACCATCTTTGTACAGCATCAGGTGGCTGGATTTTAAATTCAGAGTTGTCCTACTAGACTGATTGACAATCACAAATATAGAGACTAACCTGCCTTGCTATTTCACCCATAGCTGGAGGGAGAAGAAATGGATAATACCATTTCCAAGGGTATTTGCATGAAAGTTAACTTGACCAGAATTTGAACCCAGTTCAATGATTTCTTCTTCCAATCTGCTAACCACTATACCACTTGTACTCTTATTTGAAGCAAGTATATTTTATTAGAATACACTCTCAATCAGTGGGTCACATAACTCCTTTGGTTGTTTGCCAGACAATTAAGTTTTTAACTTTGTTGCTGCTTTATAAATTTTGGGCAATTTCCTTATACTCTGATGCCATAACAGAGCTTTCTCATAGGATAATACACCATGTTTTTATTTTAATTACATGAGTTACTATGTATCCTGGTATAATTTATTACTTGTTCTCTGTAGACTTTTTAAAAATAACATGCATGTAAATATATTTCTGTTTTTAGGTAGTAAAATCTTAGTTTCACCATATTTGATTAAAAATAAAATGAAAGGTAATACTCAAATATTTACCAAACTCCCAATCATTATTTAGCTGTTATAATGCAGTTATTAGGATAAGTTTGTCATTTGTGTCTATATAGTCAATTAATTATAAATTTGTATATATGCTATATTTTATATAAATGAGTCCAAGTTTGAGTCTGGTTCATTGCATTCGCTTACACACAAATACCCTTGATAAGGTTATGACTCTATCTCCTCCCCAACAACTATGGGTTAAGTAGTAGGACATGTATCTGGAAAAATAGAAAGATCAGTATTATTCTAAAATAATTATTAATGCAATATTCACTAAAAAAAATGTTACAATCCAAAATATTTCAGCTTTAAATAACCCACAAAGGGTTGATAAGTCATAAAAACACAAATCAATCTATTATTTTATATAAATATTCTTCTAGTAACTATTTTGTGTGATGATGTAATGGATGTGCAGGTAATGTAATGGTTAGTGATTCGGAAAGAGAAACCAGTGAACCGAGTTCAAATTCCAGCTGAGTTTAAGTCCAATTTCATGCAAATAACCTTGGAAAAGGTACAAGTCCACCTATTCTCCTTTATTTTTTTTTGTCTTATCAACCTTTTGCAGGTTATTTAAAGCCAGAAAATATTTTTACATTTTTATAAATTTTTGGAGATAATAATGACTGATACATGTCCTATTAATTAACCCATAGCTGGAGGTAGAAGTGGTGGATTCATACCCTTTCCTAAGGGTATTTACATATAAGTGAATATAATGAACCCCACTGGAACTGGCTCTTCAATTTACAACTCTGAGCTGTTATCCATTACATCAGCACATCCAAACTTACTGGATGGTATGCTCATATGAGAATTTCTATTTCAACGTGATATGGCTGTAAGCCCCGTATCACTTGGAGTTCAATACTCTAACCAGCAAGCTATCAATAATAACATAGTTCTTAATAGATGACCTCATTTTCAAATGACCTATATTGTAAACCAGGTGACCTATAAAAATCTAATTGTATTTTCCCCCATCTCATATTTGTCTTTCTCATAGAGAAAGAATATAAAGATTTTCAGTATAAACTCCTATATAACAGGCTTGGCCACAATTGCTTCTCCATGTTCTGTACTAAAGAACTATGCAGTGAGGTAGAACAACAATTTATCAAAATTTCTTTTGTATAGTGAAATGCCAATTTTTGACATTTTGTTCAATATCACTTAATGGCCTAATCGATACCATGCTAATGTAATCAACATGAGTGATTAACAAAAAAAAAAGTATTAGTTTCAACTGTGTTTTGGCTTCCATTTAAATCAAACAGAAAATCTGAATTACATTTCCAAATCAGAATAATAGAAACATTGCACATAGATAAATCGAGACTTCAATGTTTGGATTATTAGATGACAATCATTTAAGTTTGAAGATAAATACTTGGTGCTGGGTTGGAAAGGTTTGAACACTACATCTACAATAAAGAAAATTGATTTTAAATCCTTTGCTCAATTGCAGTATTGAGAGAACTTGATTTGGTATATTTCAAGATAACAAATTAATTTGATGCCTTTAATAAAGAAGATACTGATAATATTTTCAGTAGCAGACTAAAAACTTTAAATGCAAATTACTAATGCAGTACTTAATAAAATTTAAGAAGATCAATACTAAACATCCAGAAATAGAAGAAAATCATTGTACTAAAGGTACAATTTTTCTGCACTTATTTTTAAATGGTTTTAATGGGATATGAAAAATAAAATTTTTCAATTGCAGCAAATATTCTCATAGATTCACTCATTTAAATGTTGATCAGTTAACATTAAGTATTGAAGTTACATGAGATCAATATTTCCAATTTACAATGTCTAAACCCATAGAAAAAGTGCAAGTTCCTTCTCTTCAATGATTAGTATTATCATCATAAAATATTGTCGTACAAAGGCGATAGCTCATTGGTAAGACATTGGAGAAGCAGTATTAATTTTTTTTTTGCTGTTCTAGTAACTCAAAAACCCATTTTTTTTTCTTGACAGTCTAGCAAATAACTGAATGTTTTCAGATATGTTCAATAGATTGACTTTAAAAAAATCAATTTACATTGTTTAGACTGTTTTCTTCATCTTTATTACCACACTCATGACATTTTGGTCATTGTATACTCTGGCTTTCTTCAGGTGATATTTGTGGAAATTTCAAACTGAACCCTTTATTTGTTCTTGGACATATGGCCTAGTGGATAAGTGTTGATTGATTGATCCAAAAGTGACTTGATCCAAAGAGTTGCGAGTTCATTTCCAGGTCACCGTAGAGAGAGCAAAAACTTGCAGAGTTATCAAGAGGAATTAACTAGAACTGAGGTATCCAAAGGCATGTAATTAGAACAATCTACCCACTGTGGATTAAATAAAGGGTTTGATTTGAAATTCCAACAAATATTACCTGAAGAAAGCTGGCACATACAATGGCCAAAACATTGTTGTTCTCATCTTTATTGCCACATTCACAATCTGAACAATGTAAAAATTACAATCCCTCATCTCAGAAATATAGACAGATGTTTAAAAAAAAATTTTTTTAAATCGAGGATTTTTTATTTTATTTTATTGAATTTTTCGTTTTGTTTTGTTTTTTCATTATTTTGTCTGATCCCTTATTAAGACTTTTTTCTTTTCCTCTTTTTCTTTAAAAAAAGGGTATTGCTAGCTAGCACCTTGGTAGTTACAGTGATGTTTTAAAATATATTTCTATCTTTGGGACTTATAATAGTGCCTTAAATCTTGGAAAAAGAGAAAGGTTCTTTTCTCATTCATTGGTAATAATCAGGATGGAACATGACTTAATTATATGAAAAATAATTTATGAATTTATTAAATTTTATACTGTCACTTTAGATACATCGATATTAGCATAATATTTAAAATTAACTTTAAATTGCATTATAAATGATTTCTGATAAATTTATTTGATGCTAACTCTGTTCCAATAAATCATTTATATTGAAGTAGAAATATTTTTATTTAGATTTTATAGTCAGATGTTTATTTCGTATTAACTGAATTTGTTGATTATTGGACTGAAGGTACCAGTTTATAACACTAGTAACAAGTAGATAAGAATGTATTACTTCATTACTAAAAAGAAATCTTTGGTATCATATTTTGCAAACCAAGAAGCAGTACCTAAAAATAACGTAAATAATTTTAAGTCTTTGAGAAGAGATGAATAGAGCTTTTTGTTAAAATGTCCCAGTTGATATTATATAAAGTTAGTATTGTTGATTGGTCATTGAAATCTATTAATACCTCACCTCATTTCCTCTGTCCTTTGCGTTTGGATAGACTTCCTCTGAATAATTTCCTCATAGGAACAAAAAAAAAATAAAATAAAATAAAATAATTTATTTCACTTTATAGAACAACTAATTATCTCCTAACCAAATATTAAGTGTCTTCTTCCCTGTTAACTTTTGCATCACTTGTCACTTTTTAGGACATTTGAGAAACCTGAAATCTATCAGTGTTTCTATCCATCTCTCTGGCCTTTTTTTTTTTCCTGGTTTCACCTCTCTTGATTCCCTTCTTCACTGACAAATTTTCACCACCCCTCCTGTTCTGCCAACGTCAATCTTTACTCCCATAAAAAGGTCAGATGGTTCTCATCTACAACTGCTGCTGTTGATTCCTCTTCTTTGGTTTTGATAAAGAACTTTAGCTTAACTATCTTTGAGGCATCATGTTTTTGCCTTCTATATGTCTAATGTATAAGTAGCATTTCTGTGTGCCTCTATGATGCTAAAAAGAATAATGATATTTTAAGTGAATTTTACATGGAGACTTGCTTAAAAATTCATTTTTGAGGTCAGCAAAATAAGAAAAACATTTCATAAGAATAGTGATGATGAGTTAATTATATACTATTATCTATTGAATAAAATGTTTTATGTGATTTGCATAAAACTTTTGTATAAATACTTCATACTTGTTACTTTCTTTTTTGTTTTTGTGGATTTTGTAAGCTTTCCTCTTTGCCGTATATATGAAATAATTAGGCTATTGGAGGAATTTAAAAGTATTTTTAATATTTTTGTCTGAATTTCTGTGATAAGGAGTTATCATTATTTGCACTATTTACATTCAGACTATTGTCATCATTTTTGTTGTTATCAAATTGTTTTGACCATTGTGGCCTTCACCAGGTGTATATCTATCCAAGTAACCTACAGGGAATTCCAAACTGGACACTTTATTTAATCTATGGCAGTAGACTGTTCTTGTTCCACTGCCCATTTCTAAGGATATCTCGTCTAGTCTTTAGTTTTAGCACTGTTCAGTTATTGCTCGCCCTGTCTCCACAGTTTTCAAGTCCATACCACCCAGCCCAGGGATTGAACTCACAATTACTAGGTCACCAAATTCATGAACCAAGGCTTTAATCCACTAGGCTATTGTCTTATATTTACAATTTATTTTTCTTTATCATGTAAATATTGAGGGCTACAAATCATTAATTAAAAACCGATAATTATTCTGTATTTTATTTTATGATATGAATAAACTAATGATAAACTCTACTGACAATGATTCCATAAACTTCTATTCTTACCACAACAAAATAAATCTAGATTAATTATAGTTTTCTACTTAAGAGCACTTAAGAATTTGTAGCCGTCAATACTTAGATGATGGAGAAAAATACATTGAAAATGCTTTTAATATCCTCTAATATGCTAATTATTTCATATTCGTTACACACACACACACACATTTTATATATATATATAGAGAGAGAGAGAGAGAGAGCTGGTAATAATAAAACAGTTCTCAATGTAATACAACAGAGTTTTATATATATATATATATATATATATATATATATATATATATGAGCACATGGCTGAGTGTAGAATGTTTGCTTTCTGACCATGAGACCTGGGTTTGAATCTTACCATGGTCAATTTGGAAGGAAGGAGATTGCCTAATGTTATCAGTCTGGAGTGGGGAACGATCCCAGCATGCGGTACCTTTGGAAAGTGCCTGAAAACCATACCACGGGTTGAGTGAATGAAATTAGGTAGGTGGAACACTAGGGGCCATCGATAGCTGTGCTAGTATGAAGTCACAAGTCATCATGACTGAGGGTTTGAGTGTGCTGGTGTTGTTCAGATAGTTGTTCATTCTAGGTAACATGCTCTCTCCAAGAAACTGTAACTACGGTCTGCTCAGCATAGTTGCAGTATAAACCATTGGTGGGCTCTGTGGGTGTTGAACAAACAGAAATGTGCCTGAACAAGAGTCTGCAATAGGGATTGGCTAGCTGCCCTAGTAGACAGGTATCCTCAGATGCAAGTGTCCAGCTATGATTATATATATATATATATATATAAAATTTCATTAAATATGGCAGACAAGATTATTAATTAATTTTTTTATTTAGTTTTTCCAGTATTCGTACATTTTTCCATTTTGTAGGAGTAAGGGACAACAATAAGTTTCTATAATTTTCATTGCTCCAAGCACTTTCGCCTACTTCTTTAATCATTTTTAAGGGGGTTATGTTTTTCTTCACGTTTGACTGTTTAAGTTGTATTTTATTACAAAAAAACATAAGGATGCTGGAAAAACTAAGTAAAAAAAAAATTAATTAAATCTACTTTGTCTGCAACATTTATTGAAAGATGTTTAAAAGAAAGATTGCTGCTAAAATGTACATCAATATATATATATATATATATATATATATATATATATATATATATATATGGACATTGAGGTCAAGAGTGTAATACAGGTTGACTTTCTCACAATCTCTTGGTTACTAAATATGATGCTAAATTTTAAGGATTTATTAAACATCAATTGTAAGGAGACATTGTAGGGTTGTTAACAAAAGAAAGAGCTTCACATGTGAATTACAAATTGGAAATACTAAAATTAAACAAGTATACAAATTTAAATATCTAGGGAATTTTTCAACAGAGGACAGAAAATGTGACACTGAAATCTAAAGGCATAATGGGAGGTATAGCAAAAGATGCTTCCCAAAAGGTAAGCAAGGTATTAAGAAACAGGAAAATTTCATTAAAAAAAAAAAATGAGTACTGAATTGTTATGTAATATTGGTCTTCCTATATGGCAGTGAATACTGGATAATCTCCTCATAGATGAAGAGACTTAAAGAAACAAATGTAGTTCTACAGAAGGATGCTGAGAATACCATGGAGTAAACATGTGAGCAATGAGAAAGTTTTAGAGAGAATGGAAACAAAAAGGACACTTACACAGAGGATCAGAAAGAAATAGCTGACATTTCTAGGGTGCATAATGAAGAAAGTAGGCTTGAAAAATTTGATACTCATAGCACATTGAAGTCAAGAGGGATAGAGGAAAGCAGTACATAACCTACCTAATGTGCTTGTGTAAATGGTTGGCAGAACAAGGATTAGTACAGATAGCAAGAAGACAAACTTACTAAGGGCTACAAAGGATAGGAAATTGTGGAGAGCCATGATCGCTGATGTTCTGAAGGGACGCATCATGTACAAAAAGAAAAAGCAAACTGTGTTATTAATCTAACGTTAGCAATGATTATTTTTTTTATACTAAAATTTTATTGCACAAAGTTGTCACATTCATCAATATTAGTTAAAATATCAGTATGTTATAATAGATAGTATAATAGATATGTTTATAATAGAATAAACAAATAGTTTCTAGATGTATAGTGATATAACCTTTATGCCCCCTCCTCTTTGCACAAAAAAATTGTAAATTTATCTGTAAATTGGTAGTTTTACTATCTGCCACTCCTTTCTTGTTACTGGAAATATTTGTCTCATATTGTGCTAAATTCACAAAAAAATGGATCATTGTTATAATGCGGTTAATGAGATAACCATGTTTCCTGACAAAATAAAAAAAAATGTGATAAAACAAACCTTACTTGCCGTTAAGTTTTGTTTATAAAACCTATTTGTTTGTTCATAGATGAATTAACTAATGCTTTAATCAAGATAAATTTAGCTATCAAAATTAAAGTAGGAGATTAAAACTGAGACCCTGAGTTTTGTCAATTTTCATGATGCAATTAATAGTTCATTTATTTTAAGCATTTTAGCAACCACTTTTCTGGATTCCTTGCAGGTCTTTAGGGACATTTACTTATTCCAGTCAGATCTAATCTTGCAAGTCTTACACCACCTTTGCATATTATCTTTTTATTTCCCAGAATTCTTTTCAATGTTTACTTATTTCCTTCTCATTTGCTTCCTGGAATATATTAAGATATTTAACTTACACATTACAATAGGACTTGCACATTATGATATGCTTGCATATTAAGATATTTAACTTGCACATTACAATAGGAATTGCATAATAGACCTAAAAATTGATGGGACTATTTATGTGTTAATAAATCGTACAAATGTAGAAGAACCAGTTTTACTTATTTACTGTGATTTAGTTTCTTTCATTTTTATTGTTGGGTTACCTATTAATAATTTTAAAAATCATATTTTATAGAGAGGCCATCTTCTAGGAAACTTTACTTAAAACCTTAGGAATGTGAAGAAACTTAGCCTTTTATGAAAATCTTTTAGATATACTAAAATGATCTATTTTTGATCTTAATGGTGTTGATTCTCGTGAAGAAGCTGATAAAATTGCCCTTTTTAGAAATTAGATTCAAAATTAAAACTACTTTTAATAATTGATATTCAATTTCTTCACAAGAATACATTAATAGCCTATTTCATACAGGATCAATGATTGGCTGTTATGTTTTTTATATCGAATGCTTATAATATTTTTGTAACTTTGTTAAAGTTTTGTAATATAGTATTTAGTTTTATTAATGATCAATTATAAGTTTTTTTCTTGATAAAGATTAATTATAATAAATTTTGAGAGAAAAATGCACACAATTTGCTTTGAATAATTTGTCAAATTTTAAATGATTAATTTAGATGTCAAAACAAAGCTTGAGTTAAATATTTAGCTTAAATTATTGGATATATTATTAAAAACTGCAGTATATGACACATCTATAAAAAAAAAAATAATTTTAACTTAAGATTTAAAAATTTCATCATTCCTTATCTGTGTATAATTATAACCAATATTTGTATTCCCCCTCCCCATCATATGTATATATAATTACATCAACAAAAACATCACTTTAGTCTGAAGTCCTAAAGGACGAGACACATCACACACAAAATGTTTTCCACTTTGTCATTAATTTTCCTAATATGAGAGGGTTGTACTAAATGTTAAAGAACAAATGTATATTATTAGTATAAATTTTATCTCTGTTATTTTACATTGAGCACTGTTTTATTTCCACCAGCACTCACTATGCACTAATATATATATATATATATATATAAACTTCAAACATTTATTTTTAGTGGATACTCATATTTGAGTAGACACTCCATTTAATTATTAAACAGTATATTTATTTATTTTCATCTACTGGCCATATCTTGTTAAAAATTTCTTGACCATTCAGGCAGGTAGATAAAAATAAATAAATGAGGTGTCTACTCAAATATGAGTATCCAATAAAAATAACATTTAAAGTGATAAAAAAATTTGTCACAATGATAAAAATCCATTTATATATATATATATATATATATATATATATCTTGTTTTGAAGATACACTTGAATATATGCAGTATTAAACAAAATAAATTTTAAATCAACTTAATACTATATTTTTTCTTATTTTAAAAATAGTTCAGATTCATCCAGCACTTTCCTTCGGAAATTTGAGTAAAATTGAGCACTTTGTTACAAATCCACATGCATGTGCTTTATCTTAAGAATCATTTATTTGTATAAGAAATTACCTAAGTTATTTACATTATTAATATGCAAACAATTGTCCACATCTTTGTTGTTATGACATTTCAGCCTTTTAACCTTCAGTGGGTGTATGTCAATGTGGATAAGCCTGATTTTCTCCCTGATAACAAAATCTCAACTGAGTGTTATACACATAACTCTGTTCATGGTTTTTGCTATCATCTCTAAACTAGATCCCCAAAAAGCTTGCAGACTTGATGATATCCCTGCATTGTCCTAAGGAAAATGTGCTCCTGAAATGTGCTCTCCAAATTCTACAACTGCCTTGTTTGTTGCTGTCTTCCTTGTTTAAAATCCTCTTCTGTAGTTCCTGTCTTTAAGAACTACAGAAGAGGATTTTAAACAAGAATAAATGATTCTTAAGATAAAGCACATCTTTAAGAACTCTGAACCTTCTGTTACTTTAGATTAGTAGTCTTTTACCTCTTTCTGGTAAAGTCCTATATGCTTTAATCAACTTCAAATTGGTTAAGTATATCATTTCACAGGACCTTCTTTCAGATAAACAATATGGCTTTGATTTTTCTAGGTCAACCACCAATGTGCTAACTGGTTATTACTGAATTTGTCTCTCAGGCTTTAGATAAGAATGGAGGCTCTGTCTGTGGCTTTAGATATCTTGTTGGCATTTGGCAGGGTTTGGCATGTTAGTCTTTCACAATGATCAAGGACTATGGTACATCTCATTTAGTTTCTTATTTTAGTATTGCTCAGTTATAGCTCTCTGTTTCCACTGAATAGTCTGCATGTAAATAATGATAACTCCTCATCACAGAAATTCAGACAGAAATTACCTAAGTTGTAATATTTTACATATATACATTTTATTTATGCTTGTAAATTCTTTTTAGTAGGTATTACTTAGGAATGGCCATGACTAAGTTGTGACAGGTATTATTTTTGTAACCCATTTTGCATAAAACAATTGTACTATCTAAAAGTATTTATGGCTTCTACTGCAATTATTAAGGTACTACTTCATGTCGATGGATAGATACACAGAAGTGGAAATCTACCATCTCCATTGATATCCTCACTTTCTTTCCTACTGCAATAATAACCTGACTAAAATCACACCATACACCATATAATTAGATATTTAAAGACCTCTGCAATTAACGATTAGCAGCACTCTTCACTCAGGTACTGTTGCGGCTTGTCACAGATCTTTTTTTTATTGTCAAAATGGAAAACCTCTGTTCTTTGTGTTAATTACTTTCATAGATATTTATTTGTTTGTTTGTGTGTATATATATATATATATAATATATATATATATATATATATATATATATATATATAGAGAGAGAGAGAGAGTCAGTAATAAACAACATAATTCCTCAATTATAAGCAATACTGATTGCAAGCACTTATCATTTTATATGGATATATATATATATATATATATCCACATCTACCTACATATTAAAGATTGTCCCGAGTATGACGATAAACTACATCTGGCAGCAAGGACTCTGATTGGAAATTTTGAGGAAAGTGGAACTACCTCTTAACTGCTGTTGTTCCCAGGTCCACTCCTGACCTGGGGTGGTAGCACCTATTAGGACCCCAGCTATGTGTAATTAGTGACCCCCCCCCAAACAAAAATAATAAAATGAGCAACAATAGATTGTTATAGGAAAATGACAATCAATGCAACAGTAAAACAATATAAAACTAACAACAATACATTTGATGATCTATAAACTATATATCTAAAAAAAAAAACTTATCCTGACTGTATAAAATGATGTACAAAATATCTGTAGTTGAAACAACAAAATTGCATACAAAATATTTAGATTTCGGTATTAAATAACTCATAGAGATTGATATTGCACTAAACAAAATCACCCAACCAACCAACCAGCCTATTAAAGAAGACAATCCTTTATCAGATCTTATAGATAGCACAACAGAATCCCAAATAAAGAACATTACCAACTAACAAAATCCACATCAGTTGACTACTTCCAACAACAGAAACACATGAACCTAGAAGGGGAAATAAGGGTATATCCAAAATGTTGACTTTCCAAACAACATTAAACAAAAGGTTAGGAAGGAAACTCCCATCAGCACTATAACTAATGATAACAGTGAATGTGAGAAGCTTATTTTTCTGAAAAACTCTTTTAAGGGAAAGATTTTATAAATTTCAACTGACAGCAATGCTAACTGTTCGGTCAATGAATGCCAAATGTTTCCTTATAAGGAAACAGCTAATCTCATCATTACCACTGATTCATTTATTGTCAAGTCTATAATTGTTTGTCATTGCTTATTGTTAATGTCAGATTGTTTAATTATTACAATGTTTATTGGTTAACAAGTTTACCCTACCAAGGATCATTGCTCACATAACTATCATTGAAATAGTTGATCGATAAAATAATAGGCAAATCACTTGATGTAATATTAATGGAAATGGATATTAGTAGCTTTGCAATTGTCTATCATTGTTATTTCATTCCATATTTGAGATCTTTATGAAGGATGTGGAAATTTTCTCTGGAAGAAATTTAAAATATTTATTAGTGCAATTAGTATGCGCTGTTGAAGAGCATAAATATTTTGAAAAATTTATCTACTTTTTATGACAGTTTCTGCTTATCATAAGCAATTTATTATAAAAGCTAAAAGCACAGTTCTCATTTTTTTCTAATTCTATTATAGGCGTATATATATATTTTATTATTAACTTGTTTTTTTGTTTATTCAATGAAACTTTAAATAGCTGTTTACATAAAAGAAAATTATAATTTAATTGAACTATTTTATTGCAGTAGTTTATTCCCAGTAGTTTTTTTTTCCATATATGTCTCTTTAAATGATGGATCAAATTTTTTATTAGACTAATATCAAGAGGGGCTGGAAGTAATTCCTTTAACTTGGTGTCTTTCAGAACCTTTTCTTGCAAGCAGGGCAATAGTCAACTTTGCAAAATGAAAAGTATTCTCTCTCTTTAGCTCTCTCTCTCTCTCACATGTGTGAGAGAGAGAGAGACTCTTTAGTTTAAAACTTCATGGTCATAACCTGTAGCACTCAGAAACATCTTGTCTTAGATCTTACAATAATTTCCTGCATTTATTTTGAACTATCATCATCTGATTTTTAGGGTCTTATAATATTATCCAAAAATGTTATTTCACCTCCCCACTGTTATTTTCTAAGTCATGTTAGTTGACTATTTCCATGAATGCACCAACTAAAAACTTGTTATCAAGTTCATCCAATGTAGTTCGACATACATCATTAAACATGACTAGTTTCATGTACTTCTTCATTGCCCATCTAACATGTTTCTGTTTTCAATGTTTCCTTAGAACATGGTAGTTTGATTGATTTCATGCCAATATTCTTAATATCCTGCAGCTTTTCTCACTGTTTACATTTGTAATCAACAGCTTGTTTTATTACTGGTCAATCCATTTTTCTTGTTTATTACTCTTTTAATTTTTCTCAGATCTTTTTGTCACATTCTTCAAGCCAGGCCTTGTTTGTGTTAATGTCTACAATCTCTTCTTTTTTATTCTATGATCTCTGTTCAACTTTTTCTCAATTCTCAATGTTGTTTTCACCACTCAATTTTAAAAGATCTTGTTTCTATTTTGAGGTTGCAAAGCTTAACCTTTGGACCCCCCAAAAAACAGTCAAAAGGACAATTTTTCTCTCTATATAATACCAATTGATAACTGGAAGGGATAATTCCAAGGAGGTTACTATTCCAAAGAGAGCTCAATGTAAGTAACAGGAGGAGGAGGAGGATGATAATAATAATAATAATAATCCATTTTTGTTATAATTTATTTCATGAATATATTTAAATATTCATCTCTTCAGGCTGAAGGTTTTTTAGAAATGAAATCAATTTGTCAGGAAAAGGAAAAATCTTTTATAATAAAAAAAAAATGATATATATATATATATATATATATATGAGTATATATATATATATATATATATATGAGTATATATATATATATATATATATATGAGTATATATATATATATATATATGAGTATATATATATATATATATATATATATATGAGTATATATATATATATATATGAGTATATATATATATATATATATATATATATATATATATATATATGAGTATATATATATATATATATATGAGTATATATATATATATATATATATATATATGAGTATATATATATATATATATATATATATATATGAGTATATATATATATATATATATATATATATGAGTATATATATATATATATATATATATATATATGAGTATATATATATATATATATATATATATATATGAGTATATATATATATATATATATATATATATGAGTATATATATATATATATATATATATATATGAGTATATATATATATATATATATATATATATATATGAGTATATATATATATATATATATATGAGTATATATATATATATATATATATATATATATATATATGAGTATATATATATATATATATATATATATATATATATATGAGTATATATATATATATATATATATATATATATATATATGAGTATATATATATATATATATATATATATGAGTATATATATATATATATATATATATATATATATATATGAGTATATATATATATATATATATGAGTATATATATATATATATATATATATATATATATGAGTATATATATATATATATATATGAGTATATATATATATATATATATATATATAATTTGAATAAATTTAAGATTTTTACAGATATTATGCATTTTTTTTAATTAATTTTGTATCTTAGATGTTTTAATTTAATTTTTTTTTTTATAATTGTGACCTAGGCTCCAGGATGCTTAATCAATAGAAATGTCCACCCAATCGGGAAATACATGCTCAAAATCTTGAGTGTTTGTGGTCTCACTTAAAATCTAAAATTAAAAGAATGTTTGGTTTAGAAGAGATGCTCTCAACCTATTTCAGTGGATTTATGTATTGAGAGCAAATGAAAAAATGCTCAGGAATGATTAGATGGTCAAGGAACTGGTAGGGGGAAGAGCTGACTTTGCAGAAGTTAACCCAAGTACCACCTACCTACTCAAACAGGCAAACCCTGAATAAAACACCTACATATAATATGGGAATCTAGGTTTGCATTCTTATTTCTTGACATGACATTTGTCTTTCATTGTGTTACCTTGTGAGCATGCATTGTGCCCTTTCCCAGCTTTTGGTGAACACTGATGAGAAATGCAACATGGGGTGATCATTGACCAGTCTGTGGAAAGCTTAGGTGAGGGTTGTGGTGTATGTTTATATATTTATATACTGTGTATGATTCACTAAACATATACAAAGTAAGTTTATACCTATTATATATATACAGGGTGGGCCAAATGTAGTTATACACTTTACAGTTTTTTTTGTTTACTTTTTATTACATTTACATTTATTTAGTACAATTATATTTGTTTAATACTGTTTAATCGCATAAGTGCTTGTCTATAATTCTGAGATAAGGTATTATGTACAGTATTTACATTATTCAGACTATTGTCCTCATCTTTGTCGCCATATTCATTACAATGTTTTGGCTGTTGTACGCTCCGGCCTTCTTCAGGTGGTTGGAATGTCGAACTGAACCTTTTATTTCGCTCACTAGGATAGACTGTTCTAGTTCCACGTGTCATGTTTAATGGATATCAGTTATCTCCTGTTAATTCCCCTCTGCAAGATCTCCACTACTTTAACCGGGTATTGAACTCACACTCTTTGGGTCCTGTTACTGGATCTAACCAACACCTTTATCCACTGTGCCATGTGTCCTTGAGGACATGTGTGTATATATATCGCAGTTTTGTTGTTATTATAGCTTTTCTCTGGCACTCCTTATTACTGGTAAAAACATGCAATGATAACACCAGAAATTGCAATATGAGCACTGGTAAAAAATGGTACTGAAGACATTAGGTTTCTAATACCCAGAAATTCATACACAGATATCCTCAAGGACACATGGCACAGTGGATAAAGGCATTGGTTAGATCCAGTGACAGGGCCCAAAGAATATAAGTTCAATACCCAGTTACGGCAGTGGAGATCTTGGAATTACCACGAGATAACTGACATTAAATATGGCAAGTGGAACTAGAATAGTCTACCCCAGTAAGCTAAAGGGTTCAGTTCGACATTCCAAACACCTGAAAGAGGTTGGACCATACAACGGCCAAACCTCTCCAGAACACTGTGACATACAGTACGACACAAATTCTGATCCACATCAGTGTCAGTAAATGCTTCATATACAGTGTGGGGATTTTTCTTATAAATCTTATTTTTTACTATACTCCCAAAAAAGAAGTCCATTGGTTAAGTTGGGTGAATATGGTGGCCATTCAACACTACCATGTTGTCCAAAAGTTTGCTCAAGGCAGACCCTTACTGCCAAAGCATAATGAGGAGGTGTGCCATCTTATTGAAAAACAGTTTGGAGTCATTAGCTCTGGTTCTGAATTGTGACACTATCATGTTGCAAAGCATGCTCAAGTAACTGTTACTGTAAAAATTTACATCAGCATATAAATAATTAAATAACTGTATACCTACTTTTGGCCAACCCTGTATATCTTTTTGGAGACATTGGTTTGAAAATTCATGTAATTTAGAATTATGTAAATTTAATTCATTTTATTATCAGGATTTAATTCATCTTATTAGAATTATCAAAATGTTACTGCTGATTTGTTTTTGTTTTTTCCCTTTAAAAAATTATATTCAAATTTTAATTTAATTTTTAAAAAAAAATAACTTCAGATACTTTTTATTTTACTTATTTTCTTTTTTCAAATATTTTTCTTTTTTAAAAAGAAATATTCAAGGTCACTTATAAATTATAATACCACCTGCCAGTTTCAAACTGGCAAATATTTAATGCTTAGCAGATGTTTTTAATGGACAGCAAATGTTTTTATTTATGTTAAGTTGATAAGTATGCTGTTAAAAAGGATTTATCAATCTATTAGATTAGCAATAGGATTATCATGCTTGACCTCAGCAAAACCTACAATTGGGATGAGGCCAAATGGCCCCTGGCAAGCTAACCAATTATGAAAAACACCACAATATACAGATTGCATCATTACTTGTTGTATTGTTGTTTTCTTTGAATCTTATCTAATCAGCTTGCTCATATTTGCAATATAGTAAGCAGAAGTTAAAGTCTTAATGGGAGTTGATTTTGAAATACAGCAGAAAAGCACTAGATTATCTCCAAATAGAAAGCATAAAGATATTACCTGGTATTGCTGAGATAAAAATTAACTAGTAACATCATTTGACTTTATTGCTAAATTCTATTTTGTGTGAATTATATATAACATATTTAATTAACCATAGCCCACACACACATACACTATATATATATATATATATACATATATATATATACACACACACACATACATACATAATGAATATTTTTAAGATATGGATTTTTATGCTGTTTCCTTAATTTATCATTATAAATTGCCCTGTAACTTAAATTGAGCTCTCATTGGATTAAAAGTCCTCTTTGAAATAATTCCTACCAATTACAAATTGGTATTTAATATATATATATGTATATATATATATATATAACTTCATAACATTATTTTTAGTGGATACCTATATTTGAGTAGATGCTTTGTGATTTTTATTTTAAACAGTATTTATTTTGATTGTCGGCTTGCACACTTGAGAAAACGTGCCCACCTGCAAGTTTCAAATATGCATCATCCTTTGCAGGAGAGACCACGGTTGTATCTGGTGTGCTTTCACTGATTTCTGCCCAAGGACACATTTTCTTTAATAAGTTTTTTGAGCATGCAGGCTGTTAGATGAAATAAATACTGTTTAAAATAAAACTAATAAAAAAAAAACAATATCAATTCAAATGCAGCTATCCACTAAAAATAACACTTGAAGTAATGAAAATATGTTGGATTAAAAAATGTAATGTATTAATTCTTTATATATATATAAAGGATGGTTCTAGTTGTGACCCAAAAAACAATCCATTCAAGTTGTCTGATGATCGTGTGAGCCATCTGGTTATGACTAGAGCCATCCTTTCATAAGATCTAAGGTTATTAAGCATTGCTCAGTCTAGGTAATCTAGGCCTCAAGCACTTTACTGAGTAGGTAAGTTTGCCATAAGGCTTGTTTTTCTCTTCCCTTTTTTTTTAGTATTGTTGTTTTTAGTCAAGACTATATCTGGGAAAGAGTTTTAGGTGTTGGTAAGTTGTCTGTTGGTTCCATCAACAGTTTTTGTTTTTCTTACATGTGTGTGTGTGTGTGTGTGTGTGTGTGTGTGTGTGTGGGCTACGATGGGTAAATTGTCGCCATTTTATATTTTTATTTTTCTATAAGTGTTTTCTTTTTGATTTTTGTCAACTGCACAGTAAAGTAAGATCAGCTGGGCACCGTCTGTGAGAAAAAGAGCACCATGATGCAATTCATTCTGCCAGAAATTTGGAAATGGCATTCTGTACTGCTTGGCATTCATGCTGTAAGCTCTGATGTCAATATTTCAGAGTGTTTGTGTGTCAATCTGAGGACAATGCAGAGGCTTCGGAAAGAGTTGGATGAGTTTAATGGTGATTACGAAGGTGTTTGTAGTGATCATTAGTGATGGCAATGTTATACCTCCATTCATCATCCCACAGGGTTTCAGAATCAACATGGAGGCCTACATCAAGTGCCTTGAGAAGGTAGTACTACCCTGGGTCATGAGGGTGGTTGCCGAAAGACCCTATGTCTGGCAACAGGATTCTGCACTATGCTACAAGACAACCTAGTCATGGCTGTCAGATTTTTTTCTGTGACCACATCATCCCTTTATATCTGGCCACCTAGCTCCCCAGACTGCAGCCCCCTTAATTATTATGTATGGGGCGAGTGACCAATAAAATTCTTTGTAACATCAAAGATGAACTGAAGGAAAGGATTATGACAGCATTCACCAACTTAAACAAGGAGACTATCCAGAAGAGTTGCAAAAGTCATCTGGAGGCTATGGTTAAAGCTATTGGCAATTTTATTGAATAAATTTACACCTTAGTATTTCCAGATATTTTTGTGTAATTTTGGTAAATACATCTGTTAAAATGAGATTCAGTGTTTTCATTTTTGCATAATAATAATTTATACATCACCCCCGTGTGTGTGTGTGTGTGTGTGTGTGTGTATATATATATATATATATATATATATATAAAATAAAATTACGTAAGAATCTGAGCAACTGTTGGTTTAAAATAATGAAGACTTTTTTCAAATCTTACCAGCACAAAACTTTTCCTTTAATCAAATGACATGTAGAAATTTAAGAACATTTATTCAAAGCTAGACATGTCTATTTGTATCTAAACTTGAGTAATTGATTCTGTATTTTTAGAAGATAAATAACTTGAGTATTCAAATATATTTTATCTTATGATGTCTACATAAGTTTTATATATTTATCTTTCATACTATCTTCTCTCCCCAGCTATGGGTTAAATAGTATTATTTTTATCTCGAAAAAATCGTTATCTCCAAAAAAATTGTTATATGCCATCGACCCACTGTCTTTCTCTTTCACCACATCCCCTCCTTTGCCACTCCTATCTGCTCTTCCTCCAACCCTTTGATAGTGGCCTCCGGCCTTGCTTGGGGTGATACGATTAAAAAAAAAAAAAAATTATTCACTCACAAAAAAAAAATTAAGAATTGATCTTACAATCCTTGCAAAATGTTTCAGTTTTAAATAACCCACAATGTTGATAAGCTGTAAAAAAAAAAAACAATCAACTTTTTACAATATTATTTGAAATTAAATATGGTTTTGATTGTGTTAATGCATTGCCAGTTATAAACTAAACCATTTTCTTTTTAACTGTAATGATTATAGATTTGAAGTCACAAAATATATTTCTACTATATTATCTGTAAATGTCAATCATTATATTATGCACTTTACCCTACCCCTTCAACTTCACTCTACCTACAAAATTTGAGTAGCTAAAATGCTTTAGTTTAGTATTTGGTAGGTTATGTCACCATTAAATGGCAAGTGTGTTAAACATGATCTTGTAGATGGTGATAGCTTGCATGATAAATATGAAGAATGCTTTAGAAACTGGGTTATACAGTTGTTTGGTTATTGGAACTGAGTGAAGGGATTTAAGTTTTTTTGTTTTTTTTAATTTTAATTTACTTAACTTTTTTTTTTTTTTTTTCTTTTTTTAAATCCATGTCCCTTCAGGACATAAACAATCATGACTAACTTGCTGATTCTTTTTTTTTTTTTTTTATAATCATTTCACCCCAAGCAAGGTGATAAAGCCACTAAGAAACATTATTGATGAGAAAAGGCAATAAAAGAACAGGATTCAAGGAAACTGAAGATGATGATTGACATTGCATTCAAAGTTTTACAGATCATAGTTGATAGGAAAGCAAGAAGCCAGAAGAAATTTCTACAAGCAAAATGTGCTAGAGAAGAAACTATTATCATAGAAATGGTTTCATCGAGCAATTTCAACAATTAAATGATGAAACCTAGCTGCCAATCTAGTACATGCTTAAATTTGTAAAGAGAAAAACTCATCAGAACAGTTACCATGAATGTATTTATAGAAAAAGCACTAGGTAGCTACATTATGGTGGTAGGAAAGTGACTGAAGCTGAGATGCCAGGTTAGTACCCATAACATTGCAGATTCTTTAGATTTGCTGATTACCTCATACGAATACACTTGTTAATTGACCTGTATACTCAAATTTACTTTTGTATATACTAATTAATGTGTGATTATTCTTTATTTTAATGACATTTTTTTCTATTAGATTTAAATAATTTATAAATGATATTATAAGTGAGCAAGCATTTTAAGTAATTTATCTAAAGACTAGGAAAGATAGCTTGCAATATTCTGTTTAAAATAGATGTCAGGATTATAATCAGTTTCAATGGTGTTGATGAAGATTGAATAAAAATATATACATAAAAAAAAGATTGAAGTGTTATATATATATATATATATATATATATATATATATATATATATATATATATAAATAAAAAGAAATAACAGATATAAAATCCGGTATTCTTATAGATATTTTTATTTTTACACAATAGTGCTCAATGTAAATTTACAGAGCATTAATATTATAAATTAATTGATTTAAAATATGTTTTTTTCGCTACACAGTGATACCATGTTTCAGAAATGGAAGCTAAAGCCCCTGAATTTAATTTTGTTATTAAACCAAAGACATTCGTTCCATTTCTTCGTCAAGCGAATTTATTTCTGAAACATGGTATCATTGTGTAGCGAAAAAAACATATTTTAAATCAATTAATTTATAATATATATATATATATATATATATATATATATATATAAAATCTCATCTTTTACTCTCTCTTTTTTTTGTGTGTAGGGTAAAATCTGTTTTTAGTAACTTTTTCAAATTAGTGTTTTTCAGTGAACTAACCAGAAACCATGTATCATTCAGTTTTAAATATTTGATTTAGAAAGTATTTTATTTTTAATAACTTAATCATTTTTATCAAAAGTTTATTGGCTAATTTCAATTTGTTTTTACCAAAGCTTGAATTGATTAATTCAAAAGGAAAAAATTTTTTTGGCAATCTTGTACTGCATTAACAAATTACTTGAATGAGGTATGTATAGAATGTATCCAGCCATTTTAAATATTTTGAAGACTGATTGTGAAGCCTTGATACAACTTGGGAAACAAAGACAATCTTATTTTTGCATATATGAATACTCTCTCATAGGAAATAAGCAAGCAGTAAGCCACCTTTGAGTAAGCTTGGGTATTATGTAATAGCCACAATAACAATGGCTGAACAAATAGATTCTTCATGTCTTGTGCAAGATTTTTTTCACAAAACATCCTATCACCCCCATGTTTGTCAGGCCACTGCCCTCTACAGTCCAGATTTGGTTTCCTGTGACACCTGACCTTTTCTGAGTATAAAATCACTGTTGAAATGTGATGGACAAAGTTAAGGACAACACTAAGAGATAGATGAGAGAACTTTGCTTCCACTTTTCAAAAGCTGTTTGCAATGTCGAGATAAGTTTGTGAGATCTCAAGGGGAGTATTTTGAAGTGGATTAAGGCGCTATTAGTTGGCAATAATATTTCACCAAAATGAAATGGTTGCATACTTTCCAGACAGCCTTATATTGCATAAGAGGAGCCACTTGTATAAAACTTAGAATTAAACAATGTCACATTCATCCTGTTCCTTGTAGAACAAAGAAGTGATTCTCTTTTGAATGGTTACATGACATATTCTGAACAGGATAGATCCCAAAATGAAGTACTGCTGCCATATATGGGCTGGAGCTGCTCCAATCCTCACTTTCTGGCCTTGACAGAGTTCAAAATCATTTATGCAGCCTTGTGGGTGATTAATTATTTTCAACCCCTACAGTTCGTTTCTCATGGATAAAACATTTGTTTTATGGCCGCAACATGTTGAAATACCAGTTCTTGTATGATTGCCAAAGTTAAGCAATGGTCTTTACCTATATGGGTGACCACTTAGGAATACCAGGTTCTGTAAGCTTAGATGTGCCGGTGATGTAATGGATAATGACTCGGAATTGTTAATCAGTAAGTCAATTCCCAATTTAGGTTTGTCATATTCATTTATGCACAAATACTTTTCGAAAAAGTATCAATTCACCTCTTCCATCTCCGGCTATGCATTAATTAGTAAGATTCGTGTCACTATATCATTATCATCTTTAAAAAATTCTAATGCTCTAAAAATATTTTGTGGCTTTAAATAATCTGCAATGGGTTGATAAGCTATAGAAAATGAATTGATCAATATGAAATATTGCAATCCTGTTGCTACTCTATCACTATTTCCATGGCAAATGTTCAAGAGTTAAATTCCTTAGTTCCAACAGTTCAAACCTTTGCAGTTAGGACCTACCATGTCGCATACAGTCAAATCCTCCTCATTCCCTTCATATTTCATTAGTAAAAAGGAAGTTCTACTTGACTTCTTCCCAAGAATTGCTACTTTGTAGAACAGATACCCAAGCAGATGCTTTCCTGATCACTACAATCTTAAGTTCTTCAAGTCATCTGTTATCTTACATATCCACATAATCTGTATTATTTCCTCTTTTTTATGTCCATAGAACAACCTTTTTCAGTAACCCTCTACTTTGAGTGGCTCTTGGGTCTTGTATAATGTGAGCATGTATTAAAAAAATATATATTTCCAAATTTTGATCATTCTCTTACTCCTGTCAATTGAGCTGGGTTTCTTTTATATTATTGAGTATCATAATGGAAATATTTTTTTCACTTCAAAATTGTTTCTGAGAAATATATACTAAATTTATATGAAACAAACATATGATAAAAAATGCATCATGTAGATCAGGAGAAAAATTCACAAAATATTTATAGAACAGACACGTGATATCTCTAAGGAAGATTTTACTGCATGATCCACTTGTGGATTTTATGCTAATCCATTTTGGCACATTTTCGTATTAGGCAGTTAATCATCATTAATCTCTGTGTAGGATTGAGAAGATACTCTCTGCTTCTGTCTTAACTTACCATGTTGCTATGTGTTTCCTCTTTTTATCTGTTTATTTAATATATTAATTGCACTCTGTAATGATTGCATATAACCATTACAGAGACTTAGTAGACCCCCCCACTCCAAAAATGGTAAAATTATTATTATAGAGCACATAAAAAAAATTCCACCATCAAATGAATTTTGTTATCAGTATTTTTTAAATAAAGGGAAATAAAGATGGTGACAGTTTAGATTAGAATATTCCACCCTCTCTCTTTCTCATTAAATTTCTCATTAAATTTATTTTTATATTTATATATTTGGATTTTAAGGAATTCTTCACTGAGAATGGATTAGGCTTTGAATTAAATTTTTAGATATTTGTTAATATGAAACAAGCTTAGCTTTAACTGCAAAATAAAAGTTTTAAATTGTAATAATTACTGCCAAGAAAATTTTATTTATATATATAATGTGTGTGTAAATTATTTTCAGATAGTGCATCTGATGAAGGAACAAAATGAATAAAAAGATGAGGAAAAACTATCCTTAGCCAGAGCATTTTGTCCTCTGAATCACTTTGTCAAGGCAATGTAAGATTTATTTTGTTGTTCATGTTTATATGCAAAAGTGAGGATGTCATTGGTTTATCAAGGCTTTTAAATTTGATAACCAATGCCTCCTTGCTTTTGTATCATGCAACAAAATAAATCCTACATTGCCTTGATAAAGATCCTCAAAGGGCAAAATGCATTGACTAAGAATATTTTTCCCCTTGTCTCTTTATACACATATATATATACATGTGTGTGTGTGTGTGTGTGTGTGTGTGTGTGCATAGCAGAAATAACCTCACACATAATGGTATGATATTAGTGGCAATGGTGTCTTCATCTAGCTAATGTCTTACCATTATGAGGAAGGTATTTCTGACTCACTGTGTGTGTGTGTGTGTGTGTGTGTGTGTGTGTGTGTGTGTGTGTGTGTGTGTGTGTGTGTGTGTGTGTAAATTTTAATTATTTCACCCCAAGCAAGGTGATAAAAACAGTAAAATGTAAGGGGTTACAGTAAAAGAATTTGAGAAAAATCATTTAAAATCAGGATTCAAGGCGACAGAAGATGATGATTGACATTGTGTTTAGAATTTTGAAGATCAAAGTTAACTAGAAATGAAGAAATGGCAAGAAAGTTCCACAGGCAAGAGGTGTGAGAGAAGAAACTGTTAGCATAGAACTTACAATTACATCTAAACATTTAAACTGTAAAATGGGGAGTGCTAGCTGCTGATCTGGTAATATGCTAAAATTTGTAAAGTTGCTGTATCAAAGCAGAAATGCCCATCAGAACAATTACCATGAAAATATTTACAGTTTACTTTTATATAGATTATGATATCTGTATATCAACAAAAACTGGGCTTTTATAAGTTTCTTTTATTTTTATGACCAAACAGTAATCATTACCAGCTACAACTTATTGGTGAAAGAAGCTAGCATATATGAAAGAAAAGTGTTTTTAAAAACCATTTTAAAAACAATTCCGTTTATAATCATTGCTTAAACAATGATTTACTGTTTATTACTAAATTTCTCTATTCTAAATATTTTTTGTCCATTTTTACTCTTATAAAATTTTATCACTTAAATTCATCACACAGTATTTATTTTCCCTGAGCTTGAAAAGATGTTTTATTATAAAAAAAAAAAAAAATTTCAAATTCTATATATTTTTAAGATGGCACATTATAAAGTGTCCAAAAGACCGTTATGTTTGAGAAGAAATGATGTCATTGTTAAAACACTTGAATATGCTGTAAGACCACTTTGAGGAAGCGCAGTTAATTTTGTAACTAAATTAATACCACGCCATTTGAGCCACACTCAACATTACCAAGTATTTAGTCATGACTGAGCACCACACCTATTGCAAGAGCTGAATACCAAATTTTTATCAGGATCAAATTGGAACTTGTCAGATGAACACAGGAAGAAGTCTTAGCAGGAAGCGCTAAAGTTGTAATTCCCTTAAATTTATTTGAGTAAAATATGTCAGCCATGTGAGTATATTTTTATATTTGTCAAGTATATCTTTATATAGTTTTTCTTTTTAATGTTTTGTGTCTCATACATAGTAATGCATTTTTATCTCTCTTTTTTTCTTTCTTCTTTTTAAAGTACAGATGGAAATTACTAGATTTTATTTTGGTTTGTGACACAAACCTAAATAAAATTTAGTAATTTTTCATTTTCCATTATCTTAAATGAAAAAAATGTAATCATATTGACATTCTTAACAAAAAGTTTTTAAAGCTGCATCTAACATTGGCAAAACATATTTGAACTTTAAAACACTCTATAAAAACTATTGCATTAAGAATTTTACAAAGAAAGTAATCTGTCAAAGCTATGTGTATGTGTGTATGTATGTATGTATGTATGTATGTATGTATGTATGTGTGTATATATATATATATATATATATATATATATATATATATATATATATATATATAGGGTGCCATGGGTAAATTGTCATCATTTTATAATTTTAATTTTGCACATGCTTCTTGTTTGTTTTTGATTTTGTTGACTGCACAGTATAGTAGCCAGAAATTTTGAAATAGCATGTTGTACTGCTTGGCATTCGCACCAAAAGCTCCAATGCAAACATTTCAGTGTTTGGATGTCAATCTGAGAACAGTGCAAAGGATTCAGAAAGAGTTGGATGAGTAATGGTAATTATAAAGGTACAGCGGCTCAGAAAACTCACACTGATCGTTCTGATAAGAAAAGAACTCCCAAATTTGTTGGTGAGGGTCTCAGATTAAACACAGGGACCTACATCAAGTGCCTTGAGGAGTTAGTACTGCACTAGGTCAAGAGGGTGGCTACTGGAATACTCTGTCTGGCAACAGGACTCTGCACCATGTCACACAAGCAGGAGTACCCAGTCATGACTGTCAGACAATTTCTGCGACTACATAACCCTTTACATCTGGCCGCCTAACGCCCCAGGTTGCAACCCCTTTGTGTGTGGCACCGAAGATGAACTGAAGGCAAGGATTATGGTAGCATTAACCAACTTAAACAAAGAGACCATCCAGAAGAGTTGCAGAATATTCTGAAGTTATCTGGAAGTCATGGTTGAAGTTAATGGTGATTTTATTGAAAAAAAATTTACTCTTTAGTATTTCAAGATATTTTTGTGTAATTTTGGTAAATATATCTTTTAAAATGAGCTGTCATCGTTATTTTCATTTTTGTGTAATTTAGATGACAATCTATCCATCGCACTACACACACACACACACACACACACACACACACACTTTTAAATAATCAAAAATACTTTTATAAATATTTTTATGACTTGCACAGGAAATATAAAGTCAGGGAATATTTACAGTGAGTTTAAAACTAAAGTTCCAGGTCTAATGTTTACTAATGTAAATTCCTATTGTACATGTGGTGTAATGAAATACGGTTCAGAATTAGAAATGTGAGAGCTGAGTTTGTTACATTTGCTTACATTCAAATACCCTTGGTATGGGTTAAATAACTGGATGGACTGGCTTGGTTGCCTTGGCTGGCAAATAATCTAGAAATGGTGACTTGATAAAATCACCCTCCCCCCATCGAGCCTGGGTCATTCATGAGAATGCATCAGCCCATGAAAATTATTTATTCGTATAAATTAGTTGTATAAATTGCGCATTCTAACCACAGGCAGAGAAAGTGCTTACTTGTTTTTCTTGTTCTTTTAAACAGAAAATTGATTATTGACTTTATTGTTTGGCTACTGTTGTTTTGTAGTTATTATAAATGTTGAAATGATTCTCTTGATTCTGCTTGAGAACGTCAATCGAATAAGATTTTAAATTTATTCAGCATTTTAAGATACATATCATATATACTTGTGTATCATGCATCTTTTGAAAGACCTAATTTCAAAGCTAATTTTAAGGGGGATATAAAATTAGCTAATGTACTACTATGTAAAGTACAGCTGTATTTAAAATAAACATGATTTTGATAAAACTGATCTTTCACTTCACTGTATCCAATATATGTATGTAATATTCACATGCGTATTGTATTATAAAATACAAATGTAGTGAATAGGCATCTTCACCATTGTTTACTTTCATAAGATGTTTAGCTGTTTCACATTCAGTTGTTTATAGCTGTACCCATTTACACAACGAGTATAGTGTTACTAACGATACTTTTATTATTCTTTTCTACTTTTTTAACTTATTTAACTAGAAGATGGGATAAAGAGATAGAGGAAAGAGGTTAGTCTATTGTAATTTGGTCTCTCAAAAAAAGGATCTCGCATGATACACAAGATACATGATAGAAGCATTTTTTATCAGTGAATATTTGGGGTTGCATGATATGCGGGTATATACGGTATATAATGATTACTTGTCTTTGTTTCATTACTTCTGTAATGTGTGTTTTAAGAAACTGATTAGTTGGAATTTACTCTGTGCTTTTTTATATACTACTTTGACTATAACTTAAAGTATTTTGAAAATTGAGTCATTGCCATGTTGTCAATAGACACAAATGAGATTTCTCTTTGTTTCTGTTTGTTTAGTTTCTCTATTCTTTCATTGTGAAAAAAATAATTGCTTCTAAAACAACTAAGAATACTAAACAAAATTGAAGTGAAGCAATGTTGATGATCTTATTAATTATTCTCAGCTTTCATTTTTCTCCTCGTGTATTCATCATAAAGCTGATAATACAATGTATTTGAAAATGGATCAAATGAAAAAGTTTTATTTTTAGCAGATTTAGATTTTTAGGACACTCTCTTTTTCATAAACTTATTGAATAGCAATAATAATTTGTTCAGAGCATTGTCCTATCAAGAATATTGTTCTTAATTCATTTGTATTGTAGACAATATATTTATTGCTATCATGTGAGCATGGTAATAATTCATTGTCATATTAATATACTTATGATAGCTCAGTGACCAGACCATTAACCAGCAGTTTGCAAGGCATATGCATTTAATTAGTTGTGATGTCTTTGTTAACTCCTCTAAAACCAATTCAAGATTAGAATAAGTAAATACTTAAAGAGGAAATACTGCCAACCAAACTAGTATTGATAGTAGTCTGTCGACCTAGTTTTAAGATTTTAGTGTTATGCTGGAAAGAAAGCTATAGTTCAAGATACCAGAAGTTATTTTATTGATCTTTATATATTGTCTTGTGACTATAGAATATAATCTATCATCCACATATATTAAAATAATGTAGGTGATATATATAAACAGTGTATCTAACCAAGTTTTGTTCAATTCAACTGACAAGGTCTGCCAGTTTCACTTTTTTTATTGCATTTTTCAAATTTTCAAATATCTATGTTGGGATCAAAATTGTGGATTATCTATAAGAAGTTCATGTTTTATTCTGTTTGTCCAAGTACTTTCAAATGTATCCATCATTATGAAGAACTGGCAGTTGTCAGTGTGATAAACAAAAATTTGTTGGCTACATCCTGGCACTTTTTACAGTACTAAAGTTTGAATCAGTGACATGATATACACACATACACACAAGTGCGTGCGCACGCATGCATTGTATAGCACTTTTCCTACTACTCAGATCCTAGGTAGATGGCACAAATACTACACTCTGATCTGGTATTTACCTACCTTGAATAGGATGTGACACCTGGGCAATTTCACAAGGGCTCTCTCTCTCTCTCTCTCTCTCTCTCTCTATATATATATATATATATATATATATATATATATATATAAAGCCAAGGACAAAAATTACTCAGTCCCTACAATCACTATCATGAAGGCATTAGAATACTCCAATCCTACCTTTTTTATGTTAATTGAGATGCTATGCAAGATAGAATACTCTCAGTTTGTATTTCCCTAATATAGGCATTATTACATCCATGGTATGGTAACACCTTAATACACGGATGGAACAGAATATTTGAAAGAAAGGAATGACAAACATGAAGTGTTCTCAAAAAGGTTTTTTATACAGATGTATACATACTTATCACAAATTCATCCCACACAGCAAAACTATAACATGTATACAACAAGCAGTGTGAAAGGGACAAAAAGAGAGAGAGTCTTACTTGTAATATTTTCCCATGGGGAAAATGGGCAGGTCTGTGGTGTTCTTTATGTTTTTAGTGAGACAATGTGGTTTTCTGTGTATGCCATACTGCTGTGCGCTTGTTACATCTGTCTTAGCTGTGGCCAATTTAGCAACTTTTTGGCAAACAGGTCTTGCCTTTCCTGCATGCTAAACAGCAAATGGCCTGGACAGGCATGTCTCGCTCCAGGGCAGAATAAGCAGCAACTGGTGTGGGCTCTCTATAAACTCATTGGCCATCATGTGACCCTTGTGATTTCATGCCAACCAAAGGGAGATAATCACTCTTTGTATCTCTACAATACAATAGGAAAGATGCTACTGCAGGGTCATAATTCCCAGGGCCAAGTTCACTTTGTGTTATGCTATGAACTGCCCAAAGACAAGAACACTACTGTGTCTCATCCAAATACAAGAACACAGCTGAAGAGAGGGACACATGTTTCACTCTGATCATAGGCAGTGCTGAGGAGAGACACCTTGATCCAATGTAGAGCACATGAATACTTTTATCCTAGGTAATAGTGCCAAACCCTGCATGGGTCATCCTATCATTTTTAATGGGTATTATTGTAATAGTTTAGATAACCTAATTGTCAGAAGTTTTAATAGAGGATAGAAAATACAACAGCAAAATCTGTATAATATTTGTTAAAATTCATGATAATATTGTAATTTTGTAATCAGTGTATATGTTGGAATTATCATTTTCAGAGAGAAACTTTCCAAGTGGATAAGTGACTTCATAGACAACATTAATTTGTGGAAGTTATAATTTTTCTTTTTTGTACCCTTGGTAGTAATCATGTTAATGTTTTTTTGTAGTAAATGATTAGTTTAACTTTAGTTATGACACAAATACACACACACACACAGTATGTGTTAGAAAAATCAATGACAAAGTGGGAAAAATCTTTTGTGTGACACATTTCATCCTTTAGGATTTTATCAGACTAAAGAATGAAATGTGTTACACAAATCTTTTTACCCACTTTGTTACTGATTTTCCTAATATTGTTCTGGTATATAAAGATTTATATATGTATTTTCCCAATCATTATATATATATATATATATATATATATATATATATATATATATATATATATATATATATATATATATATATATATATATAGAGAGAGAGAGAGAGAGAGATAGATATATATGAGAGAGAAAGAAAGAAGAGTTGTTAATCTTTATAGAGGTTGATTACTAATTTTGGTGGACAGTGGGCATTAATTTTCTAAACCTATAGTACCAAACTTATTTCAGTTTTTATAATAAATACCAGATTTTCCTGTTGATATAAATAGGTTAATAATTATAGTTAAATAAATAATTACTAGCAAACTGTAGGCATGTCTCCCCCAAAAATGTAAAACAGAACTGTTAAGTCAACAGTAGTGAAGCCATTGTAGTGAGAAATGAGTCAGCTTTGTCTATTCTGAGAGTGCTTGTCATTTCTAGCCAGTACTGTTAGTAATGAGGCACTACAACTGTGAAGGATATTGGAAACACTTAGCCTATTATAATCTTAAATGGGAGCAATCTTTAAGGAATTTCTAAACAGTATAAAGTTATATCAGTAGCATCTTGTATTCTATAGGACAAGGGTTATACACGAATAGGATTTTGAGTATAGAATGTACTGTGTTATTCATGAATGACATTTTACATCATCACTTTAAATTAACTCTCTGTAACCAGTAGATCATGCCTTGAAAGATTATATATGCTAAGAGTAGTAATTTGTAGACTTCATCTGAACTCATTTAAAATAATTGATCTAATGAAATCCAATATTATCAACATTAACTGTTAACTAATTAATACTGTGAGGTGCTCCAGCACCTCACAAAATGTCTTTCCATCATATTTAACAATTGGCAAGTCAAATTTACATGAATAGCTAAGTAAATTTCTGAATATCACTATCAAATAACTACAAAGACTTTCTGATTTTAATTATATTTGTGGAAAATACAGTTTTATGAATGAAACCACTTTTTGAGCATTTTAATGAAGCTTATAAATTTATATTTAATATTGGCTTTTTAAGTGATTTTTTTCAAGGTAAAACTTTTTTTTTCATTTTTATTTATTGTATAAAAAGAAACAGAAAAAGAAACATAAGAAAATTAAGAATTAAATGTTATATCAATAATCTTTTAAATGAGGTGTTTGAAAACCCTATGGTACTAATAGTTAGTATTAGTGAACAATACTGCTTAATTTGCATTTAAAAACATTTTTAGGCAATAATGTGTGCTGATTAATTTTGTTTCATGAAAGGTTTACAAAAATGTACTGTATTTATACTAACATTCACACATTAATTCTATTCTTGTGTCTTAATAAACCAACAACTATATGTATATTTGTATTTGAAAAAGTTACTGAACTGCTCAGGAACTCTATCTTGAGAATACAAATTGTTTTTTATTTCATAAACAACAAAATTAAGTGTGATACTGACATTAGTGCAAATAAAATCCAGTAATTAGTTTTGTTAACACTTATAGAAAATAATGGCTCTATCTATTAATCATTTATAGACAGAATAGAAATTAGAAAAAATCCTGTTCATTTGGACCTGCTATTATTATAAAAACATGTATAATCCAACCCATTGACTCCTTAGCAAAAAAATAAAAAGTCTGTTAATGCCAGACAAATTTCTTTATAAAATTGCAACATAAAATAAATGAAAATTCTATTTCAAACACTCTTTTGTGAAGACCAATTTCAATAGTTTCTTGAACAAAGGATGTTGATTGACAACTGATTTTTTTTAATTATCAATAACCAGTTTGTATACTATAGATTTTAAAGAAAATGTGTTTTTGTAATGATATAACTATTTCTAGGATGAGACTAAAATAAAAGGATTGAATTTTATACAAATACAAAAATAATTTTCCAAGGGTACATCTGTTCATATGCCTATTGATTTTTAATGTTATTTTAAATTTAAATGTGGCATATAATCTATAAAGCTTATTTTAATAGGATCATTATTAGTTGTTTTTTTATTTATTTATTTTTACTTATTAATCTTTTTTTATTTTAAAAGTTCGTTATATAAAACTGAAAATTCTTTCTACTATTTTTATAGAATCAGGACAAGAATTTATTAAATGATTTCTTTTTCACTATTTTAAGAAGTCTTTTTTTTTTCTTTTTTAAATCTTGGACTGTCAGGTTTTTAGGTGTTATAAAAATCAAAATTAATTATCTCAGTTAAAAAAAATTATTAAAGAAAAAGCAAAAACTTTTCATAAGCGGTTAGTAATTATATAGAATACTTGAAGTAAAATAGAAATTATTAAAAAAGATAATTACAATTTATGTACAGTATGGAATAGATTTTGTCATCTTATAAAAAAAATAAAATTGCTTACTCCCAGCATCTCTTGTGACTAGTTAATATTTTAAAATGATCATTGAAAGTTTTCTAACGACAGACCTGAATTTTAGTGATGTTTGATAATTATTTAATTTTGTTTATTAGGATGCCTTATATTAAATTATAATTGCAAAATTTTGCTTGAATACTAAAATGTACTTTAAAGAAAAAATGTTTATATACTTAATGTGTATATGCCAATGTTTTCCATAAAAAAATTATTTGTTAAAATTAATTTTTCAAACCCTTCTTTAAAAAGTAAATTGAAATTAAATCTTAAATTAAAATAGTCTCTACATAACTTCATTAATAAAATTAATTGCTTGAACTTGTTGCCAAATGAAAAAGTAACTCCTGAAAATGTCCTCAAGTAAATTGTGATTGAATCTCATAAACTGGGTAGACAGATTTTTATCATATATGAAATTCTTTAATAGTAAAATTAATTAGTTTTATTTTTATATTCTGGGTTAAAGTGCCCCAAGATTATTATTCAGAGAAAGGACAATAAAAGAATAGGTTTCAGGAAGACAAGATTGTGATTGATGTTGCATTTAAATTTTTGAAGATTGTAGGTGGCAAGGAAGCAAGAAATCAGAACAGAGTTCCATAAGCGAGAAGTGCGAGAAAAGAAAGTATTAGAATGGAACTTAACGTAATTCAACAGTAAAACGATGATCTAGTTGCCAATCTAGTAGTACACTTAAATTTATGAGGTCAAGGTACCAACGAGGAAAGCTCATCAGAACAATTGCTATGGATGGTACAATTATATAAAATTGCAGTTACTTTGGAATTTATTTTTCTGTGTGATAGGTAAACCAGGATTAATTAATGAGATCTGTTAACCAGCTATTAAAGGATTTTCATTCTTTCTCTTTCATTAAGTTCCTACTATTATACCAGCTTTGTCTTAACTGATCTGGTTATCGTATTATAGGTTAAGTCATGTTCTACTTCATTTGGCCTACAACCAATTTTGGTTGGTATGCAGTATTATAGTGTTGGACTTCCTCTTTCTTTTCTGATCTTGGTTTCTGTTACACATTACCTACTCTCTTTATCTCGGACAGAGTGCTTGAGTTTTTTTTTTCTGTTGTATGCTACTTTCCTCTGAAAGCCAAAGATACAATAATTTCCTGAAGGACTTATTTTTTTTTCCACATATACACTTTTGGGCTCAAGCAGCCCAATCCTCACTTTATAGCCTTTACAGAGTTCAAAAATGTTTCTATGGCCTTGTGGGTGATGAATTGTCTGCCATCCTACAGCCCCTTTCCTCACAGATGAAAAGTTGCTAGCCTCTCATTACTCTATCAATGTTTTCATAGATGTTTGAGAAAACTACATTCCTTGGTTCCACCAGTCCAAACCTTCACAGCCTGCACCCACCAAGCCACATACATCAAATCAGCTTCATATTTCATTAGTAAGAAGAAAGTTCCATTCAGACAGTTTCTTTCCCAGAACTGTTGCATTATGGAACAGACCCCTGAAAGGATGCTTCCCTAATCACTACCTGTCCTAGGTATGACAATAAACTACATCTGCATCCTGGGTAAGACGATTAACTACATCTGCGTCCTGGGTAAGACGATAAACTACATCCAACAGCAAAGCCTCTGATCAGGAGGTTTTGAGGAGTGTGGAACCAACTCTTAATTGCTGGTGTTCCCAGGTCCACCCTGACCTGGGGTGGTAGCATCTGTTAGGGTCCCAGCTATGGGTAAATAGATTAACCCCCAAACTGGGGTCAAAACATATGAAAGTGTAAAAATAGGTTTTAATACCAGAAATACTTTGTAAAAAAATTATTACCAGCAATAAATTTTTGAGGAAAAAATTATTACCAGTAATAAATTTTTGAAGAAAAAATATTACCAGCAATAAAAATTGTCAGCATTAAATAACCCATTGAGGTTGATATGTCGTAAAACAAACCAAACCTGATCGCTACAATCTTAACCTCTTCAAGTTGAGGGTCAACTGTTATTCATCCTACATATCCTCATAATATTCATCTCTTGCTCCCTCTTTGTAAACTCTTACAACCTCATTTAGCAACCTTCTATCTTGAGTGGCTCTTGAGTATTGTATGAAATAAAAAATAGTAAGAAAACAAATTATACGCTTAAAATATTGGTGCATATTTTATTTCTCCATTATTATTCTCTTTTTCTCTTTTGAACAGTTTTGATTAGAAGGGGTATTTATTTTAGTTAAGCAATTTTTTTTCTAATTAGCATGCTCTCACTCACAGTGTGGCTTTCAGGAGCATACACCTTTTTGCATTTATATGTGTGCGCATCTTCAGAGTTGTCAGTAAAAGTATTTTGTTTTCTCTTCAATTTTTGGTGATAGGAAAACATGACTACCTTATCGATGTCAGCACTGAAAAATGTATTTTTGCTTTTGACATTTTTCATACCTTTTTGCTTCCTCTGAATGACTGCTTTTTAACACCCGTGTAATACACGGTATGTATTTGTATCTACACTTTCAATCCAGACTTAGAATGTCCCCAAAATTGGAATATTTTGTAAAGCTATTTTCAAGAACTGGAAAATTCTGATACTCACGAGAAAGATTGAAGGCAAGAGGGAAAGATGAAAACAGTCAAAACCTACCTAGTAAGTTTGGGTAAATGGATAGTAGAACAGGGTTTAGGAGAGATTTAAAAAAAGAAAAAGAAAAAAAAAAAGAAAAATTTATTAAGAGCTACAAAGGACAGGAAATTGTGGAGAGTCATGAGTGCCTATGTCCTGAAGTGACATGACACATAGAAAAAAAGATTGAGATATGCGTACTGTAGTTTTGTCATAGTTCCCTCATTCATCTAAGTCACACTGTAGTAGTACTGAATAAATATTTGATATTACTAGTTAAAATGTAAAGTTAAACAAATAAAGGTGAATAGATTAGGCTTCTTAGACTATTGAATGCAGAATAAATAATTTTGTGGATGAAACGGGGTGAATGAAACATGAAAGGTGAATGACTTACTTTACATGGATATTGCTTTTCTTCAATTCAAATCAATTGTCTTGAATCCTCTTTAACTAGTATTACTAATGATGGCAATAAATCTCCTGTCTGAACAAGTTGTTTTTACCTTGGTAAAATTAAAAACCAAAAATAAAATTCACTTCAGTATGTTGATTCTGTGATGTGCAGGTATAATAAATAGTTGCTCAGAACAAGAAATTACTGAGTTGAGTTTGAATTCCAGTCAAGTTTGCTGCATTCACTTATGCACAAATACCCTTAGGAAAGGTATAAATCCATCTCTTCTTTCTTCAGTTATGAGTTAAATAATAGACTGGATTATTCAGCCTTGGTTGACATCCAGTCGAACAGGAAAACTTTGAATTCTGAAACTCAGGTAGATAGACCTTATTTACATAGGAATACTTGGTTGTCTAAGAAAAGAAAACACCAACAGAAAAGCAACCCTCCCTCAGAATACAGAGGTTAGGCATTGGGCCAATCACCTCATCTCATGGAACAATTTCATTGCAGAAATCTCACTCACAGGCCTCATGTCCCACAAGATAGTACAGGTTGATTCTGTAATTCAGGTTGTTTTTGAGAACAAAATTAAAATTTGAGAAGCTTGTAAATTGTAAGAATATCTTCATCATTTATTGACAATAAAAAATAGAAATTGCATGTTAAGTGTGGAAGAATACTGCTTGTAATTTCTGTGGTAAACATACAATATAATATTTAAGATTATTTCCTAACTTTTTATAAACTAGAATAATTTTAATTTTTCTTTTTTTCCTTTGTTTCTGACATTTCTCATTTTCCTTATGTATTTTTAGAATGTTCAAAGACTTGGAATAAAATAAACTCTTAAAGAATGGATTAATTTGTTATGCTCATGATACAAAATTAATTATATCTGAAATTATACAACAAAACAAGATAGAAATGATCAAAAGCATAAAGACATTTATTTTGGTGAATGACACTGAAATGATTCATGAAATACTGGATTAAGACATATAAAGTCAGGATTTCAATTTCTACTTGTCTTTTCTTATTTAATTGGTTTTGCATATTTTTTTAAATTTTATTTAAGTAGATGGAAAGTAAATGGTCACCTATTCACAGTAGTTTTTCTATCATTTACATCTGAAAATGCATATAAAGCACAAGTTATATGACACAATATTATTTAATACATTACTTACTGTTTCTTCGTAATTGTTATCAGTTTATATTTGTTTCTTTGGACATATATTGCTTTTTATTTTATTTTCTCCATCAAAATGAAATAAGTGTTTCATATCTGACTTATTGAGATAGTATGAATGGTTCTGAGACTTTGAGTACAAATCCTTATGTAAGCAGTGTTTTACAATGTCTTATTAATTATATCCAATAAAGAATCTATTATAATCAATTGTGTAATGCTAGAAAATAGAAAAAAGCAAAATCACTTTTTTGCAAAAACCTGTGCATGTATGTACACACACAGATTATGGGAATTGCTTGGAATAAATTTTCTATATATCCAGTTTTGGATACAAGACAGCTTTAAATAGAATGCTGAATTACTTCTTGTAAGATACGATTTGTAAATTTTCATACATAAACATACATTCAAGAAAAATGAATTTAATATAAAGTGATTATATTTACTTACCAAAAGTAGTTGGCCTACTCTACTACCAATGAATATAAAAATGTTTTTTTTTTCATAGTCACCTCTGTCAATTTGGATTGCTTTAGGCCAAATGGTGTACACTTGCATAAAGAAAAAGATAGTTGTGCTGGCTTTCATTTGCAACAACACATTTACTCATATAGGCATTTCATAATAAAATAAAGAGAAAATAATTCTAAATATAAGAATCATCGTTTTCAAATTTTTACAAAATGCTACCCACACATAAGCACAAGCATGCTTAAAAGCTTTTCTTTATTTTTCCTATAAATTTTAATACTCATCATATTTCATTTCACTTCAGTTGAATTACTGTTTTTCTGAAAACCAATGAAATGTATACATTATATTCCATAACAAAACTTGTATATAAATAAAACAGAAATAGGCTTAACATATGATATGCTTTTGAGGGATCTGTGTTGGGATGTTGTGTCATGAAAACGCATGATATATGCAAACTAAACCTTTGAGACTTGGGAATTATTCTAAGTTTATATAATGGTAGTTGAAAAGTCCATAGCCTGACATGTAGTAATTAGTTGAATTTTGATCTTAATTTTTTTACTTTATAATGTTCAATTTATGGGATAAATATTTTATCCTGAATTAAGTGCATTGGCAAGGGTTATGTTGAAAAAATATTTATGTAAAATAAATGCTTTTTGGATTGTTGTTTGAACTTATCAAATTTAAGCAAATCTTCTCTGCGTCTGTTTTTAGAAGAAAGGTAGGAATGACCAAATACTGAATTAACTGCTCTTTCTTGGAAATAGACCACTACTATGTGTCTTATTCTAGGTATGATGATAAACTACATCTGGCAGCAAGGCCTCTAATCAGGAGGTTTTGAGGAGTGTGAAACCACCTTAACTGCTGTTGTTCCCAAGTCCACCCTGACTCAGAATGGTAGCACCTGTTAGGGTTCTAGCTATGGGCAATTAGTAAACCCCAAAACAAAAATCAACAGTACATTTTTATAATAAAATGAGCAACAATACAATTTTATTGCAAAATGACAATCAATGCAACACTAAAAAAATATAAGCATACGTTTTTATAGTAAAATTACTGACAATACATTTTATGATCTACAAACTATATATCTAAAAAAAATACCTTTACCCTGAAAGTATAAAATTATTTACAAAATATCTGTAGTTGAAATTATAAAATTATCTACAAAATATTTAGATTTTGGCATTAAATAACCCATAGAGGTGTTGATATGCTGCTAAACAAAATCAACCAAACCAAACTTCTATGTGCTGTCCTTTCATATGCAATCATGGCTTTCCACAATTTTCTGTCCATAATAAACTTTTTCTTTTTCTTATCTCCCCTAAACTTTATTCCATCATTCATTTACTCAAGCTTACTAAGTAGGTTATGCATTGTTTCCCTCTTGCCCTCAATCTGTCCTGTGAGTATCAAATTTTCTAAACTCCCTTTCTTCATTATGTGCCCTAGAACACTACTCTATGGAATTATAGCAGTAAAAGCAACACACAGCAGCATAACATTAAATTTATCTCCTAGATGGAGATTTTTACAAGTGCACAAATAGACTAAAGATAATCTTGTTCAAGATCTAGATGCCTGTTCAGTGACTATAAAATAAAGATGCTTGTATGTATATGTTTGAAGGTAAGCAAACGTCCACATTAGTTTTTATTACTCATCATTACTAATTCCATTTCTACAATTGTTGCTGCTTCTCCTAGCCTTCTTGAAGTCTCCGGTTTAGGGAATGCATATTGTTACTTGGTAAAAATAATTCATGAATGAAAAATTCTTCTATTTACAAATGTATTTTTTTCTGCTGTAGTTTTTAAGGAGTGAATAACATCATTAATTTCACATGCGTTGATGGTGAAAGACTGCCAGATTATATGTATCTTCAATAGTTTGTTGTAGAGAAGGGATTTCTTTGAATAAAGGAATGTGGGTTGGAGATTGGAAATTAAACATTTTGTGTGTAAAGATAGATTGTTAATAGTCTTTCTGCGTAGAAAGGGTTGAGAAGCTTACACTTCTCATAATATCAAAATATAAAAATCAAGAGAAACATAACATTGAACATATTATTTTACATTTTTGATTAAGGAGAAAATAAAGGAGGGTAAGGAAAGGATGAAAGAATAATGAAAAACAAAGGTGCTATTCAAATGAATTTTTGCCAGGTTTTCAAATCATCTCTATCTCTCTTTCTCTCTTCTTTTTTTATTGTAATAAGTCTTGAAAGTCTGATGAAATCTCTGACTTCTTACATTTTCATCTTCTCTTTAACTATTTGGTTTGGGCACATCACAAAGTGTATGACTGTATGGAAAAATACTAAAAATATGACAATGAAAAATGGGAAAAACGGAGAAGGCTGAGTAAAAACATTTTGCATTTTTCATTGTACTTTAATAAAAAGGGGAAAAAAATGGGAGAAAGGAAGAAAAAAAAAAAGCTAATCACTTGTCTGCAAAATATTCATGTTGACATACTGTCAATCTTTTTGAAAATTCCTTCCTTTTTCTCTCTCCCCCTCCTCTATTATAAAAGAAGTGACTTTGTCATTGGGTTATAATGAATACTGTTCCAGCTTCTCTTGAGATTCTCTCTTGTTGTTATTGGACTAAATATACAGTGCTGATATGATTTAAACTTGAAGCAGTGGCTTTCTTTTTTAGTTATTAGGATGTGTATGTCAATATAAATTCTTCATGTATGTGTTCGCTGTAACATTTGTATACTCTTAAGTAGACATTTATAAAAATTCATAAATAGAATTTTGTATGAATAAAATATAAGTTTACAAATAAGCTCTATTTACACACACACACACACACACACACACACACACACACACACACACACACACACACACACACACACACACACACACACAGAATCTTTCTGAAGAAGTGTTGGCCAAAAGAGGTTCCTTTAAAGAAAAAGAATGCATTCCATCATTTTTAAAATTATTTTATATATATATATATATATATATATATATATATATATATATATAATAAAATAAATAATAGTTACATTAAAATATATATATAAAATTCAACTACATTAACATTTACTTTCATTTAGTAAGTATTAAATTATCTCCCTTAGCATCCTTCATAATTTACCTTTTACTTACAGAATTAGCTTTAAGAATATTTTAGAGCGTTCTTAAACTTCAAAATTTTAAAAATTTAACAATATTTTTACTTTTTTATGAATACATGCTGCAAAATAAAATCCTTACATTTAGCTTGATAAAGTCCCTCAGTGGATGAAATGCATTGATAAATAAGTTTTCCTTTTGACTTCACACACACACACACACACACACACACACACACACACACACACACACACACACACACACACACACACTATAGGCTAAATATTTGGGGCCATCCTCTGGATTTAATAATTATAAGTTTCATATGTACTTTGGTTTAATTAAATTCTACTAAAATGTTGAAACTATTTAATCTATTATTACATGGAATCTCATTTTTTTAGAGAGGATTACCTAAAATTTTAAATCTACCAACTCTAAGATTGCAGTTAGCCAGCATAGTAGATTAGGCAAAAATTGCTAAAAATTTTAAGGAAATTTCATAGTGTAATAAGTTAATTTCTTTATAATTATCATTATTACTGGACATTTAATAAAACTCTTCAGGAAGCAAGAGTCCCTCTGGCCTGAAGCGAGCGAGTAAATTAATTTTGAAAAAGGCACACAAGCTTCAATTCTTTGAAATCTAGAGGGTGGCACCCAAACCTTTGGCCAATTGTGCATACACACATGCACATTGGGAAAAGTATGAATCCATCTTTTCTCCCTGCCAGTTATGATAATACCAAGGTAGACTGGACTTTATAGCCTTGATTGACAACCATTCTAGCAGAATGGCAACTCTGAATTCAAAACTTGTGCCCACCATGGGTTGAGTGTCAGGAAAAGAGAACGGATGAAGTTGTGGCTAGCAGTTTCAATCTGTAATCTTGCCCAACTTGTGATAATGATGATGGAATTGAAGTGAAGGATCTGTGTTTTGTTCTCATTCAACATTCACGCAGTGTAGAAATATGAAGAATAAAATATAATATATATATATATATATATATATATATATGCTAAAACAAATCCACATTATAACCAAAAATGTTTGTGGTCTCTCTCTTCTTTTTTTTTTCTTTTTAAATATACATTTTTCTCATTGGAACGACTATAACCTTTTCCATATATATATATATATATATATATATATATATATATATATCCCAATTCAATTAGAACTTGCAGAAAATTCAAATTGGTTGAATTGAAATAATATCCATAACATTTTGCCTGGTTATAAATGTTGACATTTTTAATTGATAGTTGAGAGTTAAGTATTGATTAAAATGCTTAAGGGACTTCAAACGAGGATTTATTTTCCTTTTTACTTTAATTCTGGTGTATTATTCTACATATGCTTATTCCTGTTTCTGAGAAAGAAAAAAAAACATTCTTTCACTGAAAATCATTAATTTGAACAAAAACAAAGAAACATCAAGAAGGTATTTTAACTTGGCTTTCTTGATACGAAACTGAAAAGTTTTATCAATTTCAATATATATGAAAAATATAGCTACCAAAGCATACAGATGATGGAATTAGTGTTGTATAGAAACTTGTGCTTCTGTTGCCATGAATATGTGTTATATATCTGAAATGTAATATTTGACTATTTTCACAAAAAAAAAAACCCTTTACCAATTTCTTAATCTTACTAGCTTTTAAAGTATTTCCTGTAACCTGGAGGTTCACTTAAGTGGTTAGTTTGTATTTTTTAAATGTACTGAATACTTACATGCAAGAAAAATCAATTTGATGTAAACTAATTGTATTTACTTACCACTGACTAAAAGTAGTTGGCTCAGTTTACTCTGAATGTATATAAAACTTATGTAGTAAGTTTTATAAATTTGATTTGACTAACCACTGGTCTTCACTTGTGCTTAAAAACTGTTTGTTCATGTATTTTATGGCTCATAAAATATCTTCCAAGTTTTAAAAGCAAAGTTGATCTGGTAAGCTAATGTTTACTTAGACTACTAATCCCCATATCTAGCTTAACTCCATAATATTATATAAATTATTATAATTCTGCTTGTCCCTCCCTTAGTTAGCATGGCCATTACACCCTGCCAATACCTTGTAAATAATGGACTAGTGTCTTTTGATCATGGGGAAAGAAAGAAAAGACATATCAAAGATACTACTTCGTTTCAGTGAGAAAATGAAAGGAAGATAGAAGTGTTTGTCGCCTGCCAATGCATCATAAATAATGGACTGTTCTGTTTTGATTGCATGGAAAAGACATATCAGAGGTGCTACATGGTTTTAGTGAGAAAATGAAATATAGAAAGAAGGGAAGAAATCTTTTAATTTATACCCCCTTACTTAAAATAACAACTAACATTCATATTCGATTGCAATATTTTGTTAAAGTTGCTAAATTCAAATATTTAACAATGCAATAGGGATACTTCTAAGGATATTTTATTGTTGTAGAAATCGTCTTGAGATTATTCAATCATTAAATTAAGAATTAAGATTCATTAAAAATTTCAAATAGGAAAACTGAAATTTTCACCAATATTTCTAGTTATCTTTTATAAAGCATGTGATAAATTACAAGTGAACTGCTTACTAGAAAAATTGCATAATTCTTGATTTTCATAGAGATTAAATTGTACATTTACTGCTTCTCTGTCCAGAGTTAACAATGAGCTGAAATACACTCAAGTTCAACATCATAACATTTTTCTTTTTAATATTTAAAAAAAGACATCAGATATTTAACTTGTGTATATTGTACAGTTTATGTTGTTTGTCTAGAGTGAATGCAAAGAATTTTATATAAACATATCTCTTATTACTATAAACATTATTTTTAGTAGGAGCATGTGTTTGAATTGCTAAGTCTGTTTTTTTTATTTTCATTAAACAGTGATGGTGGTGTCATGGATAATGGCTCAGAATGAGAAATCAGAGCCGAGTTCAAATTCTAGTCTGGTTCATTACATTCACTTATGCGTAAATAGCTTTAGGAAAGGTATGAATCCTTCTCCCCCTAGCTATGGGTCCAATAGTAGGGCAGATTGGATTCTATAGCTTTGGTTGGCAACTAGTCTACCACAGAATGAAACAACAACCTACTGTGGGAAAATCTTCTTCCTAGTCAGTCATGAATCAAAAGAGATCTGGTCATTCAAGTGTTTATCACATATGGCACTTAACTGACTGAATATTAACTGGCCGAAACTGAGAAGTCCTACTAAAGAAAAATTGTGCCTCTGACAGGATTTGAACCTGAATGTCTTTTTTTCCATCAGGAAAACTGCTTTTATTTTAGCTGATGTGCTGCTACCAGTTTGGCCATGGAGAAATTTCAATAAGAGACTTAAATAGGTAATTTAAACCTTGCTCTATCAGGTTGATCTCTGCATCCAAATTGGTAGTGACATGCTTTGGCTAAAAGAGTCGGTTCTCTGATAGAAAAGAGTGATTCAAGTTCGATTCCTGTCAGAGGCACAATTTTACTTTAGTAGGACTTCTTCATCTAGGCTGGTTGTTATTAACTTCACTGCTTAATAAAATTAAAAAAAACAACTATAGGAACCCAAACACGTGTATCCACTGAAAATAACATTTAATAGTAATAAGAAATAATGTCAAATAAAATTTCTTTAAAAATACATAAATATATATAATTATTATTAAATACAAAATGTGCATAAAAGATGGTAATATAGTAAAATGTAAAACATTCATGATTGTGTCCCCATATGAAACTGTCAGTCATCGAATAAATTGGGGTGCATACATAATAAAGTTCTTCTTTTATACAAGAAATTACAAGAGGAAAAACATTTATACCAATACATTTTTGTTCCATAAGGAACTTCATCAAAGACAAATGTAGAAATTTAATTGAGAAAAATTTTATTTATACACACAGAAAAAAGTATTAAAAAAAAAAACAATGCTCTATGCATTCAAATTTGAATTAGAACATTTAAAAATACTCACAAATATCTTGCTGTTAAGGAAAAGAAACTATGGAGAATGCAAAGTGATATAAATTTTTGATGTGTTATTAAATGAAAGTGAATTAATATTATTTTTATTTATCTTTATGAACTGAGTTAACCATTTTCCTTTAATTTTTTTTCCCCCAATTTTGTGGTTGTAAATAAATGTTGTCTTGAAAAACTCAGTATATCTTTCAAGTAGTGTAATTTTTATGCATTTTGTTAAAATTATTTCGGGATTTGGTTTCATTTATAAATTCTTTTATAAGTTTAACTTAAATTAATAAAAAGAAAATTCATTAAAGCTTTGCATTAATAAAAAAAAAGCATTTTATTTGCTTTACTATTAAATTTTTAAAGAATAAATTTAAAAAAAAAATAAAGGGGCCAAAACTAACGTGTTTTCACCTAAGTGTTGTATTCAATTTAACCACTTTCCTTTTGGACACTTCAGTAATTACTCTGCTAGGGAAGAAATAGAAGTTACCAAATTAGCATCGGTGCCATTCTGCCTCAAGCTCTCATTATTTGGTACTGTTGCTAGGTCAGAATTAAGTGTGTCCTGAAGCTAAGTTTTAATGAGTTGCTCCTTGTCTCACTTTCATTCTAAGAAGTAATAAAAATTCCTGAATGCTATTACAAGTTGTCATTGTGGCAGCTCCTACTGTCTGCCTGTCCAATTGCTGGCCTCTTACCATTCATTCAGACAAATGAAATTGGTGTGCCTGAAGCACTAAATATACAAACTTTATTGAATTTTATCGTATGAAGACAGAAAGGTGGTCTGTCAGTCTGCATGGGTGTATCAGCTATCCTTGCTGAAGGTGTTGATATCTTGGGCAAAAAGATATTGAGTATTTATTAGCTTTTATTTATTCCTCAGAACTCTTCAGGAGATGAGACGGATACTTTCTGATTTTAGATTACTTTCTTTTGAGAACTTCAGTAGAGACTAAAAATTTTGTTCATAATTATAATGAAAAATTCCATTTGTAAAATTAGTATTAATTCTCTAATATGTAATTATTTTAATGAACAAAAGAACAAAACAAGCAGTGACTTAATCGTTAAAATCTGAATTCATTTTTGAGTGTCTGTTTATATATGCTTTTTATAAGAAATATGTCTACTTTGTTATTTTTTTTAATAAAATGTTATTAATTACAATTGCTAGGGTTTTATTACTCTAAGAACACAGGAATTTTGAATAATGATAAAGTTGTTTTTTCTCTATTAATATTTGATCTTGTTACAATTTGCATGTCTCTTGAATAAAAATGTTTGTATACTTCTCTAAATATAGAAAATATACAAATATCTGTATACCCCTTCTAAAATGTAATGTAATAGTTCTCTCCTAATAAAAATTCAGTCAATTACTAGATCCGCTGTTAGGAAAGTTAGTTCACCATGTTGTGCTAGATAATTTTTCTTGACAGATTCTATCTTAGCCATTTATTAGTCTACAATTCATCCAGGCATTGAATATTACTGCCACAACTGGCCTGGTGCTTCTGCTATGGATTTAGAGATTCTTGATAAAATCCAAAGAATGAACTATGTTATTCGTCCTGACATTTCGGCTTCAGTCACTTTCTCACCTCTGTAACACAGCTTTCCTGTGCCTTTTCTATAAATATTTTCATGGTAATTGTTCTGATGAACTTTCCTTTTGGTACCTAGACTTTCTGAATTAGAGTATACTACTAGATTGGCAGTAAGATCTTATCATTTTACAGCTGAAATGGTTAGATGTAACCAGAAGTTCTATGCCTAACAGTTTTTTTTTCTCCCACTTCTCATTCGTAGAGATTTGGTCTGGTTTCCTGCTCTCCAGTCAACTTTGATCTTCAAAAATTTAAATACAATGTCAATTATTATTTTTTGTTTTAATTCCTGTTCTTTTATTTGTTCTCTCCCTTTAAACAATGTTTTTCTTTTTCTCATATTCTTTCACACACAGCAACACCTTGTGTCTTAGTGACTTTATTGACTTGCTTGAGATGAAATGATTAAAGAGAGGGGGTCTCTTTTTTCCAGAAATAAATGAACAGAAAATGTCAGCTAATGCACAATCCAGTTCAGTTCATTACCAGCAATATGAGTCACACAGTCTCATTACGTAATCAACAAATACTAATTTTACAATATAATTTCTTTGTCAATGAACTTTATTCACATAGTGCAGCTATTACAGTTATAATTTCAGATCAAAATTTAGCTAACTACATTCCAGGCTACAGAATTATTGATCCTCTTTTATGTTTCTTCATTTTAATAACCAAATGTTATTCATTCCTTTTAGGGTAGACACACTTCCAAATTTTTTTGAATTAATATTTTAGAAAAGGTTAATTACTTGGAAAAAATACTGTGTAAATTTAAATCTTGAAGTGAAGCATAGAAATCATAATGTCTAAAATTTTAAGAGCCATTGTCATTTCAAGAATTATGAAGACCATTGAACTTATTGTTTATATTGTTACCCAATTCCAGCAGATCAATACTACAGCCTTCTTCATGTATAATTGTTCTGGTGAGTTTTCCTCTTTGGTACCTAGACTTTATGAATTTAAGCATTGTACTCAGTTGGCAGTAAGATCTCATTTTACAGCTGAAATGGTTAGATGTAACCGGAAGTTCTATGCCTAACAGTTTCTTTTCTCCCACTTCTCATTTGTAGAAATCTGGTCTTGTTTCTTGCTCTCCAGTCAACTTTGATCTTCAAAAATTTAAATACAATGTCAATTATTATCTTTTGTCTTAATTCCTGTTCTTTTATTGTTCTCTCTCTTTTGTTTTTCTATTTCTCATATTCTTTCACACTCAGTAACCACTTGTGTCTTAGTGGCTTTATTGCCTTGCTTGGAGTGAAATGTTTAAAAATAAATGCCTTAATTATTGCTATTGAAAAATACTGTTCACTTAAGATTCCAAATTTTCTTCAGTTTGTCATTGGCTTTAATCTGTATTTCTGATAACAATTTAAATATCTGGGAAATGTTTTAAGAAATAACAAAAGCGCAACATTGATATCCAAATGTGCATTGGAATAGCGAAAGATGCCTTCCAAAAGTCGATCAATATATTAATAAAGGAAAATTTTGTTAGAAACAAAGAGAGTCCTGACTTGTTACATAATATCAATCCTATTATATGGCAGTGAATGCTGGACAATTTCCTCACAGATGAAGAAACTTGAAGTAGCAGAAATGATACTAAGAATACCTTGGACCAAATATGTGAGTTTTTGAAAAAATGGAAGCTAAAAAGGCCACTTATACATAGAATCAGAAATAGATAGTTGAAATTTCTAGGGAACATAATGAGGAAAGAGGGTTTGGAGAATTTGATACAGGACTGATTGAAGGCAAAGGGGACAGATGAAAACAGTGCAAAATCTACATAGTGGCTTCAGTAAAGGGATGACAGAAAATGGTTTAGGAAAGTTAACAAAAAGATAGAATTTATTAAGAACTACAAAGAGCAGGAAATTGTTGAGAGCTATGACTTCCTATGTCCTGAAGGGACATGGCACATAGAAGAATTTCTGCTTACTTAACAACAGTAGAATACTGATCTATTATTTGTGTTTAAAAAGCAATAGATATAAAAAATAAATACAAATTAATAATTGATAATAATTCAAATATTACTGTCTTTAAGCAACTTTTATTTTTAATAGTCTAATCCAATTGAAAAGCGAGATCTTCTTTTCATTGATAATTTTCTCACTTAGAAGATATTTGCTATAATATGCTTTTCTGCTTTTAATGTGAAGTCTTTCATTTTTCTATACAATATTTAGATATTTAACTTATTTAAAATAGTTACATGTACATTTAAGTTTTTCATGTTAAATTGTAAAATCTTAAAACTTCTAAAACACAAAGTTCATAGACCCCTTTTAAAACATTAAAACAGTTTCTGTACATGTCAGCAGAACAGTTAATTTAAATTTTCTCACATTTAAAGCTATATCCTTGATGAATAACATTCATTGACTAGTCTATTAGTTCTCTGAGAGAAAAGAGGTTTTTGAATTATAATAAAATTCTGTATGTTGAATTAACAGATCTTTAAATTGTTCCCAAAGTGTTTAAGTATTTGAGTTTTTGTTGTATTTATACTGTTTAAAGTATTATTATAGTACAAAAAAAGTTATTTTTATAAATTAATTTTATTAATGATTGCAGCCTTTTTTTTTTTTAGGATCCATTTCACAAGCATACAAAGGAAGGTTTAGAAATTTCAGTTTTCATATAAGATATTTATTTTCACTGAAGACTTCAAAATTTTTCATTAGCTTTGAAATGATTATATATCTTATTCCAAATATATTCCAAACCAAATAATAAAAAAAAACAAATAGCTATTTATCAAATCAGTCGGTCAGTTAAGTGTCATACACGATGAGCGATCATGTCTCTTTTGATTCATAACTGACTATGCAGAAGATTACCAGTCAATGCTGCAGTAGGTTGCCAGCCATTACTTTCTACAGTAGATTGGTTGCCAACCAAGGCTATAGCCATCTGTCCTGCTATTCAGCTCCTAGCTGGAGGGAGAGAAGATGGATTCATACTTTTCCCAAGAGTATTTGTGTGTAAGTGGATGTAATGAACCCAACTGGAATTTAAACCAGCTCTCTGATTTCTCATTCCAATTCATTACACCATGATGCACAACCAACAATAAACCTAATTATTATTATCCTTAACATGTCTTTTATAATCTACCGATGTTTTTCTCTGAGAATTCTTTAGTTCTATTTTGAATTTGCTCATGTAAAATGGCTGGCAGAACAGGGATTGTAAAGGGTTACAAAGGTTACAAAGGACAGGGAGTTGTGGAGAGCCATGATCACCAGCATTCTGAAGGGACATGGCACATAGAAGAAGAATATTCTTTTAAATATAATATCTGCAGAAATAATAAATTAACATTTAGAAGAAATATTATTATCATACTTTTCTTCGTATTTCTACTTTGATTGAAAATATGATAAAGCTGGGCATTTCTTAGGCTCAGAGGTACGGTAATTTCTTTTCCATACGACAATGTGTTTCTGATAAGAAGTCTTAAGTAGAGTGGATCATGATTTAAGATTAAATCTCGTCTCTTAAGTTTTTCATCTGTCAATTGAGGCTGACTAGCAAACGGATCAAACCTCATTAATTTATCAAAAATTGTCTTTATTCATCTTTATGTAAAATTGTGAGAGTAGATTTTCAGAGATGACAAGAACCCCCCCCCCCAATCAATGAAAACAACACAACTCCCTTAAAATAAAGTATTCTATTCAAAATTACCTTAAATTTACCAGATGCAACATGTTTTTCAAACACCTCATATATAATGGTATGAAATAGCTTCTTCAAGGAAAGAAAAATTCATTAAAAAAATGGTTCTTTATTTCCCCGTGAACAGATTGCAAGAGATGTGTACATTGTTCAATAAGGCATGGAAAATGTTGTGTAACTTGGAAGACATGATCAATGTGTTCAAATACCACAAATGTCTGAGTTGTATCTCACTTGAGCAATACCAGAGAGTACACCAGTCAAAACAACAGAAACAACAAATGAGGAAGATGTTAGTTTGTAAAAATAATTGAATAATAACAAAGCTTCATTTTAAAAAAGATTCAAACAGGAAAAAAATTTTGTGAAATCTTATTACTAGAAAATTAAATCTTTGCATGAGCTTACTTCTAGAAAACAGAATCTTTGCATAAGTTTACTTTTAGAAAACTGAATCAGAAAATGTTAAAGAAGCAGCCATTTTGTTTTTAATCTTAATTATTGCAGTTATCAAAAATTTAATTGATTTCTGATTACTCTTTGCTGATATGGCATATGTTGATTTACACAATTGTTCACTAATTTCAAAGTTAAAATAATGAGAACTTTAATCTCAAACTGAACTCAGATCAAATGATTTAATAAGTCACCTTAACCATCCTGCCTATTAATAATCAATGCTTGGAATTTTGTGAAGAAAATAATGAAGATAATAGTTGAACAAATTCCTCAAGAATATTCAGTGTGAAAATGCTGACCTCTCACTCACCTTTGCAACAAGACATCTTTCCTCTTCCTTAAAAAAATAAATTAATGAACAAATTCATTGAGGGTTTCATTTTGACCTTGCTGAGAGAAATTATTGCTTTAAGAAAGTAGTTTTTTTTGTTTGTTTTTTTTTTTTTATATCAAATTCACTCCATGCAAGGCAGTAAAGCCACAGAGAGACAAGGTGTTACTGGATGTGGAAGAGTTAGAAACAGGAACATTGCTAAAGAGCGAGAATAGAGGAAGTGCAATCAGGAGGACTGCAGATATCACAAATAAAGGTAATCTTGAGAGGGAGGTTGGATGAATGCATAAAGGGGCAATAAAGTTTTTGTCTCCAACTGATTCAACATTGAGAAATATATTTCACAATATAAGAGTGTGAATTACTATGCAACAAAATAATACCCTTTCTATTCACGAAACAGCACTTTTTGAAGTTAGAAATTATTTCAAGCTGGTTTATATATATATATATATATTTTTGTCATCCACAGACAGACTGTTTCGCTGTTTCACAGCTCATCAGTGTGGCTAGATATCCGGTTACCTCTAGCTAGGATCGAAACCCGACTGAATTGACGTCAGTCAGAACTTCTACCAGTAAGCCGTCGGCTCACGGTAGGGATGAAGGTGAATTTTTAGCGTGTTTATTTTTAGATTTAGATAAACACACAGTGACTGACAGTGACTCAATTCTGCCGAAGAGTCATGCTATATTAGCTTAAATAGTCACTGTTTACAAACTCACACCTCAAACCAAAGAGCTCAATTGAAATTAATTTTTTCAGGAGCCAATATTTTTGTCATCCACAGACAGACTGTTTTGCTGTTTCACAGCTCATCAGTGTGGCTAGACGTCCGGTTGCCTCTAGCTAGGATTTTTGGTCATTTTTAACATTTTTTTTTCTTGGCAAACTGGATTTTGTGACTTTTTTGCTGAGTAAAAAGTTTGTCCTGCAATCACAATTTCAATCACTGGACAGTATTGTTTTAATTTTATTTTTGTATAGTAATGTCCTTCTACGACAGCAGAAAATGACCATGATTGAAATCATATTTGCAATTGAAGTAACTTGAAAATAAATATAGTAAAAAAAAAAAATTAATACTCACAATTAACACTGAAGTTTAAGGTAAGCTATGTTGTATCAAACTGTTTCAACAAATGCTCACCTTAACTTTCAAAAGATGTTAATGAGGTTTGGTTTAGTATTTTCCTTTTTATCTACATAGTTATTGTGAGATCTTCTCCAGTTATATATTAGAAAAATCCATTTTTAAGTATAAGATGCAAAAATGGACTAATTTTATACTATTGAGTACCTTCTTCCATTTTTTGTTCTTTATTTAATTAAAAAGAATCTCCTTTATTGAATGCCTCGGTTGTTTGTAAAATGGTTTAAATATATACATTCAAGTTTACTGCAAGATATGTGAGGTTTTGGGATTATTTTCTATCTTGTTTTTTGTTTTTTTAAGGATCATCTTCCCTTCATGTTTTGCATTAGGGAATCATTTTCCCTCCATGTTTTGTATTGGGATCATCATTTCCTATCATTGATTGATGGTTTGGCCAAAATCTTTTCCTGATTTTATAAACTGAAATGTCCACTTATAAATTTTTTAAACCAAATTCTACCTGTCCATTAGAGTATTGCAGATTCAACTTGATGACCTTGCTTAAGCATCTACAAGTAAAAAATATGAAAAGATTTTCATATTTACCTTAAAATTTAGTAAGCACTCCAGTGCATTAATTTTTATTTGAATAATCATCAAATTAAAACTAAAGTATCATTTAAAAATGTCTCTGAATCTAGTACTAATTTATTTTTAGCAAAGTTTTTGATAACATATCTCACTATCCCAGCATAGAAAATATTAGAACTGTAAATATTGTTGGCAGGTCATTGTAGACATTTAAATGAGAAATACATTATTTGTAGGCTGCTTAATGTGAAGCTTATTTGCTGTAGTTGTACAGCAATCAGATTTTTCCTTTTGGTTGTAAGGAACCTCACAAATGCAGCAGATAAGACTAATCCTTATTTACATGATGTAAAGCAGAAAAGTGTAATAGTTCAAAAGAAAAATGAAAAAAGAATTGACATGGGGAAACTTTGGAAAGTAACCTCAAACTTTCCAGGTCAATCTTTTTTTACCTTTTTCTTTCATTATATGTGAATATGTTATATATTCTTTTTCTTGGGGAAAAGAGAGTGGAATGTTTTCCCATTTCTTCTCCACAGTTTGGAATTCAGAGTAATCTTTCCCTCAGGCTTCTTACCATCCAAGTCTTGTGAGCTCAGTACACCCTGCTATTTCCATTTTGGTTGGTGGAAGAAGAGATGGATTTATACTTTTTTCCAAGAGCATTCATGCGAAAGTGGACACAACGGATGAGACCAGAGTTTGAACTCAGCTTGCAGATTCCACTTTTTTGCACTGATATCGGTTATACTCTCTGCACATACAGATTTCATCATAAGATAATCTATAATGGTTTTACAAGTTTCAGTCCTACCTGATGAGAATTTTAACTTTTTAAAACTTGAAACAAATTCTTTTTTCAATTGCATCTTTTCATAAAAAAAAAACAAACATGTTAAGTTCTCACTATCCTCTTTCTCTGGGCAATAGTTTTTTTTCTATTTTGACCTACTAAGATAAAATATTTTGTGTTTTTTTCCCTCTCTTGTTCAAGTCCTTTTTTTTAATCTTTATCCTAAATATTACCTTTTTATGCATAGACACAAACTTTCAATTTTACTTTTATGCACATATGTGATAATCATATATTTGTTCACTTAAAAGCATTCCTTTCTTTTTCATCTTTTGTAGCTTAGTGATATTTTGCATTTTACAAATGTAGAAGAAAATAATTTTTTTTTATTTATTACATAGGTCTATAGATATACTGCAACTTCTGTAAAGAGTCTACTGCTGTAATTTGGCTTTGTGCCAGCCATATAAAGGCACTTTTATATTTTATGTTTGTTCTTGTTGATATGATTTGATTCTTATCTGCATCCAAGTTAACACTAGCACCATCTTGATATGAAACCAACGTTTGACTCACCATCATTTTTTTCCCCTCCCTTTACTTTATATTCAGAGATTTTTATCTACAAAGTGTTAAAATATATATAGATTTCCTTAGGAAGAATTTTCCTTGCTTTTTTATTACACTATTTTACTTTGATATAAACCTCTTTGTTTTCTTGTTCCTGGATCTCTAACAAGTTTCTCTTTGAGTGATTTATACCAGATCACAGGATTGTCTGAAAGAATTTTAACTAATTTGTTGTTTTAGCAGCTTCAATGACTTGACCACACTACTAAATAATCATGAGCATAAGAATGCTTCTATTTAGACATTGCAAAATAGTTTTATAATTTTAAGTGCATGATCTGTTTAACATTTTCACTGGTACATTGTTATAGCATTGTTGCCTGACTGTACTGTTTTGGGAAAAATAAGAAATTGCCATCTACTGGAAATAAATGATTATAAGGATGCTGATGGAGATTTCTAATGGGCTGTTATTTTAGTTTTGATCGGATATTCTACAGTTCAAAACTAAATTAAACAACATCCAACTTATAATTAAAATGTCACAAAACATGTTCTATTGTACAACTAGTCAAATTATTTTCTTTTCTGAGCAGTGTGGTTGGTCATTTGTTACTCTAAGCAATGTTTGGCCTCTATCTCACCCAGTCTCTGTTATTTACATTTACACAAGTTCTAAATAGGATACTTGCTTTTTGTCTCTGCACTGCTTGTCTGCTTTATTACTTAATTATGTTCTGTGAGTGTCAAATTCTAGAAACCCTTTTTCCTTATATATATATATATATATACACACACACACACACACACACACACACATATGCCACCAATACAACTCAGAGTTTCATGCACTAGGCAATCATCAGGTATAAATAAACTGGCCATTATAGGCTTTAAATTTCCGTTTTATTTACACCAAAGGATTATATATATATATATATATATATATATATATGTAAGTGAACATTGAAGTCAACATTCAGATGCGACAGGCTGTTTCATGCTAGACACAATCAGGGGCCTGACGATTGCGTCTAGCATAAAACAGCCTGTCGCCTCTGTGTGTTGACTTCAATGTTCACTTTTATATTTACATACGCTCTATCTCTGATATTGAGGACTTTATCCCATAAATATAGCACACCGTAAAACTATATTTCTTTATATATATATATATATATATATATATATATATATATATATATATAATGTGTGTGTATGTATGTGAGTACATACACACACATACTTGCATGTACATTTATTTATTTGTTTATATATGTGTACGTATATTTAGGCAGCATATTTTCATTTAATCAAGTTTGGTTAAATAATTTAGACATATTATGTCTATTTGTTTTAGTTTTAATTTTTTCAAGTCCACAAATTAATTTCTTGGTAGCTGTAGAAAATTGATCAAGAAATTCCAAAAAATTTTTTCTCTTTTTTCCCCCGCCAAATACTTTCAATCTCATCAGAAACCATCTTCAGGGGTTGCCTATCTAAGGATGTGTTATGCGTTAACACCGTAAATTTAAAATATTTTTTTACCTCTTTTGTGATATTTTAAAAGATTTTTTTTTTTTTAAATTTTTTAAAAGATTTCTTAATTTAGTATTTTATTTATTTTTTTATGTAACACTTTCTTGCTATAAACATTCAAGAATTTTGTTGCTATACTCATTGTTGCCTTTTATTTATTTATGGCTGCAATTCTCAAAAGGCTTCCAGAATTTTAAGTCTTTGCTTATTATTATCTTGATGAAGCACTAATGTATTTTCGACTATTATCTGTCTAAACTGTGAATGTTGACATGAGTGTTCCTTTAAATGTTCTGAGGTTGAACTATGATCGTTCAAGTGAAATGTAAGCCTTCTCATCATTGTTGTTGTAAAACCAACATAATATGTATTAACATTTCTATCAGAGATGCAATCTATCAAAGGACATTTAAATTGATATATGATCTTGGTCTTTTGTAAGATGCTAGTTGACAGAAGAGTTGTTATGGATGACTAGGTTGATGGTATTAAATTTAGTATCGTATATAATTTTATTTTTTTACTTGGATCAGTAGGGGATATATTAGTCTTTATGAGTCTTTTTAGAATTTTTTCCTTCTGCTTATAGTTAGAATGCATTTGATTATGGTATAATAATTTGATATGTTTAGTTATTTGAGGATGTATCATGTTCATTTTTATTTATGTTAATATTCCCAATAGCTTGTCTAATTTGTTTATCAGTGATGTAATTAGGAAAGTCATTAATGAGAGTTTAATATTTTTAATTCAGTATAGAAAAATCTTCTTGTTGAAGAGTTTGCTTTTCCACAGTTTATTAAGTTTCGTATAATAGCTATTTTGTAATAGGACATTCCCTTTTATAGTTGAGAGTGCATGTGTTTATGCTAGTTGTTTTTTTATATGGGGAGGTAGTATATGTATTATTATTAGTGTCTATCAATACATCAAGTAATAGTATTTTGTTGTCGTTAAGTTTGTATGTGAAATTAAGTACAGAGCTTTTTACAGTTCATGTATTTCATCTATGTTTTTAACTAAAATGAGAATGTCATTTACATATCTTCAGGAAATGGTTTTTTTTTAATGGTATTATGTATGCTATTTTCTAGGTTAGTCATGTAGAAGTTGCTAAATGTTGGTCCCAGGATGGAACCCATTAAACACCATTGCATTGTATGTATATGTTATTTTGATGGTCATAGAAAGGAACTTCTGTGGTGCACATCAAGAGTAGATTTCTTAAAATATTAGGACTAATTTTTAATGGAGGGAGAGATGGATTGTTGCAGATATTTTTTATGATTATATCTATTATTTCTCTGACTGGGGCATTGGTGAATAAACTTTGAATGTCAAGTGAAGCTAAGGTTTCATTATTAGGTTTTTGAGTTTTTAGAATTTGGAGTAGTTTGTGTGTTGATTTAATGCTGTATTTATTGGGTATACATGGTGTAATTAGTTGATTAATAACTTTGGTTAGTTGGTAAACAGGAGTAGGGATTTGATAGGATGGAGAGGGAAGTTAGGTTTATGTATTTTTATAGTTCCATACATGTATCTTGGTTTGTAGCTGTCGATTATTTTAGGAAGTTTTAAGCTATTTAGTCCTGCATTATTAGTTGTGATAAGTTTGTTGATTTTTATTTTAGTTGGTTAATGATATTTTTGTCAACTTCTTAAAATTTGGTCTGATTAAAACTAAAATAAATAGGCATAATACATATAAATTATTTAACCAAATACACACACACATACTACCAGTCAAAAGTATTTGGCCACCCTTAAAAATTTTTATTTCTCATCCTGAAAGTGTTATTTTCAATGAAACAAATTAAGCATCACAATAGTTTTATTTATTATACTAAATACAAGTCTTCCTGAGCTACATTAAATACAAATTAAACCAAAAAAACACAAAATACTTAAACTTTTGATTCATCAAAATGACTCCCTTTGACCACTATCACTGCTTCACAGATTCTTGGCATTCTTTCCATCAAAGACTAGAGGTAGACTGAAGATAGTTCCACCCAGTTTTCCTGCAGGAGTTGCCAGAGGTGAGCTGCACATGTGGGTTGTTAAGCTCCAACTTTTCGGTCAAGTTCATCCCACACCAATTCAATGGAATTTAAGTCTGCTGATTGTGTCGGCCAAGACATCATTTGAAGGACATGCTGTTGCTCTCTGCTTTTAATGTATGTCTGACAGAGTTTACTAATATGCTTTGGGTCATTATCTTGCATAAGTACAAATCCTTGACCTACAAGCCGCGCTCCAGATGGGATTATGTGATGCTGCAGTATGCTGTGATAGCCAGTCTGATTCAATTTGCCTTTCACCCGGTGCAAATCCCGGACATTGCAATTGGCAAATGCTCCCCACATCATAACAGAGCCTCTTCCATGCCTTATGGTTGATGTGATACAGGGGGTTGCAGCTCTTTCACCAACTCTTCACTGCACATAGACCCTCCTATTTGACCCAAATATTTTGAACTTTGATTCTTCACTCCAAAGGACTTCATTCCACTGCCCTATTGTCCAGTCTTTGTGCACCTTGATCCACTGGAGCCTTTTGACATTGTTTTGATTCCTCAACAATGGTTTCTTGACAGCAATTCTGCTATATAGGCCAGCTTCATAGAGTCTTCTCCTCACAATGGATGTTGACACATTTTTTTCATAACATTCGTTCAGTTGTACAGTGATGTTTGGAGTAGTCAGCCTTCTGTCACACTGATGACTCTGATGAAATTGTCCTCTGCTCTTGTTGTTGCTTTTGGTCTACCAGCCCTACTTTTGGTCTTGTTTTGTCCCATTTCCTGATATCTTCTAACAGTATAATCCACTGTAGTTCTGGAAATTTTTTTTTTTTTTTAATTTCTCTGCTTGAATATGCTTCTTTTTTTAAAGTAATGATCTCTTGTCTTTGTTCAAGCGTAAGTTCACGTGTTTTGGGCATTTTGTTGATTAAAAAAAGTTTTGATCCTGAAGAAAGTTGCAAAATTTAGGTTTTAATTTAAACAAAATAAGAATAACAGATTTCATTACTGGGCAAGGTACATTGGCAGCCTAGGTAAAACAGGTAATATCTAGCAAGCAGTAATTAAACACAATATAGTCTAAAGTGAGTTCAAGTGATGGTATAATGCAACTTTTGGAAAATGTTTTATTCATGCTCAATAATAAAGAAGAAAAACACCTTCAAATCAATTTTTCACAAAATCTCTGGTAAAACCAGATATTTTTTGAAAAATTGATTTGAAGGTGTTTTTCTTTAGTACTGAGCATAACTAAAATGTTTTCCAAAAGTTACATTATACTAAGGTCAAAGTTACTGAGAAATACTTGTATTTAGTATAATAAATAAAACTATTGTGGGGCTTAAATTGTTTCATTGAAAATAACACTTTTAGGATGAGAAATAAAAAATTTTGAGGATGGCTAAATACTTTTGACTGGTAGTGTATATCAGAAATTTCTTTCTGATTTTAAGTACAAGTGTCCTTTTTTGTCCATCCATTGTATTCTCAGCATCCTTCTCTGTTGACTCAAGTCTCCTCTTCATCTGTGAAGAAATTGTCCAGTTTTTTTACCTAAAAATTTGTAATGATATCTCAAAACTAGTACTTGAATAAAAATATTGTTTGTAGAAATGTGTTAATGTGTTGTTCTGCATTCATATGAAGAAGTTGGTTCAATAGTTTTGAAGCTTGATGTGAAATAGCCTGTATTTGGGATTGATATTTGGATTGGTATAAGTAATGTCTTTAAATATTTTATATAAAAAATATATATTTAATTTTAATCTTTTTACTCAAATGATATTTTCAAATTGCTTCATATCTTGACAAGAGCATTTTTAAAATAATCAACTCTAAAATATTTTCAGCTTACTCTCATAAGTATACAATCTAATTCAAATCTGTTGCCATGACAGCACATTTGTTAATATTAACTTAGTTAATGTTTGAGAAAATTTATTATTTTTAATACTTTTGTTATCTATTTTCAAAAATGGCTGTTATTTATTCTCTTCTTTTCAAGATATTTTATCAATGTTTTATGATTGACTGATTTCAGCCATTTTACTTATTTTTCTTCCCACTTCAGTTGAATGAATGGCTGACATTATGCAGCATTTTATTGCTTTAAATGTCAAAAGAATTTTATCTCATTTTGTGTAGATATGAGGGGTGAGCAAGCATATATTTAACTCTCTCTCTATAGATCTATACAGGTTTTACCTTTTTTTTTTCTAGAGAAAATGGCTTTAAAGTTCTCTAAAGCATAGAAATATTTGAAAAAAAAAAAAAACATGCAATTTAACTGAATACTTGCTATTGTGCTAAAATTTAATTTTGGCACTATTTATCTGAAAAATAATTTGAAATCTGAAGAATTGAATGCCAAATCAAAGACATGGCCATTACATGAACTGAAAATAAGAATGATTTTTTTTTTGTTATTACTTTTATTTAAATAATGCTTTTAGAAACTATCACTTTATAATTTTGTCAATAACTTGAATTTCTGTTTAACTCTTGAAACCATCTGTTCAGATTTAAAATTAGGGTCAATTCAAGGTTTAAAATAGTTTACTACTGTAATGATAGCATTGTACCAACTATAATAATATAAGACTTAATCTCTCATGTCTAACATTACATTTTATTTCACTCCTGTACTTTGTCAATTATTGTCAACCAGTGTATTTAAATGTAGCCCATAGCCTCTAATCCAAAATGCAAACCTTACATTTACATCTGCGATGTCTGAGAGACTGCCCAATTCTTCTAGGGTGAGTGTTTATGATAATATGATTCTTTACAGCCCTAGTGTAGCTGGTTTGATCTTGTGAATCTGTACTTGACAGCTTCGTGGTCTGGTGTGACATTAAGTGCAAAGTCTGTTCTGGCATGATCAGCATTTATAAATACAATACACTATTACACAAAGTACAATTCAATAAGTGGCTTTTAAAATAACAAATGCAGTAAAATTGTCATTTTCATGCAGTTTATAGAATGGCCTTTGGAAATTTTTCAGCTCCTTCAAAACCTATTAATATTTTAAGTGTTTTTTCATTTTTAAGTTATTATTTGGTAATTAATATTTTCACTCTGTTGCAGTGGAATTTTTTGTTGAAAGTGGATGGAGAAGATAAATTTTTAGATGAAACTTTTTCATAAATTATTGAAAATATTTTGAACTTTTATTAGTTTTGTTTCTTGATGAAATTTACCATGGCAAGTGTGGAAATTTTATTTGGTATCGTGTATTTATACACAGAAGTAACATGGAAAAAAATTAAATTTCCAAATTTTGAATTAGAGAAAGGTCTAAAATATTTTAAAATCTTACTGTAAAAATAAGCCTAAACTATTGATGATGCTCAGTGACCAAACTTTTTTGGTCTATTAAATGAAGGTGGGTTAATGTTGCTGCTGTTGATATATATATATATATATATATATATATATATATATATATATATATTTGTGTGTGTGTAATTATATATATATATATAAATGTGTAATTATATATTATAAATTATTTATGTATTTTTTCCTTGTTTAATATTTAAGGTCATGAGTAAATTTTCTTTTCATTTTTTTATAATTAAATAAATAAATAATAATTACTTATATATTAAAAAAAGTCAGTAACAAATTGTTTTCCGGTTCTAGCTATTAATTATGAACCTCATATTTTATATTCGACCAGTTTCAAAAGAAAGCTACCAAATAAAATTTCCACATTTGCCTTGAAAAAGTTCCACAAAAAACAAAACATGTTTGCAATAAAGCTTTCTTCATCTCTTTTATTAAACTATATTTATAGATATGTGTAAAAATTTAGAAATAAATAATCTATGCTATTGGTACATTTGTTGATAGTGACTAAGTCTTATGACTTTAGTCTTGAGTTGGTGTTTGACTATTGTGTGCTGGTGCAGATAATTATTTACACATGAACTATTGTCCCCATCTTTGTTGTTTCTATCACAATTGTAAAGTTAATTTAAAGGAACTCAGACACAAATGGAAAAAGAATGTTTTATTTGACTTCTTCATCATCCACATGCATCTAATAATAAAAAGGGCCCTCAGCCCTTTTTTTGGTTGAAGAGTCACAACTTGCGAAGATTAACAGTTCATCCCTCCATTTTTTTCAGCATCAGAAGTGTGTGTGTGTGTGTGTGTGTGTGTAATATCTATATCTGCAAAAAAATATATAAGAGAATGTAACTTCATTAAGCAGAGGATTCCCAGGCTCTTTGAACCCAAGAATCTTAAATGATGGTACTCGTTTCTTTGTCAGTGAGTCTGCAGTTTGTACATCAGTTGATATCCAAGGGATTTCGGCAATTTCTTTTCTATCTATCATTTCTCTCAAAATAGCCATTTCTATGCAAAGTCTCTTATCCAAAATTTGTGTTGATGAATGTACTGCATCAGAGACAGGAATTTTCATTTTTACATATCATTTGTATATTTTCATTTATTATCTTCAAGTTTCAACAGTTCTAATAAAAATTTTCTATAAAAAAAGACATGCATCTGCTGCATCAGCCATGACTAAGGTTTTGGCTGCTAGAGTACTTTTGACGACTCTTCTAATATGTTTTGTTTGCCAAGCAGTGGGCATATATCTATTGGTACTTCCTACCAAAAAGAGTATATACTCTCTTTGTGATCCACTATCAATCAACTATCAATCAAATTGGCAAAACAGGCATCACTATAGGCAATAATTTTTAAGTGTTCTAGGTTTCCTAAATCTGAAATGTCTATCTGGGATTTTTTTGCTTTCTTGACTACTCTGTTTGCTTGTTTCATACATTCTACATTTTTTTTTGTTTTAATACAGAACTTAATGCGCTAACCTCATAATTAAGTTGACCAATCAGCTGCCATGTCTCTGTTACTTCTTTTGTGGATATAGTTTCTTTCAAACCTCTGCCTACTTCTACTGGGATATATTTTAACTTTTTTACATATTCATTTTGTCCTAGTTTGATATTATCACCATTTTTCATTGTTTAATCTTGTATGTTGGAAATCGGCAACTTCTTCAGATTTGATATCAAATAGATAACAGATTTTGTCTATAACTCTGGTCTGAAAGATTTCTCTTCCTGCAAAGCAGAAATCATCAACAGGGGCAGCAATTATATCCTGCAATGTGTTTCCAAAATGCCATGTAAATATTGCCCAGTCATATTTTGAAACTTCTGCTCCTAATTTAATTCATCCTTAAGTGTCAGGTACCTGGATCTTGAAGCATCAATCAGACCATATACACATTTAAAGAGCTTCCTAATATAATCTGGAGGTACATTGGCCACTTTTGGAGGAGCTAAATGAACCAATTGGGCTAACTGTTTACTCTGTAGAAATGCAGTTTACACATCCAATGGTTAGATGTCATTATTCCCAATGCTATGCATAGGCCTTCTATAGAGCAGGTGGAAAAATTATTTCTTATATTGCAAGCATCTTTGTCCTGGAAGCCTCAAGCTACAAGTCTAGCTTTACAAATCTGTTTACCATTAGAACTTTTATAAGTATAAACCCATCTTGTGGATATCTTGGTTTGACCTTGATCAGGAATATGTATGTAGGCTTTATTTTCAACCCAAGTTTGGAGCTCCTTCTTTCTTGCCTTTTCCAAATCATCTTTTGAGGAGGAAATCATTAAATTTTTCTTATTGCAAGAAGTGTTTTGGTCTTCTCTTGTTTGCTTGACCTCACTTACTTGCCAAACTGATACTCCATGCTCAAAGTCCAGCCAAAAGGGTTCACCTTTTCCATAACTACATTAAGTGTTTGTTTCTGCTTGTTACTTTGCCTGTACCACTTAAGACATTCAATTTTCTCCATTCTGAGTCATTATCATTGACAAGCTTGCATTTAATAGTTTGTCCTGTTTTTTTTTTCTTCTTTTTTTGCTTGAGTGATCTGCTCCTTGCTGTCACAGTCTGATGTTGTTCAATATTTTCTTTTGGGCTTTCTTCATCTGTATCATTCTCTTCGAAAATTGATACTTTTGGTGTTTTTTATCAGGTACTTTTTGTAAAGTGTTAAGCGTCTGTTCCATCATTGTGTCATCTGGGATGGATGCGCACTCACATATGTACCGCCATGTTTAACGAGTACCTGTTTATGCTCCCACTCTATGACATTTCCTGGGCCAAGCCATCTATCACATAGATTTGTTTTATAGAGAACAGTATCAAAATTTTTGTATGAATGCACTATATTCCTTTGAACTTGATGACGAAGTGCATGTCTTAGATTTTCAGAAGACTCACATGCTATGAAATGTTTCCTGGCAGCATGCATTGCATTGAGGTTGTTTGCAACAACTTTACTGGTAGAAACCTTCTAATGCATGGAGTTTGTCATTTAAAAAGAAGGCAAGTTGGTATTCCTGCCAAAAACAAATTGGTTAGGACTATAACCATGGACACAGTGAAGTGTATTTTTGACACTTATGGCCCATGCCAGTGCTACATCAGAACTACAACTCATGTATTCAATAGTTTTCTTCACCATTTCTCCCAGTATCCCATTGTGTCATTCATTCAATCTATTACTCCATGGACTTTCAGAAGCAGTAGTGTGTACTACAATATTCAAGTTCTGTGCCATGTCCCTAAATGATTGGTTATTGAACTCCCTGTCATTGTCAGTGAGGATAGATCCTGAACTGCCAAATATATTATCCAGTGTGTGAATATAGCACTAAGAATGTCAGAACTTTCCTTACTAAGAATCTTGACTCCAACTTGTACCATGATCAATTAGATGTAATATTTTTTTCCATTAATTTCTTTTATGTCCATGACAATGCTTTCATTAGAATATGAACCTAATGAGAACCCAGCAATGGGCCTAAGTCCAGCCTTTTTGTAGTGAATGCATATTTCATATGAATGAAGGTTCTTGTAAATTTTTTATGAATTCAGGGTCTTTTATTCCACCATTCTTAACTAGATTACACAAACTTTTACTACTTGGATAGATGAATTGTCTATGTAATTTTGTTTCAATTCTAATTTTTTCTGATCTGTTTTTACTAGTGATTTCTTTAATAAAAAGTATCTGATTAATAAACTTACCTTGATCCAGTGGAGGTCTGGTAATAGGGATGTGATAGTGACCAGATGAGGTACTTTTTCCAAGCATTGTGACAGTGTCATTTTCAAAATTGAGACCTGTCTTGGCTCTTTTCATGGCATCTTTGCTTAATAAAAGCAGAATATCTGAATCAACAACATTAGTAACAATACTGACATCAATGCCAGCAATGACACATTGTAGAGTAGCTGTGAACAGTGATTTTAGTTTGTTTCCATCACTGAACTTATAAGTTCTCAGTCCTTCTCAGACATTATTTATTTATTTTTTGTTGTTGGACAGGAAGTGATTCCAGAAAACACTCATACCATGTAATCCCACAAACAGTAGCCAAAGCACCACTGTCAAGAACTGCCGAACCAAGTGTCTCACCGAAAAATGTTTAACCGTTATCTTCTTGCTTTTGCTGACTCATCAGCACGATGTTGGCTACAGATATGTAGTCATTCTTTTGACTTCTATCCTGCTTATTACTGGTGCTGTCAATATACAGACAATCATAGCTCCAGTGGAATTTACTGCCACACATGAAGCATTTGGTGGTATTGCCTTCAGGATCAAATGAGCCTGAATTTCTGCCAGAAGATACGGGAATTTTCTTTTTATGTCCTCTTCTACCTCTGTTACCTCGCCAACTGGAAAACTGAGAAGGACGCTGATTTGAAAAGCGAACGTAATATACTTCATTAGTATCTCCCTGACTTTTTTCATTGTAGACACAATCCATATCACTCTTTATCACAACTGTTGGAGTATTTGTTGATGAAGCATCGGAAAACTATCTGCGTATAATTTTTTTGGTTGTTTGAACATTTCTGACAGTGTTAGTTCACCGATAGTTGCTTTTACTAGTCACTCATTCTCAGGTGTCAGATTTGCACTTTTTAATGCTCTGTAGGCAAGTACCGGCTCTGGTAATTGTATTTTGTGGTCTTTTAACTTTGTGACATGACGGTTGAAGTTAATAAGGTAGTCATCTGTGCACCCAAATAAGGATGAGTCCCTGGAGGCCTGCTAACATTTAAAAGTAAGAAGTGAATCTGACAGGTCAACAAGAGGATAACAAAACAACAATGTTAAATTAATACAAAATTTATTTACATAATATACAAAAGTAGTGTTATGGTTAAATATACCAAAAAGAAACATAAACCAACAATGAATCAAGTAATGGAGGAAGAATTAAGCAAATGAAGGGATACTGACCAGATAGAAGAACATAGATAATATAGCTGTGACTAAATGTTAAAAGTAGAGTCCAAGTAAGTTAAGTTGGCATGTAAAACCACAGTTGGAAAGTTCCGTTTAAATGTCTGGTGAAAGTGTTGAGTAGTTGCTGGTTAAGTCCAAGGATGAACCTTCTGTAGTATTTAAGCCAAGTGTACGGAATTGGTTGAAACCGGGACGATATGCATGCAGCTCCTTCCTCAACCAGGTGCGTTAGGTTGACAGGAAATACCAAAAATTGATAGTCGAAGATAGGCCGAAATAGCTGTACTGTCTGTTGCAGGTGTTGATGAAATCCATGATGAAGTGGCAAGAAAATAATAGCCAATGTTGCTTTAATGTCGGGGTAGTTGCTGGTTAAGTCCAACGATGAAACCTTCTGTAGTATTTAATCCAAATATACGGAATAGGGTGTTTGAAGTCTGGATGATATGCATGCAGCAACTTCCTATGAAACCAGGTGAGTTAAGTTGAAATACAGATGCTGGAAATAGGGACCAGTGTGTAGTTGGAAGTTCAGAACTGATATAAGCAGGTCCATTAATGCCAATCAACCAGGTGAGTTAGGTTGAAATAAGAATGCCAAAGATGGTCTCCATGTGTAGCCAGAAGTAAAGAGCTGTGCAAGTCTAGAAAAGCTTGCAGTAAGGGGGCAGTTGCAGCCATTGTATGAACAGGTTCAGAAATGCCAGAAGTGTGGAGGGGCTTTTGGCCATTGCAGGTGCTGGTCAGTGCAAAAACGAAAGCCAGAAGTAGAAAGCTGATTTGGTCGGTATATGCACAGGTCAGAAACGGCGGAAGTAAAGTAAGAACACCGGAAGCTAAGGGGCTGTGGTAGCCGAAAATAATAAAGGCCAAGAATGCCAGAAGTAAGAGTAAGACAGGAAAGTTTCTAACTAACATCCAGTTGGCAGAACAAAAATAAATGGGCTGTAACTAAATAACCCATTCAAGCGCCCTGGTCACAAAGAACAGGGGCCTGCATTTCTACTCCTCTCTCCTCTTGATCGGCGAAAAGTTGCTAGGTTATATGACAAGGATGTATAATAACATCTCCAGGGCTTGCTACATACTTAATATCTAAAGGAAATAAATCCGAAGTTGTTACAAAGTATAAAAAGTATTATAGATTGTTCACAAAGAGTATTTAGAATATGTTAGTAATACTCGAGCAAATAAGAGAAATTAAGTTGATTATATGATTTAAATAGACTTGTTAGGGTGGAGTAATGGATAGCAGCTCAGATTGAGGAATCTGAGAGCCGAGTTCAAATTCTAGTCAAATCCATTACATTCACTTACGTGCTAATACCCGTGGGAAAAGTATGAATCCTCTTCTTCTCCACCTATCTATGAGTAAATAGCAGGACAGATTGGGTTCTATAGCTTTGGATGGCAACTAGTCTACCACAGAAAGAAATGGCAACCTCCTGCAGGGAAAAAATATGCCTCGTCAGTCATGTATCGAAAGATACATGATTGCCTAAGCATGTATCCCACATAGCACATAACTGAAAAACTGATATTGAATAAAAGAAAGGCAGGGTGACACAATGAAGTAAAAGGGCCAGGTCTTGAAGAAATATTGCATCTGCCATGATCATGTGAATGGAGTAGCAAAGGACTACGATAAGCGTCCTCTAAAAAGAGCATATCTAACTTTTCATATAATTTTTCTCTTCCATCATCGGCATATGTGGTAATGTCCAGTTCCAATACAGCCTTTCTGGCTTTTCCTTCCAGTTATAATACTATGGGTGCACAGCAAGGTTTGTTGATACACATAGTAAGTTCCCAAACTTGCATTTCTTTTTCCCAAGTGTTGTATTTATCTGTGTTTAAAATAGGTGGAGGAATAAATTTGGAAGCATTGTGTTGATCGATGTGCTCTGGTACCAATATAATGTTAATTTAAACGAACTCGGACACATAATAGAAAGAAAATGTTTTATTTGACTTTCTTCGTCCTCCATGGGTGTGTCATAATAAAAAGACCCCTCAGCCCCTTTTTGGTTGAAGAGTCACCAAGGGGACCAACTTATGAAGATTGATAATGTTGTTTTGGCCATTTAACCCTCCACCCTTCATCAGGTGATTGTCAATCCAGTTGAGCTGCAGGGAATCTCAAACTGAACTCTGTATTTAAATTGTTCTCCTGTCCATGTCCAGTGATATCTTGTCTAGTTTTTATGCTAAATAAGAGGTAAACAAGATACCCGTCTGGGTCTCATGCCAAATAAGAGCTAGATGAGATATCTGTTTAGTAATTATCATAAATAAGTCATCAGCGTTGTTATAAAAGTAAAAAGAAACAGCTCTCATTCTTTAATGCTGAACAAGTTAATGTCTCTTGCAATTAATACTTATTACAAAGTGTATGATAAACTGTTAGTAATTTTACTTATGCATTTATTATGTGGTAAATTATTTTGTGTGTGCAGCAAACATAGGTCTCAGATAAGGCTTTTAAATTATTATCTTGAAATAATTTATTAATTTCATTTTAATTGTATAGTTTTAATTTTTATGAATTCCAGTTCATTTTAGATTTGTTTCATTTATATCTTATGATTTATTAAAAAAATCATTTATATTTAAAATACAAAGATATTTTTCCATCTCCATTGAGATAAGTTTTGATAATATGTTCATATATTTAAAATGGATGACACTTCTAAGGTTTAGAAAGTTGTAATTCACTAATTTGGAAACATGTCTGCAAAATTTGTTGGAATAAAAAATGATCAAGGTACACATCATTAAGTCTGTCTAGACTGTTGAGAGCATAACTTTTAAAATATTTTTTATTTTAAAATCACAAGATGCCTCAGTTAAAAGAAACAAAAGCAATTTTCCTTATTGCTCAATAAGACTATATTTTCAGGTGTTTCAAAGTTAATGTATTCTAATCTTTTTTAGATTTATTTCAGTTGTGTATCATGATTCATGCATTAAAAAAATGGCTTGACACACCAAAAACTGAATAAAATATTCTCTTCAATATTGAATGAGTCAACCACTTTGATTATAATATTAATTCCAAGAGCAATAAAAGTGGATAAGGCAACAGATTCACTGTAGTTTTTTTTTTTTCTATTCAGGTGAAAGAAGCTAGAAAGGAAGTTATTTGATTAAATTTTGCAGTAATTAATCAGTGCTTCATTAGAAAAAAATATATGAAGAAGGACAGATTTCTCAAAAGTACTAAGTTGAAATATGCCATGCTCTGAACAGTTTGTATTTACCATATTTCAACAAGTGAAAAGAAAACTAATTTAATTCATTCCTGAAGCCCATTCGTAACCCAAAATGTTCATAAACCAAAACTATTTTTCCAATAGAAATCAATGTAAAATGTTAATCCATCCCTGGCCCCAAAATGATTGCTTATTTAAACTTTAGCAATAATACTTTGTGCACAAGTTTATACTAAAAACTAATGAAAATCATATAATACATAAAACTAATAAAATCATTAAATCTAAGAAAGAAAGAAAAAATACTAAACAGATAAAATATAGACAAACACTTCAGTTTTACCATACCTCGTGAATTTAAACGTCCCGCGAGGCTGGCATCCCGCTCCCACCCCTACACCGTGGAAACTGTTAGATGTAGACATCTCTTCTACTCCAATAGCTTCATGTCTCGCACATCTCGCCTATGGAACTCCCTTCCCTATTACTGTTTCCCTAACAAATACAATCTCCAACGGTTTAAGTGTAGCGTCAATCGTCATCTCCAGTTGCCTTGATCTATCCCCTTCCCTTCTCCACATCCTTTCATTTTTCATTCCTATCTGCTCTCGCTCCAAATCTTCTGTAACCCCCTTGCCTTGATCGACCCACTGTCTTTCTCTTTCTTCACATCCTCTCCTTTACCACTCCTATCTGATCTTCCTCCAACCCTTCTTTAACCCCTTGCGTGATAGTGGCCTCCAGCCTTGCTTGGGGTGATACGCGTAAAAAAAAACAAAAAAACCTGTATGTAGGAGAATTGATGGTGGAAGGAAAGAGATGTTATTGTTTGGAAAAGGGAAAGAAAGACATAAGAATAGTATAGATCTTGCTTTTACCATATGAAACTGAGTAGGAAGAGATAATATCATCAACAAATGTTTCTCTTAACCTTTCTTTATCTTTTTCCAGTATCACTGCTAGCTTTCTTTGGAGCCATGACTGAGAACTAATGAAGAGAAAAATAGTCTCAGTACAATAAAATTAGAAAAGAAAAGCACACCACAACACACGAATGTATACAACATGGCGGTCAACTAAGAAATGATTCCGTTCGGGTTAACTCGGTTTGGCTCAGTTCAGCAATGTTGTTCGAGAACCGAAATTTTGTTTGATAACCAAGGCATTTTCATCTGGAATATTCTGTTTGAAAACTGATTTGTTCAACATGAATTGAGGTTGCACTGTAATATAATCCTTCCATCTTCAGAATAATGGTTAACCATTAGCACTCTACATTATTCATAAGTATTATTTCTCTTTCCCACTATATATGGTGGCTCCTCAAATGAAAACTGTAGTAGCCTTGATTGATTTTAAGTCAGTGTTGTTTTGTGTTGTTTCTGTAGCAGGATATGACAACACAACCGTGAAATTTAAATATACTCTTATTTGATGATTGGAGTCAACCGCAATGGCAGGACAAATGCTTTTCTTGGTGAATGACATTGCCTTAAGAGTTTAAGGTTAAACTAGTAAATCCTCCAACATCTGGCTATATTTCTGAGATGAAGTTCTGTAACTATTTACATTGTTCAGACTGTTGTCCTCATCTTTATTGTCATATTCACAATGTTTCCAAGGACACATAGCCCAGTGGATAAAAGCACTGGTTGAAATAATCCAAAAGTGACTTGACCCAAAGAGTTGTAGATTTAATACCTGGCCACAGCAGAGGGAACAAAAACTTGGAGAGTTGGGCTAATAGAAGGAATTAACTGAAAATTGTTACATCCAGAAATGGCATGTGGAACTAGAACAATCTACCCCCATGGACTAAATAAAGGGTTCAGTTTGAAATTCCAATGTCTGTCATATGAAGAAGGCTGGAGCATACAATGGCCAAAACATTGTGAATATGGCAATAAAGATGAAGACAACAGTCAGAATAATGTAAATAGTGTAAATAATAAATCCTCATAGGCATTGTGAATTATTTAATTAGTTTTAATAGTTGTTAATCTTAAATATATCAGTAAATTTAACTGGTCAAAGAAACATTATACCATAAATGCTATAATGTTTACATCTATATAATATTTTAAAACATGGAATAGAATTCACACAGCTATATTGGCAGACAAACGTCTTGGCAAAACTATATAAAATAATTGTACCTCGCTTGATTTTAGAATAAAACTAACAAAAGTAATTAATTTACCAACATGGTCCAAAAGTTTTGCAAATGTATTGTTAATACATTTATTGCTGTTGGAGTTCCATGTTTTGTATGCTTTTTTTTTTCTTTCTTTTTTTTTACCCAGACTCACATGAATAGTGTGATGAGTTAAAGATAGGACTGAATCTTCTGAAAAACCATCAAGTTCTTATAGTTTAGCTGTTAAAGTAGCTGGGCATTCATCAGGTTTCCCCAAGACAAAAAAAAAAGACAGAAATTTAAAGAGTACTGTTAGCTTATCCTTTATTTCCAATCCTATGCTGTCAAAAATTGGTCTCACTAAAGTTGTGATAAAAAAGCAACTAGAAAATTAGATGAAAGTAAATGTTAATGTAAATAAATGTCTGTGCTTTTATCATTTTCCAGTTTAACAATACAAGTATCCATTCTATTTTGATTGAAAGTTTTAAATAATTTTATACTTAGGTAATAAATAATTTAAAAATTTATACAGTGTTGTTCGATAAAAGTGACTCACCATATCCTTTGAATTTAGCTCAACTTTTGTTTCATCGGAGAAGAGAACATTCTTCCAGTCTTCTATGGTGAAATTTTTGTAATAGTGAGCCCATTCAAGTCTCTTGGCTTTGTTGGCTTTGCTTATTAGCGGCTTAAACCTTCGTGTACAAGATTTGTAGCCTTGTTCTAACAGCCACCAACGGACTGTTGAAGAGGTAAGACTAACACCTTGCTCTTCGCTTAGACTGGCTGCAATTTCTTGGCTAGTTATAGTCCTATTCTTCGCAACTTCTCTCTTGATTACCCTGCCAGTTCTATCATCAATCTTTTTTTTTCGTCTCCTTGTTTCCTTCCTTGGAGCAGGAGTGGCATCATTATGTGCCCTAAGCACTTGAGAGACAGTTGATTGCGAGGTTATAGCAATTTCTGCAATTTCTCTCGTAGATTTGCCTGCTTTTGAGAGGGCAATAATAGATGCCAAGTGGTTCTGATGCGTGTTTGTACCCTTTCATCTGGTTATTGACTTGAGTGGCTATTTCAAGCTGTTTTTATACTGTATGAGGCTTTCTGGAATATTCTGGAATACTCTAGATTTAATTTAAGCTGTTCTAGAATTCTCTAGAATATTGTTGTGAGTGTATTGTAAAATAGTTTTCAATATTTTATCAAAAGCTCTTTAAATTTACCAGTTTAATCATTAGAATGCTATATCTGAGTCACTTTTTTTGCACAGATTTTTTTCCTGAATCTCATTTATATCCAAATTTATAATTATCAATAGAATACCTTAGGGTGAATAAACTTTTTTCCTAGGTGGTCGGCAAGGGGTCTTTATATTAGTAAGATTAAAAAAATTATTTTAACCCCAAAAACAATAGACAAAAAATATTTTTAGTAAAAAAAAATCAGGTGAGTCACTTTTATCGAACAGCACTGTATATACATAAATACTAACACCATAAGATATGATGTCTACATAACCAACAAAACGATGCAGAATTTTTAAATTGAAACATAACTACAAATTTTACTTTCAAAAATTTCTGATGAAGCTAAATAAATAGTGAAACATTACAAATTTATAAAAAATATTTCCTATTTGTAGCTTATTTAATCATATAACTCCTGGCATTAAATAATTTATATCATAATCCCAAAAATGCAAAGACCTACTTTGAATTGCTATCCAAGTTTTATAAAAATCTGTCCAGCTGTTTTGAAATGCTGGTATCATGTGTATAATATATTGACTTCCGTCTGCCCACACATGATTCTGGCTGTGTCTTTATCAATTTTGGCCATAATTCTCAAATGCATGTGTGTTTTCTAATTCCTTTTCTGCCCTCTGACACACTAACACTAAATATGTTCTTTAAAATCTGCTACCATAAATATCCTTTCAGATTATTTTAGTAAGTGCACTTTACTTTTTGCCCCCTTATCTTTTTTTGACATCCTCTGACTCTGTATCCAGTTTCTGACTTTCAGCCTCTTCTGCTGCGTCCTTGTCAAACTGATCGCATTTTTTTGCCCATCTGACTTCTTTGCTGTCTTCCACTGGTACATTTTTTTTTCTTTTTCCAAGTCAACCAACTGACTGATTTGACCCCCCCCTTCTCTCTCCACCACCTAAATTCCCTCCCCCCTAGCTCCTCCAAGCAATATAAATATCTGCTCTACCCACCACCCTCTCAGGTTGTTACTTGTGATTTTTTTTTTTTTTAATGATATTTCTTGAATTTAATAGAATGCCATACTTCAGATCATGCAGTAGTCTTTTGGAAATTCTCTTTACACATGATATATATATATATATATATATATATATATATATATATATATATATATATATATATATATATATATATGATCTTTAAAACAAAAGGTGCTCATTTAAAATTGTCAAAAATAAATTTAAAATGCTCCACTTTTTAAGGTATTACATAAAAACAATTTGTTTTAATTCCAAATTATATTTTCCCAAGTATGTAAAGTAGGATAATTGAGTCTTGCTCTGCTGTAATGGTTTCCTGTTGCTTAATGGTAAAGCACACCTTGCCTGAATGTGGGTTTTCATATTAAAAAGAATACAGGTTTGATTCTGGTTGGGAGGCACAATTTCTTTAATAAAACTTTTAGTCTTTAAACCCATAGATATTCACTGCTTTTAAAAAAAAAAATAGGGTGTAGATAATTTAAAACAAAAAAAAACATGATAGATTTCAACAACAATGAATAATCCCACTAGAGAGTGATTATGCAGAATGCTGTGGACACAAGCAGATATTGGGCCCAGGGAATGTGGCCATAGGTTATAAATTAGAATATATTTTTGTTAATGATTATTTGATATTAAAGAAAAAGTTTTCTATGCTAAAAATTCTTCAGATGTAAAATTGATGTAAAATGAAGACATTTTCTCAGTATTGAGGATAGCTAATTCTGAATTTCATTTGAAGGAGTTGGAATCAATTTATATTAAACCCTACCAGCCATCTCCCTGTAAGCAGCAATGATTTGTAGGCTTAAAGGTAATTAGCCTATAAGTGTTATATTATTTTATGTAACATTTGTTATTCAGTGTTCATTTTTAGTTTCTCTGAAGAAAAAGGACTGATAAACCAGTTTAGCTGCTTTTTTGTTGTTTCAATATTAAGATTTTATGGTAATGTTGTTTTTGTTTTTTTACCTCTTTTTTTAATTAATTTTTCTTGTTTTAACATGCCTGTTCTTATTGTTTTAATTAGACTTTTATACTTAAGTGTTTAAATGAAAAAAATCAAATTATTTTTAGAAATGTTTTACTCATTTAGTGACTAATCAATTTTTGGTGTTTTAGTAACTGAAGAAAAAAAATATTCTCAGGCTCATGGTACTTATGTGACTCAGTATTTTAAGACTGACATATATTTCTTCATTTGTTCATATATTTAGAAGATTTATTTGCAATTACAAGTAACTGAAAATTTGATACTTGATATCCAATAGCACAAATAAGGAACAGAATTTATTGCACACACAATCTCTTTTCAGAGGACATTAATTTTAAAACTTTACTAACATAACAAAAAAAATCTAGTACAGAATATCAGCCATTGCAGCCTTCAGTTTCTGATGCTGAGATCCATCAAAAAGTTCTCTAATACTGATATTGGGAAAGAAACATAAAATGCATATTAGTTGACACAGCTCACTTATATAATTGAACAGCTGCATGGAAAGAGGACATCATTTGAAAGAATGCATTGTAAAAACTACCAAGTAAGCATTGTTGATGTGCATGCAACACTTGAAACTAGCAAAAAAGGCCATTGTATCTTGTTTAAATGATAGGCACTCCAGATCAATACAAGAAAAATCTGCACATTTCCAGCTGCCAGAATGAATAATATTGATATATTTAAAATAAATTAATAAAAAGTCTAGTAAGAAGATAAGGCTAGGACAATTATGTATAGTGAATAATAGTTTGCACATGAACTAGGAAGATCCACTGAAGTTATTCAATGCTTATTATTTGCTTGACATTCATCAGTATTTAATTTGAGAATTGTTTTAAAATTAAAAAAAAAAATTGAAAATATTACAAAATGGTATAAGTTTCATTTTTAAAGAATCTGAAAATATTTTAAATGAAATTTGAAAGTCGTATACAAATATAAATCAGCATATTTTACTAAATTAGATCAACTATTTTATAAACTTTGAAATTAGTTATACACTGCATTATAATTGCTCTACAACTTCAGGTGAAACAAAATTTATTTGTTCTTATTGCTAGTAAGATAATTACTGTATATACTCATGTATAGTGTGACCGCTGAATTTTTTGCATGAATTTTAACCACTCCAGAAAAAGCAAAAGAACAATCACCGAAAATGCATGATTTTTAACCTCATTTTTTTTTAGTTACCTGCACAAAAACCAGATCATAAAAACTCACTCTATACTTGAGTATATACGGTACATGTATTTTTAATAACTCTAGGGAAATAAATATTAGATATTAAAGGTATTTCAAAATTCATTGAAATATCATTTACTGTCATAATAAACAATGATTATTTTTGTCATAATAGAATCGTTATTTCTGTCATAAACAATATTGTTATTATTTCTATCATAATACTGTAATGGATAATTGTTCTGAATGGTGTAATGGATAATTGTTCTGAATGAAAAATTAGAGAGCCAAGTTTGAATTCCAGTCAGGTTCATTACATTCACTTGTGTGTAAATACCCAGAGGAAAAGTATGAATCCATTTTCCCCCACAGCTATGGGTTGAATAGTAGGGTGAGTATCTGGGAAAATCATTGTTACTCTAAAAAGAAAAATATTGTTAATGCAATATTCCCTCACAACAAAAAAAGCAACAAATATTGTTAATGCAATATTCCCTCACAAAAAAAGCAACAAATATTCTTACAATCCAAAAAAAATTAAATGAGTCATGAAGGGTTGATAAGTCATAAAAACAAATCAATCAATCAACCAACATAGAAACTGAAAGTTTACTACTTGAGTTGGTTATTCAGGGTATCTGAATCCAACATAATTATTGTTCACCAGATTACCAAAAAGAATAGACAGTTCCATATGATAAAAATGGATTTTTTTTTTTTTTGTTATGCTATTATCAAGCATCTGAATATGAAAGAATTCTAAAGTAAATTTGCTGTCACTATTAGGAGATAATGTTCCTTGTTGTTCTAACATAAGATGGGAAGCTGAATTAAAGTGCTTTAGATTATGGAGGAGGATCAGAGGTCATGTAGACCTTCAACCGACATCACACAGCAGAATGCAAAATGGCTGATTATTCAGTGCATTGAGATAAAGAAGCTGTCTTAGACAAAGGTGGACACTATGACTTATGACTTTAGATCAGATACTCAACAAGTTTATCTTCTCCCATAACAACTTGCACTGTTTTCGGACACTGCCATCAAATTTAACTGATTAGAAACGGAATGTGAGAAATTAAAAAGAACAGTAAAATCAATGGAATACCTGATTTCCTTTCTCAAAAGAAAGCCTCAAAACAGAAGTGATAAAATCAAGTTTTAATTCCACATATGTACTTCTTATTAAATTATCTATGGAAATAATAAAGTGAAGCTGCTCTACATAAAATATTACCAAAGTGCAAGATGCAAAAACATTGTTATATAAAGAAAAGAAGTTGCTATTCATTAGATCGATGCAAAAATTTCTGGCATTGTTTTGCAGTTCAACCTCTTTAATCCAACAACTCCCATGGTTCCATGAATAAGCTACCATTAGTTCATTGAGCAGCTATAAGGGCAGTGCCACATGTTTACAACATTTCCCAACAGCAGAGTGTTTTGGCGATATGGTCTTGCTCATCGTTTTTATATATAGGTGCATATTTACCCATTCAGGATAGTATATATTTTGGGGTTTTAGGCTATTTTTTATCCTTTGTATTGCATGAAGCGATAAAAACCTTGTTTAATGAGTTTTTTATTTTCTGCTTTAAGCTTTGTTCTACCTTTTTCATAACATAGCTTATATATGTGGAATGAACTGGCAAAATTATATTTAATGGTTTTTTAGGGTTGATTTGTGTCCGGCAGTAGCCTGGTCCCAAGACTGCCAGATTAAAGAGGTCAGGTTGTTTTATTGTTTTTTCATATACAGACATATTATTCTTTCATCAGAGTATTTTTTATGGCTGCCTATAAATTTAAACCATCTTTTAGGTAAATTGTGTGTTTTGCTATAAAAGAACAATTCTAACTTTTATTTAATTAAATTGGCCAAGCCTTATATAAAGCTAAACAAAGATGACATATCTGGTGAATATGCTCTACGTGTGGAATAACTTACCCATCCCTGACCCATGATTGTTTGTTGCATTACATTTGCAATAAAAGTGGGTTCTGCTATTAAGAAAAAATCACTAGTTGATCTCTTCACTAAGAAAAATATCTCTTCAAATGCATGATTCAAATGGCTCACTTAATTTTCCTGAATGTTCATGTATTATTTGTACTGTCTTAATTCCAAAAATATTCCGCTATTTTATCAGCTATTTTCAAGTTCTAAGGTCTCTCAGGTCTCTCCTTTGTCCTTGAACTCAAACTTACCTTTTTAAACTTTGCGAATCATTTCTAACTGCCCGTATTTACTGCACCATTACAATAAAGCTCAATGATCCACTGCCTTGCTTCTATTGTACTTTGCCCAGATTAAATATGAAATGTAAACAGTATAGAATGTGTATTTTCTGTTCAATCATAATTTCATCTAAATAAAGTAATATTATCATTATTCTGTAAAGAATTCTTAAAGTAAGAAAGATTTAACTTGAGATGCTTGTGTAAGAAATAGCACTCAAAATTTTTACACCAACTTAAGTGTGAAAATATCTGATCAAAAAATGCAAAACACTTTTGTGTCTGAATAATTGCAAACTGAACATAAAATGTTATATCTGTGTAGTAACTCTAAATTTTGGTCACATCTAAAAACTACAAAAGAATGCACAAAGAAAATTATACCAAATTTAGAACAAACCTCAAGCTACTAGTCTGTTAAATTGTAGTCATGTTATGTGCATAATCAGTCTACACTATATAAAAAATAAAATTGAAAAGAAAGTTTGCCACCATTTGGGAACAAATGTGAAGTTTTTTGTTTTTTACAACTATTTGCTCATTGGCCTATAACCGCATGACAAGAAGAATTTTTGTCTTTACTTCATTGTTTAAGACTCTTCTTTGATGAGGTTAAATGAACATTTCAGTATGAGTAAATTTTTGGTTCAATGAGAATTGTATTTCATAAGATAATAATTTATGTGCATTGACAATCAAGCAAAGTTGAATAGTGCCTTTATAAAGCACAAATCTTTAAATTTTAAAAATCTTAATTTTTAAATTTAAAAAAAAAATTGCTTTGTTTATACTGAGCAGATATGAATGTTTCAAGGGTCTGAGAAAGATTGGCGTTTATAAGGCACTATTCAACTTTACTTGATCATTGATGCAGTCTCTGCCCAAGACAGTCTAAAGCAAGTCTCTTTCTTCTAATCTCTTGCTTTGAATTTCAGCTGTTATTAAATGTTTTTAATTACATTATGTTTTAGGGAAATCTATGACAAAATGGAAAAGATTTTGTGATGCCTTTTGTTCTTTAGTACTTCATTGGACTAAAGTTATCTTTACATTGATGCAGCTATGCAATCGCATGAAGGAGAGGTGACACTGAAAATTTTTAATTAATTTTTTTTTTTTTTTTTTATATTTTTGGGTATATAATCAAGCCAATTTCATTTACCATATATTTCCATGTATAAAACAATCTTTAAATCCCAAAAATCACCCTTAAAAATTGAAGGTAATCTTGTACTACAATTCTAAAAAAAGAAACCTTAAATTTTGAGTGATGTTTGTCGGTAGGCTAACCTCAGCCTCGGTGTGATAACCAATAACATACAGGAAAATTTCACATTATCAAATAAACTGATAATACCATTTCTACCTTATATATTACTGGCATAACTTCATAATAAATTGCCTATTTGAACAATAATTCCATATCAATGAAATCAACTTGTATCCATGCAAGCTCAGCTGAGAAAATGTAAACATTGAGTTATGATTGCATTAACAGCAATGAAATGTACTAGTATTGTACATTATCATAATATTATTAGCGGTATTTTGTGATTGTTGATGTAGTATAAGTAAATGGCCAGGCTGTTTGTAACTGTTACGATATATATAAAGAAGATGAAGAATCAGTATTCACAACAGATCACATGATGAAGCATAAACAAAACAATGATTTTCTCTTTTAGGGGACATGTGTAGGAAAAACATGATCAAGAATTGTTTTTTTGTTATTTTGTTCATTTTGAATTTCTAAGGATACAGTAAGCAGCAACATTTCCAATAACTTCATCTTTATATAATTAATAAGCAGTTGTCTTATGCTACAGGTATAGGATAAATTCATGAAAATTTGCTATATTTATTTACCTTGTCTTATGTAAAGGTTGCCTAAAATGTGAAAATATACAGTAGTTTCTTTTTCTTTTTGTTTGTTTTTGTTAAATTTGTGATCAAATACTTCACATTGTAAAAATAGAAGACCTGCTAAGAAAGGTGAAATGTTTGCTCAGGCAAATGTGTCAATAGAACATTTTATCAAAAATTCTACTTTTAAGTGTCATTGAATATGAAGCAATAATATGACTCCTATTTTCTGTACATGTAAAAAAGAACACTAAAGTATTGTTGAATAAGTAGCTTCCATGCATACACCTTATAAATTTCTTTTGCTGTTTTTGGGTAAATACTATTTTGTCTTAAATCTGTCATTAACTGTTACTTGCTATGAAATAAACTTCAATGGCATAAAAATTCTTTCTAAATTCATTACAATTAGCTTAAAGCATGAGATGATTTAATATTAGATTTACTAATATTGATGAAAATCTTTAGAAATAAACAAACAGAACATGCCAGGAATATTGGTTGATACTAAGTCGCAATTTCCACTTTTGGTGCGAATGAAACCGCCAAGCAATTTCCTGCTTTTCACATTATATAAAAAGCAGCTTTCTTTCTTCAACAAAACACAATTATTTTGATGTGTAGACATTTTTATATCAGAACATTGTGAATTGTATAATTGTGTTATAGAATATTTACTGAGATGGTGTATAAATGCTTCTTGACTTTGATCATCAGTTTGTTTTATGAATGACTTATAAATATGCATATTTTTCAGAATATTGAAATAGTATAAATTTAATTTTGGAAATAAGTTTAAAAAATGTAAATATGTGCTTATTGCACTGTATATTTAGTTATGCAGTTGGATCATTAAATTCTAACTTCAGAGGTAAATGGGTGTTAGTAAGCATAAAGAAACAAAAATGAGTTAAAAAAAAAAATGTATCTTTTGTGAATTGATTGCCTGTGGGGAAAAATTTTTGTCTTGGTTTTAATTTTTCTCTTTCTTGCAAAAAATATTAATTAGTAATACCTACCTGGCACTAGTATTAGATTTCTTGCAGGTAAAGATAGAATGAAAAACAAAGATAAGAGGGCAAAGAGGAACGACAGTGGATGCAAGATGAGATAAAATTAAAGTGGATGGCAACAGAGAAAGGTTAGAGAAGAGGAAATTGTGGGAAGAAAAGATATAAATAAATACAAAAAAGATTTTCTGACACCACAATAATATGGGTCATATAGCAGTTAAAATTTTTCACATTAAAGAACAACAAATAAGATTGTCATATATATATATATATATATATATATATATATATATATATATATATATATATAATAAACCAACAGTTCATCAGTTTATTTGGAGAAAGGAAGGAAGAGATAAAGTAGATAATAAAGTGAAAAAAAAAAAAAAGAATTAGTTAAAAAAAATTATTTGTAATGGCTGCAAAAAGAAAATGGTGAAAATTAGGGTTATGGAAACTAAGTGTATTTAATGGGAGAAGGTGGAAGGTCAAAAAAGCAAGTGCTGAAAAAGAATTGAAGAATATGCTTGATGTAACAGAAATATTGCCCATCTCTAGTCATAGAAGTTATCAGTTGCTACATTTTCTATTTAAGAATGTTTCATTAATCACTAGAAACATTTGGGTATATCTGAGATCTATTCTATGTGCCATGTCCCTTCAGGATGTGGCCGCTCATGGCTCTCTACAACTTCCTATTCTTTTTAGCTGTTAGTAATGTTTGTCTTTTCACTCTCTCAGTTTCTGTTCTGCCATTCATTTACACAAACTTGTTAAGTAGGGTACTTGCTGTTTTTCTTTGTCCCTCTTGCTTTTATGGCTTGTGAGTGTCAAATTCTTCAAGCACTCTTTCCACATTACAACAACATCTTTCAGTAACCTGTTATATTGAGCAGGCTCTTGGCCTTGTATTGAGTAAACATTAGTAAAAGAAAAGTACTCTTTTAAGTATATTTATTACTTATATAAAATTTAGAACCATATATCAGATATGAAATCAAATGACAAATGAATTAGCTACTAGCAGAATTTGAACTCATGACTTTACCATTGTTCAGTTATTTCTTTCAAATACTCTTATTTCAACTATGGCAGCCTATGGCTAATGCATGATACCAGGTTTTTAAATTATGCTTAGAAACTTAAAATTAGCAATTACTTAACTTTTGTAACCTAGCTCATATTTAATAGAATTAATTTTTCAGTTTCTCTGTTCAAATATTATTGTGTAAGTATTTTATCTACACACTCATTTGTGTGTAATGTGACCCAAGGTCAGGTTGTAAATGGGTTAAGAATCTATGAGTACATGGACTAGGGGAAGAAAATGCTCAAGCTCTCAGCACTTTCTCTTTTGGGGATGCCTCACATGCCAGTTAATAGGCCTCTTGAAGGAGAGTTATTGCCTGGAAAGGACTCCAGTACGTTATATTACATTTTCAATGCACCCCCAGCCCGCTTGGAGTTTGTGTATATGTATATATCACCATAACTCTTCAGGTTATTTAACTTGGAGAATTATACTAATATTTGAGTGCATTCTTGATTAATAGGATACAAATCTATTAATTTTGAGGTTCGAGACAACCATCTTTTGTAAAATCTTATGGATTGGTGCTACAGAATTGCATCAATATTTACCAAATCACATCATTTGAAGACTTTCAACAGCAACAACTAAAATGGATAGTACATGTAACTCAAAAGAAAATAATGGCTTAATCAATGTTAACTTTCTATACTAATTCAAATAAAAGATTAGAAAGGAAACTCCCATCAGTACTAGAAAGAGCAATAACACTTAGTGGACATGAGAATCCCATTTTCCTGTAAAAGTGCTTTAAGAGAAAGATTCTATAAATTTCAGCTGACAATATCATTTAACTGTTCAGTCAATGAATGTGAAATGTTTCTGTATAAAGAAATAGTTAAGCTCACCATTACGATATATGATGGGCACGTGTCCGACAGGTTAAGATATTTGCATTCTGACCATGAGATCCGAGTTCAAATCTTACCATGGTCAATTTGTCAGTAAGGAGACTTCCTGATGTTATCGGTCTGGATTGGTCAATCCCATCATGCGGCACCCTTGCAAAGTGCCTGAAAACCACACCACGGGTTGACGCAAGCCTTGTGAGTGAAAGTAGGTAGACGGAAACCTTGTGAGCCATCAATAGCTCTGCTAGCCTGAAGTCACAAGTCACCGTGGCCAAGGGCTTGAGCATGCTGGCTTTGTTCAAATTGTTGATCATGCTAGATAACACGCACTTTCCCAGAAACTGTAAGTAAGGTCTGCTCAACATAGTTGCAGTATAAACCACAAGTGGGTTCTGTGGGTGTTGAATAAACACAAATGTGCCTGAGCAAGCATCTGCAATAGGGATTAGCTAGCTACCCTAGTAGGCAGGGATCTTCGAATACGAGTGGCCAGCTATACATACATACCATATATGGAATACAGTTGTTTATATTAAGATTATGGTAGTTTTAGTGTTTTCTTAGACAAAATATCTTATAATTCTGCTTGTAAGCACAACTATTACACTCTACCAATACCTCATAAATGATGGACTATTCCATTTTGATCACATAGAAAGATATGCTACTTGGTTTCAATGAGATAATGAAATAAAAAGAAGGGAAGATACAACTGTTTAACTTCTGTTTCAGTGAAATGCAAAAAGCTAAGTTCAACAATTTAACAATGCAATAAGGGAATTTCTACGGATATTTTATTGTCGTAGAACTCGACATGAGCTTATTCAATCATTAACTTGAGAATTAAGATTCATCAGAAAATTCAAATAGGAAATTTAAATTTTCATGAATATTTCTAATAAAATTCTATATCTTTGAGAATGCTGAAAACTTGATCATGCCAAGAAATTTTTTAGCACCCACTCATATAAAACATGAACATTTATTCCTGTCTGCATTTCTGGTATGAGGAGTTACAATTATTTACAATTGGGCTAATTAATTAATAGTTTGTGAATTTGTTGAAATTGTTATTGTGAGCTCAGTCATTGAGCTGGACAGTTCTGACTCTGTGGAAATGGGGTGAGCAATAACTGAGCAGTAATAAATAAGAACGAGACAAGATATCTGGAGACATGGGCAACAGAACAAAAAAAGTTTTACCCATAGATTAAATAAAGGGTTCAGTTTGAAATTGCCTGAAGACTAAAAATAAGAACTAATCAAGATATCTCTAGACCTGGGCAGTGGAATGAGACCCCCCCGTACATTAAAGGGTTCAGTTTAGAGTTTCCTGTAGTTTAAGTTACCCAGATTGCTATATACCTGATGTAGGTAAAAGGCCATGATGGCTGAAACGTGGTAAAAACATTCAGCTGTCTGTCGATCTGGAATTCATGGAATTTCAAACAAAACCCTTGATTTAATCTACAGGTAAAAATTGTTCTTGTTCGCTTGCCCATGTCTCCAGATATCTTGTTTTTATTTATTACTGCTCAGTTATTACTCACCTTGTTTCCACAGAGTCTGCACTATCTGGCTCAGGAATTGAACTCACAATAACAATTTCACCAACATGGGTAGTGGAATGAGAATGAAATACTATTTTTATACTTTCATAGTGTTTTGTTTTTGTTTGGGTGTTGACTATTTGCCCATAGTTAGGACCCTAACAAGTGCTACCACCCTGGTTCAGGGTAGACCTGGGAACAACAACAATTAAGAGGTGGTTCCACAGTCCTCAAAACCTCCAATCTCCCAATCAGAGGCATGCTGCTGGATGTAGTTTGTCATACCTAGGACTAACTATACACCTTATGGCCATATCACATTGAAACACCAGTTTTCATATGATTGCCAAAGTTAAGCAACATTGAATCTGGTCAGTACCTAGATGGGTGACTGCTTGGGAATACTAGGTGCTGTAATCTTGAATGTGCAGGTGATATGGATAATGCAGGTTAATTAGTAGAATTTGTATCAGTAAATCATTATTATCTCCCCCCAAAATTCTTACACTCTAAAAATATTTTCTGGCTTTAAATAACCTGTAAAGGGTTGATTAACCATAAAAAAAAATCAATCATCCAATACTTAAATATACTGATCTATGTGCATTTATTTTTTTAGTTTAAAACAATAGCAAAAAATACCTTCTTTCAGGATATTGGTCCGTGCATATATCTGGTTTCATGCTCTGCCTATATATTTTGAGATTCTTGACAAAATCCAAAGAAGGGTCTGTAATTATATCAGTCCTGACCTGGTATCTCAATTTCAGTCACTTTCCCACCGACATGATGTGGCTCCCCTCTGTCTTTTCTATAAATATTATCATAACAATTGTTCTAATCCCCCTTGGTATCTCAACCATGTGAATTTAAGTGTACTACTAGATTGGCTAAATGGTTTCATCATTTTACTGTTGAAATAGCTAGATGTAACCATAAGTTCTATTCTAATACTTTCTTTTCTCACACTTCTCACCTGTAGAAATCTTTTCTGATTTCTTTCTTCCCTGCAATCTTCAAAAATTTAGATGCAATGTCAACTGTCATTTTCTGTCTTTCTGAACACTGTTCTTTTATTGTCTTTTCTCCTCAGTAAAGTTTTCTCATTCTCTTTCACTCTCAGTAACTCTTTGCATCTTAGTGGCATTATCACCTCAATGATGAAAAAAAAATTCAAATTTTATTCCCAAATCCTCTTATATTTCACCAAGAATGATTACTTTAGATTTAGTTGCTCTGGCAACTCTTTTGATTATAATATCTTTTAATTTACAAGTAATAATTGTGTGTAATAATCAGCTCTTATTACCCACCGCATAATCTAATAAATTAAATATTTTCTTTAAAGATTTTAATCTTTAGCAGTAACTCATTAATTCCTTTAGTTATTTTGTCACAAAAATAATAATGTACACACCCAGGGAAGAGATTTCATTAAGTGATCTGGTGATGAAATTCCATCCTTTGAAGAGAATAACTGTTGATTCTTTCAAAATAAAAGAAAAGAAAGCATTTCTTATGAATTTGTTAATTGATAGAATTTGTCTGTGATGTCAGAATCATGATTAATGTTAATAGATGAAAGGAATTTTGTCATTATCAAATAGAATCTGAAATTTTAAGTTTTTTTTTAATTATTTATCTGTCTGTTAGAATTGTTTTGTTTTGTATTCTTGTTCTTTTCTGTTCATTTTAATGGATGCATAGTGTAAATGACTTTCAGCATAAATTCATATTGCCTATCATTTCAATGAATGGTTCAATTGATGAAGATATAGACTTGTTAATAAACAGGATTTTCACAATACCAATGAAATGTTCATCATTTTCTTTAAAAATCTTTTGCTAAATATGGAGAGTTCTTCAGTTAGCTTGAGTTATAACCTAAGAACAGGTATTTGGGTCTTAGGCTTCTGTTTTAAAACCTGACCTTTCACAGCATGACAAGGCTCAGATTAGTTCATAAATTAAGCCTATTTTAAGCATGAAGTGAGAGTCCACTTTTTTTTTGGTGGGGGAAGTTAAATGTAACTAATTTACTCCTGTCAACTTAGCAAAAAACTGAAATTTCTACCTGTCATGGGGGTTATATTTTAAGCATGAAATAAGCATCAAACATAAGAATTTGTAAAGCATGACCAGGCTTAGCTGAAATTACCTGATAATAATAATAATGAAAAAAACTCTATTGCAATCTACTACTTGTAAAAACTGTCATATCAAATTGATAAAAGTATTTTTGTCACCAAGAGGATTGTTATTTAGTTCTGTGCATTCAGACTTAAAAATATACATTATACTTTTCTAGTTTATGTCCACTTAATAAAGTAGCATAATATTTATAAAATCCATAATACCTAAAGTAATATAAGAATATATTTCATATAATTAATATATATAATTACTAATATAATTATGCCATTGGTTGTTACGAGTTACTATTTCCTTTTTATGCTTTGATTGTAAGTTAATTAATTCTTTCAGTTTTTAAATGTATACTTGAAATATCAGGTAAAAGAACTCCATATTGGCTGGACTATGGCTAATGACATAAGTAGAGATGCTTAAGCAACATCATCTTTGGTCAAATTACTGTATTAAAGTAATTTGCCTTAATTGCAAAGGATTTGAAAGGAAAATTCTCTTGTTTGCTTCAGTTACTAATTGAGTTAGCCATTTGTAATTTTACTTGATTTTATTCAAAATTTAAACAATTATTATTTCCACTTTGTGTGTTTGTTTTGCATCTAAGTGCAGCCATGATATTTTTCAAAACAAATTTATCGAGACTGCCATCTAGATTTTAAATCATGTTTGCAGCATAATCAGCATGGCTGATGCTAACCTCCAGGAGAGTGACTCCTTGATTAAATCAATTGCTAGATCTGCATCTGCGAAAGTTGGTTTGCTGTGTCATGCAAGATAATTTTTCTCTCCTGAATCTATCTTAGATATTTATTAGTCTACCATTCATCCTTGCTTTGAATAATACTGCCACATCTGGTCTTGTGCTCCTGCTATATATTTAGAAATTCTTGATAAAATCCAAAGAAGAATCAGCAATATCATTGGACCTGACCAGGCATTTTGGCTTCAGTCCCTTTCCCACCACTGTAACATAGCTTCCCTTTGCTTTTCCTATAAATACTTTCATAATTTTTCTGATGAACTTTCATCTATGATAAATATTCATTGGGGTTTAATTTTTTAAAGTTATTTTTATCCCCCCCCCCCTCGATAAATTGTACATCTGGGGACTATCTACCTGATAGAGACTCTGGGGTATTGTGTTATGGTGGCTATAGTATGGAAAGTAAGAATGTGTTGTTTTGGTGCAAGGAATATTGTAGTTTGTTTGGGTCAGTGTTTGTGGCTAGCTAAGTTTGCAATAAGACAGATTGAAGCCTTTTCCCACTTTTGGCCTCGTACCACATTTTTTGTATTCAACAAAAATAAATATTATTTTCATATATGGTACCTAGACTTTATGGATTTAAGCACAGTACTAGATTAACAGCAATGTTTCCTCATTTTATGAACCTTAAGTTCTATGCTAACAGTTCCTTCTATCACACTTTTCGCTTGTGGAATACTCTTCCAGCTTTTTGCTTTTCAGTCAATTTTGATCTTCATAAGTTTAAATGCATTGTCAATCATTATCTTCTGTTTTCTTAATTCTGGTTCTTTAGTTGTTCTCTCTCCTTAATAGTCATTTTGTTTCTCATATTCTCTAACACTCAATAACATCTTGCATCTTAATTGCTTTATGACCTTGCTTGGGTTGAAATGATTAAAAAAACTAAGCTGACAATAATTTCCAAGCTTCAGAGACAGTTTTCAATTGTTAATAAGGTTTAGTTTTCCTGTAAAATAGTGTTTTCATGGTCCAACATCCCTTAAAATTAGTCTAACCAAAAAAAAAAAAAAATCTGATATTGAGATCTATATCACACATTCCTTAAATCAGAGCAGTCTTTGCCAAACTGAGAATGTATGGTGATCCTAAGTATAACAAAAAAACTACTTCTGGGCTGAATGCTTGAAACATAGTATTATTTTCACTTTTTTTCATTATATATATTTTACTTGAAAGAAGTAGATTTGCAGTATTTGTATTTTCACTGAAACAAAAATATCTTTAAAAAAAAAAAAAGCAAATTGTTTCCATTATGATGATAAATACATTTTTTAATAGATAAAACATAAAAAAACTATTTATGTACAATATGTGAGTTAAATGTTGCAATAAAATCCCTGAAGTCAAGCAAATGGATTGAACAAGTTTCAGTGCTCCAGTTTTTCAGTTTTGTATTTTAGTTTAAATAGACCCTTTGTATACTTAGCAGTTAACAATGTCTTCTCGAGGAGTACTTAAACTCACCTGTCAAGTTGCAATTTGCCTTCTTAGCTGCTAGTTTTGGCAAAACAAGTTTAGGTTATCAAATGATTGTTTTTTTATTTTGTTCATTTTGCTATTAAAACCTTTTGTTTCAATTCTTACTAATTTAATTTCCAGCATGGACTTGTATAGTTGAAAATATTAAACTGAATTTTGTCATGTCATGTCACATGATGAGTCATTTAAATCATTATGTTCATAGGAGCAGTCATAAGATTAGTGGTGTGTCTAAGGTAAAACTTAGCCCATTCCTCCTCAGACTGGTTTTGAATTCAGTTTTCCTTCTTTTAGATTGGTCGCCATCTCGCGCCACTGGAACCCAGTCAGCACTGTTATCTAGCCCATAGCTGGAGGAAGGAGAGATGGATTCATACTTCAAGAGTATGAAAAAGTGGATGCAACTGCCTTGGCCTGAATTTGAACTCTGCATGCTGATCTCTCTCTTTGTGCTGGTAACCACTACATTACATGCACAACCAACAAATATATATCATTCACCTTCAAATAGAATTAGTAATCATAGTAAAAAAAAGAAAATCATATGTATCCTGTATATCTTTAAGTGCTGCTTTTATTTTCTTGACAAGGTTAACCCTATAAAAGGTTGAGGGTTACAGAGTAAGAGGCAGTTTATGGGAATATATGTAGAAGATAATGTTTAACTCTAGACTTGAGCAGGTTAAGATTGTAGTGATTAGGGAAGCATCCTCTTGGGAGTTCCACAAAGTAGCAGTATATGGGAAGAAGTTGCTCAAGTGGAACTTACATCTCATCAGTGGAACACGAAGGGAATGAGGGTAATACTCTACAGTGTGTAGCATTAGCCATGAGGGTTAGAACTAATGGAAGTAGTTCATCTGAACACTTTCCAGGGAAATGTAACATTTCATCTGTGAGAAAAGGTGGGAAAAAGTTCATCAGCCACAAGGATACAGAAATGCTTTTGGACTCTATCAAGATTAGAACGTGTAGACTGATCAGCTCCGACCCATATACGGCAGCAGTACTCCATTTTTGGCCTGATATGGCGGCTCTTGTAATAGACTTGGTATTTATCGGAAATAGTAAAGTATTAGATAACATATAAGCAATCCATATGTGATAACATATAGCATGGTGGAGTAATGGATAGCAGCTCGGATTGAAGAATCAAAGAGATCAGTTTGAATTCCAGTCAAATCCATCACATTCATTTACGTGCTAATACCTCTGGGAAAGGTATGAATCTTCTTCTCTCCCCCGGCTATGGGTAAATAACAGGACAGACCAGGTTCTATAGCCTTGGATGGCAACTGGCCTACCACAGAAAGAAATGGCAACCTACTGCAAGGGAAAAAAATCTGCCTCAGTCATATGTCGAAAGATACATGATTGTCTAAGCGTGAATCACGCATGGCACATAACTGACTGATATGTGATAACATTAGTTGAATAAAAAAAATCATTAATTTATAACTGTCTTCTTTGTCTTTGTGATAGGGTAGTTGATATATTAGCACAAAAATTCAATTCAGCTTTTTGCAATATTCTACATAAGAACCATCTTCTGCTATAAAATGGCTTCTGCTCTTGGGGAAAATGTCTCTTGTTAATAATTGGGCTTGGAAGATAGAAAATAAACTTATGTACATCTGACTGGAAAAAAAAAAGATTTAAAAGGCATAGAAGAAATAAAGACATTGAGATAGAGAAAGTGTTCTCGATTGTTTTTGTCATTGATCATTCTTGTGTGATATTGGCTATTTTCTGTTTAATTAAGTTTTTTTTTCTTCTTCCTTTCCATTTTTCTTAGTATATATCAGAACTTGTTTTATTTCATTTTAAGTTACGTTCATCCATCCTTTCTGTTACTGCATTCCACTATGCTATATTTGATTTCCATTCCTGGAAACTTCATATTTGACATCTGACCTGAATGTTCAATAGAACAAAAGCCTCTTCTTTATTATTACATTAATGCTTCACCGATTTTTGCATGCGTAAGTCAATCATCTGTAGCAACTCTGCATGTGTGTTTACACCTACATTTAAGGTGTATATTCTAAATATATTTTCTCTTTATAAGTATATGAAGATAGATAGATGTGTGAGTGTATGTATAAATTTTGTATTTTCTACAGTTAGAGAACCATTCTATGCCCCAATGAAGGAAAATAAATACCATGGCTCTGAAACCAAATTATTTAGTCTCTTCATGCCTTTCATTACACGTTTTTTATCAGTAGCTTGTTAGCTGGTATACACCCACACACTGAATACTTTCAAAATGTAAAAATCATTGTTGAGCCATATTATTCTTTAGGGTACACAATGAATATCATATCTATTAACAATGCCTTGCTAAATCATGCACACTTACTTGCAGTATTCAATATCTTTCAGATTCTTTTCTTTCAAGCAAGATGTGGGTGGTGTGGTGGATAATGGCTCAGAACGATAAATCACTGAGCTGAGTTTGAATTCCAGGCAAGTTACATTCACTATTGAGCATATACTCTGAGGAAAGGTATGAATCCATCTCTTCTCCCCCTAGATATGGGCTAAATAATAAGGAAGACTGAGAAGGTCAACTCTGAATTCAAAACCATATGCTTTGCCCTGGTAAAGCACATACACAGTTAACAAAAGGTTTGTTGAGTTAATAATGGCTCTATGATCCCATCCTTCAAAAACAAAACAAAAAAGTAAACACTTTCTCCTCCTGTGGCAGAATGCACAACGGAATAATTTCAATCGCTGTGTAATTTCATTCACTAATGCATCCCCACTAGTGGCCTAGACTTGCTGAGAGATGGGAGATTTTTACTGAATTATCATCGCAAGAATGGTTGCCAACCAAAGCTACAGAAGCCAGTCTACTCTTTATTTAATCTGTAGCTGGAGGGAGAAGAAATGGATTCATATCTTTTCCAAAGGTATTTACATGTAAGTGAATGTGATGAAATATGCTGGAATTTGGCTCACCAATTTCCCATTCTGAGCCAGAATCCGTTACACCAGCTGCACTTCCTTCTTTCAAGATGGTTACTTTTTTCAGTTTCTGATTCTGTCTTCTGGTAATTTATGAAAAAATCTGTTTTACACTACATAAAAACTCTGTATTTTCCTTTAGTTTTTTTTTTCTTTAATTCCAGTTCTTTTGTTGCAAATCTTTTTATTTGGAATTAAGTAATCTTGTTTTTATATGGAATTAAGTAATCTTGTTTTTATTTGGAATTAAGTAATCTTGTTTTTATTTGGAATTAAGTAATCTTGTTTTTATTTGGAATTAAGTAATCTTGTTTTTATTTGGAATTAAGTAATCTTGTTTTTATTTGGAATTAAGTAATCTTGTTTTTATTTGGAATTAAGTAATCTTGTTTTTATTTGGAATTAAGTAATCTTGTTTTTATTTGGAATTAAGTAATCTTGTTTTTATTTGGAATTAAGTAATCTTGTTTTTATTTGGAATTAAGTAATCTTGTTTTTATTTGGAATTAAGTAATCTTGTTTTTATTTGGAATTAAGTAATCTTGTTCTTATGAGCTTTCCTCTTTGGTGCCTATTGTATTGTCTGTATTATTAGCTGAGTTTGAACTCATTACATTCACTTACACACAAATACCGTTGGGAAATGTATGAATCATCTCTTCTCCCACCAGCTTTGGGCTGAATAGCAGGACAGACTGGGTCCTATAGCCTTGATTAGCAACTAGTCTACCACAGAAAGAAATGGCAACCTACTGCCAGAAAATCTTCTGTTTAGTCGGTCATGAATCCAAAGAGACATGATTACTCAAGTGTGTATCACATATAGCACTTAACTAACTAGATTGGCTCTTAGGTCTCACTGTTTTATTGCTGAACTAGCTAGATGTAAGCTAATAGTTTTTATCACATTTTTCACCTTTGAAATTCTCTTCTGGTTTCTTCCCTGCCACCTAGAATCTTCAAAAATTTAAATGCAATGTCAATTGCCATCTTTCTTCCTGAATCCTATTCTTTTATTGTCCTTTTGCCTCACCAAAGTCTTCTCAATCTCTTTCGCTCCCAGTAACTCCTTGAGTCTTAGTGGTGTTATCACCTTGCTTGGGATGAAATGATAAATGAAAAAAAAATCTGTGGGCAATGTTTAAATTTTGTTTTCCCAGTCTTTTTTTTTTTTTTTTTGCCTTATTTATTCCAATTGTCATCATGAATAGAAGTCAACCATATTTCAACTCCTAAAAGGAAAGAAAAATATTGAATATTGCTTTATGCCTACATCTTGATAATTCATCTTTTAAGACAATTCATTTTTGTCCTCTTGGACAATATGGCCACCATTTGTTGCTACACTAGTGACAAAAATGAATGAACAAGAAGTGGGAGCCTGTATAGAGAGTGTAATGAGAAAGTCCTGTTATTGGCCAAGAAGGGAAATGACAAAGATGATGATGGTGATGATGGCAGTAGTGGCAGCAGCACCTGTATTGACAGTGGTGTTGAGCTGCAAGGTTACAACAACTCATCTTGACTGCTATTAATACTACAACTACTCTCCTCTCCCAGCCCTGATGCAACAAATGCAAAGATATCTCCTCTTCCTACTACCACACCCTTACTCACAATTCCATTTATACCACTATCACTACTGCTGCTGCTGCAGCTGCTGCTGTGTGTTGCAGGGAATCAATAAAATGTTGACTATGAGTGAGTTGGGGAGAATGAGGAAGAGAGAGCTGAAAGGGAGGGGGAAAGAAAAAATAGATATAAATAGAGAGAGATGTACATGAGAATGACGAACAGATCAGCTGAAGAGACAGATAGATACACATACTAAAGAATATAGGAGAGAGAGATAAAAAGAAAGAGAATCCTAAGCACAATGAAAATAAATTAAGGATGCAGAGATATAGTTGATTACAGAAGCATTGAGACTGGGAAGCATAGAGACAGCTACTAATAGAAAATAAGTCACAGAAAGAGAAGAGACTAGCACTTCTGGTTATTTGGTACAGCAGTAAACCATATGACTCAGAGAACAGGAAGCTTAACAATTCACCCTTTATCTTTATGGCTCAGTTTTGCCACTGAACAAAAATTGGTGTACAATCAAAAATCATTTAATTAAGAAAATAACTTGTCTGTATTGTATTTAAAACAAATTAATACGTATATTTAAGGTCAATAAAAAGTATAAAATCTTCTTTATAATCAACTATTATTGCGAAAGCATAATTATCGATATTGGTTGCTGTTAGATGTTATCAGTCAGTTGTTCCATTTAAATAACATTAAGGAACAAGAATGAAATTATTGATATGAAGTCTTTCAGATGTAATTTAATTTTGTTTTTTTTTAGTGGCTCACAGTTATATTTACATTTGTTTTATACAATTTTAAGCTCAACCACAAGAATTTAAAATAAGAAAAAATCCTTTATTTTGAAATTCTGTAGAACAATGTTTTCAATATAAAAATGTTTTCCTCAAATCAATATTTAATAATTATATATCATGTCTAAATATTTACATGCACACATGTCATGATTTGAAAGATCAAAGATGTAAGTGATGATCTTAAATAATGTCAGTTATAGTAATATTTTAAGCAATCTTTCTTTTTTAATTTTATAATAAGAATTTCACATACACAGAAACATATCTGTTTATTGATGTATACATACATATTGCCAGATAAGCATAACTCTATTGGAAAATTGATATTAAGAATTTGGGAAGAAATTGATAAATTTAAAGATTTATATCTATGTAATCTGCTAAGCTATGAAAGCATATGCCGTATACAGCATATGCTCTCATAGCTTAGCAGATTACCTAGAGAATTATTCTTCATTATTAAATATTAAAAATTAGAATTATTTTTTTATATAATGCAGACTTGAATTTTGATTCCATTGTCTTAAAGAAACTGTTTCTTTTAGCCACTTTTGGTAAAATTTTGAACTTGACTCTTCACTTTGCTTTAAACAATATACCATTTAGAGATTTATTTGAAATGATTGATTTCAAGACATCTGCTTCAAATTAGCCTATTAAATATCAGTAATTATTAAATAAACATTCAGTTCTACTTGATTGACTATACTTTATATAATTATAAATATCGGTACATGGATGCATATGACCAGAGCTTGGTGGCTGATCTCTTCTCTGACCTAGCTCTAACAGCTCAGTGGGAGAAACAAACTGGCTGCTCACATTGAATGCCTTGAAAATCAAACAAGCAACATTCCACCATCGCCAGTTGAACCCAGAATTTCACCAATCACAATGGACGTATGTTCCCTCAGGGAAGCCCCTTGCCTTGATTGCCTATCGGGTTTTACTCAACCCAGACATCAAGTACATATGATGGAACTCGTACGTATGATCCATCATGAAAGAGGCTGATTTGGTATGATATTTTTACTATAAAAATCTATTTTTATAGTTTTTTGACCCCAGTTTAGGGGTTAACTATTTGTCTATAGCTGAGACCCTAACAAATGCTATCATCCTGGGTCAAGATTGACCTATGAACAACAGCAATTAAAAGATAGTTTCACACTCCTCAAAACCTCCCAATTGGAGGCTTTGCTGCCAGATATAGTTTATCATAATACCTAGGTTGGCTGAGGTGCAGTCAGTGTATTCTGAAGCCTCAGCCAACAGGGTGGTAAAAAGGCTGAAAAAAAATGGTCATTTCCCTGTACTGCTCCAGCAAGTATCTGACACCTCCTATCATCTACCTTTACAAAAGCCAAATCAGAGGCTGAAAATGAAGCGTACTGCTGTTATATGGAAAAGAGCTGTCCAGTCTTCACTTTCCACTCTCGATTCCAAAAGTGTCTCCATGTCCTTGTGACAAATTATTTTCTACCTTTTAAATGATTTCTAACAGACAAGACATTGCACGCCTCTCACTACCCATAGAAAAATGTTCAGATGAACTACATTCCTTACTTCCACCAGTGCTAACTTATAGTTATATAAAGTATAGTCAATCAAGTAGAACTGAATGTTTATTTAATAATTACTGATATTTAATAGGCTAATTTGAAGCAGATGTCTTGAAATCAGTTTACCTCTCTACATACACCTGTCGACATACTGAGGCATGTCATAATAATTTGAGGCAATGTTTTACAAGGACAGAGGCTCTTCCTGACACCCAACTCAGACACTCACTGTAGACCAAGTAAACAAAGTATAGAAAGTCCAAGTCACCAACACTGAAATCCAATGGCACATTGGGATAGTGGAAAATGCCTTTCAAAAACTAAGACCACCCATGCCATGCACATTGTAGTGAATCACCCTCATTCATTCATATTCCTTCGGTGAGATGTAAGTTCCACTAAAACAGCTTCTTCCCACGGGCCACTGTTTTGTTGAACTGACTCCCAAGAGGATGCTTCCCCAATCACTACAATCTTAACCAGTTTAAGTCTATGGTTAAACTATCTTCTCCACCTATCTGCATAAGCTGTGCCTCTTACTCTGAAACCTTCTACTTCAAGTGGTCCCTGAACCTTGTACAGGGTGAACACAATATAAAAAAGAAAACTTCTTTTTTTCTTAGCCAATAGTAGATAGGAAAGAATAAATATTATTTACTATTGTGTTTGAAGGTTATTGATATTTATTCTTGAGTTGATGTGCTCAAAGTACATTTGTTGATGTTTATACTTATTAAAATGTTTAAAATGCTGCAATTTTTATAAGTGATAACAAACTTAAATTCAATTTAGTCAACATAAAAGGAAAATAGATTAGATCAAAACTGTTACGGTCACATTAACAGACACTGGAAATTGTCTTGAAGCTCAGAATTCATTGCTCAAAATAATTGTACTCTGTTTCTTCTCCTCCTATGTGCCATGTCCATTCAGAACATGGCTCTCCAAAACTTCCTATCCTTTGTAGCACTTAGGTTTGCTTTTTTACTATTTCTTCTAATCCCCATTCTGCCAACCATTTACACAGGCTTGTTAAGTAGGTTATTCACTGCTTTCTTTTTGCCTTCACAGTGTCCTGCGAGAGTCAGATTCTCCAAGCCCTCTTTCCTCATTATGTGCACTAGAAGTTTCAGCAGTCTCTGATCTGTTTACAAATTCCTTTTTCAGTACCTTACATGTGCTAAACGTTTTTTTTGTAAAGAATAGAAATGAAAAAGCTGCTCAATTTTCCATTTCATATTTTGAGCCTGGAAATACTGGAGCATTAATTTGATTCAAAGAAGTAACATTGGAATAATTTGTTTCATGCACTATTTTCTTTCATTGTCATTGTATTATGATTTTTATAATAGAGAAAACAAAGTACAAGTCTTAATCAATTTATTCTTGACAATGAATATTCTCTGATTTCATTTCTTTGCTTTTTCTTCTTCATGAAGAAATTGGCATCTATAGGGAACTAGTTTAGCCATGCCATACATAATGAGAGTATATTCTGTTAACTTAAAAATGACAGTTTTTATTCAACTATTATTGTTGTACTCTCTTCTTTCATGGAGTTAGTCTTTCCACCTCTTGGCTTTGTAAGCATTTTCAAACAATTTGTCTTTGTCATAACAAATTTCATGAAATACATCATTTTGATGCTTTGGCACACATCATCAGTGATGTTTTGAGCTGAGGTTCATTAGGGGTTTCACGTCTTTCAACATCATACCCTCTTTCCATGCTGACCCAGCCGATACTGATCGGGTATCGACTTGTGTGCCATCAATCAGCTATGACTTCCCTCATTTTTAATCTGACAATGTGGCTCCTCTTGGCAATTTATAGTCCAATCATGAATAACTTCTATATACTTCCAGCGATTCCCAACAATGTAAGGGAGATAACTTATCTACCTTGCACTAGCAACATTAAAGTTACAGACAAAAACTAAAGAAGTACATTTGGCATATTACATGACAGTGTGGTGATGTACCAGTTGTGCTGTTGGCTGTAGGATTCATGGAGGAAAGTACAGATTCAAGGACATTGGTCCGTTCACAAATCCCGTCTTCATACAACATGTAAAGAGCATTTTCCACTGTATGATGTTGCCACTCGGTGTTATCTGTTTTGTGATCTACAGGGGCAGTGCGGCTCCTGTCTGACAGAAATTAGTTCACAAAAATGTCTGTAGGCTTTGCCCATGAAATGGGTTCCACAATAGAAGGGCACAATGCTGGGTATATCCTGGTGATGAAGGAAGAAATGATAGTTTGGGCAGTGTCATTTGCAAGGTCTCTGGCACATGGTATGGTCATGGGAAACTGACTGAAGCTGCCCAGAATTGTGAGGATGTATTGTTTGCCTTTGAAAACTGGCATCATGATGAAATCTGTGTAGACAAGTTTAAATGCCTACAGTGATGGATGTACCAGTTTGGGTGCTTGCCATAGTTCCCATTGCATTTTGCACAGGTAATGCATGAATCAACATAAGCTTTTGTCACAATACTTGGACTCCCACCAGTAACTGGAAAGATGTTTGCATACAGCTGACACCAGAGTGGTTTGTGTAGTCAAGAGATTGGTAGAGATATCTGACATGGGGTTTGTATTGTACAACCAGTCGGGCATGTTTTTGACCATCCCTGATCATCAAAGCGGAGGTGTCTGGTTTCAAATAAAATTAGTGGAGGTGATTTGAAATTTTATATTAATATTTACTGATTCATCATCATAATTGCTTTTTATTGAAGTAAGACCAGGATTAATCACGCACAAAGAAATGTGGGTGCTGCTTGACAGAGGATCTCAGTTTACCTCTCTACATACACCTGTTGACATACTGAGGCATGTCATAATAATTTGAGGCAATGTTTTACAAGGACAGAGGCTCTTCCTGACACCCAACTCAGACACTCACTGTAGACCAAGTAAACAAAGTATAGAAAGTCCGTCATCAACACTGAAATCCAATGGCACATTGATAGTGGAAAATGCCTTTCAAAAACTAAGCAAAGTATTAAAAAACAAATATTTTGTTAGAAACAAAGAAAAGAGTACTGAACTGTTATGTAATATTGGTACTCCTATATGGCACTGAATGCTGAACAGTCTCCTCATTGGTGAGAAAGAGACTTGAAGCAATGGAAATGTGGTTCTACAGAAGGATATTGAGAATACCATAGACCAAACATGTAAGCAATGACAAAGTTCTAGAGAAAATGGAAACAAAAAGGATACTTATATATATCATCAGGAAGAAATAGTTGAAATTTTTAGGCCACAGAAAGAGGGCTTGGAAAATTTTATACTTACAATATAGTGAAAGCAAGAGGGACAGATGAAGACAATGCATAACCTACCTGATTAGCTTGAGGGAATGGATGATACAGCAAGAGTTGGAAGAAATAGCAAAAAATAAAATTTATTAAAACCTACCAAGAACAGGAAATTGTGGAGAGTCATGACCACCAACATCCTGAAGGGATATGGCACAATCAAAGAAGTTATGTAGGTATATTTTATAACAGAATTTGAAAATGAAATATTAGGTATAATTTATGATCTTTTTAATTGTAATCTACCAAAAATGATATGTTTTTTTTTCTTGTGAAATGTTATATTATCTTTAAGGAAAAGTTGTATTGAAAAAAAAAAAAAAAAAAATTATGCTGTGCATTACGCAATTTTAATACTGAGATTTCTATGAACAAAATAAATTGAAAAATTAATAGAAAAAATGTTTTATTTAAAATATTCCCCCCCTCAGCCTTTATATATTTGATTTGCCGAATCATCATTTCCTCCTTAAAGAGTTCTTCAGTCAAAGAATCAATATATTAACTGAATGCTTCAATTTGATCCTGCTTAGAGAACTTCTTGCCTGTAAAGAAGTTGTCTAGATGTTATATGAGAGAGAGGCTGGGTTAATAGGCATGATGCAATAAAAAATTTCCAGTTGATTCTGTTTTTGTAATATCATTTTTGCTACATAAGTTGGAATGTTATGAAGCAAAATTCAGATGTGCCAAACAGGACACTGGTCATGTTTTTTAATTGGTTAGTTTAAAAGAAGTGATGATATATGGAACCCAATTTCCCATCAAATGCTCACCATGACTTTTTGGCTCCTTGTTTTAATAACTGCACAATGGCTGAAATAACTACTGTATTTCCCATATGTAAAGATTTATTTTTTTTCTGTGAAAAATGTGCTCGGAAATCACCCTGCATCTTAGCATTGAAAGGTGAAGTAGTAGAGAGGCGTTTTCCAACTCTCTCACACACCCCAGTCACATGATACAAGTAATCACAAACCCCAGACATAAACCTACAGTTATCATTCAGATGTAATAAATTTTGTATATCCCATTAGTATCATACCATATATATTTGTTTTTTTTTTTAGAGTATTGATGATAACCACTGATGTTAATCGATATAACCTTGTGTTAAAATATTGTAAATCCAATTAATAATAACCACAGATATTTAATAATGTGGTAATTTGTAATGGAAAGAAATATGACACTGTAAAGTTGGTAATTTGGACTTACTAGTACAGTAAGCTATTAAATCCTCAAATATTTTTTCCCCAAAAAATACCTAGCTAATTATAGGATGTGTCTTACCACTTGTAGCATCTTAGTATATGGTAAATACAATGATTAAAATACATTGTTAATTAGAAATGACGATTTAATGTTGTGAATGAAGGTTTCTATTATAACCTTGTGTTTTTTGACTTTACTAAGTGCTCTTAAAATTTTTTTTTTTAATTTCTTGACACCATTCCAATTAATATAATATACTCTGAAGTTTTGGGATCATTTTCAACTACAGCCTTCACTATATCATTATCATCATAATCTTTTATTCTTAATATTTTTCTTTTTTTAAAACTGAAAATTGTACTTACAAATTATTGAAAATAAAATCTTACTGTTTTTACAGCCCATAAATATAAAGTTGCAGCTTCAATTCTGTTTATAACTTGATTTTACTTAATTACTCAAAGTTGAAAGGTTTGATATCATTTTTTTTAAAGGCAAATGTGTTTTAAAAGGTCATAAAATTAAGAGGAAAATGTTTAATGAATATTCAACAACTAATATTTTGTTTAGAAATATCAGTTAAAAATGCTATTTTTGAAAGAAAAATGTAAGAAATCCAGTTCAGAATAGGAAACTTTATATTGAACAACCTAATCCAATTCAAAAATCTCGAGTTTAAAAATTTAAAAGTCAAATCTCCCCAGTCTTTTGAACAGGAGGAGTTTATTCTGTGTTTCCTGTTTAGTTTCCAGTTCCTTCTAAATTCTACTTTAACTCTGTCTCCACCTAAACTTTGAAATTTATACTATTCTTGTGTTTTCAGTTCCTTCTAAAGTTTTTTCCTTCTCTTTCACTTCCAGTTAACTCTTGTCTTAGCAGTGTTATCACCTTGCTTGATTTAAAAAAAAAAAATCATTTCAGAATTAAAAGGAAAACAAAATATTGATTATGTTCAGTAATGTCAGAAGTCATACTACAATGCATTAAACATGAAAAGACATGGTTTGAATCTCAGCCATATAATTTACTAACATAGTTACTAAAATATTTTTGGCCGGTTTTCCCATAAGAGCCACATTGTCCATTCAATTTGAGAGAGCATGTGACAAGAAGAAAAACAATGCTAAATTTTGTATCTGATAAGATTTTCTTTTTACCAAGACTTATATTTGATATGTAAATTTTTTTTTTTTAAATAATGGAAGAATAATAATAAATATTAGCACAAGACAAATTTTCCTTGTTCAATTAGAAATAGAATTGTTACATGACCAATTACATTTTTTCTCTGAATAAGATTATCTTTGGATAATAGATGGTTTTGATTTTTTTTACTTTTCTTTTTGTATAAAAATTTATGGTTATTTTTATATTCTTAATTTAGATAAGTAATATTTTCAATATGAATCACCTAATATTTTCTTTTACTATCTTCAGAAGTAACCTTTTAATTGTATTAAATGAGACAAAATCCAAAACTTTCAAACACAATCGGTTAATCTTAACCTCAAGCTAAAATATACAATTCTTTCTTTTTTTGTTTTTTTTTTTGTTGAGATAATGAGACAATGGACAAGCTTTTTTGGACAATGTTTTTTTTACTCTTTATGGCAGGGGTAATAATTTTTTCTGTATTAAAATTGTTAATATATACTAGATTTGAATTTAGCCCACTCTCAACAAATCCATTTTTCTCTCTATTTGTTCCTATACCACATTGTTCTACTATTGCCTTTTCAATGGTCAATGATATTGTGCATGGACTGAGGTTGACTGAAGAGAATTGGGAGATCAGTGCACTTTCAATGCATTTTCTTCTTTGTGAATTCTTTTCTTTTCTAATTGGACAGGCATTTATTTGGTTTAAATTGTGATCAGATGTTCTAAACTGTTTGTTCCTAGCATCTAATGAAATTATCAACTTTTCCTCAAAAATTCCAATGCACTTACACATTGAGGTTTGTTTCTCATTCCAATTTGAAGATGCTTGCCATAAAGAGGTGAAACACATTGTCTGAAGAAGCTTTTCTACTTTGTCTCATTATCTTCACTTTTGTTGGAACATTATTCTATATCCAACTAATACTAATTCCTTTTTTCTTTAATTATTGCAGAAGTGCTTATTTTTCAGTCAAGAATATAGATACTCTTTTCTGAAAAGTGTTGTTTGAATGACATCAAACTTACAGTTATTTTATTTTTATTTTAACATAATTTAAGATCTTTGTTAAAATAAGAGATATTTTTGTTTATCATGTGACTAAACTGAATTTTGTTATCTTCCAAACTTTGTTCTATAATTAGCAATTTAATATTAACTGGAAATTCTGCAATATTCCCCCTCCCTGATGCTAAGAAAAGTGTATGTGTGTGTAATAGTCTTCTCAAGGGGGAATTTACATGATACTCTAATACGCTACATTTAATCTGTTATTAATTGGAAATCTTGTGAGGAAATTTCTATTCTTTTTCTGATGAGTAATTAACAGCATTTCTGAAAACATTAATGGAATAAATAAATATATGTATATAAACTGAGTAGCTTGAATATCAACCTTACTGGAGACTAATGTTGGAGCCATAGAAAAAATTTGATACAAAGACAACAGAATGCTAAGATTTGAGAGAGAAAAATGAAATTGCTAAAACTTTTTATTCCATTTTTCTTTTCCTCTTAATAGTTGTCAATATCTTTTTTTCTCATATACATTGCCAGATCATGTCTATTTTTTCTTCAGATAAAAAATGCACTATATCTAGTTTCTGTTGGTTTAAAATACACTATACCTAGATTCTATTGGTTTACTTATTTCATTATATATTGCCGTTTCTTGCAGATTTAACTCTTCCCAGTGTGTTGGCTAAAGCAAGACTAATGACTGTCATTCAACCAGCTTGTAACTTTAGAAAGAAAAAAAAAACCCTTCACAAATAACACACTGGGTAAGGGGATACATACAGAGATAGTTATGTGTAAAAGAAGGGCTAGATCAGAAGATAAAAAGTAGGATTTCAAGTGTACATTGTTGCTGGGGAACTCTTCTCCATCTAAAAGGATATTAGTGATAAAATAGAAAAGTCTGATGTCATGAGGACCTAAAAAAGGTCCACATGACATCAGACATTAGCGGTTTCTCTGAACTGTTTCAAGTTCTAACTTCAGTTTTTCTCTTTGGTAATAAAATTAAAAAATAATAATGATGTATAGTTTGACAAATCGTAAACAAATTGGCTTTATGTTAAACTGTTCTGTTTCTTTTACTTTCTAAATTTATTCCTTGAGAAAAGAACATTAGTTTCTTACAGAATTTTATATCTGACTAAATCAGCATGTGTAGATAGTTTAAGAGGGATGTGCTGATAGTGTAATAGCTACCGGTATGAAAAGAGGATTTGAGTTCAAATTCTACTTTAGTTTGTTGCATTCCCATTTACACTAATATTCTTGAGAAAAGGCACAAATGTCTTTTCTCCACACTCCAGTTATGGGTTAAATAGCAGGGTAGACTGGACTCTATAGCCTTGGGTGGCACCTAGTCTAAGAAGAAAACTTTGAATTCCAAATTATGGAAAAGGCAAGAGAAAACCATTCCACATTTTTTCTTTTTTTTTTTTTCTTTTTTTTTCTCCAAGATTTTTTAGATAATGAAGAGGAATCTGGAGAGCTATGATTGCTCATGTCGCAAAAGGACAGTTTTAGTCTTCACTTCTTTTCATTTTTGGGGACCTTGTGGCACACAGTGCACCAGGTCTCTGTTTGGCTCTTCAAAAAATGTGTTTGGTTCTGCACAAAACCTTCACCACCACTATAATCAAATCATATGTGCAGGTTGTCTGGCTGTCGGTTCTTAGGAACTGAGTTGCCTGATTGTCCCTGGTAGGCGCAGGTCAACAACCCGCGTTGATCAATGATGGAAGAGTCCATGATTTTATATATATATATATATATATATATATATATATATATAGTGTGTGTGTGCGTGTACTGCAACAGTAAGTAGTCATCTTAATGTTTAGTGATCACTTATGCATACAAAAGTCATACCACTTCTTCAAACATATGTTTCAGTTGATTGTTAACTTGCTTTGATGCACATGATCAATTTGCAATTATCTTAGTTAAATGGATTAATGTTTTGTGATAAAAGTTATTGTAAACATATCCTTTATTTCTGTTTGGTGCTCTTTAATAATGAATTTAGAATGTCAGTCTGATTAGTTGTCACATAAAGCAATTGAAATTATGATGAAAGAAATACCAGTCAAAACCTATTTATTTACAAATATCAAATTTGAAACTCTGCTTACATTATTAGTAACTGTAATTTTACAAATAGTAGTAGGGGACAAAATCAGTAGTACACAGTTATTAAAGATGTGAACAGATTGAAATTTGATATTTGTAAATAAAAACAAGTACAAATAACTCTTTAAAAAGTCAGGGATTGATTTGATACTGTATTTATATTATGAACAAGGTCTCCTTCTTAAATGATAAAACGGGGTCATAATACCTGTTAGGGACTCAGCTATGGGCAAATAGTTAACTCCCAAACTGGCATCAAAACACTACAAAAGTATAAAAACAAATTTTTGTAGTAAAAATACCAGCAATACATTTTTAAAAAAAAATTACCATCAATACATTTGACTCTCCACAAAAATCCTCTTTACAAAAATAAGTCAATGAAACCTGATCTATAAACTGATTTCTTACAAATACATATTCTATTGATACGAATCTATTCTAAAAATCTTGTTAGCATTAAATAACCCACTGAGGTTTATATGCCATAAAACAAAATAAACCAATAAAATGATAAAAATTCAATATTTTTTGATTATGACAAATGTGGGTAGAAGACTATCTAATGAATGCAAATCTACAAAAATTGTTTGAAAATAAATTTTCCTTTTTATGAGTAGACCAATTAAGTAGTGCCAAAAAACTCAACATAATCTAAATGGGAGGTGGAATTCTAATAAACTATTTCTATATGTCTATAAATGTTATTTAAAATAACCTGGTATTTAAAAACGGTATTGATTTACTAATGGAAAATGAATTTTTTATATATATCCAATTACTGTCATGAAATTGATGAGTGTAGATCAGGAGAGTTGTTGGTACTTTTAGAATATTATATTTCTTTGATTAAATTTTCACTTTGTTGCTTTCCCATTCATTCTTTGGTCATGGAGTTAAGAAACTGAATTTGGAGTTTCCATCAACTAAATATTATTTAGTACCAATAACTTCAGTTCACCAGTAAATGACCTGTCAGATTTAATCTCATTCTCTGACCTTAGACTCTTTCTGGCAGACAACATGAATACTTACTGAAAAGCATTAATTTGCCACAATGCATCAATGATATTTAGGATGGTTTTGTGCTGATGGCAACTTCAAAATCAATGTTTATGATCCTATAATGAGGAATCAATAGAAATAGACTTGCCAACTGAGCTATAATGGTCAAGTCTAGCATTTTTGATTCTCCAAGGAATGCTTACAAGTTACATTGCTGTATCTTGTTTGTAGATTTGTAATATGCAATAAGTGGCATGTCTTGTAGGCTATATATGTTTGAAGGACCCTCTAAATCACTTAAGTAGCCTTGAAATTAATGAGAAATTATCTCTTTAATTGAAGTGTACAGTTCAGATTTTAATGTCACTCTTTATTCATTCTGGGTCAATGAATACGTGGGTTCCACAAATACACCAGAAATTGTAGATGATATCAGTTTATATGCCAAGAGTTGGCACTTTTTTTAAGGAACCTATTGGCAATTCACACCATCAAATGAATTCATTCAGTAGTATTACAATCTCATGAATGCAATTTAATCTCTGTAATATTTCTACTTTTCTATAATAAACTGAATTGTTAAACTAGAAAGGGGCTTTAAACAAGGATATGTCTTATCAGACCTATTCAATTTTTACAGTGAGAGCAATCCTGAGGGAATCACAAGTCCTACCGGGATTCATTATTGGTGCCGAAATTTTTAACATTAGACATGCAAATTATACAGTGTTGATAGCAGACATAAAAAGGAAAATACAGGAACTACTACAGAAGGTATTAAAGAAATACGAGAAGAAAAGACTAAACAGCAATTCTATAAATAGATAATAAATGATTGTCAGCAAAAGAGAATGGCCACTCATGCAAATTACATATTCGAGATATCAAAATTAAAGAAGTGCAAAGATTTAAATATCTAGGAAGGAATTTAACAGAAAACAGAATATGCAACACTAAAATCCAAAGGCGAATTGGAATAATGAAAGATGCCTTCCAAAAGTTAAGTATTAAGAAATGAGAAAATTTCATTACAAACAAAGAAAAAAGTACTGAACTATTATGTAATAACAGTCTGCCTGTGAATACTGGCCCATCTCATCACAGATGGAGTAGAGACTTGAGGCCACAGAAATGTGATATTACAGAGGGATGCTAAGAATACTATGAACTGAACATGTGAGCAACAGCAAAGTTTTAGAGAATATGAAAACAAAAAGAACACTTATATATAACATCAGGAAGAGATTGTTTAAATATCTCAGACACATAATGAGGAAAGAGGGCTTGGGAAATTTAACACTCACCAAACATATTGAAGGCAATAGGGACAGAAGAAAGCAACATATAACCTACCTAACGAGCTTGTGTAAATGGTTGGCAGAACAGAGGTTAGGAGATATAGTAAAAAGACAAACTTTACTAAAGACTACAATGGACAGAAAGTTGTGGAGAGCCATGATTGCCCACATCCTGAATGGACACTGTGTCTTCACAGGCTGTGTTCTATGCAAAACTTGTATAGAGAGGGTTCTGTTTTAGTTGACAGGCATCACAAGTGAAACTGGATTCTGTCTTGATAGACACGATATACAAATACAGGCAATGCCCACCATGTTTCTCTGTAGTGATAGTTTATTCCAGCAAGGCTATGCACGCCCTCCTCAAAGAACAGGTTACAAACACAAGTATACTCAGTTGATTTCCTGGTACTTCATTGATTTGCACACTTGTTATGTGTCCTATTGTTTTCTTGCAGCCACATCGAACAAAGACTTCTCAGTTGTGAACAGCCGTGGAATATACCTGAATAGATGTACTATCAATGATTCTAGCACCTTATAGATCCAATACTTTGTCACATAGCTGTTGTCATTTAATCAAAGGAGAAGCTATATGCTATTTGGTAACTTACTGTTGGTACCTTGGTATTATGTAACAGTAGCAAGCTAGTCAAGTTGACCATTACTACTGAGTGATCTGAGTAATAAATTCAATTCTCAATTGTCTCATAACTAAGCTTAGCTTAATAAAGTACAGTTGTTTCTAGTTTCTTTTGTTTTTTCAGCCTATCATATTTTCTTGTGTATAATACAAGCCTATGTTTCTGAAGCTAAAACCAGCGAATAAATTACATCCTTGAATATAATGTGACGCATGGTATGTGAATTTTTTAAAAAGTTGTACCATATTGTCCATTAAAATCTCAATGTTGTACATATATTTTGCTAAAATATTTAATTTTTCACAATATCAAAGAAAAGAAATGAACTGGATGTTTAGCCATTGTGGGTTTCTCTCCTAATTTCCATTTCAAAACTTATTTTCAGGAAAAGGTGCTAACTAGACAGTAATACATTTTAAAGTGTTAATTAATCTATCATGCTTTTCTGTTTGATGAGACATTATTATATTCCAATATATTAATAAACTGAAAATAAAAAAAAATACTGTCTTTCATTAAGAAGTAAGAGAAAAACTTTATAAAAAAACAAGAAAATTAAAATATAAACAAACCCTTGTGAGCAAAACTGAGTGTATTTGCTGTTTCAAATAAGAGGTTTTTAAGCTGAGTAAAAATTTCTGTAAACATGTATTTGTGTATAATACAACCCCTCTCTTTTCTGCCTTTAATTTTTGTTCAAAGGGTTTTTGGTTAGTTTAGATTCATACTATTACTGTGGTTAGTAGATGCCACTTCTACTTGTGTACTGTAACTCTTGTATTATTTCATTATCTTAGTATTTCTGAGATTTTAAAAACTGTTTCTCAGAATGTATACTTGCCCGAAAACTAATGGAATTGTACAAGAAGTTTCTGAATATGCTGTGACTGATACATAGTTGGTTGAAATTCTTGAAAACCAATGAGTTAAATTATCATTTATAGAATAAGATGCATTCATGTTTGATATATAAATGTAATAAATAAAACAAAATTCTTTCATTTTTATATATCTTTTGATCTGTAAAAGTAAAGACTCTAAAATTAGACATGTTTTATTGAATTTTCGCATGAGATTACACAATGGAAATAAGATCAAAGGTGTAAGTAACCAAAATGTTTTTCAGTAGAAATCTGGAATACATATTTAATATCTTTTCTTTTATTCTATATTTTATATCTTTATATTTCTATGGATTTGTATACTAAAAAAAATTTTGTTTCTTTTTTACTTTAAAAAAGATTCAGCATTTTTAAAATGTTAAATCAGTGCATTTCTATTCTATGAAAAAAATTATATTATAAATTTATTTTCATTGTTTTGTGTTTGGTAATATTTTTAAGCATCTTTGAGACTCTGAAAAAGCAAGTTATTTACTGAAAAATGTATACACACATACACATAGTGTATTTAAAACATTTTCACACAATCAAGTTCTTGTTATGTAGTGTGTGCATCTCTCTCTTTCAATCTCTCTCTCTCTCTCTCTCTCTCTCTCTCTCTATATATATATATATATATATATATATATATATATATATATATATATATATTGGATAGAGTATATCTATAATAGGACAATGTGAATAAAGACAAAAGGAAAACTTATCTTAGCCAACTTTGCCTTGATAAAGTCCCTCAGCGGACAAAACATGTCAGCTAAGTTTTCCTTTTGTCTTTTTATATATATATATATATAATGTGTGTGTCATCCACAGAGAGACTGTTTTGCTGTAGCTAGACGTCCAGTTGCCTCTAGCTAGGATCGAAACCCAGCTGAATTGGCATCAGACAGAATCTACCCCTAAGCTGTTAGTGCACAGCAGGGATGAAGGTGAATTTAAGCATATTTATTTTTAGATCAACACTCCAGTGACTGAGAGAACTCAGTTCGTTTTATCAACGAGTATTGCATTAGTAGCAGTAATACTCACTGTTTACAAACTCACACTTTCTCCCTAGAGAGCTGAACCAAAATAATTTTTCAAGAGCATGTGTGTGTGTGTGTGTGTGTGTGTGTGTGTGTGTATGTGTGTGTGTGTGTGAGCAAAAATTTCTGCCTGTATTATCTTGACCCACCTATATAAATGAATCTTAGAAAAATATCCATGTTCATAATGTCACTAGTTCAACACATGATGAATAAAATTGTAAGTGTCAGAAAAGTTTGAATATTTCATGGGACATGAAAAAGAAATGAATACTGTGATTATGTTCTTAAAATAGTAGTCACTAACCAACTGTGGCCATGTACTTTTGTTTTTAAATAATAAAAAAAAAAAAACAGATTATCAGGCAGCATTCTCTATATTAGTGCTTTAAAAATTGATAAAAATAATTGTAAGATTTTGGACAATGAATATGAAGAGGATGCTGAAAAGTTTTCAGTCTGACCAAGAAACCTATCAAAAAACAAAAACTGTTTGGTCATTTGATTTGACTGTGAAAAGTGGGTCAGGCTAAGAACTTTTAGCAACCCTTGTACAGCCCATCTGAAGTTATCATGCAAAACACATAAACCTCAATAACTCGAATTTGCTTTGAACAATTTTTGTCAAACAGATGGACTGTATATAAAAGAACATTCTGTTAACAGCAAGAAATAGGAATATGTATAAGTTTATTTTTTTTCTAGTTTTCCTTTTCATCTCTCTCTCTTTCTCTTTCTCATATATATATATATATATATAGAACATTTGAAGTCAACACTCAGAGGTGACAGACTGTTTCATGCTAGACATAATCATCAGGCCACGACAATTGTGTCTAGCATGAAAATGTTCACTTTTATATTTACATATGCTCTCTCTGATATTGAGGACTTTATCCCATAAACATAGCACACCTTAAAACTATATTTCATTTTATACATACATACATACATATACATACATACATACATACATATATATATATATATATATATATATATTAAAAGAAAATGTTTAAATTCAAACCCTATTATTTAAAATATATAATAGATAAATTAATTTCAAACAAGTAATAAAAATTACATTATAAAAATTCAACAATAACTACATTTACTCACTTTTGTTTACTAGACATTAAATTACATCACTTAGCATCTTCCATAATTTACATTTACTTTCAATTAGCCTGAAGTATATTCATGGGCATTTTTAAATTTAAAAATTCTAAAAAACTAATGAGATTTTTACTTCTGTTTTTGAATCACTTGTTGCACAATAAAATCCTTACATTTGCTTTAATAAAGTCCATCAGAGGACAAAACGTGTCAGCTAAGATAAGTTTTCCTTGAGTCTTTATTCATATATATTTATATATAAGGAATACAGGACAAGAGTTCAAATCATATAAGGAGCTTTATTTTTTTCTTATCATCCATTGTTTGATTAATGGTTGCAGAATAGAAAATAAGCTGATCATTCCCATAAAAAACATTAGAAATAGAAAAGTTAACTAAATAAATAACAATAATGAAACATTTAAAATTTGAGAATATCTACTATTAGTAATTTACTTAAAATTGTTTTATGATTATTTTGTAAAGTGTTCATTACCAGTGCTATGTTGGAAAGAAAACCTTTTTCTAATAAAAATTCATCTGTTTTTTGCTAGGATTCTAAAATAAATTGACATACTTTATAAAATTTTAAATTTAAATTTTTTAACCAGTGTATTAAATTTTCTGACCAATTGTCTCTGTGTATTTAAATTTATATAAGGTGAGATGTAATCACTAAATTTTCAATAACTGTATGTAAATTGTAAATAAATTTGAAACTTTTGATAAAACAGGTGTAGATATTTCTACTTAGCTGAAATTGGAGTAGTGTGCAACAATGTTAATGTCACATAATTCTGTATGCCTGATCAAGGTCAAATTCCCACAGCAGTCTAAACATTTATACCTCAGCATAAATAAGTTCAAAAAAGACTTGAGCCTTTATCATTATTACTGAAGTAGGTTAGGAAAAGCTGAATGAGGCCAGAGGTACTTTTATTGAGAAGAACCCCCAACTGTCTTCATGCTTCAATTTGAAATGTAGCATTAGGTTGAATCAGTTTTTTTTTTCCTTGATGGTCCCACTTTGAAGGTAAAATATTCTCATTATTAACAATTAGTTCCTTCATTTCAATTAATCCTTTGCTTATTTCAACAACTAATTATGGCCAAAAACTTTATGCTTATGAATAAAATTATAAATAAATTAGTTAAAATATAGACACAGTGGAGTAATGAATAGCAGCTCAGATTGAGGAATCGGAAAGCTGAGTTCGAATTCCATTTGAATCCATTACATTCACTTACGTGCTAATACCCTTGGGAAAGGTATGAATCCTTCTTTTCTCCCCCCAGCTGTGGGTAAATAACAGGACAGACTGGGTTTTATAGCCTTGGATGGCAACTGGTCTACCGCAGAAAGAAATGGCAACCTACTGCGGGGAAAAAAGTCTGCCACATCAGTTATTTATTGAAAGATACATAATTGCCTAAGCATGTATCACACATGGCACATGACTTATAAGCATTTTAGTCTATCTAAAAGTTTTATGGAAAATGACTTTAAAAAGCAAATTTGGGGATTTTATTTTGATATTTATTGTAGTAATTGTAAAACTAGTGTGTGTGTGTGTGTATATATATACACACACACACACACACACACACACACACACACACACACACACATGTGTGTAATAGAATTTTGGGGATTTAGGCAAATCATTTTCGTAATTTATTGAGTCTAAAAGAATCCTCAACAGAATGCAGAAAGCACTGGACAGCCATTTCGTCCTATTTTGGGACTCATCAACAGTGCTCATCCACTATTGAGGTTCGAACCCGAACCGTTTCAATACAACCCAAGCATCATACCAATTGTACCAACAGGCCTCAATGACAAAGAAGAAATTGAATAGACTCGATATAACGCTGCTACTCACAAATTCTGTGGTGATACTCAGCCAAATATTCATAACCCAATGGATTGTGCCCCAAGAGCCATGACTTTCCTTTCCCCCCAAGCCGCTCCATCGCAGGACATTAACTGGGTCAAGCAAGGATATACAAGTAACAGAACTTTGGGGATTTAGGTAAATCATTATAGTAATTCATTGAGTTAGAAGAATCCTCATTAGAATGCAGAAAGCACTGAATGGCCATTTTGTCCTATTTTGGGACTCATAAGCAGTGCGCATCCACTACTGAGATTTGAACCCGAACCGCAAGCATCATACCAACTGTACCAATGGGCCTTGGTGACAAAGAAGAAACTGAATAACAGAAATTGAGAAGAGAAAAGATGGAAATTGGCATTGCATTTAAAGTTCTTAAGATTGTATGTGGCAGGGAAGCAAGAAATCAGAAGATTTAAAATGAAGAAGAATGTAAAGGCAAAAAGTACAAGAAAAGAAACTATTAGAATATATGGTGACATTTAGTTGTATGTTGCCAAAATTAAAAGGTTATGGAACCTTTTGAAACATTTCTTAAGTATTATTTATGTTGGAAAATTTTAAGATGAATTATCGTTATAATATACCTTTTCTTTTGGGACCAACATGATCATCTTGGTTGTTAGGTCTAAGGCTTCAAAATTACACCACTGTATTTTCTAAGCACACAGTGTAGGAGATTAATGTATATCTGGTTTTCTAGCAGATGTGAGTTCAATCTCTGGGTCAGGTAGTGTGGAAAAGCCATATTCTCTGGTTCAGTAGAAGAAATGGACATGTGACACAAGAGGGAATAGACTAAAGAGGGCAATGTTTAACCTTCATTCCTATAAAAAGACAGTGGGTCAAAAGGACAGTTATTTCTTTAACACCACTATTACTGTATACTCTCCAGACTCCTTTGGTAATGTTTATTGTTTTAAAAAGTGATGATTAAAGTTTTAATAAAACCCAAACATATGGAAGTGGATTTATACATTGTTTTATTCTTGAGAATTAACAAAGATATTAAATGCTATTTATTAGATAAATTATAAGATTATAAAAATATGTGAACCAATTATAATCTTTCTTATTTACCATTTTATCAAGAAAAGAAATTTTTTATTCATAAATGTCTGAACAAGAAAACTTCAGTTTTTCTTATTTAATGAAAATAAGTTTTATTTTGTCTGAAGTTGGCAGACATATAAAATATGCTTTAATATGTCTGTTATAATTTAAAGGTATAAAATTTGTTTTATCAGATTTTAATTTATATAGATTTTCATAATTATTTATGATGCATGTGTAATGATCAGCCTCTTGTGGCATACATTAAGTCCCTCAAAGAAATGAGTGCATAATGAAACCATAAAGGGGAGGGACTTTCTCTGTGAATTGCCAGGTATCATTGCTTGTAGAAAATTAATTTTTTCTGAGTTTAATCATCTTGTCTATATACTTACTTACAGTTAAGTAAAAAACTATATTCTGTAACAGGATAAAGTTTTATCAGTTATGTCAATTCATTTAAGGATAATGAGTGATTAAACTTAAGAGAATTTTTTTTTTGTTTCTCTAAATCTATAGCAGCCATTTATTATTCATTTTTAACCATTTCCTATCAACAACTACTCTGATTGGCTAACTGCAGAAATGAAGGATGGAGAATATAGGTAAAGAAAGAAAAACTATAGAAAAAAAAGAAACCATCACTTAAAGATAGGAAAATATATTTGCTCTCTTCAGATGGACTTTCATATGAATGTCATATATGGTGCCAAAACCATTCAGAAATATCTAAAGTGTAAGCTGTATTCAACTGCTTTCTAAGATCAATAGTTAACAATGGCTGTGAGCCAGTGAATGCTATGAGTCTTGCAAAAACCACACTTCAAACCTTGTGGATTGGCACTACAGAATCACAAAAAAGAACTGTACCAAATAACAGAAACCACATCACTTGAGGACTTTCAACAGCGGCAACAGTTAAAATGGATATCACATATAACTTGAAGAGTAAATAATGGTATAATTGAGATGTTAATATTCCACACTACTTCAAATTAAAGCTTAGGAAGGAAGTAACCCCTCACCCCATCAAAACTGGAAAGAATGATAACAGCTCCTGGACATGAGAAACCTATTTTCCTGAAAAATTGGTTTAAGAGAAAGATTTTATAAATCTCAACTGACAATAGTACTGGCTGACTGGTCAGTGTATGCTGAATGTTTCTTTATAAGAAAATAGTTAACATTACAATTACCTTTTTGTATGACTGACAAAATTCACACTGATACAGGGAAAGGTCATATGAATGTACTAATAGTTAAAAATTAAAAAAAACATGAAATTGGCAGGTAGAGTTGAAATTCTAGCTGATGTTTTCTTTTCATTGATGCCTCAGGGGAAAGCATGACACTATCTCTTCTACCCCCATCTATAGGTAGAGCAAGGTAGACTGAACTCTTTAGCCTTGGCTGAAAACCAGTCAAGAACAACTATGAATTCAAAACCAGGATTGAAATTCATTCCTCTCTCTCTCCAGATGTTGATAATAAAATAAAGTAGAGAGTAGATCTTGTAATTCGACCCTGTAAAAACTGACTTGTGAAAATAGAATCAACGCAAATCATTGAAGTATTATGTATACACACACACACACACACACACACACACACACACACACACACACACTTTATTTCTATTATCTCTTAAACTCTTAGTTTCCTTATCTACCAAACACTCCTAAATATTTATATAGATTATATATGGAGTGCTGAAAAATTCTTAGTGTAGCTCACTTCCCAAAATATGATAAAGCATTAGATTTCATGTAGCTTCTTGGTCATGCCAAGAACTTTTCAGCACTCCATTGTATAACTGTTTAGTTATTTTTCCAATATTTATATAGATTATATATGGGGTGCTGAAAAATTCTTAGTGTAACTCACTTCACAAAATTCATATTTATACATTTATATTTATAAAAATATAGATTTTTATTTATATAAAATTTATATTTATGTAGATTAACTGTTTAGTTACTTTTTCAGTATTTATATAGATTATATGTGGGGTGCTGAAAAATTCTTAGTGTAGCCCACTTCCCAAAATATGATAAAGCATCAGATTTTTTTTATGTAGCTTCTTGATCAGACAAAGAATTTTCCAGCACCCCCTTGTATAACTGTTTAGTTCAATTATTTCTTGTATTTAATATAGGATTATTCTTCAACCTCCCACATGAGGCATACATAAATGAATTATACTGAGGTGTTTTCTATAGATACACTTAATATTTTTGGTTATTCTGTTTTAGGAGGTACAGTAGAGTAACAGATTGTGGCTTAGATTGAGGAACTGGAGAGCCAAGTTCAAATTCCAGTCGAGTTCATTACATTCACTTACATGCTAATACCTCTGGGAAAAGTATAAACCGACTCTTTTCTACAACTCCCCTCACCCCAGCTATGGAAAAATAGGACAGACTGGGTCCTATAGCCTTGGGTGACAACCAGTCTAGGAGAAGAAAAAACTCTGAATTGAAAACTGTTTGTAGCCCTGGCAAAGCATGTACTATGCAGCTAAGGAAAGGTTCATTTGCATTGGCTTGATGATTACGACTACAGTTGACATTTTTTTTGTCATTTTACTGGCATATATGCACCAAACGAAAATAGCAGATATATTGTGTTTGAAAATGATCTGCCTGCTAACCTAAAAGAAGAAAAAGTAAATCTCTGCCTTTATGATTCTTAACTTTTGTGTTTTATCAAATATTGCCAGCATGCTCTGTGAATGTGTTGAGGCTGCTACTTTATTTAAATGTATGTACGCACATACTGTTTCAGTTATATGCATTCACTCAAGCACAAATTGGGTTTACATATGTACACACAACCATGTGTGCACAGCTTCTTATCCATCTGTAAGCTCAAGCAACAGGAACTTTGGCCCAGTGCTTTTTTTTGATTGGTCATTTAATCAACTAATGACTATCAGATGCTTTTGTTTGTCCATTCTGTGGGTTGAACTGTACTTATCTCCGCACACATACACATGGTATAGTAAGTATTCATCCAAACAAGTTTGACTAAAAAGAACCAACAAGATCTGTCTGTTTAATTTTTTATTGTATTTTTCTAATTTTCAAATATGGTGCTGAGTACTGTGCTCAAAGTTGTTTGTATAAATTGTTCAAAGTTCATTTTTTATTATGGTTTTGTTCAAATACTTTTAAGCATAGTACTCAACACCTTATTTGAAAAAATGGAAAAATACAATAATAAATTAACAGACAGGCCATGTCAGTTCTTTTTAATCAAATTTGTGTGTGTGTGTGTATATATATATATATATATAAATATATATGTATGTATGATAACAAAGCATTAATTTACTATTGTTTAACATATGTCAGAATTTACATTACTTTTTCCTTTCCTTGACATCAAGTGATTTTTTATTATTTTTAATGTTCTCTAATTTAAATTGGAAAAATAAATGTAATTTTTTCTCAATGATACAAAGTGGATTTTATGTATATATAAATACAAGTTTCTCAATAAATTTCTTCATTTTCCTTTGATAAAGTTCCTCTTGGAAAGAAACACAATGACAAAAGGTTTTCTTCCTGTCATTTCTTTTATTAATGTTGTCTTTTCAGATATATTTATTTATAACTGAATTTTTACACACACACACACACACACACACACATATATATATAATGTTTGTATGTATATATACACATTGTTAAACCAATGAGTAAGTGTCCTAATGATGAAAAAAGCTTTTATCTTTTTCAACAGATATTGATTTTCCAAAATATTTTCCTTCCTTGTCAATGCAGTTAACACACACACACACACACACACACACATATATATATATATATATATATATATATATATATCCAAGTATGTGAAATCCAGTTGGATGTTGAATCTTATACATAACATATGTTATATAACATATATTGTTTAATGTTATATATAATATATTAAATGTTATGCATATATAACATGAGAAATTTTATGAAAAGTGGATTATTTGATAAAGGAATGAAACGCATCAGTATAAAATGTTTTTCTCTGGTCATTTCTTTTATTAATATTGTATTTGCAGATATATTTATTTATATCTAAATTTTTACACGTGTGTGTGTGTGTGCATGTATACATCTATAAAAGCATGGGTATCCACTAAAAATAATGTTTGATGTAATAAAAACGTCAGACTAATAATAAATCGATTAATTCTTTAAAAAACTGCTTTGTTTATGTTTCGGATATGAAATTGGGTTAGATATAGGCTTTTGAAAAATCTGAATGAGGAGATTTGCATTCCCTAAAAGGCTAAATAGAACCTTGCTGGGATATGATGCTCTCTGTGGATAAGTGGTTTAGTGTGCTAAATCAGATGGTGGTTTCTCCTATAAAGAGGGACACAGGTTCAAACCCTGCCAGAGATTACATTTTCTTAATGTTTTTTTGAGTGTGCAAGGCAGTAGACATAATACATGCTTTTTTAAAAAGTGAGGCATCTATTCAAACGCTGATATCTACTAAAAAGAACATTTGAAGTAATATATAAGTGGACACTGTGGTCAACACAGAGCAGTGACAGTCTGTTTCATGCTTGAACATAATCTTCAGGTATGAAGATTGTGTTCCAGCATGATACAAGACAGTCACTTTTATATTTACATATGCTTTATCTATATTTTTAATAGGAGTAGGTAGGTTTGCCTATTATCCAGTTTATACTCCTCCCGGCTTTTTTGAACAGGAGTAGAGGTTTGTATCTTGTTTCCAGTAGCCCTTTGTGCCTTAGTGGCATTATTTTCTTGCTTGAAGTGATGTGATTAAAAAAAATTTGATATGGAGCACTTTTACCTATAAATATAGCACACTTTAAAACTATATTTTTATCATTATATAAAATTTATGTCTTCTAATTTTGCTTCTTTGAAATTATTGCTCTAAATATATATCTGTAGGCATAAACATTAAGTTTAAATAAGGTTTGAGAATAGATTAATTTAAGTAAATAATTACTTAATTATACAAGACTTGTATATAGCGTGAAGAAGTGGATACTTGATGAAAATTCATGTCAAAAAATAATAAGCAATTCCTCTTAAGCAGTCAGCTTTTCAGTTAACCCTTACCTAAAAGGATTAGTGATCTGTTTAACATATTAAACAGAATTACCAATAAAAATGAAGTAAAACATGTACATTGTTGAATAATGGATATCTGCTTGGAATGAGAGTTCAAATTCCAGTCATATTTGTTACATTCACTTGCACACAATTACACTTGGGAAAGGTATAAATCAATCACACCACCATATAGGTTAACTAGCAGAGCAGACTGGGTCCTATAGCCTTGGTTGGCAACTAGTCTACCACAAAAGAAATGGCAACCTACTGTAGGAAAATCTTCTGCCTAGTCAGTCATGAATCAAAAGAGGCATGATCTCCTAAGCATGTATCACATATGGCACTTAAATGACTGAAAACATTCTAAAAGTAGTTTTTTCTGTCATCTCACAAAAACAAAATAAGAACACAAGACAAATAGCAGGCCAACTTCAGTTATACTAGGTAACTTTAATAAGTCATTGATTTTTCTTGAACTTTTATCTCTGTAATCATTTTTGATTTGCCTATATTCAAAATGTTACTGATATCCAGACTATTTGATTCTCTTAGTTTTCACACTACATCAAGCATAGTAGATTATATCTTACTGTCTTTAGTATCTGTTTCTCTGCATATAAGAATTATATTTCCTGGTTTACAAGTAAAAATAGACAAGATCTTTAATATGTTCAGACATATTTTCCGTTCTTGTCAATAATACTAAAAGCTTAACTTTTAGATAATTTATTTTTTATTAAATTTACATGAAGATTTTTAATTTTTTTGTCATAAATGGGCAACTTTAAAATGGGTTGAAAGTTGCCCTGTATTAGAATGACAAATTAATTTGCTTCTTCTCTTTTGCATAAATTAACAGCAATTCTGGTTTTTGGTCTGATAGAATTTTGTAAAGAGTCATCAGACTTTATCCTGATCTTGTCACTCTTATATATTATGGCAAATGAGATTGACTAAAACTAATATATATATATATATATATATATATATATATATATATATCCAGGTAAGATGAGGAACTTGTTCTGCTTATTTTCTTCTCAATCTGAGAATGGAAACAAATCATTTTATAGTATAAAAAAATTAAAACATTTTGATAATTTAATAGAAAACATTTATTTATTAAAATGTTTTCAGATTGAAATTCTGTTCTCATCATATTTCTGTTCAGAAGTATGATGCTTTTTGACTCTAGTGTCATCTGTTGTGTTTCTTTGCCACATTTGAACAAAATCACTGCAGTCCCAAAGATCCAATGGAAGACCTATCAAATTTATGACTAGAAAATTTGCCACATTTTTAACTTCAAAATGGTAGAGGGCATGTGTCTATTAGAGGTTCACTAGGCACACACACTAGCGTAAGTAACATTTACCTAGACCATCAGCTATTAATATATAAGATTATTTTTGTATAATCCAACAAGTTTGCTAAGCTTTTATAATTTTAAGAATCAGTTGGTACAAACCAGTAGGATGCCACCACTAATATATATATTCTTTATGCCATGTCCTTTACTGACATGTTTAAATGGGCAATCATGGATCTCCATAGATGACATTTTGGGAAATATAGTGCAGTGACTCCCTGTTGCCTTCTCCACTGTTTTGAATTTAGAGTTCTCCTTCTCCTACACTGGTTACTGCCAAAGCTAGAGAGTCCAGTCTACCTTTTTATTTAACACATATCTAGAAGATGAATTAATGTCTTTCCCAAGAGTAAAAGTGGACATAATAGAAAAAGCTGGAATTTAAATTCAGTCCACCAGTTCCTCTTTCTCTACCAATAACCACTACACAATCCACACAACCTATATACTATGTTGTTGAATCTTAGAACTGATGATATACTGACTTTTATCACTTTCTGTTAAAAACTAAGAAAATTTTTGTTACATATTTCATTTTTTGCTTTTATCCACAAAATCCTTATGAGACCAAGCAAACAATGTTAAAGATTCTTACAAGGAGATAAGAATGTAGAATTGTTGCTCTCTCCTCCTATCACTTACTAAAAAATTCATATCTGACTCATTAAGCTTCTGGAATAGTTATTGCAAATAAGTTTTCAGTATGTAGCATAAAGTATAAATTGTAGTTATTTTGTATTGCTTATAGTTAGACTCTATCCCAGGTAAAAACTGTTTAGCTGATTTGCAAGTTTTTTTTTAGTTTTTTTTTAACTGTAGTTTTAGTATGATGTTTTTTTAATCATTTCACCCTAATCAAGCCAACAACAACACTACTTTTGTAAGTTTATATATTGGTATATAAGAATAACGTGTCACTGCTGACACTTGACTTTGAACATAGATTGCCAGAGAATAAACATAGGTGATCCCATTATTGAATTATGTGACAGAGAAGAGAGTCGGGGAAAAAAAACACACACACACACACACACACATATTTTTTTTATTGAAATTGGAGTAGATCTGAGTAGCAAAATTAGATCAGAGCATTTTTGTTTACTGATGGGAAATCTGATCTAGGGCAAAAGTTGTACCCAATGGAATTTGGGTCATTAGAGAGACAATGGAAAATGGTCAAAATAATTTTTGTCAGTTAAAATTATAAATAGAGCTGAGTAAGCAAGAAGGACCTTTAGAATTCACATGATTTTGGTTGAAGTGGCCAGAACCCGTGATAATCGCGTGCAAAGTGATGGGACCAAGGGTCGATTATGACCAGCCAGGTTTATCTATATAAATGCAGAGTTATGCTGAAAAAAAGGTAGTTTTTGGCTTGTCTGTTGTTGAGTGCAGTCGAGCTGGGTGGAGAGATGTCGGAAATTGAAAGTGAGCAGAGTTGAATTGAAGGCTCGAAGAAGTAAGAAAGTGATGTCAGAGATTGGAACAAAACGCCCGCTAACATGTGCTGTTGATATAAGTACGAAGAAGTGAATTACTTCCTCCAACATCTAAGACTACTACTGCTACTATTATTACTACCACTGGAAATGGAAACGCCGAACAAGCTACAATAATCAAAGAGTTGCGTTTGGCTCGTCTGTCATCAAGTGCAGTCAAGCTGGGTGGAGAGATATCGAAGAAGTACGAAAGTGACGTCAGGATTAGAACAAATCCCCCGCTAACATGTACTGCTGCTCCGACTACCATGAAGATTACTACTACTGCCGAGGAGGAATGCAACTATAAACTTTAAGCCGTGCACAGAAATCTTTATCTCTCCATCGCAAGAGTTGTATATCGTTCTGAGACGATTTCACAACAAGCTAATCACAACTCACTCTCTCTGTGTCTAGAATCCAGTGTATGAGTTTTTACGTCAATTACTTTCTTTTCTGTAACCCGTTTCTTTTCTATACTATTCTTTTCTGCTATATAAAAGACATTAACAATTCAACTATTGAATAGTTGTTTGTCCGTAAATATATATATATATATATATATTTTTTTTTTTTTTTTTTTTTTTTTGGTACATTCTAAATTTCTTAGCACACTCTCTCCAGCCATGTCTATATTTTCAGTCGACCATAAATGGATGAACATCACTTTTGCTTTCTGGATCAAACCAAACACAATGTGGGCAGGAAGCAGGATTAAACCAGTGGACCGGTCGAATGATCTACAGATGCTCAGGGGACCTATGGTCACTCCCTTCAGTTCGGTTAAGACCGAGTAGACACCTCAACCCAGAGAGTAAGACATCGGAGGTTGTGGGGCTGGGGCAAAAGTGTTAGATTATGTGGGTCACATGACCATAGAGGAAATGCACATATATGAAGTCGCATGACATCTAAATGATCGCTATTTCTAGTCTATCCTCTATTACTATTCAGATCACGATTTCTATTCTCTATACTATTCACTATACTATCTCTATTATTCAGATCACTATACGGTGGTTACTTTCGAGTGAGTATTATCGAGCAAGTACTATTAGTGAGAGTGCTATTTGAAGGCATCTGACACCAGCATTGTTCAATGTCATACTATAGTTGTATCTGTGATTACAAAGTATCTACTGCAACGAGCATTCGTTGACATCACAAAAGTTAGCAATGAGTGTTTGTTGACATCACAAAATATATAAATGACGGATATTACTACACTCAACAGGTATTCTCTACAAGAAACAATACATGTTGAAACACAAGTTCTTGTACAATCACCAAAGTTAAGCAATATAGAGCCTGGTCAGTACATAGATTGGTGTCCACTTGCGAATACCAGATGCTGTAAGTTTGGATCTGCATAAATTTTAGATTAATTTTTACATACTTTTTATATAGGTAAGTGAAAATATCTGAACAATTCAATCCTAAAATGATTTTGGTCCCAAATATAAACCAAATCATATTAATTATATTAGATCAGTGATTATCAAACGAGTAGCATTTGGTGAAGGATTTCAATTATATGTAGAAGCGATAAATATAATGGTAAAAAATAGTTTCTAGATGGTAATTCAAAATGGGAAAGTAATTGAGAAAGCTTGGGATCACAAGGAGAGTAATGTGACCTGAAATTCAGAGAACCATTGTATTAAAACATTCAAAGCTTATTTCTTCTACTTTGGTCAATTTTTGAAAATTGGAATTAGTTTGATATATTTGTACACAAGTCTAAAGCCCATTGGTTGATTCATCCAACCAGAAAATATATTCAAATTACAAGGGGGAAAAAATCCATTGGAAAAGGTTGTTAATGAATTCAATTTTTACAAAGTATGTGACAAGAGCTATTTGTTTCCTATTGTCAAGTGAGTAGCACTTATAATTCTGTTTCATTTTACACTTCACTTACAGGTATTCTGATTCAACAGTCTTACCTTTTCTGTTTCAGTGATCTGTGACTGATTTATACATATTTAAATACATATATGCCTTGCTGAGCCTATATACTCTTTCTGTAAAATATTTGACATCACACTTTGCAAGTTGGTTAATTTTGCTTAGCGGCATATCAACCACTATAGATTATTTAATGTCAAAATCTAAATATTTTAAACACAATTTTATGTCTTCAACTAAATATATATTATAAATAGGTATTGTTGGTAATTTTTTTTTATGTAAAAATGTATTGCTGGTATTTTTACAATAAAAATGTATTTTTATACTTTCATAATGTTTTGTTTTTGTTTGAGGGTTCACTATTTGCCCATATTTGGGACCCTTACAGGTGCTGCCACCCCAAGTCAGGGTGTACCTGGGAACATCAGCAATTATGAGGTGGTTCCATGCTCATCAAAACCGCCAATCTCCTGATTAGAGGCCTGGTTGCCATATGTAGTTTGTCATACCCAGGACTACATTTTGAAAGATTAAAAGACTTCAGTTATAAATGCACACATACACATATACTGTATATTTGGGTAACAATTCTTCTTTTATGCATGTTTTATTGAAGGTGATAGACAAGGAATATTTTCTTTTTAAAAAAAATGCATAAATACTCCCCACCCCAAAATGGTTAAAGCAATAACCAGAATCACTCTGAGCAGTAAACATGCTGGACAATTTCTCCGCATACTTCATCAAAAAAGAAAAAATTGTAAGAATGCAAGAAAAACTTACAAAATAATACTTGTTCATCATATTTAATGAAATCTGCCTATATATATATATATATATATATATATATATATATATATATATATAACAAAAAGTAAATATCTTGACAAAACAGTTACAATTTTATTAATTATTTATAATTCCTTCAAAGAAACGTGTATGGTTCCAACCCATAAGAATGGCAAATTAATTTAGTCGTAAAACTGAAAGTTCTTATGGCCACATCACATTGATACACAGTTCCCATAAAATCACCAAAGTTAAGCAATGTCAAGCCTGGTCAGATGGGTGACCGCTTGTGAATACCAAGTGATGGAAGCTTGGATGTGTGGGTGGTGTGTTGGATAATGGCTTGGAATTGTTAATCAGAGAGCTGAATTCCAATTCCTGTTGGGTTCTTTATATTTGCATATGTGTAAATACGCTTGGGAAAGGTAAAAATCCATCTTTTATCTCCTGGCTATGGGTTAATTAATATAGACTTGTATCACTAAACAATTATTATCTCCCTCTCCCCTCCACCAAATTCTTGCAATCTAAAAATATTTTCTGGCTTTAAATAAGCTGCAAAGGGTTGATAAACTGTAGAAAATGAATCTATCAAAAATTGAAAGTTTTACTTCATCATTCCATAAAGAATGATCACCATTTTTAGTACTTTCTCTATTATTTTCTTTCAAATGATTTATTCACCCAACAAACGTATTTAGAAATTAATTTTTCAAGTATTTCTTTATCTATGTGTCATGTCCCTCCAGGAAGTGCTTAATCATAGCTCTCCACAATTTCCTGTCTTTGTATCCCTTATTAAAGTTTGTTTTTTGACTATATCTCATAATTGCTGTTCTGCCAACCATTTACACAAGTTCATTAGGTAAACTATGCACTGCTTTCCTCTATCCCTCTTGCCTCCAATATGTTCTGTCTGTCTCAAATTTTCTAAGCCCTCTTTCCTCAATATATGCCCTAGAAATTTCAACTCTTTTTTGATTCTAAGTATTTTTTTGTTTTTTTTTTGTTTCCATTTTCTCTAAAACTTCATTGTTGCTCACATGTTCAACCCATGGTATTTCTAGCATCCTTCTGTAGAACCTTATTTCTGTTACCTCAAGTCTCTTCTTCATCTGTGATGAGATGGTTCAGCATTCATTGCCATATAGGAGGTCTGATATTACATAACAGTTCAGTATTCTTTTCTTTATTTCTCACTGTTATGACCTTGTGGTCTTTATGGGATGTGAACTAATCCTAATGATAGGGTTTCAACTCTTGAATAAAGTGTCACCTATGTGTTATGTGAAAATGGCCGCTCATGGTCGAATAATCTTGCTTCTAAAGTGTGTATGAGATTAATATGATTCAAAATTGAAATAATTTAGAGGTACTCCATATAACTTAACAGAATGAAATGTAATAAGAATACATACAGATGGATGTTGACTTAGTTGGGTTCAGCGTGGATTGAAATTACAAGCGTGGTAGTTCAGTTTGCCATGTTCAAAAAAGAGATGAAAACCAAATGAGATAAACTCTCTGATCCTTGGAGAGTAGAAATCCACTAAGTGGCATAACTCCTGTTGAGTTTAAATTTGTCTCCCATTTAATTATATATATATTTGATTTTAGAGTTGACCCCAACACTAACAAAATTATCTTATTAATACTTTGCTTACCTTTTGAAAAGTATCTTTTGCTATCCCAATGTTCTTTTTGGATTTCAGTGTTGCATTTTCTGTCCTCCATTAAAACATGTTCTAGATATTTCACTTTTTGCACTTGTTTAATTTTGGTATCTCCAATTTGTACTGTTTCTTAAAAATACAAATGTGAATGCAAGGAACATTATTTATTTATTTATTTGTGTCTTATTTGTAAGCCAAGTAATGTATTTATATCAACTTGAAGAATGTGAGACATGTTAGGTGTATGGAGGGCAGCTCTACTCTAAGAGAATGTTGCAGTCAAATAAACATATTTCTGACAGTTAATCATTTGACAGATCATGATTAGTTTGTAGAACAATAGGACCTCAGGATGTTCTTTTGTATATGTGCATATGTTTGCAAGTATGTGTCATTTACATTGGAGTCAGTCATCTATTGGTGATGACACACACTTGTACCCCTTACAGTAGAGAGGAACATCTGTATGACTGATACTTTCTCCTCACTAGTTTTTATTATTTTTTTGATATTCAGCCTTCTTACACTGCATTTTTTTCTTCTTTTTTTTTTGCTTCCCTTTCTTCTTAAGATGTTATGCTACTTCTTTTATTAATATGCATTATTCAAAGAATTAATGTCATTGCTCATCAGATAAGATGTTGGCACCTTCTATGAGAAAGCTCAGCTTTGTGTGGATGTTAAAGCATCTAGACTTTAGGCATTTTTCTCAATGTCAACTATCATTTTTACACTTTGCCATATCTGTAGGTTATAAATATTTATCAAAGCTTTTTTATAATAGTGTTATTTGTTAAAAATATTGGTTTCTTTTTTTTCTTCTTTTTTTTTTATAAGTTTAAGTTGAAAAATGTATATTCAGGAACTTATACATTACAGTGATGTTCGCACTGTACAAGGCCTAAAATATCACTTGAGATAGAGGGTTGCAGAGTAAGAGGCACCCCCCCAAGCAAGGTGATGACACAAAAATGCAAAGGGCCACTGAAAGGGAAAGAGAAGGAAAAAAAAACTTGAGAGAGCCAGAAACCCAATCCTAAACCAGAAATAAGGGATAAACCTCTTCTCCTGTTCAAAAGACCAGGGAGGAGTGTGAACCAGATGATAGGTATATAGTTTTTTTCTCCTCCACATCATTATATTTATAATACTCAAATGTTATAATGATCGACTGCCAAAAAGCAGTTGCTTGAATGGATGTTATAGCTAACTGTAATAAAATAATTAAAAATTTTATTAACATATTTGTATAAGCCTGATCTAAAGTGTCAGATCATTCATTCCATAACTATTTCTTTTTTTGTTTTTGTATTTTTATTTATTTTTTTTTAATGAAAATTGTTAAAAAAATAAAAATGTATTCAACCTATTTATAAATTAATGTACCAGTACAATTTAAATCAGTAATGGTGTTGGGCTTAAGAGTTAAAATGAACAGTCGATTTACCCATGCCAAGAAGATTAATGAAGGATGATAATAATGAGGAAATATACAGGTAAATTTAACAAAACAAGATAAGGAACTTATGAATTTACATTCTTGAAATAGTGTCAATAGCACATTTCAGGAAAATAAATCAGCATTGTTAAAGTCCATAGTTTTAATGTATTGTCATGAAGGGGAAATGCTCATACAACAGATTAAATGATCTGACACAAAATGATATTCAAAAATTTTTAAGAGAAAGATAAGCATTTGTTGCTTCACCAAAGGGATATATGGTTTGCATATGTTCAAAAGTGGTCAAAAAGAGTTTGAAATACTTTCTTGGATTGTTAAGAGAAAATTCTTTGAAGCACCATGTAATGGCTAGAGGCCGATAAGATAATTGGCAAGTAATTTTTCATTAGCAAGAACTTCAACATTGGTCACAAGGAATTGAAATGAAACCATTCACATGACTTCAGAAATGCTCCTCTTATTAATTTTTCTCTTCATTTTCTATATTTTTATATTGAAAAGAATTTTGCATAGGCTTGCTACATCATTTCCTCCTTCTCAGCTAACCAATAAATTTCTGTGAAGACAAGGTTTTCATTGGTCCAAAGAAAATTTCACATAAACTCACAAATTTCTTTCTTTCATCTTCCTCAATCCTCCAAATTTGAAGAGATTGGGTAACTTGCTACAAATCTTCTGAATTTATAATGTTACAGAAGATATATAAACACAAGACTTATCAATTAATTTCTAACTGCAATTATTTGAAAGAATAAAAGCAAATAATTTGTAACAAATAAACATTAATTGTGAATGTTCTTAATGTCTGTTGAAATAATGAAATGATTGCATATATGGAGAATAGGATCTTTTTACTGTATTGTGTCAAAGATCAATTACTGTATAAAAGATTAAATATTTTTAATTGTAAATTAAATATCAGGAAAATAACACTAATCCTCTAGAAAAGGGAATTGTTTTAAAATTAATTTTTAACTAAAGTTAGTAAACAAAATATTCCAGAAAGAAGTTGAATAAGAAATAGAGGGAAAATTATGATAGTTTTTCTTGCAATTATTGTTTATTGGTTCATTTGGTTGGCCAAAAAAATATGTCAGCCAAAATGTGATAAAAAACCCAAAACCCCAGGAAATTTGAACAAATCAAAAGATACTGGCTTGTATTTTGTGGGCTAATTTCACATTATTATTTTTTTTCTTTTAAATTTCTTTTTCAATTGCATTTGTTTTCTCATCACATACCAGGACCTAACCAATGGCCTAGGGCAAGTGAAAGATGTGATTTTTTTGTTGTTGCCACTTAATTAAACAAAAGACAGCAATTTAAAAAACAACATAAATGGACAATTATTATTATTACTATTATTATTATTATCATCACTTTTATAATAATAACAATGTTCCTACAACCTTATTGGAATTTCCTTTTATTATTAATTGTAAAGTTTTATTAGTTGAACTTTTAATACTTTAAATTTGAACTTCTAATAGTTTAAATTTTGTTTTTTGCAGTTATTTGACATTTAAAGCTGGTAGGAAAGGGTTAACCTGAAATAGAACTGTTACAACATGATTATTTCTATTGAGAGAGAGAGAGAGAGAGAGAGAGAGAATATATATATATATATATATAATGCATGTGTGTGTTTATAGAATATAAATGTCTATAAAGTGAGTTTGAAGCCAGTGAGTTTGCATAATGGAGGGAATGGCTGAAGATTGTTAATTATGATAAGTAGGTTTTTTTCTTCTTTTTTCCCCTCCATTTCTCTTTTCTCTCCCTCTCCTTTTTATCTTTTTATATGTCTTTTTTTTATTATTTCTTTTCTTTTTTTTATTTAGTGTGCTTCCTATTCATGAAATAAAAGCAAATAAGACTGAAAAGAAAGTGGGAGGTGGGGCTGGGTGACTTTGTTACTTCAGTGTAAATGAAAAGCAGTGGGAGGGTGTAACCTCCTTTTTGAAAAATGAAAAAAAAAGTTAAAGGGACTCTCAGGTATTGGCTGGAAAATTTGAAAGGTGGTAGTGGTGGTGGGTGGAAATTGTAATAAAAATATTGACTATCTGAAAATACAACAGTTTCTTCTCTGAGCAGCACAACCTCATGGACATTACAAGGAAAACTACTTGCTTTGCTTCCACAGATTGATTTTTTTTTTTTTTTTTGATCAAGAACATTTTATGGTTTGTGAAAATATTTCCTACTTTCAAAGTAATGCGTGCTCTCAGTTAAATTTTCTTGCCTTTGTGATCTAAGATATTTTATATCATATTCAAATAAGTCTTCATTTATGAAATTGCAAAAACTCATGTTAATAATTCAGAAAATGTTTAATTACTATATGATATTGACTTTTGCTTGAATTTAGATATTACTTATTCAAAAAAAACTAATTGTTTCTGTTTTTCTAGACAGTCAGATAGCAATGTTTCTCTTGTATATAAATAGATAGTCTATTTTTTAATACTTTTTTTTACACAGGTATAACTAATTCAGTGGTAATGGTAATATTAGCAGTTTCCTTCATAAGGAAACAGTTGACATTCATTGACAAAGCAGCCAGGGTTACTGTTGGTTGAAATTTATAAAATCTTTCTCTTAAAAACAATTTTATTCATACTGATAATTTTGACTATTTTTAAAAAACAAATTGAATATTTTTGACACACGGACTTTTTATGTTCAAGATTTTAGCAGATATGTCAAACTAGGTACTGCCAAAGATTCATTAAAAATGAGCATACATAATGAAAAAAATGCCGAAAACTTGGTAAAAACAAAGTAATGATATTTTGCTAAAGTTAATTTTTTTCTTAGTTTTAAATGTACAATCATTTCACTTTTATTTTTTTTGTTCTTGTAATCTTTTCTATTCTACATACTAGTTTACTTGAACTGTTTAAAAATAATAGTAAATTCAAGTAATTTTGAATTTGTTATATATTATGGATAAAGAAAAATTTGTATCATCTCAATTTATGTTAATTGTTGTATGTAAGAAAGAAATAAAGTATTCTATTAGCAATCTGATCTTCCCTACTTACTAATGAGATGTTATGTTAGGTACTTTTGCTTATTTACATCATCTAATGCCTCCTGTTACTATAATGAATGATTATCTGATTTCAAGTTGGGGAGATAAGGAGATATAACCAATAAAAAGATTCATGTTGTGTTTTATATTATAGAATAGATATTTTATCATTTTCTTTGAGTTTTGAAGAGTTATATATATATTTTTTTTAAATGGCATACTGTACATTCATCTTGAAGTAAAAGTGAAATTCATATTTCTGTTAGACTGTCTAATAAAAAGATTCACAATAGTTGATGGAAATTGGGTAATTTTAAAACAGTGTGGGGAGAAAGAGAGAAGATTTTTTATTTACTTAATTTTTTATTTAAAGTTCACTCCAAGCAAGGTGATAAGGCCACTAAGTTGCAAGGGGCTACTGAGAGTGAAAGATAATGGGTTTCTCTTTCCTTAAAGTCTTCCCAATCCTAAACAGGAAATAAGGGATACATCACTACTCCTGTTCAAAAGACTGGGGAGGAGAGTGAACTGGATAATAGATAAACCTATCTACTCCTATTGAAAGGGGAAAAAAATTAAATGAATGCAGAGATTTTGATATTATAATGAATTTTCATAATTTTACTTGTTCTGTATTTTGTTTCCCACTAACCTTCCTTATCAACAGCATAGCAGCTATTTTATTTTTATGCTGAGATGTAAATAAGGGATACATCACTACTCCTGTTCAAAAGACTGGGGAGGAGAGTGAACTGGATAATAGATAAACCTATCTACTCCTATTGAAAGGGGAAAAAAATTAAATGAATGCAGAGATTTTGATATTATAATGAATTTTCATAATTTTACTTGTTCTGTATTTTGTTTCCCACTAACCTTCCTTATCAACAGCATAGCAGCTATTTTATTTTTATGCTGAGATGTAAAGCTATCAATCAGTATATAATATGCAAATTATACTATATTTTTTTTATTATATTTTCAAAATCGGTCAACTCCAATCAGTTATTGCCCGGTGCACCAAATATTTCCAGAGTCAGCAATCCTGAAATAAATTTAATTTTTTAAGACCAGTTGATGTTTTAACAATATTTTTTCTTAGAAATATTTAATCACTGCTTGTCATTGGTTAATTCATTGCTACATAATATTTTAATTATTATTGAATGAAATCTTTATTTGCATTTTCCATTTATTCTTTTTTTAATTTTTAATTCTTTTTTTATTTACTTTTATTTTAATTTTTTTCTTTTGTACATTTTTTGTAGGCAAGTGTTAGCTGCTGCAGTACGTTCGGGAAAAGTGACCCTGACCATCCGCAGGCGTCCCCGCCGTGCTGCCCCACCGCCTGTACCTCCAGAAAGACAGTCTTCCATGCCGGAGTCTATATCACAGTACAGTGTCCATGGTCTGCCACATTACTCGTCTACATCAGTTACCAGTCTTCCGGTTGACGAGTCCCCTGGCTGCTATGACAACGGCGCCTATGATGATTCTGGTCTCTTTATGGGTACAGCTGGTTCGTGTGATGATGTTTTCAGTGTGTCTATGACTGGCAGTCATGTCTCCTCTGCTTCCAAGTTTCCCAGTCTGTCTAGTTCAAGTATTCAAGGGCCATACTCACCCAGCATGATACGACATCAGCGCACTGCCTTGTTGTCCTCATATGATGATGACCCATACTCAGTGGACAAAGTGCGGACCCAGAGCACCTCAGCAGTTGAGGAGGAGGTCAGCTGGAACGCTTCTCCAACACCTACAACAACGACAGCAACTCTTCGGTCTGGACGGGGCACCCCTTCCAGCTGCCTCTCCCAGTCGCTGGATAATCTGGGTGAAAATGCGTACCTTTCTAATCTGAGAAACATGTCTAGCAGGGAGAACATCTACACGCATAGCTTTGATAAGATGAATGACCCTGAACGTAAAGCACACTTAAGGAAACGAGAGTTTGATGGACTTTCTCCAGGAACTTTATATACTCCCCGCAGTGTTATGTCTTCACCTACTGTTCAAGGAAAGGTAAGATTTGTCAAATGTTTCTTTTTGTTTACTTTCTTTTGTCCTGATTTTCAATTTTTAAAATCTTATAGATATAGTTGGGGAATGATTCAAATGTTTCTTTTTTCTGTTTACTCATCAATTTAACTGGTTTTGTAACTGTATCAAAATTTACATTATCTTTGTATTCTCATCAACTTGTGACTGTTTAATTTGCTATTTTCTGTTGATTATTATACAATCTCATTTCTTTCTTTTTACAAATCACCGTATAAAACAATTGTCGCAGTTAATCCCTTGGTTTATTTTTGTGTGCTTTTTGATAGGTGTAGACAATGACCCTTTTCTTGCATTCTGTCACCAAAGAGTGGGCATATGGCCAAGTTGTTAGAAAATTTGCTTTTTGACCATGAAACCTGGGTTCAAATCACAGTATGGTCAATTTTTCAGGAAGTGATCCCAGCATGTGGCACCTTTTGAGAAGTGCCTGTAAACCAAACCACGTGTTGACCCAAGCATTGTGAGTAAAATTGGCTAGATGGAAATGTTCAGAGGCTGTCAATGATTGCACAAATTCACAAGTCATTGTGACCAAGGGTTTGAGCATACAGGCTCTTTTCAAACTCTTAATCACATCCAGTGATAGGCTCTCTCCCAGAAGCTGTAACTATGGTCCACTCAACATAATTACAATATAAACCATAGGTGCACTCTGTGGGTGTTGAACAAACACAGATGTACCTGAGAAGGCAATCTGCAACAGCAATTTGCTAGGCACAAGCAGATTGATGTGCTTGGAAACAAGAAGCTATTTTTATTATTATTAGTAGTAGTAGTAGTAGTGTTATCACTCAAAGATGTGCTTCAATGAGTGCTTTTATTTATTTTTATTTACTCATCATCCAACTTATCACATCTCTATCTCTCTTCTGTTCTCACCATAATATTTGCGGTGCTAATTCCTACCCCCAGAAGATAAAAAATACAAAAACTTGGAAATAGTTTGTACTTCAGGGTTCAATCTTCAGAAGCTCAACTTCATTAAGAAGTTCAACCTTAAATTAGATTCATTGGCAAGCATAATATTAAAAATGTTGGCAACTTTCTGAATATTGACAATGGAGAGATATCTTTTCTGTTACTATTTTAATGTTAGAACTACAATAATTGTATGTAAGATTTTGAAAAGCATCACTGCTACATTACTGGGAGTAATCTGTCAGTAATGTAGCAATAATATTTTGAATTCTTAGTGTCAAAATCATGGTTTTCATGCTGGAAAAATAATCACAACTAGCTTTTAGGAGGATTAATAAATCAAACATATGTAAAATTAAAATTCTTTGATACCATTTCAACTGATATATCAACTATGGATGTCTGTGCCTACAATCAAATATGAACAACTCTGTCTGTTCCAACAAGTATGATAACGTTTGGATGTCTGTGCCTACAATCAAGTATGAAAACTTTGTTCTTCAAAACATTCACCATTTTTAAAGTTCATTTAATTTATTGAAAATCTTTTGACAACATTATGTACAATTGTGTATAACAAGTTATTAGACATTAGCCACCTTAGAATTATTTATTTGCATTTGAATTTAATCCACAGTATTGCTTTATAAAAAAAAAAATTAATGTCATTTCTGGGTTAAAAAGAAAACCATTAAAAAATAAATTGTTAGCTGCATAAGCCTTTAGATTGCACAAGGTTCTTAATATTGACACAAGGAATAGATGAAACCTAGATTTAGGTTTGTACAATATCATGAAAATAACTTTCAAATAATCTGAGAAAGGAGATAATAAAATCTTGATCAATACTTGAATTCCTACAAAAATCATGTGAGAAGACTTTCAGGCACTTCCCAACAGCGTTGCGTGCTGAGATTATCTCCCTATGCTGGTATTATGAAGAAGTTATCTCCTTGACAAATTGTCCATGGTGAGATTTGAACCTAGCTCTCATGATTGGAACATGGCCACTAATTAAAAAGAATACTTTGCTCAAATGGTTAAATCAGATAGCTCATAAAAAACAAATGTTACTATTCTATCCCATACATAAAACATACCTGCCGTTTTTTCAAGGTAATTATAACAACTGTCTGATTTAAATAACTCTGGTTGTTTACTACATATCATAATTCCAGTGTTACAGAAGGAATTGGTCAGGTGAGCCATAATGAGAAAAAAAACTTGTTAAAGATATATTCTTCACCTCTGACATTTGACTTTATGAATTAGCAAGTTAAACAACAAGCGTTTTTATTCAGCATGTCATCGTTTCTCTGTATAAGCATGAGAAAAACAGAGGGAATATTTTCACTGTGCAAATGTTGATATAGAGCAGTGGTTCCCAAACTTTATTGGTTGCCACCCCCACCTTGCATACCAAAACACAACTCCAGCGTCCCACCCCCCAATGTATAGTCAACCTTTGATTAGATTTCCTTGGTACTACTAGTATTGCATGTCAAATGAGTATCTTAGTATTTCCCCATAATAATTGTTATATACATGGGATACACTGTAAAGGGAAGGCAAAACACACTTCAGGTACAAGGTGCATGTGTGGTATATGTTTATGGTTCAGATGTGCCACCTGCTGGCTGCCAACTTTTTTCTCACTGATTTGCCCCTACCTCCCTTCACAACCCCACCCCATCCCCAATCTTTCCACCACAATGCAGGGAGTACCATCCACTTTGGGCATCCCTGATATAGAGTATTGTAGATAAGTGACAAAGTTGAAACAAATCTTGTCTTTTCTTAGGTATAAGCTCATTGTATTTCAGTTAAAGACAATTTTTAATGAGATTTGTTTAAGGTTACACAAACACAATATAAAAAAGAAAAAAACTGATCAAAGTTTTGAAAAATCCCAGCTAACTGCTGTAGGAACAATTTCCACCAGACACTTGCTTCTAGACTTTATACTGTTTAAAGAACAAACACCTCTTCTACCTTTTGGAAAGTATTTATTGTTCTTTCTCTTACACAGATCTCTGTGCTGTTCACTTGGATCTAAATTGTATTATTACTGTTTCCAGAAATAACATTAATGTAAAGATGTAAAGCAATTTTTTTGGCACCAAAGCACATTTTTCTTTCCTTTTCATCATTTTTCTCTAGATTTTTTTTTTACAAATTTGTTCTTGCTTTGTTGTTCTGGTCAAATTTTGCTTCTCTCTATACAATTTCTGATACTTTTTCATCTTGTTCTATTGATTAAAAGAAAAAAAAAGAAAGCCAAACTTAGAGAATGCAAAGTTGCTGTGGATTTGATTTCATTATGCAATTTTCAGGTCTTATACTTTGGCAAGCGTTCAAAGGAAATGAAAGCAAGAGATCAGTTTGGGTTTGTCATGAATTGGCTATAAGGAACTATTTTTTCGCTTTGCTCTCTTTGATTCACTATGAAATATCTTGATAAAAATTTATTCATCATTCTTATCTTTACATACATATATAATAATGTGTATGTTGCTATGAATGAATGTGAATTTCATCTATTTGTCTTGTTATATATCTATATATAACTTAGATTCTCTGATGTGATCACTTTGATTTATGCAAATATCTTTTAGGGAAAGAAAATATATTTAGTATTATAAACTTTCTATTTTATATAGAATAACAAAGGAATTTCCTAAATACTATGATTAGTGAAATTAAATTTATTTTAAAGAAATGTCTATAAATAATGGTGATACACATTCAGTCTCTCTTTGCTAAGTTTTATAAAAAAATTAAATATTTGCCTCAGATACTAAATAAAGTATAGTAACTATTGATTAATTGATTTTTATAGCTTATCAATCTTTTCAGGTTATATTGAAAGCCAGAAAATGTTTTTAGATTGTAATATTTTTTTTTTTTATATATACTAATGATTTAGTGATACAAGTTTTATTAATTAACCCATAGTTGAGGGGAGAAGAGGTGGGTTCATACCTTTCCCAAAGGTATTTGCACATAAGTGAATATAATTAACTTGACTAGAATTGGAACTCTGCACTCCAATTAACAATTTTTAAACCATTATCTATTACACTACCCACACATTCAAGCTTGTATTCCCAAGTGCTCACTCAGCAAGGTACTGACCAGGCTTAACATTGCTTAACTTTGGTGTTCAAAGCAAGTTCAAATGGTAGATTTACATATATGTAAGATCGATTCTGGCAAGAAAAATTGTCTAGTATGACACAGTGAACCAACTTTCTTAGCAGCAGACTAAGCAATTGATTCAATATAATCTTTCCACTTCATGTCAGTGAAAAACATTAATCCAAGAAGGTGCAATGAGTCACTCTCATTTTTTAACAAATTATAATCACAAAGAGTAATATATATGTGTTAGAAGAAGTATATGAAAACTGATTTCTGAATAGGATGCTTCAGAGATGAATGTAGAGCTACATTGGATGGATCTGATGACTGAGTTAGTCAATTTTGTAGTTCAGTTCTTGGGAAATCATCCTCTTCTCTCAGCAACTATGGTTTAATTAGTAGGACTTGTATCAGTAAATTATTATCTCACAAAAAAAACATACAATCTAAAAATATTTTCTGGCTTTAAATGACCTTCAAAAGGTTGATAAACCATAAAAAACAAACCAGTCACTCAATCCTTAGTTGGCACAATCACTCTTGTCCTCTACTGAATATGTATACGGCATAATGGAATGACATCTGACTCGGTCACTTAAGCCCACCTACAACTTTTTGCATCAGCATCAGCATATGCAAAAGGTGTGAAATAATGTATCACAAGATAGTGTTTTTTTTTTTTGTTACAGTAAAGTTCATCCTGTACAAGGCCCATGGGCTACTCAAGGCAGAGGGTTACATTAAGGGGTAGTTTATATGGATAGGAAGGGAAGATAATGGTTGACTCTAGACCTGCACAGATTAAGATTATAGTGATCAGGGAAACATCCTCTAGAGCAGTGGTTTTCAACCAGGGTTCCGCGGAACCCTAGCGTTTTGCCAGTAAAGCTCAAGGGTTCTGCAAGAAGTTACACAAGTACTATGATTGACAGTAATTTTTAATTCTCCTGTGCAGATATGTGTGTTTGGGTACCTCTACTAAATCAATAATAAAACAGCATAGTATGAATAAAGAAAGGTCCCAAACTTAATAAAACAAACTTTTTCCATCAAAATGTTTATATTTTTATTAAGAGGAAAGATCAAAGTAATTTTTAATTATTTTTAAAAAATTTTAATCTCTTCGAATATTTTAAAAATTTTGTCAGAAAATTTTGTTTTGATTTGAGTTAGCGGTTAAACAAACGTTACAACTGTTTTACAATGGAATAAAAAAGGAATATCCTGCAATTGCCCAGAATGCACTGCACCTTCTTATGCAGTTTTCAACATCCTATTTGTGTGAATTTGGATTTTCAGCTCTGACAACCGTCAAGCGCAAGAAGCGAGCACAATTGCTGTCTGTGGAAGATGAACTTTGTGTGTGTCTGTCAAAAACACAACCCAATATTAAAGATTTGTACAAGAAACATCAGGCTCAAGTTTCTCATTGAATTTTTAATGAAAATAAATGCAATCCATTTAAACTGAAGTTTTTTAATACATGTGTAATAACCGTAGAAGCAAGATTAAAATTGCATATGGATGTATACAATATTTTTACAGTTTGTCTTTGTATTTTTTTTGTAAATAAATCTGAAGATGAGTATTTTTATTTTATTTTAATAATTGAAAGCTTTTTTTTTTGCATAAGACAATTAATTTATTGTAGGGGTTCCTCGAGCCACTGGAATGTTTCCTTGTGATTCCACTCCAACAAAAAGGTTGAAAACCACTGCTCTAGAGAGTCTGTTCCATAGGGTAGTGGTTCATGGGAGGAACCTGTTTGAGTGGAACTTACTTCTCGCCGATGGAATACAGAGGGAATGTGGGTAGTTTGCTACTATGTAAGTGGCGTGCCAGGTCTTAGCTGTGATGGTCAGACCTGGTGGAACCAATAGATGCAGTTCAACCTAGCACTTTCCATGGTAGTAGCGATAAAGCACTGAGAGGCTTGCTGCATCCCACCTGTGAGAGAGAAGATTGAATCATGTAAAATAATTCTTCTCCCATTAGGACTCAGGGAGACTTTTGAACACTAACAAGACTGGAAAGTGAGGTCTGAGCAGCTCCTACCCAATTATGGTGACAGTACTCCATTTTTGGCCTGATCTGACCCTTATAAAGGTAGAGGATAGCATAAGGAGTCTGGTATTTGCCCACTGTATGATCACATACATGCAAGAATACTAAGGCGGATTTACAGAGTATTAATATAGGGTCTGATAATGTATGTCTTATTTTTGAACCACTGTACATATTGAGCTGTATCTGTGATCATTTACTGTAATCCAGCTATGTTACCTAGATATAGAATCTTGAATAAACGGAAACATATATTCAGGGTGTTGTAATTTTATTTTTCATCAGTGTATATAGGTATGTATATATGACCATTTTGATATCAGTGCTTATCATTTTATAGATAATGGATTATAATTTACTTTTGGAATCGTTGCATGTATATGTGATTATTTACTGTAATCCAGCTTTTTTACATGTATGTGAAATTGAAATCTTGAGTAAACTGAAACACATTTAAAATGTCATTATATCGTGTGTGTGTGTGTATGTATGTATGTATGTATATATATATATAAGCAGCAAGTATTCATCCAAACTAGTCTGATTAAAAAGAACCAACTAGGTTTGTCTATTTCATTTTTTTTAATATATTACAATTTTTTTAATAATGTGCTGAGTATTGTGCCCAAAATTCTGGATAAACTGTCCAAAGTTCTTATGTTATTTTTTGGTTCCGGTACTTTTGACCATCTCAGTCATTTTCAAGAACAATATAGTGTCTGTGTGATAGAATTCCTTTGTCTGCATCTTGGCATTTTTTTTAAAAGCTGGAAGTTTGAAATAGTCTATGGTGATATCATGAGTAACATTTATTATTGAACAAAACCACACCAAAAATATATATTGACCTCAAAGCAATTGCAATCATCAAAAACTAATGGTCAAGATAGTTGAGCATTTGAAATTAAAGAGCTCTTAGGAAAAGTGATGTAGACTCAATCTCAATATTCAGTCTGAGCTTCTATGTAATATTTGCCGGAAGCTTATTCTATTTCATGCTGGATTTACTAGTCATCTAAGATCACATGAAAATCGGTAGTTTAATGCCGATTAAGTGGATGACATTCTTGACAGACCTGCAGCTTAGTGATAAAATTTACAGGTCTGTCACCGGGCTGAAGTGGCACATGAGAGTGCACAAGGATAAAGTCACTTTCAAGACACTACAAAAGCCTTTTGTGTGTCACATATGTAAATGGGTATGCAGAAGCGAGGGCTCATTTGCAAAGTCATATGCAGGCTCAGGACAGCTCAGCTCAACATTGAAGAGATGGCCTTCTTCTATAAAGAAGTGAAATATATATATATATATATATATATATAATTTGTTTTTGTTATAAACATCATTTTTGTGGGTACATGTGTTTGAGTTGACGTTACTATTTTTTATTCTTAAATGGTGAAATTAAAATCAAGTGGCCCAGATGAAGAAGCCCTACTAAGAAATAATACTGGATTAAAAAAACCCATTTAAAAATTACTACACACACACACACACACACACACACACACACACACACACACACACACACACACATACACACCAATGTTTTAAAATCACATTTAAAAGCATTTAAAATTTACTGCTTGCTTCGTGATAAACCAGAATAAAACAATTCAATAAATTTGGCCCTTTTGTTGAACTGTTTATTGTGAAACTGACAGTAATACATGAAAGCTTGTAATGACCAGGATTTTAAATATTTTTAAAGGCCTTTTTTCTTTTTCTTTTTTAAACATTGGTCAGTATCAGACTTAGTAGCTCTAGATCTGATATGCCATCTGCAAATAGTTTGAATTTGAGCTGAGGCTACTTATGATCACTTTTTCACTAATGCCTTCAGAAAAAGCATAACTCTTCTTCTCTTTACACTTTAACTTACCACCAGATATTGTGACAAAATATCTCTTGTAATGATAGTTGAAGAGAGGCGGTGAATATACACTTAGGTAAACTTATCTTCCATAATTACCTTACTTGCACACCCAGTAGCATAAAAAAGGCATTAATTTCATTGTTTCATCCTGACAGTGCCCAGTAATGATAACAGTATTATTACATATTGCTGTTACTTCTGTGAACATTCTAGTGCACTACATTCAGTTATGTGTACATGTAAAGCCTTTCAGCATTTGGAAAGTTTCTTTTAAAAACTGGTATGTGATTGATTACAGAAAAACTTTACTATTAAGTATCATGGACATAGGGTTGCTTGGATAAATTCCTTGCTTTTTCATAAGCTATCTTATAATGTGTGCAACATCATCTTAATCTGGTGAAAGAGAGAGAAACTAATAGCTTTTCTTGTAATTGTGTTGTATTTCTTTAAGGATATTTCCTTGAATCCTGCTGCAAACAGACAAAACAGTCATCAATATCTTTTATGGGTTGAGTCATTTCTCTTTCATAGAATATTAATGATTAAAGAAAACTCAAAATGATGTTTGCTCTCTTGAGATGAATTTCTACTTAAAGTTGTTGTAACCTTAGTCAAGAATGTATTATTTGTAAGTACTTATCTTATTTTCTTAAAGAAAATTAAAATCCCTCCTCCATTATGGATTCTTTATGCTTTAATTTTTTTTAGTAAAACATGAACCAACTGGAATTTTTCATGGATTAAAAACAGATAAACTTCTGATAGTTGGAAAAATTACGGTCTCAACAGTATTATTTAATTTCTTCACCTGAAGACTTTTTTGTTCCAGACCAACAACTTCTTTCCAGTTATTTTGTAGAATTGGATTAGATCTCCCAAATTTTGGAGAAATGGAATGCTATGTCAAATGATTATAAATTTCCTTTATATTAATGGTCCACATGTTGAAGTCTTTCAGAATACCAATTGGTAAATGCAGTATCATTAAACATTTTGAATATTATGTGATTGCTAGTAAAAGGTATGAATCCATTCTTCTCACCCCAACTATGGGTTAAATAGCAGGACAAACTGGGTTCTTTAGCCTTGGTTGACAACTGGTCTACCACAGAAAGAAATGGCAACCAATTGCAGGAAAAATCTTCTGCCTCGTGAGTCATATGAAAAGATACATGATTGCCCAAGTGTGTGGCACTTAACTAAGTAATTATCACATAAATTCTCTACAAACATGTCTTGTTACCTTAAAAATATTAAAATACTATACACCAATTTCATTTAGTATAGGAGACATTTAAAAAAAAAAGTACCTTGCTACAGATCAGAGAGAGGATTAATACAAATAAACTTTGTCACTTTTGATGGTGTTATATTCAGCACCTTCAGGTTTTCATAAACAAACCTTTTTGTAATTATTCAGTCCACTCTCATCAGGAGGTTTCATCAATTGACTGCTGTTTTTCTTATTTTTCATTATCTTTATACTAAGTTTGATGTAATTAATTTATGCACTAGTTGGAATGGTCTTATTATTGGTGTTGATTTCTTTTCTCTGTTTGTGTGTGTATTTATATATATATATATATATATATATATATATATAACGGGTCATGGGATAAAAGAGAGACACCATATGTACTGCAGCCACAGTAGAAGTGGTTTTTCTTGGGTAAGATAACCTGATGGAGCCCAACCCTCCCTGAATTCAGTTTTTCCTTCTCCTAGGCTGGTTGCCACCCAAGGTTATAGAACCCAGTCTATCCTGCTATTTACCCATAGCTGGGGGGAGAAGAGGATACATACCTTTCCCAAGGGTATTAGCACCTAAGTGAATGTAATGGATCTGATTGGAATTCAAACTCCTCCCTCTAATTCCTCAATTCAAGCTGCTATCCATTACTCCACCACCAGGCCTCCTTTATATGTATATACACACGCACACACACACGGAACCCTCATATAGCCTGACGTGCTACAGAGGAAGCATCTGGTTAGCAAGGTCAAATTACTGTTTTTAAACTACAAATTTGATACACTTTCGATTCCTGTCAGAGGACATTCAGGCTGGTAAATATTGTTCATATTGTTTATTATAAACAGAGCATTTACTTGAATATTTGTATCTATAAAAATAGCATATAAACAAAATATATTAAAATAATTATTAAACTTAGTCCATTTCATTATATATATATATATATATATATATATATATATATATATATACTGATGTGCCAAAAGTCATGGGTATGTAAAGGCAATGGGAGGCTTCTCATGGAATTCAGATGGGTTTTGATAGTGGGTGCTAGTTAAGAGATATTCTGTTTCTGAAATTGTGAAAATATATGATATGCCTCAATCTAAAGTGTCACATCTGTACCAGCAATACCAAATGGAAGGCATCTCCACACACACCCCCAATGCGCACACACACATTATGGCTGGCACAATGACCCTTAATGATCATGACCGGAGGAATTTGGTTCAAACTATCTATAGTAATTGACAAGTGATTGATTTTGCATCAAATTTCATATTCAATGCAGGAAGTACCAGACATATATTCAGCAGGTCACTTCAACCTTCTTTAACTTCCAAAGCATCTAGGAGTATAAGACACACCAATGTGCCCCTATTGACGCCACAATAGAGAATACAAAACCTCACCTGGGCCCGTGAAGTTGCTAATTGAAACTTGGAGGACTAGCAACATGTGTGATTGGATGATTCATGGTTCCCGTTGTTTGGGGCTGGTGCTAGGGTTCAAATATGGCACAGACCCTATGGGCTCCAGTTGTTATAAGAAATATCTAAGTTTTTTTTTTTAATTTATTACTAAAAAAAAAAATTACCCTTATCTAAAAAACAATATTCTTAATTGTCAGGCCCTTTGGAAGATTACATCTACAACACAAATAAAAAGAAAAGATAAAATTGGTTACATGAGCATTTCACTTTCTTTTAGGTTAACATGCCATTTATTAAAACTTAGTGCAATTTGTAGTAGCATTGATCATCACATTACCAAATCACAATATAATTTAATATGAAACCATTTTATTTACTAATAAATAATAATAGCACTAATTGTAAAGAAATCCTTAAAATACTTGAAGCTGTTCTCACACAAAGAAACCACTCACATTAAACATATATAGGCGAAGGCATTTTAAAATGTGTTTAAAATTTAAATATATTGATCTTTCAGCACTGTCAAGTTATGATTTCCAATGAACTAAGTTTTAATTTAAAATGAATATAAAGGCTATACATAAAAAAAAAAGAATTAATCCATTTGTAATTACATAGTTAAAAACTGTTCTATATGTGATATCAATTGCATTTAGAAAGATGCCAGGATAAAATTAAAACATTTCTCCAATGCAACTGATAGCATTAATGTCCTCAATAATGACTAGTGATGGTTGAAAGTTCACAAGCAAAACAGTATGAACTTTGAGCAGTTTTATAAATTTGATCTGGATTTACAACTCGTATACAGGCTGGAAAAATGTAATATGAAATTGAATAGACAGGCCTTGTCAGTTGAATCAAATAAAATGTTTCACTGCAAGGGGATATGATTTCACCAAAACTATTTACAGCAGCTTTTGAAAGTATTTTCTAGAAAATTAACTAGAAAAGGATAGGAGTAAACATAAATAGAGAATATTGAAACCATCTAGAATTTGCTGATAATATTTCACTAATCATCAGATGAATTAGAGGAGATGCTAAATGACCTAAATAGAGAAGGTTTAAAAAGGAACGGAAATAAAACCAGAAATAATATTCAACTTTAAATATCCCAAAAGCTATCATAAAAATAGAAGACAAAGAACTGGAAGATGTCCAGGAATACGTATGCTTAGGACAGCTGATAACATTAAAGAAAGAGCACAGAAATGAAATATAATTATGTAAAATGATAAAAATAAAAAGCTTTTAACCAAAATATAAATGTAATGAAAATAAAGAAAAAGCACTTTACCAATATATTTTTTTTAATCAAATTCACTTCAAGCAAGGCAGTAAAGTCACTAAGATACAGGGTGTTACTGGATATGAAAGAATTAGAAAACAGAAATATCATTAAGGAGCGAGAGCAATAGAAGAGTGATGGAAAGAGTGATGCAAAAGATAATGAAGAAAGAAGTCAAAGGGGGACCAGAGGAAATTAAAAGTGGACAAGTGTAGAATATTCTTATCTTCTGGAAAATGAACTTGGAAGGGATGGGAATAAATATAAAAGGAAAACATTTAAACAATCTGTGATTTGCTGGCAACATTTTACTAAACTGAATCATCAGATGAATTACAAGAAATAATGAATGACCTAAATAGGGAAAATCTGAATGTAGGCTTGAAAAATGAACAGAAATCAAAAATAATATTCAAATGTAAATGTTCCAAAAGCCATCATATAAATAGAAGACAATGAACTGGAAGATGTCCAGGAATATGTATACTTAGGACAGCTGTTAACATTAAAGAGTTCAGAAATGAATTATAATTATGTATAATGAGAAAAGTGCAAGGCTTTTAACCAAAATATAAATGTAATAAAAAGCACTTTACCAATAGGGTTTATAATGTAAAGTGTATAATACTAGCTATGGTATAAGGATATGAAATATGGAAATTAATAAAGTTGCTTGTAAATAAACTAAAAAATGCACAAAATCAATAAAGAGTAATACTCAGGATAACTAAGATAAAAAGAAGCTTTATCGCATAGGACCAGGAGAAAACATAAGCAAAGATTTTGTAGCATTTAATGATTATTAGAATTAAATGTAGAAAAAGAACTAATTAAGAATATTGATTATGAGAAACTGGATAGGTTGAAGGGTTCTTAAAGAATTGAATATGAATAGTGGAGATAACTTAGTATAACTTGGTACAGCTCTGTACCCAGCAGCTACACTTATCAAGTCAGGTGAAAATGATTACAAGTAATAAATTACTTCTTTGTTCAAAATAAAAAAAAAAATTTTTTTTTAAATCCTTGATTTTTAAGTTATTTACATAAAGCTCTATCCATTGGTGTATCTGATTGGTGTGGTTTAAGAGAAAGACTAATTTTGAAGAAAAAATATTTCTGACCAATGGGCTGTGTGGTTTTGATGCATAAAGATATATTTGTTAGTGATTGTATAGAAGAACAGTTTTTGTAAGTAGGTTGTCAGAATTAATTTATGTGGTTAGTTGGCCATGTGTCTTCCACAACAATGGAGACCTCAAGAGAATGTATCCATGATGAAAGAGGACAACTGACAATACGCTAAAATCTTAAAGAAATATTAAAATCTGACCAAATTGAACAGAAAGCATCAGGAACAAAAGGAATTATGAGAGAGATGCTGACAGTGTTAGATGATTTCAGCATTAAAAAGATTACAGACATAATAAATATACCACAGTGGTGATATATCGAAAAACCCAAGTAGAGCCTTTTTCATAGTACAGCTTAAGAAGCCAGGTGTAAATGAAATTCATCAGGTAATCAGCCTAATGAGTCATATAACAAAACTTATTATCTGAATTCTGATGAATTAAACCAGAAATAAGACAAGAACAGTGTGGGCTCATTAAACACACTGGAACAAGGAATGCGGTATTTATGCTCAGAATGATATTGGAAGGAACAATACAAATGCTGAAGGATGTGTACCTGTGTTTTATAGATTATGAAAAAGTATTTGATAAAGTATATCATAAAGAACTATTGGAAATGCTAGATAACCATGACATATTTGGGAAGGATATTAGAATAATCCAGAACCTATACTGGCAGCAAACTGCATATGGATAGGTAATGAATATACAAAAATAGAAAGAATGCGTCATCTCACTGAACTTATTCAACTTATACAGTGAGGTGATTCTGAGTGAATTAGAAGTCCAACCAGGATTCATTATTGGTGGCCACAATCTTGACAACATAAGATATGCAGATGACACAGTGTAGATAGCAGACATAGAAAAAAAAGCTCCTACAGAAGGTCGTGAAGGAAAGCAAAAAGAAAGGACTAAACATCAGTTGCAAAATGCATGGTTGTAAGCAAACGGAAGAGCCCAACATGCAAATTACAAATTGGAGATACCAAAATCAAACAAGTGCAAGAATTTAAATATCTGGGTAGTGTTTTAACAGAGGATGGAAAGTGTGACATTGAAATCCAAAGGTGCACTGGGATAGCAAAAGATGACTTCTGAAAGCTAAGCAAAGTATTAAGAGAAAAATTTTGTTAGAAACAAAGAAAATAGTACTGAACTATTATGTAATATCAGTCCTCCTACATGGCAGTGAATGCTGGACAAATCTCATAGATGAAGAAGAGACTTGAAGCAACAGAAATGTGGTTCTACAGAAGGATGCTGAGAAAACCATGGAATGAACATTAGTTAAAATCTTTATTCCTAAATGTTGTTTACCAAAAAGAGAATGAATGAAAAATCATATACAAGAGATTGTCAACAACAAATAATTATTACCTTCAGAAATTGATGTCTTCTACTTCATACTAACATCTACGTTTCTATTGTTTTCCTGTTTTGGCTTGCATTGTTCAACCTGAAATATATGGGGTGGAGGAGACAGTTTTTCAGGAAATAAATGTACTTCATATATCAGTCTTAGAGACCAGTAATATTGTTTTAAAAACATTTCTAACATGCATATGCATATAAATGAATATATTTTCATAAAATTTTTCTTTAGACTTTTATTTAAAAACAAATTGATTCAAGCTGTGTCCTACTTAAGAATGTATCTCACTTCATAATACGTGACAATGATTGCAATAGTGAAAAAAACAATTATTTTTTTGAATTTCACTTATTTTTCTTTCTTGAATTAAATACAATTTTCAAACTCAAATTTTAGTAATATTGAGGAAAATATTTAGCAAGGATAAGTTTAAGGGCAGTTTTAACTTTCAAGTTGAAACTTGAAATGATTAATTTTTTTAAAATGTTCAGTTGACATTGAGAAAGAAGATACTCAAAATTATACTAGTAACATGAAACTAGTAAAAATTACATTTTTCATTAATAACTAATCAGATAACCAAATATTGCTAAGATTAAAATATCTTCTAGACTCGTATAATTCTTGTTCCTTAGTAATTTAGTTAACACATATGTTATGCCCTACCAACACCTCATAAATAATGGACTATTTCATTTTGATTGTGAGGAAAGACAAAACAGACATATCAGAGACTAATGATTCAACAGGAGAATTTCATTGAGTATCTTATAGTTGTTGAGCTCAAATACTTAATGATTCAATAGAATTTCACTGGGTATCCTATCATTGTGGTACTCATGAAAGGCTTATTTAATAACTTAAAAATTATGTTTTATTATTATTTTTGCAATTATCATAACATTTTTGACAGGTTAAATTTATTAGATTCAGTTTCTTGTCAGACATGAATATTTCTTGAAAAGAAAAAAGAGGAAAAGCTTTAAATAAAAATACTTGTTTAAGTTTTAAGATTACAAGACGCAATTACAAATTTAATTTTCTTCCTCCAAAGCCTTTTATCTTTAACTATTTAGTAGAACATTTATTTTTGGTATGATAGTGATGACTTACCTGAAGTTAAACAGTAATGATGTTTTGCATGTAGATGGTCATTTGCAATGCAAGAAGTATACATGGGTGAGTGTGATTCTTATAATAATAATACCATTGGCTGATAAATATTTCTGAGTTTGACATGTATTTAAGGATTCTGCCAGCAGCTGTTGATAGAAGTTTGTAATTCACGGTGTTGAAGTGAGTTACTTACTTTTCCTTGACGACAAACCTGTATTGAAGTCTGTTTGTGTTACAGAATCAATCTGTTCACAGGTACAAATAGAATTTAAAGGGTTAAATATAGAGATAAAGCAGTTTAGCTATTTCTTATGAAAGGTCCTAACTCTCAAATGTAAAATTTATAAACGAATAACCAGGTACTTTTTGAAGCTTTTAGCTGCAACAGCTTGACAGATAATTTTGAATGTCTCATTTTCTAGGTGTATAAAGGTAATCGACTTGCTGCCATTTAAAACATTCTATATAAGTGCAGATTTCACATTGACTCTCAAAATAGACATGTCTGCTCTTTGTGGCCAAGAGGTCTAAAGAATGAAATTAAATAAATACACTGTTTAATAAATGTACAGAGTGTTTACTCAAATACAAGTATCCACTAAAAATAACTATCTGTTTATATCTATCTGTTCCCATCGTTTTTTTTTTCTCTCCTCCACCAATAAGAGTAGATAGGTTCACACTCCTTCCTGGTCTTTTGAACATGAGTAGAGATTCATCCCTTGTTTTCTGTTTAGGATTGGGTTTCTGGTTTCTTCTAAAATCTGCTTCAGCTCTATACTCCTAATGCTTGTTCTTTCTTACACTAATATAAGTCCACACAGTAACCCTCTACCTTGAGTGGCTCTTGGGCCTTGTATTGGGTGAACATTAGTAAAAAAAAAAATAAATAAATAGATGCAGGTCTTCAGCAATTATCTACAGTCTTGATTATGATTCATAGACGAATTTTAACAGAAAAATCACTTGACTTTTGTGTTGTTAAATGAATTCAATACAAATTATTTCTTTAAACTTTTTTTTATATATCAAGAATAATTTTGGAGGAAAGATGTATGACAATTATGAAAAAAAAAAAGTAGCTGAAGTTTGAATGATCCATTATTTTTTTTTTTTTTTTAAATGTGATGAACAGTTTCAAAATATAAATGGATTTTCACGGATGCTTTGCTTTATGAGCACTCAGTAATTGCTATAATTGACTTTTTTTTATGGTTACTATTAATCCATCTAAAAAAATAAATTATATGCAGAGAAAAATATAGCTGTACTTGAGAATCTAAAATAATCTTCATAAAGAATCCTTCATCAAAATGTTAAGTCATATTTGATTCATATTCAAAGCTCAGCTCAGTTTAAACTGATAATAATAATAAAAAAAAACAAGTTTGATTTTAATACCATAAGATTAAATTTTTTATGGAGCTATCTTTAGACTGTATGAAATCATTTTGACACTGTCTTCTGTGAAGTATAAAAAAAATTCAAAATAATTCAAATAATTTATTTACAAAAAAAAAAAAATAAGCTAAAAGAAAACATTAAACAATGCTTTTCCTCTCACCCTGTACAATTTAATTATTTTATTTTTTAAGTTTTTTCCTATGACTCGTTCATATTCAAGAATGATGCATTTTCTGAAACATACCCAAGAAACAGATTACTGTTAAGTGAAACTTCTAAAAGAATAGAGACCAGGAAGAAATTTCAAAAATGAAACTCTTGTGAAAAATATGATCTGCAACAAGCAAATAAAGATAGTGATTATTTGAAAGCAGTCATCCAAGATGCTAAAAATAGGAAAGGTGCATCTAGAAGAAACATTATGACTAATTAATAATATTCTGACAAATGAGCCATGTTTTGATATGTTTTATTTGATGTCAACTGTTGAAAAGGAAGCAACTCAATAACAAACATTAATAAACTTTTTAATGTTTATTTCAATAATCTTAATCTGGAGAAGAAATGGTTGAGGCCAGGTTCTAAAATTCCATAAGAAACACACATTTTTTAATTATAGCAAAATTAGGATCATTAGAGATCCTAAATCGCTTGCATTATTTTCCCCCATGTCTATTTTGATTAAAACAGTTTTAGTTAAATGTATACACACAAAGAAAACATTCCATACTTTTGTTAATTTATTTCAATTTGAGTATTTATTGCTATTCTTTCATGTTATAGAACTTTCCATAGGCATTTAATATGGTTATTGCCAAGAATTACTTGTTATCTTGGTATCACTTATTGGAGCATTTTGTCAATTCTCTTTTGAAGATATAGCATGCAGTCAGATTTTAAGTTTTTCAGTGCTTTATATTTGAACTAAGGCTAAAATTTACAATTTGAATATTGCTCCATTGACTTTTTAATGCAGGCTTGTAAAATGTATGTGTATATATGGGATAATGATATATAAGTTTTATATATCAAGAACAATTTTGGAGGAAAGATGTATGACAAAGTGGAAAAGGCTTTTGTATGCTGCGTTTTCATCCTTTAGGACTTCATCAGACTAGGTTTGTTTATGTTAATGTGACTACACATGCACACAAACAAGGGCTGCTGGGAATTTTACATTTAGAAAAAATAATTTTTTTTTTTTTGTGTATTTTGAGTATATAATCTAGCCTATTTAATTTAGATTCTTTTTATCACCTTTGTTATTAAATATCCTACATTGTGATAAGAAATATATAATAATTCAAACATGGATCTGATGGCCAAATGTTCTAACCCGCCTTCCACGTGGCCATATATATATATATATATATATATATATATATATATATATATATATATATATATTGTTCATTGGGGAAATTGTATGACAAAGTGGAAAAAGTTTACTTGTGACTTGTTTTGTCCTTCAGGAATTCATCAGACTAAATTTGTTATGTTGGTATGACAACACATGCACACAAATGAGGGGAATGCTGGGAATTGGGAATTGAGAATTTTAGAATTTTCTTTTATTACCAATAGGCTCGCCTTTCAATGGAGTGATGGCATGAATTTCTTGAGTCCGGTCCTTTCCAAAATATTTTACCTAAACAATCAACATACTTCTGTTATATCGATGATGCTCTACTTATATATCCTTATGATACTGATTTACCTGACCTAGTAGATCAACTAAACAAAGTTGAATGCACAATAAAATTTACATATGAAAAGACTTTCAAACTTCTCCAGTACCCTAATTATTTTATATTCAATGCAAAACAAAAGGCCCATAAAATATTCCAAAACATAAAAACAGCCCCTCATGAAAAAATGCAATGAATCAAAAAAATATCTCCTACCAACTAACTCTGTCACATCTACAATAAAAAAGAATCTATCTAAACTCAACATAAAATTTGTTACTACTACATCCAAACCAATAAAAGACTTAGTCAATACTAAAAACAAGCTAAAACCTGAAGAAGGAGTTTACTCCACTGCCTGTAATAATTGTCACAAAAAATACATTGGAGAAACCTCAAGGAATCTAAAAAGATTTTATGAACACAAAAGGAACATTTTACAAAACAATACATTAAATGCATTGGGTGTCCACTGTAATGAGACTGACCACAATTTAAACATAAAATTATGCTACTTTTATCAAAGAAGAAAATAATTCACTATGACGTAAATGTCTAGAGAGAGCCCTGATCACAAGGATACCCCTGGCCGTTACAACATTCCACCATCCCTGGCAGATCTTCTAATATCACAGTATAGGATTATCATGATCCAAAACCTTAATGGTTGGAGACAAAAAATATGAGTGTAGCTGCTGGTTGTCTTTTCTGTGTTTTAATTCAGTTTTGAAATGTTGGTATGCTGGCATTTTTACATTATTATTATTATTATTATTATTATGCCATTCACAAAAACAATATGCAGGTGGTGTTCTTTACTGGTTAGTATCTGTATGCATGTATGTAAATTCAACAGAAAAAGACTTAGATTTAAAAGGCATGCTGAAATCTTTAAAATTGCTCATCTACACCCCTTCATGATTGATTAATGTTTCCCATTTGGTAATATTGATTTATATACCTAAATTCACTGAATCTATTCACTCATTGTAATTAACAATTTTGTAATTCTCTTATAAAAATGAAGATTTATGTAATATAGAGATCTTCACATAATGCTGGATTAATTTTTACTCCTATATTTCAGCATGTTAGACAAATTTTCCTCGAAAACATTAAAAAAATGATAATATACACATGAATTTGAAGTGGGGCATGAATTATTAAGTTTCTTAATGAATTATATTTAATTTAAAAATTTTTCTTAAATTCATATTTATTATATAGAAGAAAATGACACTTATTGGTTGTGTTTTGATTAAAGACACTTGAACAAGGAATGCAATATTTACATGCAGAAGGATGTATACCTATGTTTCATAGATGATGCAAAAGCTTTTTATAAGGTTGGACACAAAGAATTATTTGATCTGCTCAGTAAGTTTGGGAAAGATTAGAATAATCCAGAACTTATACTGGGAGCAAGCTATATACAAACAGAATATTCAATAAATACACAAAAAATAGAAAGGATGTGTCTTCTTACCAGACTCATTCAACCTTTACAGTGAGATGATCCTGAAAGAACTGGGAGTTCTACTAGTATTCATTATTGGTGAACAGTAATCTTAACAACATAGTAATCTTAGTCAAATAGATTTCCCTACTCATTTCTCTAAGAATTCTGATCAACATGCTTCTTTACTTGATTTGTTCTTTACCTCCTCTCTTAGATTTTGTCAAGCATCACAACTCTGTCATCTTGGCAATACAGATCACACTGAAGTATCTGTTGATATTTTTTTTTTAATCATCTATTAAACAGGAACCTCCTATTCACAAAACTTCTTTCTGTACAGTATACTGATTCGAATTCATATCATGATTTACTTTGAGACACTCCTTGGATTGATATTCTTAACGATTGAGAATTGAGCTCCAAAGCTTTCTTTTTGGGTAAAAGTTGGCATCAATGCTTTTGTACCTTCTTGGAAATGCCAGGTGAAACCATAATCTTCTCCTTGGTTCACACCTGCCTGTTCAGACACATGAATCACTTTTTCCGGCTGTACCAGTGTGTTAGGATTTATATAGAGATGGCTGTGCTACAGGGTCATGTTATACTCAAGGATGTAATTTATTCCCTGTTTTTAGTTTCAGAAACATGGGTTTGTTTTCTAAACAAGAAAATACAGTAATGTTGGTAAATTTTTCATGATATACTTAATAAATATATAGCATATGCATTTCAGCTTATAATTGTTTGAACTATTTACAATATTTGAGATTTTTTTTATGCAATTCAAGGATTGTCATATTGTAAATAAATATATATAATAGTGTAGTTATTGATATTTATTTTTTAATTTCCAATATATAAAATTGCTGTAGGCCACAAGCTTTAACTTCAATAGAGAGATGAGATGTTTGAAGTTACTGAGTTATGGGAATACAACATTTGAAATTATAAAAAAAAATGTTGAGATTAAAAAAAAAAACTAAAAAAGAAATTAAATTGAAAACATTGACAAGTATAAAAAGAAAGCAGGCTTTAAGAATATCACAAAAAGAGATTTGAGAAAAACTAAAAGGGCAAGAAAAATAAATTGACTAGCAAGAAAATATTTGAAGAAGTTTGCGTTGGTATATAGAAGGAAAAGATGCAGAATATTAAGAATATTGACTAAAGACATGAAAGCAACCAAAATGTGTAAATTCGATGAAGAAGTACATGAAAACTGATTTCTCAAAAATAATTTCAGTGGTGAATATAGTGTGGATGAATGTAATATCTGAGCAAGAAGTTAGGTTCTTTATGTAAATAGCCAACCAATGTGAATTAGAAGACAACAGTAAGAAGGTGGAATAATGTCTAGTATTGTAAGCAGTAAAATTATAGGCATCTTCAAACAGGATAAATGCAGTAAATTACCACATTTTGGCAAACTACTAAAGGCCCTAATCGATGCTGAATTGGTTAAGCATCTCACATTGCATGTTGTTTTTTTTTTGTTTTTTTTCTTTTTCAAAACAATTTGTCAACTGCTGATGTATTGATGATAATTGCAGAAAGAGTATCAAGCATTAGATAAGAATGGTGAAGCTCGGGCTGTTGCTTTGGAAATCTCGACACATTCAACATGATTTGGCATAGCGGCCTTCTTCACAATTTGAAAGGTTATGGGGTCTTTGGACAAATTTTTTAACTGATTCAGTCTTTCTCATCAAATCACAAAATGAAAGTTATCCTAAATGGCCACTCTTCTAGATCATTTTTTACTAATGCAGGTGTCCCCCAGGGCTCTATCCTTGGATCTACTTTGTTCTTAATTTTCATCAGTGAACTTCCCAATGGCATCAGTTCTCAACTTGGTACCTATGCTGATAACACAACTATTTACTCCTGTCTCAATGGTAAGTCTGGTCAGTTTGATAAGGTCAAATTGGCAGTTGATCTAAAAAATGACCTACAGTCTATTGTTAACTGGAGCAAAGAATGGCTTGTTAATTTTAACCCCTCCAAAACAAGAGACTGATTTGTGCTTTCTTGGGCTAATATTCTTGAGTGACATGCAGTGGGAAGACTATATTGAATCCATTGCTAGGTCTGCTGCTAAGAAAGTTGGTTCACTGTGTCGTCTTAGACAATTTTTATCTCCAGAATCTGTCTTATAGATATGTAAGTCTATCAGTCATTCATGCTTTAAATATTGGTGCTACATATGGTTCGGTACTCTTGCTCTATATTTAGAGATTCTTGATAAAATCTAAAGAATCAGCAGTATTACGAGTCCTGACCTGGTGTCACGACTTTAGTCATTTTTCCACCACTGTAAAATTGCTTCCCTGTGCCTTTTTTCTATAAATACTTTCATGGTAATTGTTTAGATGAACTCTTTGCTATACTACCTAGTCTTTATGAATTTAAGTGCAGAACTAGATTAGCAACTAGGTCTCGTCAATTTACAGTTGAATTGGCTAGATGTAACCATAAGTCTTATGCTAACAGTTCCTTTTCTCGTACTTCTCACTTGTGGAACACTCTTCTGGTTCTATGCTTTTCAGTCAACTTTGATCATCAGAAATTTAAATGTAAATTGTTATCTACTGTCTTCTGATGACTCTTCTATTGTTCTTGCTACTTAATAATGTTTGTTTTCTTATTCTTTAACACTCAGTAACCCTTTGTGTCTTAGTGGCTTTACTGCTTTGTATGGGGGTGCATTCAATAAAAAAAAAACCTAATACTCCCAAAACAACTATTATCAATATTCTTAATAATCACAAGCATAAGTATATCCTAAAAATTCTACTCTGGTTAATACTAATTTCATTGTGAAAAATTGATTTGCATCATAAAATGTATGGTAAAGTGTAAAAGTTCAGTGTTTCTTTTTATTATTTTTGTTTGATTTTTGTTTTTTTTCTTTAAAATGGATATAGTCTCTTGGTTGGCTACTATTAAATTTTGAATATTTTACATATATAAGTAGATTTTCATTATTTTTAGTATTTGAATTTTTCAGTTCTAATATTCTTCCTTTTTAAAGAATGTTTTCTTAAATCAGATTAGTTTGAGATTTACTCAAATTGTTTTCTACAATTTCTATAATGTGTCATTTGTATTATATTGGTATTTATTATTATAGAACAATGTTTGTATTTTTACTATAACTATCTCAGTTACAATGAGTTTGTCTTTGTAATTTACCTTTGAAGAAGATCTTAGAAAAGGTTGAAAGTACTTTGAATTAAAAAACTATGGCATCTTCCTTGATGAATTTCATCTTAACTTCAAGAAACAGATTAGACAATTGGTATTTATTATTATAGAACAATGTTTGTATTTTTACTATAACTATCTCAGTTACAATGAGTTTGTCTTTGTAATTTACCTTTGAAGAAGATCTTAGAAAAGGTTGAAAGTACTTTGAATTAAAAAACTATGGCATCTTCCTTGATGAATTTCATCTTAACTTCAAGAAACAGATTAGACAATTGGTATTTATTATTATAGAACAATGTTTGTATTTTTACTATAACTATCTCAGTTACAATGAGTTTGTCTTTGTAATTTACCTTTGAAGAAGATCTTAGAAAAGGTTGAAAGTACTTTGAATTAAAAAACTATGGCATCTTCCTTGATGAATTTCATCTTAACTTCAAGAAACAGATTAGACAATTGGTATTTATTATTATAGAACAATGTTTGTATTTTTACTATAACTATCTCAGTTACAATGAGTTTGTCTTTGTAATTTACCTTTGAAGAAGATCTTAGAAAAGGTTGAAAGTACTTTGAATTAAAAAACTATGGCATCTTCCTTGATGAATTTCATCTTAACTTCAAGAAACAGATTAGACAATTGGTATTTATTATTATAGAACAATGTTTGTATTTTTACTATAACTATCTCAGTTACAATGAGTTTGTCTTTGTAATTTACCTTTGAAGAAGATCTTAGAAAAGGTTGAAAGTACTTTGAATTAAAAAACTATGGCATCTTCCTTGATGAATTTCATCTTAACTTCAAGAAACAGATTAGACAATTGGTATTTATTATTATAGAACAATGTTTGTATTTTTACTATAACTTTATAAGTATATAAAAAAAGGAGCAGTTTGTCTCTATTATTCAATGAAATATGTGTTTTCTCACTCAGTTATTTCCATTATTTACATCTTTACTATCTTTGTTGTGGAGGGCAAAATGTTTTGGCCATTGTGTTCTTCAGGTGTCTGTCAATTGAGTCAATTTTAAATTTTGAATTTTTAACTGAACCCTTTATTCAATTTACAAGGGTAGAATATTCTCATTATTCTGTCCATGTCTTGGGATATCTCATCTTGTTATTATTTGGTACTGTTCAGTTATTATTCATTCTGCTTCTACCGATTCTCAGTTTACACTACCTGGCCCAGGAATTAAACATAGTTACTATACAAACAAAATCCTAGAGATGAACAGTGCAGTGAGAACACTCTACCCCCTCCTCCCTTAATTAAGTAACAGGTTCAGTTTTAAATTTCTTGTGGGTTATCCAGATCAACAGACATCTGAAGAAAGCTGGAGGGTGCAAGAGTTGAAAGTTTGTGATAGTAACAACAAAAATGGGGACATCAAACCAACTGTAAATAATGACTGCTCACCCCAGAAATTCTCAGTGTATAAAAAGAAAATATATGTAGATTATAAATTTGTTTAATATAAACATTTGTTGACCTTTTTGTCATATTTTCTTTTCGCTTCATATTGAGAATACTGTTAGTTATGATGCTTGCATTTTTCACTCTTTGTGACTGTAGTAAACAAATGTCAACTCTCTTCGCTAAGATGAATGCAAAATATAGAACACAGTAAGTGAAATGTGGACAAGTTGACAGTTTGTGTAAAAACTTGTGGTTGTGTTGTGAGTGTTATAGAAATTTATTTAAATATTTTATACTGAAAAATTTTTGATATTACTGACACCAGACTAATGTGGATATAAAACAGATGGCTGAAGTTTTAGAGCAAGAAATTTTACAAACATTCAAAGAAATTTAAAAATAAGACATAAATTAAAATGAAATCTAAATTTCATCAAAGAGATTTCTTTAGGCAAAACTTGTAGTTTATTTTGCAAATTTATTTTGACATGATGATCAAAAGATTTGATTATCATATTCATTAAATAGACATGCTCACAAAGAAAAAGAAAAATGTACTGGCTTTGAGTTGACCAGAAGGCTATATGTATACACACACACACACAGAGTAAGAATAATTATATATTTTTTTACTTACTGCTCAATGCTTATCAAGTTTCATGCATATAGTTCCAATTTGTGCCTGATAATTGCTATTTGCATGAAACTTTCAATAGTATCGAGCAGTGAGGAATTATATATAATCTTTTATAATAATAAAGCACAGTGTATGTGTGTTCATCCATCCATTTTTCGATCTCAGCGAATCATAAACAACCTGAAAGGGAAAGGTTTAAAAACAATTCTTTATTAAATGTTTAACTTTAATTTCACTTTTCATCACAACTAATATTGTCTAATTAAACCCAAGTTAAAACTTGAGTGGGGCACGGTGTGTTGCACATAATTTTTTTTTTCCTTTTCTAGCACAAGTACTGTGACATATTCAAAATATTACATAGTTTGGGTTCCTTCGTGTCTTTTAAGAGTGACTTTATGTGAAAGGATCATAAAGAATGGTGATTTTAAAAGAAAATAAAAATTTCACATAAAATAAATGTAAAGAAACTATGGGGATCGGGTACATATACAAAGAAAGATTATGCTGAATTAAGGTGTTGAATAAAGATAAAATAATTTTATTTCTTAATTCTTATAACTTTTACATAGGACATTGAAGGTAAAAGTCCGAAGGCCCAAAAGCCCTCTGCAGGAGCTTGCCTAAAGTCTGCCCAAAGGGCGGCTTCTAGGCTAATATAGTAATATAAATATAAAAGTGGACATTGAAGTCGACACCCAGAGATGATAGTCTGTTTCATGCTAAATACAATCACCATGGCCATGACAATTGTGCTTATGTGTTGAGTATTCCTAGTATAAATTTAAGCTCAAGCCCCAGGGTGGCGATCTTATTTTAGATAAGTTTCAATTGTCTCATGAAGCAGTATGCATAGACATTACATTTTTTCTTTTTGCAATATATAATCAAATATAGGCTTTTTTTTTGCTTTTTTTTTTTTTAAGCATTTCACATAAAGCAAAGCAGGAGTGCCACTAGTACACAAGAGATTACAGAGAGTAAAAGTAAGAGAAAAGACTGGGTATAGTGGGGATTGTGGATAAAAAGAAGATCATGGCATCAGAAGATGATGATTGACATTTAAATTTTTTAAGGTTGTAGTTATCAGGGAAGAGTAAAGGAGTTCCATTGTCAGGAAGTGCAAGAGAAGCCATTGGAGTAGAAGAGACGGTTACATTTAACTGTTTCAATAGTAAAAGGGTGGGACCTATATGCCAACCTAGTAGCAAACTTAAATTCATGCAGTTAGAGCACCAGTGAAAATAGCTTGTCAGAACAGATGCCATGAAAATATTTGTAGAAAAGACAGAAGGAAGCCACATCATGTCTGTGAGAAAGTGACTGGAGTCGAGATGCCAAATCAGGACCTATCATATTGCAGATCCATCTTTTGATTTTGTTGAGAACCTCGAGATGAATAGGAAGGGCACCAGGTCATATATGGCAATAGTATTCAATGCATGGATGAATGATAGTGCAGCATAGACTCAGACTAGAAAAACCTTCTGGCATGACAGAGAGAACCAACTTTCATTGCGGTAGATGCAGCTATTGATTCAATGTAGTTGTTCCGCCTCAATTCAGTGGAAAATGTGAGGTCAAGAAGGTGCAGTGAGACACTCTTGTGAAGTTGAGCATCAACCATGCTGATAGGGGGCAGGGAATTTTCTCTGTGGTGGTTAGATAAGAGCAGTTTTGTTTTGGAGGCATTAAAATTTACAAGCTATTTCCTGTCCCAGTCAACCACTGATTGGAGGTATGACTGGTTATATTTACTTAAATGAATTACTTACAATTGGCCTCTTCTAATGAAATCCCTCACTCTGATTATGTTGATTGGGGGCAGTCTGCATTTCTCTGTTACAATAACCAATTATGAGCTTGTATATATTATATTCTTATCTAAATTCTGAAAGGGAACCCAATCTCCTTTTGTTATGTCATCTTTCTGATGGTGACCACCCACTTTTATTAGCTCTTAATTATTAGGTACTGTTTCTTGTAAAAATACACTCTCTTGCACACACTATATTATGGTCTCAGCTTAAAAGAATTTTATGTGTTGCTTGAATTTGTTTATGTTGTAGTTTTGACTTGCTTTAATTAAATCATAGTAGTTCTTTGCTCTCTCGCCTCTCAGTATTTATTATATAAGGAAAATAAACTGATATCTATCTCTTCTATCAATATAATCAAGCAATTTTCATTTCTGTCTTTCTCAAATGATCACTTTCATGACATATTATTTTCACATTCAACTCTCTGTCCTTCACTACTGTTACGTTTCTGAACCTCTAAGAAGTATACACTCTCTTTGGCATCACTATTGGCTCTAATTGTCAGGCTTCTGACCTCATGGGCTAGATTTCACCTTGCACAATATATTCCTCTGGGTCTATCTCACTCAGGTTTTCCTGCCGCTGTCATTTTCTCAAATGGAGGACCATGAGTCCCTGCACAGTTTCTCCCATGAGGACAGTTTACTCCACCTGGACGCGTTATCTTCCTCCTGTTCTATTAACTCTACCTGCCGAACTACTTCAAGTGGAGATATACAAAGGAACCCTTTTTCATCCAGAAGAAGTCTTCCCTCTAACAGATCATGGATTACTAACCAGGTATATATATGTATATATGTGTAAATGATTTGTGTATGTTCATCTTTCTCTCTCTCTCTCTTTTTCTCTTTGGATATGATTGTTATCAACACCTGTCGGGTTGATTAGAATTTTAAGAAGGTTGATCAATGTTGTTCCAGTATCTACACCTCATATGGATAGTTAAAATCACTTGTTTGTGTTAGAGACTCACATTGGGATGTGTGATTTACTCTGATTCTACTGCAGTGCATGCTGGGATTTGTCACATAATAGGTTAAGTATCACAGTATGATTCTAATGTAGTTGAAATCCTTAAGAGGTTACTTTTACTGATTAGAGAAAAATGAAAAAAAGAAAAACAGAATTTTGCATGTAAATGTCTTATTTGTAGCTATTCTTGAGTGTTGTTTTTTGTATTTTTTTTTTTTTAAGATTTATTTTATTTCTTGTTAAAATTGTATTCAATCTTTTAGTCAAGGAGATATTGAGAATAGAAAACTAATTCTTTTACCCTTCATTTGTTTTCAAATGTCCTAAAATTTACAAATGTATAATCAGAAATATAAGAATACATCATTTTTTTACTAACTTAGTATTTTGCATTATTATAAGTTCAAATGATATTTTGTTATATTTTCCATTTTTTTTAGTTTGGTAATTAATATATTTATATAGGATAAATATGTACAATATGAATATTTAAGATAAATATATTTTCAGTAAGAAACAGTCATTACTCTCTTCCATTTTTGTCTTTTCCAATGTTTTATTGGCCAACAAATTATTGTTTTGCAAATAAGTGTAGGCATTGTATACAGACAGTACTAAATTAAATTTTATTACAGTAAAATGAAATTGACTCAAGTATGTTTGAATGAATTCATTTTTTAAAAATTCTTCAGAATGCTACTTTGTTTTTATCCATTATAATCTATCAGTTAATTTCAATAGTTTATCAATGACTAATTTTAATTTGTGAATCTTGTAATAAAGATAAAATAGAAAACATTAAAGATAAAGTAATAGTGTTTGCAATTATTTTTTGGATGATATTAACAGTTTTTTAAAAATTGAAATCATTAATAATATAAACTATATGTTTCAATGTGATGTGGCTTATGGCCACATCACAATGAAACATTGGTACCTGTATGATCACTGGTTAAGCAATGTCAAGCCTGGTGAATACCTAGATGGGTGACCTCTTGGGAATACCAGGTGCTGTAAATTTGGATGTGCAGGTGGTGTAATGGATAATGGCTCGGAATTGTTAATAGGAGAGCCGGGTTGATAAGCTTAGAAAACTAATCAATTGTAATACCATTTTAGTTGAGTTTGTTATATTCACTTACATGCAAATACCCTTGGGAAAGGTATGACTTTACTTCTTCCTCCCTTAGATATGGGTTAATTAGTATGACTTGTATCAGTGAATCATTCAACTGAAAATCAGAAAGCTAAGTTCCAATTCAAGTTGGATTCGTTATATTCACTTATGTGCAAAATACCCTTGAGAAAATTATAAATCCACCTCTTCTCCCCAGCTATGGGTTAATTAGTAGGACTTGTATCACTAAATCATTAGTATTTGAAATAATAAAAAATTCTTGCAATCTAAAAATATGTTCTGTTTTTAAAATCAATCAATAAATGCACAACCCTTGAAAAAAATATTTGAATAATATTGATGACTTAATTTGAAATGTGTTAAACATTATCATTCATCTTAAGTAATTAACCAGGTGATCAAAATTCATAAAAATATTTGATCTATAAGAGATAAACATTGTTGCATAGATATCATTTATTCAGAAATATTGAAAATAAAATTTGTAGCTGAAAAGACTTTTAGTAGTTTTTCTTATTTGTAAGTTAATAACAGTATGTTGGTTTCAAGTATATAATCTCTGTATAGTATGAAAAGAGAATAAATAAATAAAAAGATTTCCTTATGCCCTGACATGAAGCTTCACAGACACTGTTCCACTCATTAAAGTAAATCAGGATAAGCTATTGAACTTTTTAATTATCTATTCTCTGTTGTTGTTTTTTTAACATTGAGCAGTTTATTTGCAAAAATCTGCTTGTCTTAAATGTGTTGTACTCTAGTACTGGTTGACATGTATTGTTAGGCATAACTGTTAAGTATGAATACACAGATATACCTTGTAGTTACATATTAGTGTCTTGGGTAAAAGTTTTTTATTCTCAAACTGCAAAATGTCTTGTATGATTAAGAAACATCTATTTGACTTCATCTGAAAAATTAATCTAGATATCTCATTCAAACTCTTTTAGCATTTATAGTGCTTGCTTTTCTTTTGGTGTTTTCTGTTGTTTATTAGAATGTTGTACTTGCTATCTGAATTTCTTTATGGTTCTTGGTTGCAATTTTCTGTCATCCATTTCTTGTTTTGTTTTCATGATTTTGTTATCTTTGCCAAATCAATTATATTTTGTCATATATATATATATATATATATATATATATATATATATATATATATATATAATGTTTTAAAATTTTTATGCAACACTTTTTCATTACAGATTTAAAATTTAAATTGGTTCTAAGATATTAAAAATGTCCTGTTAATTTTTGCTTTTGGTCAGTGAAGTTACTTAGTTATGTTATACGATTTAAGAATTCAGGATTTTTATTTATTTATCTGACCTCCCCACAAAGGTAGGATGTGACACAATGTTTTTTTTATGTTGGGTGCCCATATGTGTACATATGGGCCAAAGACAAAAATGACCTAGTCCTTACAACCACTGTCAAGTTGGTGTTGATGTTACCTCTCCAACCTTACCTTACTTAATGCAATGAGAAGGTACTGCCACAGGGTTGGAATCCCCAGCACCAAGCACCTTCCCTATTTTAAAATGAGAAAAACACATACTAAACATTGACCCTGGCCTGAAAGCTGAGAAGCAATTTAAGAATTTGTAATTGTGTTATGAAAATTATTAGTAAGGCAATTGGACTATACAGTAATAATTGATCGCTAAAACTATATACAAATTGAATTTTCCATTTTTGTATAAATTTACTAAAGCAACTTCAAAACTAGTATATTTTAATGGCATTTTTAGTATATAAAAAAACTCTCACAAAAAGTTCAGTAAATTATCTTGAATATAAAAAAATTTCTTATTGAAATAAACCAAAGTGTTTGAGAATTATGCTCTCCTGCATATAACAAAGAATAAAAATGGAACCACTTTTCCTGATGAAGCTGAAGATTTTTATTTTTCAGAGATTATTAAATAGGCATAGGAGATGGGTACTGAGATATGCATCCACTTTAGTGTTTCATAAGTTGGTTAGGAAATAAAGTTTTCAAAATATAGAAACAATTTGCTTTCCATTTTACAATTCAAATTACTAAATAAAAAAGTTGGTTATTTACACTATTTACATGCAAACTATTGTCCTCATCTTTGTTGTTATTATCACAACATTTAGGCTGTTATGTACCCCAAACTTCATCAGGTGTATATCAATCCAGGTAACCTACAGGTAATTCTGAACTGAACCCTTTATTTAATCTACGTTGGCCAGGAGTCGAGGAAGGTAGACTGTTCTCATTCCAGGGATATCTCATGTAGTTCTTAATTTCAGTACTGCTCCATTATTGCTCACCCTGTTTTCACTGAGTCCAAGTACACACTGTCCAGACCAGGGATTGAACTCAATATCACTAAAATAAGTGTAAATAATGTTAACTGTTCATCCCAGAAATTCTGACAGAAAAAAACAGTTGTTTTGAATCTAGACATTGCAGTGAAACACAAAAAAACCCATTTTGTATGATCTTTGCTTTATAATCATTGATAATACCCTGCTTTTTTGGTGTGTATTAAAAAATAAAAATTGTTAAGCATGATTGATATTATATATAGGCTTACATATTTTAAAGAGTAGAAATTGTCCCTGAAACTTATAAGATGTTACTGCTTTCACTGACCCTAAATAATTGTTTGTGTATATATATATATATATATATATATATATATATATATATATATATATATATATATAAATAAAAGGTTTGTCACTTAGCTAATTGATGTTACTTTCAGCATCTCAGCTCCTGAGTTTCATAGCTGGACCCGTCCGTCCACTCGTCAGAGGGTATCAGCAATTGACTATATGTATATTTAGGCAGCATATCTTCATTCAAACCTGTTTTATTGTGATGTATATAGGCATATTGTCTACTTATTTTTATACTGATCCTTTCCAGATGTCTAATCAGTTTTTTGATGCTAAGATGAAATTCATCAAGGAAGACACTGTAGTTATTTCTAACTTTTGATCTTTTCCAAGATCATATTCAGGAGTAAATTGCAAAGACAAACTTATTATAACTGTGATAAAATCTGTGTTCCGTTATGATGATTTTAATGTTTTTCAAAAAAATTCCATAACTACAATGGACAAATTTAAAATGAAAAAATAACCATTAACAGAGTGTGTTTGCGCATGTTTTTAAAATTCACTTGATGTTATTTATATATATATATATATATATATATATAAGATAAAAAAAAACAAAAAAAAAGCAAGCAAAATAATTTGACATAAATAAATAAACAAATAAGCGACTTCCAGTAAAAGTAACCGCCAAAATAGACTACCCATAATGCACCACTGACCCTTATATATAAATAGCCAAGAAAAATAACAGCACTAGTTGCCTGACGATTGCACTAGCATGAAACAGACTGTCGCCTCTAAGTGCTGACTTCCATGTCCACTTTTATATTTACACACGCTCTATCTCTGATATTGAGCACTTTATCCCATATATATAGCACATTTTAAGACTATATTTCTTAATATATAGATATATATATATATATATATAACAAGTTTTATTAGATAACACCAACAAGGTCAGTCTATTCAATTTCCAACTGAAGTGTTTACATTGGGATTAAAATTTAGTCAAATACATCTTGCTTAACATACTGATCACTCACAATTCTTGACCATGACTGTGACAATCGAAAGTACTTGAATGTAACAAAACAAAAAAAAATGGACTTTGGATAGTTTATTAACAATTTTAATCTCATTATTTTCACTGAGTCCAAGTACACACTGTCCAGACTAGGAAGAACAGCTTTTCTATTTTGGAATATTTTATGAGCCTTTTGTTTCACAATGAATATTAAATAGGCTATTGAATATTGGAATATTTTATGAGCCTTTTGTTTCACAATGAATATTAAATAGGCTATTGAAGAGTCTTGGAAGAAATATGCCGGTGAAAGAAAACATAAGAAATTGAATAGTCGGACCTCAGTGTTATTTAATAAAATTTATTTGGAAATATATAAAATAGGAAAACAATAAATAAATATTTATATATCAAGAACAAAAAAATCTATGACAAAGTGGAAAAGTTTTTATGCAATGCGTTTTGTCTTTTAGGACTTCATCAGACAAAATTGATGTGACTACACATGCACAAGGAGGAGTGGGAATGCTGAGAATTTTAAATTTAAATTAAAAAAATTTTTTTTCTTTTAAATATGTTTTGGGTATATAGTATAGCTGATTTCATTTAATTTCTTTTTCCTTTTGTTTGTCTTTAGCATTTTTGTTATTAACATTTATCACTTTGGATGTGTACAAAAAGTTTATCCTGTCACTGAAGTTGACTCTGATCCCTGAACAATAGTGTATTTGAATTTCATAGTTGTGTTATTATATCCTGCTATGGCAGCAAAAAACAACCTTGTGTGAAATTATCAGTAAGGTTACTGCAATTGAGAGGGCTTGAAAAAGAATGCAGTGGAAAGAGATGTAATATTAATAATACAGAGTGCCATATTGTGATAATAAAAGATCTTTGTACACTTGTGTAGTTGCATCAATGTAAAAAATCACTTTGGTCTAATGAAGTCCTAAAAGACAAAACACATTAAATGAAACCTACTTTCTACTTTGTCATAGAGTTACACCAAAATAATATATATGATCTGTTAGACAATCAAGTCTTTTGTATTTTTTTACTTTAGCAGGCTTTTTGTTTTTCTTTACATTACAACATATACATTAACACATTTTTTTTTTTTTTTAAAATCTTCCAACCATTATCTCTTTCCTGACATATTGAATATTGTAGATTACTTTAACTTGTCTTGGTATTGCTATCTACATACATATATATGGCTGATGCTAATCTTCAGGAAAATAATTGTTGCACCTTCTGGGGCTAACATTCTCAGCTGACATGAAGTGAAAAGACTATATTGAATCCATTACTAGGTCAGCTGTTAAGAAATTTGGTTCACTGTGTCATGTGAGACAATGTTCCTCATGTAATCACGAGAGGCAAAGTTGTTAGAGGCTACGCAGTGCCTCATTCTCTTGGCTTACATTTATTATGAGCAATAATGAATAGGAGCCTGTTGTGAGCTGTCATACTGGTATAGCTGAACAATGGTGAGGATTGAAGTTTCACCTGGTATTTCTGAGAAGGGATGAAAACATCCATGCCAGCTTTTCAATAAAAATGACCTAATAAATTTCTATTCCCATCAACATCAAAATAAAATCTGAAATGATCATTGGATTCTATTTAAGAGTGCTCAAAATTTGCATCTGTCAGTATTTACACAAGGATGAGAAATATATTACAAATACTTTCAATACTCTTCAATACCCTAACTATTTCATATTCATTGTGAAACAAAAGGCTCATAAAATATTCCAAAATAGAAAAGCTGTTCTTCCTGACAAACCCAATGAATCAAAAAAATATATTATTCTACTCACTAACTATATCACAACTACAGCTGAAAAGAATTTATCTAAATTCAACATAAAATTTGTCACAACTACAGCTAAAACAATCAAAGACTTAATAAAAGACTTGAAAAAACTTGAAAAAAGAATTTACTCTATCAACTGGAGGAATTTCTAAAAAGAAAATATTGGAGAAACGTCAAGAAGTTTAAACAAAGACTATATGAAGACAAAAGGGACATTTTAAAAAACAACACACAAAACGCATTGGTTGTTCAATGTAACGAAACTGACCACAATTTTGACATAGGGAATGTTACTCTGATTAAAAGAGAAAATAATCCACTAAGACAAAAATGTCTGGAAAGTACCTTGATCGCTAGTTCAGCCACAGTAAATTTGCATCCAGGCTCTTATCATCATTCTTGACAGATTTTCTGTTGTCACAATGTGGGATAGTCAGGGACAAAGGTGATGGAGAGAAAAAGAATATAGATGAATTTGACTAGATTGAAAAAAATATTCTTTCAAAAATTTTGAAACTATCAGTGTCTCACTTTGTGCGCATGTGTAATCATACCAACATCAACAAAGCCCAGTCCAATGAAGTCCTAACAGATGAAACACATAAAAAAAAACTTTTTTCCAATTTGTCATACTATTTTGCTTATATATATATATATATATATATATATATATATATATAAGAGTGTATTTTTAAAATCAAATGTTTGTACATTTTTGATCAGTAGAAAATATCAGTTTAATTATTTGCTTTTTTAAATAATACTTTGTAAAACATCTGCTCTAAAACAATTTATCTGAAAGCATATTATTTGTAACTCTTTTTTATTTTAATATTAGCCTTCTCTTCAAAATTGAAGGTTATTGAAAGTTATGGATTTCAGCTTACCTAAAAAATAACTACAATTTGAACAATATCTCTCCTTCCCCATAATTATTTTCAGTCATTCCTAAATCTAGAGCAGTATAAAAATCCTGCTGACTCATGGATCTAAAAAAACAAAAACAAAAATTAAACAATTATAATAATTAATTTCAGTTTCCTTTTGCACAGAAATTAATTCAAAAAGCATTTTAATTTTTTTTTAAAGCAAAGATCAATTTTTTTACTCGGTATTAGCAACCATTATCTGAATCATCTAATGTTCTGAAACAATCAAAACTCAGATTAACTTCATAAAAATGGCCAATCATTTTATCAGTTTCAGCATGGCCTTCTATATTTAGAATACTCTGGTTTGCTTAAGTGTCAAAGTGTTTGAAAATCTCTCTAAAAGTTCTAAAGGACTTGAGTAATAAAGTTTTGCCTGTAGAATTGCTTTGAAATAAGATAATTCTTTAAAATTCTGCTTTGCACAATTTTAATTAATATAATCAAATTTTCCTTCTGTCAATCTCTTTCTGTTCAATCTTTACCTTTTGGAAGTTAGATCTGGCATAATGAAATTATGTAACAACTGAATAAACGCAACAGTATTAAGTAATTCTAAAGTAACAAACATTAAGCAACCGTATGTAAGACTTTTAGAACTTTGGCAAAAAATAAGGCAAATGTCAGCATTTAGCTTGATTTTTAAAACATTTTTTTTCTTTGTACATGATTTAAGCCATAAAATCTACAAAAGCCAGTTTGAAGGAAACTCTGGAGAACATTTTTGTGGTTAATTAAATATTTGACATGTACTTGTTCATCTGTCTATATTTCTGAGATGAAGTATTGTATTTGCACTATTTACATTGTTCTAACAGTTGTACTCATTTTTGTTGCCATATTCACAACATTTCAGCATTTCAGCTGTTGTACACTTTTTTTTTATGAAATAGGGGGTTTAGCTCAAAATTCTATTCACCTGAAGAAGGCCAGAGCATACAATGCCTGAAACATCATGAATATGGCAACAAAGATGAGGACAACAGTCCAAACAATGTAAATAGTGTAAATAATGTACTTGTTTTGTTAATGAAATATAACTTACAAGCATTCCATTATGTAATATTCTTAGATACTTGTCTCTCAAGGAAAAGAATTATTTCTTATTCATTGTATTGATAACAACTTGATACTACCCACTTTCTCATAAAGATCAGAACACTGGAATTTACATGATTTTAAAAATGACTTCATTTTGAATAATTGATATATAGAAAAGCATTTCAGATATTGTGATTCTTTTTGTTGTTTTTAAATTTTTAATGTGGGATACTAAAAGAAATATGCCAATGAAAGAATTGTCCTTTAAAAAAGGTTTTGAGAAAATATGCCTATTTTGACACAACAAATGTGTACATGATAAAATATAGTATTCTGTTTATAGGCTAGTCTTAAGTTTGCTATATAGTCATGTTTTACTTTTGACCTTTGCAAATTGAAAGGTTTCCTAATACTTCATTTACTAAATACTGTTCTTCTAGTTATTCCTAAATTATCTGCAATGATTTTCCCAATAATACCTTGGCACATGCCTACAGTGTCTCACCTGCAGTTATTTGCTCAATGGTACCAAGGTACAGTCCCAGCTGTCTCACTTGCAGTGATTAACCAATTGCATAGACTCTGCTGATTGTGAGTGATATTCAGTGTTTTGTAGAGATGATGCATATAACTGAAATGCTAATATATTTAGTTTACATTAAAGGCTACAATGGTTACAAAATAAGGCCGGCTCAAATAACACTTGTTCAGGTATGATTTATCAGAAATAAGTTTTTCATGTTTATTTGAGTTTTCTTCATGCAAATCATAAACATTCATAAATTACTAACTTGCTCAGCAGCAATACACGCTTTTGAAGTTAAAAATATTTTTTTTTCCTAGCTGAATTATGCTTAATAAGCCATATTTAGTTAACACCCAGTTTCAAATAACTGAAGTGTGCACTTTATAACCTCGAGTACAATTCTTTAGCCAAGGTTCTCAAAGGGAATCTTGCCACTTTCAAAAATATATTTAAATCAAGCTTATTTTATTTGCACACACACAAAATATCTTATTTTAAACAAAGTTATTGTTAAAAAACTTTATTGCCATATTCTAAGCACAGTGAGCAATTTATTATTCTAAATGGATATGCATTGCTGATAGGTCTGATCAATTTTGAAAATGTTCTAATCTTGTCCATTAGTGTGGTTTTTTTGTTTGTCTCCTTTTTACATTATTGGTTTTCTTTTTAGTGTTATATTTCGATAGGCTGGGCAACAAATCTTCGATGTTGGGGCAGTAATTTGTATCAGAAGCATTGCCTTTTAAGCAACACAAGAGATCTAAGAATATCCAGGGCTTTTTGTTTAAATTCATTTCTAGTTCAAATAGACTCTGATCATGGTTTTCAAAATGAATTCTCTTAAAGTTTTTGTTGAGCCAAACAGCTGTGGCATATAATCATCTAGTGGTATGTTGCTACTTGACTTTCTTTTCTTTGTTTTTCCTACTTTGTAAAGTTCTCTTATTCCTTTCCTATTCCTCCCTAATTTTGTTTCATTCTTCTTATCCTGTTTGCCTCCTTACTCCTCCCTCAATCATCCATATTTTCTCTTTTCTACCCTTCTCTCTTTGTGGTATTTGATTCGTTGATTTCTTAGAGAAATTATGTTAGAAGTTGGGTAATGGAAACAACTAACAAACGGAAACACAGCTTATTATGGAAGCAGAATTACTCTCCCAATTCTTTTCTGTGTCTGCTTCCCAATTTCTTGCTTTAAAGTTTTTGTTATTTCAGACCATTTGTAATTATTAAGAAACACCTGTTCTGGGATATTTGATGCCAAATAAATGACACGAGTTCTTTGGAAAAATATTCATCCTGAAGGAGTTTACAAATTGACATGTACCTCTTATGTCCTATGCAAATCAAATTGTTAGATTCATAGGAGGCAATGTTCTTCCTCCTTCACATTCTATCCATTATCACATTTAACAAAAATAAAATCTTTCGAACATTTTAAACAGATTACTTATTTGGGCAGTAAATCTTTCCTTTTCTTTTTTGATTAGTTTCAATTCTGGATTTATTTACAAAACTAACAAACTGAAACTCTACAAATGAGATTTCTTTTTCTTTTTTTTCACAAGACTACTTTTACAATTTGTAACAGGCAGCATTGCCAGCATTAAAATAACTTAACAAGTTTCATTGTAAAAACAAAAGTAATTTTTTTTGTTTTTCAATGGCTTACCCATGAGCTACCTTGAAACTAGATCTTTTGACGATATTAGCCGTTTCCTTATAAGGAAAACTTTGGCATTCATTGACTGAACAGCTGGTGCTACTGTCGGTTGAAATTTATAAAATCATTCTCTTAATACATTGACTTCCAAGCCTCATTTCATTTGTGGTTCCAGGATCCAAACACTATATCTTAATTAATTTTGATGCAAACGACTTTGTTTTGACATTGTTTTATATATGAAGCAAGGATATCATCAGTAGTATTTATTACCTATGGCCCACCAGTGTGTCATTGAGTATCTGAGTCCATTTTACAATCCAGAGTCCCACACAACCCACATGAATGCATGTGTATGTAAAAATAAAAACCCAAAAAACAACTGTAGAAATTCCAAAAGGAAAACGAAATAAAACAAAAAAATAAAAAATGTTTTGGTAAAAAAAAATGTGGTTTTGGTGTACCATGATCTTATAAGCAATCAATCATAGCATTCCACTCCCAATAATCCGCATAGAAAAGAAATTGTAAAACAACCAACCAGAGGGTCATGTGGGCTTTGCAGACATACCGCCACAGCCCTCTGGTGGGTTGTATGGGACCCAACATATTAAAACATCTTTTTCAAGAAAATACGTTTCTCAAGTACAGTTAATGTTCTTTCGACTGTTGATGGGAGGTTTCCTTTCTAACGTTTTGTTTGAAGTACTGTAGAATGTCAACATCTTGATGATGCTATTATTTTCTCTTTGAGTTACATGTGCTATCCATTTTAGTTGTTGCTGCTGATGAAAGGCCTTAACTGATGTGGTTTCTTTTATGTGGAACTGTTCTTTACCTGTGATTCTGTAGTGGCAGTTCACAAGGTTAAAAAAAGGATGGTCCTTGCTAAGACCTACATTCTTCGCTTGCTCAAAGCCATTTTTAACCATTGATCTGAGAAAGCAGTTGAATATAGCTGACAGTTTTGATATCTCTGAATAACTTTCATATGGATGCCATGCATGGTACTGAAGTCTCAATCTGGTGAAGTTATTTAAGAACAAGCTATATGTAATGCAGTCCTTGAGTTGCATGTGAACATGTTTGTCAAAACTAGTTACACCCAGAACAGTTTGGCATATTCAGATATGGGTCTCTTTGCAACTTGTCCAGATCCAGTTTTTTGTCAACTGTCTCATGTCAATAAAACCAACAGGATAACCAGCAGTGAGCAATTGGTAAAACTCAGTGCCTTATGAAGATGTTCCCTTGGACACTTTGTTCTGAAAGCAGTGTTGTTTTTTTTTTGTTTCTTCCTGTCTCTTTCTCTTCTCTGCCTGTTACCCCTGTAATTCTTAAGAGAACAGTTGGTTTATTGGGGTTGGTCCAACCCCAATAAACCCTGGCCTTATTTTTTGCAACATATGCTATAATCTCAATATACATCACAAATATGTGCTGGGGGTGGGCTCAGGGTTGTTAATGATGTTAATGCTGGGGTCATTGATAATTTTGGTTATGTAATGGAGTGTATTTACCAGTAGATAAGCTATATGTAATACAGTGTATTTATACTTGAAGCTTTGAATTTTTTTTTTACTACAATTGTCTATCATTGAGCTACCCGTTGTCTCTTAAATTATATTCATTAGTAAATTATTTTAGATCTATTTGTTTTTATTTTATTGTTCTGAATTATTTTCTTCTTTTCTTTCTGTAAATGCATGTATAATTTTAATCAGACTTTTAGTTCATTATCCAATTAAAAATTTCATTTTTTTTTCTTTTACAAAAGATCCTATTTTTCTTTTATTCTTTTACTTCCCAGAAGTCAGCATTGCCGCCAGTCAATTTGTTCCTTTTTAAATAAAGTTTCTTTCATCACGAATCACTCCATTGATTTGATCAATTAATCTCTTTTAAAAGCCCTGAGTATATTAATTCAATAATTATTAATTGCCCTAATATTATCGCATAATCATGCCACAAGGATTTCAGACTTGACTCCTGTCATCCTCATGCAAGATTACAAGGTAAAGAAATAAACTTATATTTTTATTATTTTCATTGCATTTCTTTTCATTCTCTCTTAAATTTATCAGACAAAAATGATTATGGTGAGCTTTCAAGTGTAAAGCTCTTAAAATTTTATTTTATTTTAAATATCATGCTCCTTCAAAATGTAGGTGGTCATGACTTTATAAATTCCCTTACTTTATCATTGAATTACCATATCTTGTGCAGTCTGGGATAGCTGAGTAGTTTCCTGTTAACATCTCCATGGTTTTGAATTCAAAGTACCACTTGGCTATAAAACTCAATATACATTGCTACTTAACATAGCTGAGAGGAGAATAAACAGGTTCATGCCTTTCCTAAGGACATTAGTGCAAAATGAGTGCATCAGACGAGGCCAGAACTTGAACTTGCTTCAGCAATTACACTTTCGGCACCAATAATGGTATCTATACATATGTGTAGGTATCATAATTGTTAATTAATAAAATCAGTTATGTACAAAAAATATATAATATTCTAAAACCCTTTTAACTTAGACTCAGTTTTTAACATTTTTAGCTTATCAAAAATTAACTTTACTAGTTTTAACCCCTGAAAATTTCTTGGTTTTCCTATTTGAAATTTCTGGTGAATCTTAATTCTTCAGTTAATGATTGAATAAGCTCATAGCAAGTTTTATGACAGTAAAATATCATAGAAATTCCCCTATTAGATTGTTAATTATTTGCACTTAACGACTTTAACAAAATATTACAATAACAACCATAAATATGAATGCTGGTCGTTATTTTAAGAGGTAAGGGGGTACAAATGAAACATTTGAAATTGAAAACTTTCTATTTCACTGAAAGACTTTAAACAGTTTTTTTTTTTTCCTCACTGAAACCAAGTAGAAGTCTTTGATATGACTTTTGTCTTCTCATGCGATCAAAATGGAATAGTCCATTATTTATGAGGTATTAGCAAGAGATGTTAAACACATCTTTCTTTCTTTTTATCACGGAAATTGAGTAGCAATTCTGATATATCTTTTGTTTTTCTACATGATCAAAATGGAATAGTCCATTATTTATGATGTATTGGCAGGACATAAAGGTCGTGTGAACTAATGAAGAGAGGAACAAGCACAATTATTAGATGATGATTTTATCATTGTCTTCATTTAGCATTAGTGTATCATGAGAAACAAATAATAGTGCTGAACTGCTGTGTAATTTTCATCCTCCTCATCAGTAAATACCTGAAAATTTCTACAGATGAAGAGAAGACTTGGAACAACAGATGTGGTTTCATAGTAGTATGCTGAGAATATCATGGATGGAAAATGTAAGCATTGAGGAAATTTTTAATTTTTAAGGAAAATGTAAAACATATATATATATATATATATACATATACATATATATATATATATATATATATATATATATATATATATATATATGTGTGTGTGATAAAACGAATGATATAAAATATCTGGTCACATTATATAAGATGGAATATATGAAAACCGTTTGAATGTTTAAAAGTTTCCATTCTGTTGCCAATGTTTTGGTCAATACGAATTTCACCAGAACATCTGAAAAACTAATGAAAAATTGTTAACATGGCATATTATATATATATATATATATATGATTAGTGTGAGTAAAAGTTTGTCATTCAGCTGATTGATGTTACATTTCAGTATCCTGACTCCAGAGTTACGTAGGCGGGGACCTATTCGTCCATTCTTCAGTGGGTATCATCAATTTACTTATATATACACAAACACACACACACGCACACAACCATGCACATACACAAAGAAGAAAAAAGCAACTAAACACCAATAAAAAGCACATAAATTATTTTTTAACTTTATATAAAATTTGGCAGACAACCAAATGATTACAAAAAAGTTTTACAAAATTCTGGAGTTGAGGTGCTGAAAATAACATCAATCAGCTAAGTGACAAATTTTATATTTGTATTAATCATATATATATATATATATATATATATATATATATATATATATATATATATATATATATATATAGAGAGAGAGAGAGAGAGAAATGGACAGAGGTCCAAAAATTATTTTAATATATTTTCTGTTTATACGTTATTTTTATCGATATAAATATTTAAGCAAATGCCCTGTTTATAATTAATAATAGATCAAGAGAAATTATGCAAAATTTGTTGTTTAAAAGCAGTGATTGGACTTTGCTAATCAGATGCTTCCTCTGTAACTAAATGGTATAGCATGTCAGGCTATATGACTGTTCTGTGGAGGATACAGATTCGATTCCTGTCAGAACATATATATTCTATGAAATTTCTTGGACATTCATCCAAGTAAATGTAGTTAATACTGTTTATTATAAACAGAGCAATTACTTTAATATTTGTATCTATATAAATATTGTATAAACAGAAAATATATTAAAATATATATACATATAGTAATAACAAAGACATTCTTTGAATATTTTTTTGTTTTTTATTTAGTTGACAAGTGGTGATTCATTTGTACTATTTTATTTTGATACATGCTTGTTTTAAGTCTCATCAGCCTAAGACAGCACTTCTCTGCTATTTACACTTTTTACAACTTCTCACCCATACTAGCATATACTGTTAGCAGCAGTAACATTAATAGATGAATTACCTCTTGTATTTTCTCTATTTCAGACCTATTGGGGATTTAGTTTTTCTTCTTACAGATAAATAAATAGAAAAGATCTTCTGTCCTCTCTTCTATCCCTAGGCTTTAACCCCAAGAAGTAGTAGTTATATTAACCTAAAAATTTTATGTTCCTCTTCTTCTGGTTGTTAAGAGGAAATTCATGTAACGGTTTTCTATTTCACCTCTATCTTTCCTTGCTTTGTTAAAAAGAAAAAGAAAGATTGAGGCCAGTTCAGTGGCTATTAGTCATATCTAATGAGGTCACTTGTTGCCAGTTGACCTTTTCCATTGACCTGCTAACTTGGTTCTCATCCTAAAGCTTCTATTACATAAAAAAAACAAAACACGGTTACTAGTGCAGGTCAGTTGGACATCAATTGTTAAAAGCCTAAATTACTATTAAATTGCCAACTTGTTATTGTTTTTCTATCTCATTAGTTCACTTAACACCTCCATTTCCCTTATAGCATTTCTTCATAGCCAATATCTTGTATAAAAGATAACCTTTTCAGTAAGAATTCTCTTTCTCTCTCTCTCTCTCTCTCACATGCACACACTAGTATGCTTGTTGTTACTAGTCAATTACATAAGTAAAATTGCCTTGAAAGTTTTTGGCAATGTAAATACATTATAGCAGTAACATTTCAAAATGCTTGTTTTCCTTCAAGTAAATAAAGTTTTATTGTGCAGAAATATTGTATTTCAATGTCCAAGAATGGCTACTTTGAAAACATGATTTATTACAGCTACGACAAATACAAATAAATTTCAAATTTCTGTTATTTCATATATATATATATATAAAATTAAAACTACATGCATCAGATGGAATTCTTAAAAAAGAAACTGTTTTTGACAATAATTTATTCTTAATTTATGAAAAAAAGCAATTGTTAAGATATCACACATTGAGTGCTGGTGTTAATAAAACAGTGCTCGATGTAATATAACAGCTATTAAGTATATATTAATAAATATATATATTATTCCTCACTGGTAGCACAACTCGTAGCTGTGCATGAAACTCAGTCATGTTATCGGTGAGGAATAATATGTATATTTATTAAAATTATATATAACTTCCTGGTGAACAATGGGCAACCACATCTAAAAATTTCATGCAGTTATCAGATAGTCAGCAGCAGTTTTTTTGTGAAAATGTGCAATTTATACACCCTCGGCTACCCCACAATATTACAATGAGGGTAGCTGATGTGTACATAATATGCATGCACCAACTAAATTTACCCATATGACCAAGATGGAAATGCCAAAAATCACTATTACTCGGCAAAAATCCCCAATCATCTGCGAGAAAAAAAATATATATATATATATATATATATATATATATATATATATATATATATATATATATACATACAAACACACATATATGAAGAAATATAGTTTTAAGGTAATGTATATTTATGGGATAAAGTGCTGACTATCAGAGATAGCGTGTATTTAAATATAAACGTGAACATTGAAGTCAACACTCAGAGGCGGCAGACTGTTTCATGCTAAACGCAATCATCAGGCCTGATGATTGCGTTTAGCATGAAACAGTTTGACGCCTCTGAGTGTTGACTTCAATGTTCACTGAGATTGCATGAAACAGACTGTCACTGCTTCAATCTTCAGGCCATAAATATAACACACCATAAAATAATTCCCCCCTCTCTCTCTCTCTCTCTCTCTCTCTCTCTATATATATATATATATATATATATATATATATATATATATATATATATATATATAGGGAAAAAGTTATAATTGTTCCAACGAGAGAAAAATATAGATTTTAATAACAATAGAAACTACAAATGTTTTTGGTTATAATGTGGATTTGTTTTAGTGAATATATTATCTTTTATTCTTCATATTTTTGCTACACGGGTTTCCAGTCTCATGACCTTCTTCAGGCAAATAAAAGGAATCAATTTTTAAAGGAATAAATTTCCCTTATGTTCTTTTAATGTTTCATTGTTCATTTTCTGTATTTATAGTGAACCTTGATCTCAATTTTTTGACTGCTGGCAACCATGAATTTCTGCAAGTGGCAATAAAATCATTATGTTTGGTCTTGGTGGTGGTGGTGATGATAGATTCCCCCCCCCCCGTATCCCCTGAGAATGTCAAATCTATTTCCAATTTTTGTGTATTGTGCGTGCATGCATGCCCCACTAGCTTGCACATGAATCAGCACACACACACACACACACACATAATTATTTATTTAAAACTTATAACATAAATATGTTATAAAATCACTACAAAAATAGCCATTTTGTTTCAACACCTCTGGTGTCTTATCAAGTGATGATTTTGAATGTAGAATAAATGGTTTTAAAAGGTTCAAATTAATTAAACACCCCTCACCAGGAGAAACACTGTTACATAAGCTGGAATGACCAATCAAAATACAAGTATACGAGAATTCAAAAAAACGTGACAATGAAGTAAGGTTATAATAGCTATTAAATGCTTTAAAGTTGGAGTTATACTAAAATAGAATTTATTCTAACTAATAAGTATTAAATTATATGATAAAATTTGAAATTAAAATAAAAAATTACCCATTTTAAAATCTAACTTTAATCTCTATTAAGTTTAAAATTATAAAATTACTGAGGAAAAAAGAAAAAATACACATGTTATTCTATTTATTTTGTTTTTATTGAAATTACGTTGAAATAGACGTTAAGATTAACTGCTCTTAACTTCATGAACAACATGGATACATTTGAATGCCACATGTAGGGATGGGGTTGTGACATCTTGCGAAAGACAATACACGCACACTCAGATTATTATACATAAGCACCCAGACAAATTTAGATATATACACACACAAAAAAAAAAATTACGAGACAGGAAACATCTCCACGACCCTTTACAAAAAAGAAAACCCAGAACACACACATACATACACAATTAAATGTGCATGCAAGTTATTATACACATAGACATCGATAAAGACATGTACACACACCCACATACATTGACCTAGACAGTCCGATACAACAACCAAGAAATATTCAAGGTTGAAAGTGTTATTAAACGAATTCTAACCACTTATTAAAATATTAAAATATAACTTATACGGGCAAATATACATAGATAAAAATGGTCTAATAGAACAGAGAAACAAACAATAGGGAAAGAAAGGACATTAAAACAGATATATATATGCATAAAAATAACAATCTAATATATGAAAAACGAAAATTCCAAACACACAAATATATATAAAAATATATATTTTTTAAAAATATGTCTATATATGCCTTATTGTAGAATAGGTGAAAGAAAATAAGAACTACCTACAGATATATGTGTACAGTGTAGACACATTCATTACTACAGACAGAAGCACAGAAAATTTACCTATAGATAAATATATACATCCATATATATTGCAGTTTAAATTTTATTTATTGTGAATATAGTTGTGGGGTTTTCGAAGGTGTAGGAGTTCCTTTCTATAATGACATCACAAACTCCACTCCTATTTTTGTTGCATTTTGTGACCCCTTGTATATTGTGTTGGTTAAATTTGGATGAGGTTAATATGTTTCAGGTTTTTAGATTGGGAATTCTTACACCTTTGAAAACCCCACAACTACATTCACAATAAATAAAAATTTAAACTGCAACTCCAAAAATGTGATCTATGCACTCAAATGCACAAAATGCAAGAAGTCATACATCAGCCAGACACTTAACAACAGAGTTACCTTTCACAAAAGCAACATCAAATTACCGAACAACAGGAAACTTTTTGTATTGTAATACATTTACGAATGCAATCAAGGCAAATTTAAAATTATGCCAATATACTAAACAGATAACTACTCTTTTTTACAAATTCAAGAAAAAAACTTTATAGACAAATTTAAACCAGCACTAAACAGAACATAACCCCACACACATGGACATATGGTATGCACACATGATGGCCAGATACACTGGTCAGACCACACATGTACATACATGTATGTACATGCAAACAGATATCCATGGAGAACAAAAATATATATACATACACTGTCAAAAACAGATATACTACTCATGGGAACAGATATGAACCCTATACAACACAGGAAGAATGTATGTATGTATGTATGTGTGTGTTTGTGTGTGTGTGTGTGTATATATATATATATATATATATATATATATATATATATATATATATAATATGCTGATTCGTGTGCAAGCTAGCGGGGACATACACGTACACAAAATAGAAGATAGATTTGACTGTCTCAGGGGTGATGCGGGGATAGGGGCACACCTATCATCAACATGTCTCATCACCACCATTAAGACCAAACCTAATGATTTTATTACCATTTAGGCAGAATTTCACTTTTACCAACAGTCAAAAAATTGAGATCAAGGTTCACTATAAATACAGAAAATGAACAATGAAACATTAAAAGAACATAAGGAAATTTTATTCCTTTAAAAATTGATTCCTTTTATTTGCCTGAAGAAGGTCATGAGACTGGAAACAAATGTAGCAAAAATATGAAGAATTAAAGACAATATATTCACTAAAACAAATCCACATTATAACCAAAAACATTTGCAGCATCTCTCTTTTTTTAAAAATATATATGTATATATATATGAGAGATCTTGACAAGGTATATGGCTAGAATCTTTGCATTCCGACCAAGAGTCCAGAGTTCAAATCTTGTTGATGTTATCAGCTTGTGAAAACAATCTCAGTATGTGCTACCAGTGGAATGTACCTGAGAACTGTTTGGAAGTTGTCGATTGTGCTAGCACAAAGTCACAAGTTATAGTGACTGAGTGTTTGAGCATAATGGCTTTCATCAAAATGGTAATCACACCAGGAGGGCCAGTGCATACCCTATGTCCCCAATTTCAAGCCTGATCTGGGTACTGATTTTTGACCCTCGCTATCTTAAACATTTGCGTTTTTCTAACTATATTTTTATACATTACAACTAAGCAAAACTGATTATTAAAGGATGAAAAATTTTTGTAGATTTTGATGTCATTCATTATGTATCATTATTTGTATGCCTGCATTTCTCTCTCTCTCTCTCTCTCTCTCTCTCTCTATATATATATATATATATATATATATATATATATATATATATGAATTATTGATTATATCAATTCATTACTATTATATTTCCAAAAAATATGGAGCCTATACAATTTGATTATTCATTAAAAAAAATATTCCTACATCAAATGTATACGAATATAAAATCAAATTTATTGAAAAAATACATTTTTTTTTTCATCCAAATCCATGAATTTGTTTTGCTCATGCTAAATCTTGAAAATAACACCAGATAAAATTCACTATTTTTTATCCATAATGTTGAATGTGTTAAAATTATTCAACTTTTTAACAAGAAAAATCTCAAGTTGATGTTAAAAATTGCTGCAAGATATTATTCAAGATGAAATAATCTATTATGACATGTCTCTAATTTGTATTTAAATACATTTTCAATTTTTCTAGTTCAATTGTTCGCCTATATTGCATATGATCCATCATTAAATGTAATTAGATTACAATAAAATTCATATTTTATATGAATACTACCTTATGAAAAGTGAAATGTAGTAGAGTGGCAGAAGGCTCATATCATAGATTCAGGGAGAGGGGCTGTATTATTAACTCCAGGTTGGGGGCCATAAGATTCTTGCACCAGCCTTGCACACCAGATTATTCACTCATTTCCAGAAAATCTAAGGTCTGAAGTATAAATCATAGATGGGCTTTTTGGATTTTGAAGAAGCACAAATGTGCTGGAGCCTGTGTCTGTAACAGGGATTAGCTAGCCATCCTAGCAGAAGTTGTAATGGGGAATGATTAGCCATTATTATTATTATTATGCACATATGTACATGTACTCAGTGCATCTGCTAGAATAATCAAGTTTTAAATGTATTTTATAGTAACTAAAATAATTTATTGTTGACTGAAAGAAGGAATGTTAGAAAAGTGAGCTTTGGTTCTGTGAGAGTTAAATATTGAATTACTTTGCATCATTCTGTTGCTTGTTCAACTCTTAAGAAACATTTCCTCTTTATTTTGGCATATTCAGGGTCATATAGCTTAATGGTAAAACTAATTTACTCCAAAGAAAAATGAGACAAGTAATGCACTTAATAACAATGTTGCAAGTAATGATTTTGTTAACATATAGGATTTTAAATTAATTTTGTTGATGGAATATACATTTTCAAGAAAATGATATTCCGTAATTAAAACAAGGAATCTCTTGTCATACTTTAACTGCTTGTAATTTAATACAGTATAACATTTTCAAGAAATACTTTTGGTTTCTTCTGTTGGTAGTAAACAGCTAGTATTTTAGGTTTGCCATTAAAGAATTGAGTAAAGTCTAATTTGAAAGGTGTCCCAAATCTAGTTCAAGCCTTTTGAATACAATCAAACATTGATTATAACTTGTAACATAGGTTATATTTGAGATATGAGGGAGTCTTGATGTTCTCAACCCAACCAAGAAACCTTTCTCTCCCACCAAACTAATTCTGGAAGTTGGTTTGGTCAAGAACTTTTCAGCACTTCTTCTAAATATTATTTTATCATAAAATATTGCAATTTTTATTTTTATTTATTTATTTATTTATTTTTTTTTGAGTAGGATATTAATTCATTCTTCCAAAATACTTCTGATGTCATAAAGTTTGCTAAATTCAGATTCCCTTCTTACCCCCCCCCTATTGTTTATGACAATATAAGCATTATTTTTGGTATACTAATTTACTGACAGACATTATCAATCATCATCTTCTGTCTCCTGTTTTTTTCTTATCCTCTCCCCTCAATAATATTTTCTCAGTTTCTTTCACTGTGAGTAACCCCATGCATCTTTGTTTTATCACTTTGCTTGGGTTAATTGATTTTTTTAAAGAATAAACGTTATAAAGTGGGTGAAAATATAACATGACAGAAGTTAACAAAAAATGAAGTAATTTAGTCATTGACAAATTTTGGTAAATGCAGTATTACTATTATAAATATTGGGTTATGATTTTAAATCTTAACTTTCTAATCTTAAATTATTGCAGCATTCATCACCATCTAAAGTTCAAACACAGATGGTGCACTGGCATGAGTGTTACTATATCACAAGAAGGCTGAAGAATATCTACCTTTCCATATCCTGTACCCAGGTCAAAATAGACCATCAGGGTGCTGCAGCATTATTTTCTATCAGTGTATATGTGATATATTTTCAAACAAGATCAAATTTTCAAACTTTCACTTAATACTTGAACAGCTATAAAGACTTTTTCTCTTTTCCTACTGCAGACATTTATTTGTTACAAGCATAAGTTTAACAAAAACTAATTTTGATTATTTCAAACTATGTAATTTAGTTGTGTAGAATAAAAAAAATAGATGTATTTTCAATTTCTTAAAATTGTGTTTAGGATCAACATTTACTCAAAAATAATTGATAACTAACCATTTAAAAAGTACAGAGTAATGTTTTTGCTAACTTTTGTTTTGTACGATATCTTTTCTTTAATATCTGTAAATTGACATGACTGTTCTTCAGCACATTAGTGGGAATGGTATCCTTATTGCTTATTCTACAGTACTGATTTCAAAGTTTTCTCCCTTCCAGAATAGTTGCTCTGCCAAGGCTAGAGAACCCTATCTGCTTTACTTAAAGCTGGAGATGGAAGAAATAGATTCATGCATTTTCTAAGTGTATTTGCTTAGGGAATTTGAAAGGGAATAAGCTAGAATTTGAATTCTGCCTGTCAATTCCATTTCTTGTGACAAAAACTGTTAGCCATTGCAACCCCACTCCCGCTTCCCGCATCCTTTTACAAACTATAATGAGACTTTAAACATTGATTTGAAGAATGAATTATTACTAAAGCCCTGAATAATTTTAAGAAACTTAAATGTTATCATGACACTGTGTCTTATAATGAATTATTATGATTGTTTTAAGACAGTGTTAAAGAACAATATTTTTGTCTTAATTTCTGGAATAGGGCGTTATCATTATTTACACACAGACTATTGTCCTCATCTTTGTTGCTGTTATTCACAACCAGGATTCGTATGCACTTGATGACAGTAGGAGAGCACAATGGCTGAAATGTGATAACTACAATAAAGATGAGGATAATAGTCTGTAAATAATATAGAGATAATTTGTATTATTTGAAATTGACAAGTTATCACTCTTTCTTTAAGTAATATATACAGATAAATGATTACATTGAGTTGCAAGTATTATTAAGATACAATAATATTAGATACAGTCTGCTCTCTTGGCCAGTTGATCTCTCTCCACTTTAGTTATCTGGTTCTCTTTCTCTTTCTCACTACCATACTCATCCAGTCCTCCCTTCACCCCACTTGACTGATCCCGGTTTTACTCTCTCTCCCCTCACTTTACTCATCCAGTTCTCACTCTCTATCTCTCTCCGGTTTACTCATCCAGTTCTCTATCATTCTCTCCACTTTACTTATCCAGTTCTCTCTCTATCTCTCTCTGTTTTACTCATCCAGTTCTCACTCTCTCTCTCTCCACTTTACTCGTCCATTTCTCTTTCTCTCTCCCCACCTTATTCGTCCATTTCTCTTTCTCTCTCTCTCCCCACCTTATTCGTCCATTTCTCTTTCTCTCTCTCTCTCTCCCCACCTTATTCGTCCATTTCTCTTTCTCTGTCTCTCTCTCCCCACCTTATTCGTCCATTTCTCTTTCTCTCTCTCTCTCCCCACTATACTCGTTCAGTTCTCTCTCTCTTTCTCCCCACTATACTCGTTCAGTTCTCTCTTTCTCCCCACTATACTCGTTCAGTTCTCTCTCTCCCCACTATACTCGTTCAGTTCTCTCTCTCCCCACTATACTCGTTCAGTTCTCTCTCTCCCCACTATACTCGTTCAGTTCTCTCTCTCTCTCCCCACTATACTCGTTCAGTTCTCTCTCTCTCTCCCCACTATACTCGTTCAGTTCTCTCTCTCTCTCCCCACTATACTCGTTCAGTTCTCTCTCTCTCTCCCCACTATACTCGTTCAGTTCTTTCTCTCTCTCCCCACTATACTCGTTCAGTTCTTTCTCTCTCTCTCCCCACTATACTCGTTCAGTTCTTTCTCTCTCCCCCCACTATACTCGTTCAGTTCTTTCTCTCTCTCCCCACTATATTCATTCAGTTTTCTTTCTTACACTTTACTCATTTGTCTCTCTCTCTCTCTCTCCACACACACTTTACTTATCTGGTTCTCTCTTTTCCTTTCTCTCTCTCTCTCTACAATTTACTCATCTGCTTCTCTCTCTCTCTCTCTACAATTTACTCATCTGCTTCTCTTTCTCTCTCTCTCTCTCTACAATTTACTCATCTGCTTCTCTCTCTCTCTTATTTTCAAACTTACCGAGAACTTATTTTTAGGTATTTTATTTAAAAAGACAGAGATCCTCTGTTACTGCCAACCAACTAATTCCAGTTCACTGATAAGAGTGTTGCAAATATCAATTTCCTTCAGTTTTATTACTTTTCCTGACTTATGGAACTGATATTTAATAAACTTTTTTTTTGTCTGAAAAAATAAAAGACAAGCATGTCTTTAATTTTATAGGCTTTCTGTTTATCAAAGTTGTTACTGATTTTATAAATATCTGCAAGGAAGAGCAATTCTCTTTTTATCGAGACATTACATATATTGGGTATTATAAAAAGTAAAATTTGGTTAAGCTACAATTATTTTACAAATATCTAAGATACAAATGATATTTTAAGAATAAAGTGCTTATTATGACTCATAGATAAGGTATTAGGGTAAAAGTTTCAGAAAAGACAGATTCATGTCCTTCTATTGATATAAACAGGTGAAACAAATGTAATTGTTGACTGTCTTTAATATAGATTTATTTTTACCTTTTTAATTTGGTTGTCAGTTATATTGGTGAAAGATACTAAGTAATGTAGTTATTTGTCCTACTAGCAACCAGTTTTATACACCTGTATGGATAAATGTGTTGATAGTTTAATGGTCATCAGTGGGGGATAAGTGAAATTGGTGTGTTGAGTTCAATTTTCTGTTAATTCTGCCTTGTTCACTCTATGCTAAAACCTTTGGAAATGTTATGCAATTCAGCACTACTTTGATCTAATCGTAAAAAATAGAGAAAACATTTTTGGGGGAATAAATTTTGTAATTAGCATTCTTTTAACCTTCCTTAAGCTGCAACACTTGTTAGAATCAAAAAATATTTTTTTTTGTTTTTATTCATTTTAGATGCAGAGTCTTGTTTATAATATCAATAGTGTAAAATCGGACACTGACTTTTAAGTTATTGGACCCAGCTATTATTTACAAATGTCAAGTGTGAAAGTATGGTAACATCATTGATATCTGCATATTTTGCTTAATTTTCTGAATTTTTTAACCCTCTTTAACTTTTTTTTTTTTTTTTTTAACTATTTTAAAAAAAAATTTTTTGAATGTGTTTTTTTTTTTTTTTTTTTCAGAAGCACATGCACTAACATTTTAGGTGAATAATTATTTATCTTAAATCAGGAATAAATGAATACATAATTTTATTAATTTATGTATTTTTTTGTTTTTAATTACAAATGTATATATCCATTTGTTCTTTTATTTAAAAGAAATATTTTTGTACCTCCAACAAAAAAAAAAATAGTTTGTTTTCATATAACTCTGTAAACGTCAGGGATCGATTTATATTGAGAACAGAACCCCCTTCTAAATCAATAAAAAGATCAGAATTTTTTTATTCTGACAAATGTTGCAGCCTAAGAAAGGTCTGGTGGTAATTAGTAGAAGTAAAACTCTGAATTCAAAATCAGCACAAAGAGGGACAGGCTCCGTCAGGTTATCTTGCCCTAGACACACCACTGCAGCTATGTGGTGCTCTTAAACCCTGATGGGTTATAACATGTTGGTATTTGAGACAAGATTAAAATATATAAGATTACTGACATCAGTGTAATGTGTAGCAAATCATTTATCCATTGAAATATCAGCCAAAGGAAAATGTTTCATTAAACTGTCTTTAAAGAAATACAAGAATTAGGACTTCTTTTCCTCATGGCCATAAATTAAGAAACATTTCTTCAAAGTAAAAAAGAAAAGAAAGCATTCTTATGAGCTTCTATGAGAGTTGATTGATAAATAAGGTCTCCAGTTTTATAAACCCTGTTGAAAACCAAACAAAACTATAAAACTAATATCAAAATTAATTTATTTCTCATCAAGATTACAATTTTATTTTTCAACATAGTTACCATTTAGTGTTACGCTTTTTAATTTTTTCAAACATTCTATCCATGAAGAAAAGTTTCTACTTTACTTTTCATTCAATTGAATACACCAACTTAAATTTCAGTATCAGATGAAAAATGTTGACCTTTCAATGTCTCTTTCAGTTTCATGAATAACCAGAAGTTTGATTGTGATAAATTAGGGCTGTACTGAGATATTAGCAACAACAGTAAATTTTATTAGGCTTTTCACTGTTTGCACCATTTGTTGACCATAACAAGGCATTGCATAGTTACAATGCAAAAAAAAATAAGTTGTTTCAGGCTTTATTCTGTAGAATGCTTCCAAGGTCTCACAATACCACACCAAATTATTTGTCATTCTTTTTAGCTGAAATTCTGTGCAAATGACTTCTTGACCACTCCATTATATGTAACTTAGAAGTAGTGCTCATTATCATTGAATGTTAATACTCAATGCTGTTACACAGTGAATTAGCACCAAGCATATTTGAACAGTACTTTATAATACCACTGAATACATGTATCTATTTCCACTATTAGTGACACAAAACACTAGGAGACGTTATTTATCAATCAACCCTCATACATAAGATATTCTATTTTCAGTAGGGACCAATTTTCGCTAACTCATTACTTTTAGCTTAGAAGTAAGACATATCACTTTGGTTACACTCTTTCTAGATATCATTAGAAAGATATAAACTTTATTTGACCAAGAAAAGGTTATCTGGAATATAAAAACAGCAAATGGCTTTGTAAAGACTGAATGATCAGTCTTTTGTTGGCTGCTAATATTTATTGATTATTTTGGAGACTAATTTTTCAGACTAAGCAAAATTGACTAGACTATATACACAAAACACATATTTTTTTAAAATTTTAATCTTTAAATTCACAGCAGCCCCTCTCCTTTGTGCACATGTAGTTGGATTAACATAAATATCACTTTAGTCTGAAATCCTAAAAGATGAACCACTTCACATGAATATTTTTCTACTTTGTCATAATTTTCCCTAAAATGTTAAAATATAAAAAAAAAATACTTGAAACTAATTTTAGTTTTAATTCCAAGCTAATGTATTAAATTTAATATTCCCAATAAACTAAATACTTTAAAATCAAATTTAAATTGATAGAAAATTTTTTTTCTTTTAGTTATCAGTAAATTCATCCATATTTTGACAGATCAGTCAACAGAAAAGGATTCTTTTTATTAATAAAAACTATTTCAAAAATAAAACATACATTTCTGAAACATTATTTGAGAAAAATTAACTGATTTAAAGTTTAATCTGAATTGAAACAAATATTACTTTTAGTTTAAAATATTGCTGAAAAGAAATTTTTAACACAGAGGGATTGTTTTCTGGCATGTTGAGTAATTTATTGATGTTTGGGAAAGGGGAACAGTTGAAAAAAATTATATCGTTTTTTTTTTTTTTACTAACCAGTAAATATAAAAATTTAAGAAACTATTTTAAGCAATCTAGTATTTTATTGAATTTTAAGGTACTCATGCAACTGCTTCTTGAGAAAATTTTGGAAAATTACCAATAAATTTTTAATTTATTATAGGTAATCTCTTATTGTCTAATAATGTGCATGGACATCTGTATTTACAAAAATCAACATACACATAAAAAAAGTTAAAAATTCTTTTTAATATACAGGAATCCTTTTGATTGGTGCAGCTAATTTGTACATCAGTAACTATAAAAAAGACAATTTTTCAATTAACATGGTTAAACTGAAGAATGTTTTACCACACTAATTGAGTATTATGTATGTACTAATCAAATTTTGGTATATTAAAATTTTAGCACACTAATCGAATACACATTAATCGAGGGATGCCTATACTGGGGCATTGTTGAATTGTAGTTAGTTTTGTCCATTTATTATTAGTAAATACAGTTTTAACTTAACAATATTACTTGGCCACTACAAATTAATACAGAATTTTAAAAGATTTAAGAGTTCTAAATTATTCTAATTAAAATTTTAAAAAGGGGAAACAATTTTTGCAAAAATTCATTATTCATGAAAGAAAATTTTTTTTTCTTAAGACAGCCATGTCTATAATGTCCTATTTATAAAAGCAATTAAAAGCTTTTCTAATTAAAAAAAAATGTTTGTTTTATTGCTGCTGCTTTTTTTTCTTTTTTTTTTTTTTTTACCATTCAGTTTAGATTTTCTACAATTAGGGGTCCTGTTTGACCAAAAACTTTTGATGATTTAAATTATCCAAGGATTTGTCCTTATTACAAAAGTGGTACAAAAAAAAATCTCAAAATTTTATAATGTGAAAATAAAAATATATTTTTTACCAAGAAATAATTTATTTCATAATAAGTCTTGAAAGTTTAATCTGATTTTTTAAGAATTTCTAACTCAATGAACAGGTAGAAATTTAAGGTTCTACAATGATGCCAAAACAAGATTTTTAACCAAAATTTCCACGGTTCTATAAAGAATAAATAAATAATATTTGCATAATAAATGGAACTGACTCCCAAGAGAATGTTTCCCAAATCACTATAATCTTAACTTGTTCAAATCTAGGGTTAACCATTA
>OZ038477.1:89577792-89592792 GCA_964036315.1 Acanthosepion esculentum | reverse complement strand
CTATTGGAAATATCATTTAAAAGTAATCTTTTCGTGTAATATTATTAACACTCTATTTTAATATTATTTTAATATTGAGCACTATATATAAAAATATCTGCTGTTTCTTAAATCTTTTATATATATATATATATATATATATATATATATATATATATATATATATATATATATTGGGGAAATTTATAAATTTTTTTATATATCAAGAACAATTTGAGGTAAAGGGAAGTTTTCCTTTAGGACTTTATTTGACTAAATTTATATTTATATTCATACAGCCACACATTTGCATGAAGGGAAGGGGGACACTGAGAATTTAAATTTTCTTTTTTTTTTTTCCTGCGCAATAAAACATTCTTTACGATCTTTATATTTATACGAATGTTCTCATCTTTGTGTCACAGTTTGTACCTTCACACCTTCTTCAGATATCTGTGAACCCAGGTAACCTTCAGGGAATTTCAAACTGAACTTTTTATTTACTCTATGGGAAAAGATTATTCTTGTTCTGCTGTCCATATATAGGATATCTCATCTTGTTCTTTTTAGTAGTGCTCGGTTATTGCTTGTTTATTTTCCACTAACTGTACCTCTGTACTACCTGGCCGATTTACAGTTACCATTACAACAAATTCATGAACCGACGCTTTAATCCACTTGGCTATTGTATTATCACAATCTACCCCAATAGATTAAATAAAGGGTTCCGTTCAAAATTTTCTGAAGGTTACCCAAATCAAACACAGCTGAAGAAGGGCTGTTACAACAGCCAAAAGTTTTGATAATAATAAAAGATGAGGTCCAAATATAAATAATTTTAAATCCATATAATAGAAATTTAGACCAAAAAAAAAGTTATATTTGCAAGGAATTACACTGTAAATTTCTATGACAAGCAAATTTTTAATTGAAATGCATTTTTTTAATTTTTTTATGTTCTTTATTATTCTTATAGAACTGCTTTTGAATTTCCTCTTTTGGACATAAAAAACAGTTCACAACATTTCTTTTTTGTTTTATTTATGAAGAAGTGAATTTCATTTTGTTCTGTGAGAATTAAAAACATTAATCGTCTAATATTCTCTAGAAATTGATAGGTCTGGAAAATTATGCAATTTTTTTTGTTAAGACCGACTTATTTTGAATGTTAACATAATTTGCTATGAGGAAGCAAATTTGGGTTAAACATTTAGGATATTACATTTTTAATTGGTATATTACAGAATTATCTTCCTTCTTCAAATCAAACAGAAATAATTTTTTTTAAGCTATCAAATTAGGTCATTAGACCATTTTTCAGTCACAAGCCAGTTGTTAGATGTTTTAATGGTTGACAAAACTCATTTTTCTCAAGGACGCTTTTTTCTTTTTTTTACTTCACATGTCAAAAGCAGTTATTCACTGCCTACTGCTGCTGCTTAGTTATTACCTGAAACAAAAATCAGCACCTCTCTTTTTAATGCTAGAGATTTTATGAATTTCAAATATTTTCTCTCTGACACACACACGTAACTCTTTCCTGCTATCTCTCTATCTTTAAAAACTGAGCTGGTAACCTTAATAATAATAATAATGTTAATAATAGCTACTCTCATCCGAGTAAACTTGTCAACTAGGATGGCTAGCTAATCCCTGTGCAGATGCTTGTGCTTCTTCAACAATCACAGAGCCAACCTGTGATTTATACTGAAACTATACTGAGCAGACCTTAGTTACTATTTCTGGGAGAGAGCACATAATCTGGTGTGATCAACAATTGAACAAGACCAGTAGACTTTGAGCTATTACAAACATTGACAGCTTCCAAACAGTTTTGTTTACCCAATTTCACTTAAGTCTTGGGTCAACTCAGTATGGTTTTCAGCTACTTTCCAACAGAACCACGTACTGGAATTGTCTCCCTTAGCTAATAACTTCAAGAGGTAACCACCTTGACAAATCAACCATAGTGAGGTTCAAACCTGGGTCTCGTGGCTGGGATACAGATGTTTTAACTACTTAGTCATGAGCCCATATTGTTAACCTTTATAGCATTATACTAAGCTACCATTTGGTTTTCTACTTTAGACTTTTAGTATACACTAAGAATAGTAATAATAATAATGGCTTCTTATATATCATGTTCTATAAATATCATTCATTAGCATTTGCAAATATTAGAACCCAACATCAAATATTGAGACATTTTAAACTTGTTTTTGATCAAAAGTTTAGTGATGCTTATTACACTAAAAAGTATAGGAAAATAATTTTCAGCTGTAGTAAGTTTTGTTTTCATCATTAATCTAATACTTATAAAATTTTCAATAATTTGATCAAGCTTATATTTGATAATTCTCACTTTTATTTGGGTTTAGAAACCTCCAGTTTTTGTCATTCTTACAATGGCCTCCAAATATATAGCCATCTCTTACACAGATTTTTCCATAACTTATCATTATATTAAGACAATCCTTTAAGTATCACTATATTTATACCCTCCTAAAATCTCTATATAACTGTTATAGTAAATAATTCCTGAATATGCATTGTGACGATTATCAGTGCCAAAAAATGTAATTGGCGGGCAGATTTCAAATTCAGTTATCGGTAAATATTACGATGAATCATAAGTAATTTCCATTTTTGAGAAACAGTTGAAATAATGAATATATTGTACTAATTATACATGGAAGTTAAGAATAAATTTGGATAGACTAGCAAAACTTAGTTTTTGCAGGGCAGTGGCAGTGTACACAGTGGATGAAAGGACAGTATTGTTCTCCTCTTTTAGATGCAAGAATTATGGCCGTATCTCATTGAAACACTGGTTTTCATACAATCACTGAATTTAAGCAACATCGAGTCTTGTCAATGCCTAGATAGGCGACCACTTGGGAATACCTGGCACTATAAGCTTGGATGTGCGGGTGGTTTAATGGATAATGACTCAGAATTGAAAATCAGAGCTGAGTTCAAATTCAAGTTGGGTTTGTTATATTCACTTATATGCAAATGGGAAAGGTATGAATCTATGGGTTAATTAGTAGGACTTGTATCAGTAAATCATTATCTCCCAAAAAATTCTTACAATCTCAAAATATTTTCTGGCTTTAAATAAGCAACAAAAGGTTAAGATGTAAAAAAAAAACAAATCAACCAATCAACTAATCAACCAATCCATGAGATGTATACAACTAGCATAACACAGGAAAATATTTTTAAACTCTGTTGATCTGTTCCACCCGATGCACCATATTCACTTGATCTTGCACTATACCAGCCCGGCTTATGACCACATCACAACACCATTCCTCATGTGTTCACAGAAATTAAGCAACATTGAGCCTGGTTAGTACCTGGTGACTGTTTGGGAATATCAGGTGTTGTAAGCTTGGATGGTGTAATGGACAAGGGCTTGAAATTGTTAATCAGAGAGCCAAGTTCCAATTCATATTGGATTCATTATATTCACTTACATGCAAATTTCCTTGGAAAAGGTATGAATCTACCTTTTCTCCCCCCCCAGTTATGGATTAATTAGTAAGACTTGTATCACTAAACTATTATCTCCAAAAATAAAATTCTTACAGTCTAAAAAATATTTTCTGGCTTTAAATAATCGGTAATGGGTTGATAACCTATAGAAAATGAATTAATCAATCAATCAATTGCACCAAACTATTATTACATGTTTGGATCACTGCAAAATACTCTGTTGGGGACAATTTTCTCTAATGAAAACCAGATTAAAGAGTTTGTCGAAAGCTTTTTAGAAGCAAAACCTGCAGAATTTTACTCTAAATGTCTGGAAGAGCTGCCTGATTATTCGTAACATGTTATTGTAAATAATGGTGAATATATAATTGAATAAAATGTAGTTGTACTTTATTATTTGAAGAATAAATTTGACAAACAAAAATGGAAATTATTTATGACTCAACCGAATAACAGGACAGACTAGACTCTTTATCACAATAGGGCAATCATTTGAGGAAAAAGGACAATTTTGAATTTGAAACCAAGGAGAAGGCAGCAGGAAACCACTTTTCTATCTTTACAAAGAAAAGTCATGGCAAGTTACAAATATTAAAGTAAAGGAAACCAAGACTGCTTATGTGCTGACGGAATATAGCATTTGCAAAAAAAAATAATTCTTGAATACATAACAGCAGCTTTACTTTTGCTACACTTAGATAAGTATTATTATAAGCAAAAGATTTTTGTCTTGATTTTAAGAATTAAAATTTATTCTGTTACAGTATTAAAGCATATATGTATATCTTAAATATATATATATATATATATATATATATATATATATATATATATAATGACAATAATGTCATTGTTTATTGATTACTATCTGGTAATATGTGGGAAGTGTTTTAACAGAGGATGGACAATGTGACACTGAAATCCATTGGGATAGTAAAAGATGCCTTCCAAAAGCAAAGTATTAAGAAACAGGAAAATTTCATTAGAAACAAAGAAAAGCATACTGAACTGCTATGTAATACTGGTCCTTCTATATGGCAGTGAATGCTGGATGATCTCCTCATAGATAAAGGAGAGACTTGAGGAAACAGAAATGTGTCTTTACAGAAGGATGCTGAGAATACCTGTGAGCATCGACAGTTTTAGAGACAATGAAAACAAAAAGGACACATATTTAACATCAGGAAGAGAGAGTTGAAATTTCTATAACACATAATGAGGAAAGAGGGCTTAGAAAATTTTATACTCACAGTACATATTGAAGGCAAGAGGGACAGAGGAGAGCAGTGTATAGCCTGCCTAACAAGCATGTGTAAATAATTGGTAGAACAGGGATTAGGAGAGATAGCAAAAGGACAAAATTTACTAAGAACTACAAAGGACAGGAAATTGTGGAGAGCCATAATGGGACACGACACATATAAGAAAAATGTGTAGGTAGTGTAAGGGTTAGTGATTTAATTACATTCACTGTGACACAGATATTAGGTTGGTGCAAAAATAATGTCGTTTTCTCACATGAAGTTGAACGTCAAAAAACAACATTATTTTTGCACCAACCTAATACCTTTGGAGAAGGTTGACTGAGCTGTCTTGCCTTGACGTAGCAACCAATCTAGGAGAAAGAAAACTCTGAATTCGAAACCAACCTGACTCAGAGTTGTATAAAGAACTGGTTAAAAGACCTTTTTTATAATCATTAAATATTCAAACAACTTGAATTTGATTTAAGTAATAAAAAAATAAAAATAAAATGTTTTTTGAATTGTATTTTAAACAGTAGTACAGAAAATATTTTGTTTTGGCTTGATAATGTCTATTCTTCAACCAGAGACCTTATGGCTTCCAACCCGCTGCCCCACTGATAAGACTCTACCCACAATTATGCTAAAATCAAGTGTGAATGTCATGTAGATTATTTGCGCTAAAATTTGTTTATTTTTTATTGTACAAACAGCATACAAAAAGTTCTGTACAACTTGCATAGATTAAATCAACTGTGTGAACAAAGTAGATGTGAATCAAGTTTTTAGGATACTAAATTCAACTGAAAGCAATAAATTAACTTAAGATTAACTCTGACTGACTGACCAAGTAACCCAGTTTATATTGCATCTATGGACACACAGATGGTTTTTGTTTCCTAACTAATTACTATGCATATATGTGGATGTATCTTTTGTCTTACATATTGTTAAAGGCATAGATATAGTCTTGCTCTACAAGGTTTTTTCACCTTCTCCAAGTCTGGCTTGGTAATTTGTAATATCAAATTACTTAGACCCTTTTCTTTAACATAGCATTTCAAGCTCATCAAATAAGCAAGAAACAATAGAAATCTATTAAAGATGCATAGCAACTGCAAACTTGTCCATAGGTATACAAGAAGAGTCACATGGCTTCATAATACTCTTAAAATACTAGTCAAAATGACTATAATTCAGAAACATTTAAGAATAATAGTAATATTAGCCCTTTCCTTATAAGGAAACATTTATCATTCATTGACTGAGCAGCCAGAGCTACTTTTGATTGTAATTTATAAAACCTCTCTCTTTCCAGAAAATAGGGTTCTTAAGTTCACCAATTTTTTTCAGTATTGATGAGGGTTTCCTTCCTAATGTTTTGATTGAAGTAGTGTGGAACATCAGAATCTTGTTTATCCATTTATTTTCTCTTCGAGTTACATGTGCTATCAGTTTTAGTTGTTGCTGCTGTTGAAAGTCCTCAATGATATGATTTCTGTCATTTGATACAATTCTTTGTTTGTGATCCTGTAGCACCAATCCACAAGGTCCAAAGAAGGATGGTCTTCTCTAAGACCTACACGGTCCATTTATTTCAAACCATTTTTAATCATTGATTTGAGAAAGCAATTGCATAAAGCAAACAGTTTAGATATTCCTGAATGACTTTGGTTCAATGCATGTCATCCACATGAAAGTCTCAGTCTGATGACGTTATTTAAGTATATTACGTTAGGTTAATGTTTTGGTTTTGTAACAATTTGCAGTGTTTGATAAAAGAAATTGGTAGTTTTTGTATCAGTTAACTGACTAAACTAAAATTCCTATTAAGCACTTGGAATTAAAAGAACTTAAAATTATCTACTCCTTCAGCATACACCGAAATGTAGTTTTGTATCTAATCTGAAAATGTATTTTGCTGTAAAAAGACCTTTGTTCTTACTGTAGATTTTAGCAACTTCGGCCAATCTTTCTTTGTCTGGTAAGTTCACTGCCATCAATTCACCACAGGAAAAGAACCCCTGAAGTAAAGTTTACTGTAAAAGGATAAAAATTAAATAATTTTTTGATGGACTTTAATTTTATTGATCAACATATCTAAAGCATTTTTAAAATAGGGTAAAAGTAAATAATGACTGACATTATGCATTTAATTTAATAATTAAAATTTGGGTTTCTAATAACTGATATTATGCTCTCTCACTCTTAAGTAGTCACAGATACAATATGATATTTTGACATTATGGTTTTTAAATCTTCCATTATGCTTATTTCAACACATATATGTAAATTTCTAGATTCACACACATACATGTATATATATATATTCCTCGTGGTGAATTGTTGACAGTCAACTTACCTGTAATTTTTTTTTTTTTTTCTTTGAGTTAAGTATATTCACCTTTCCACTTAAAGGAAACTATTTCTTTCTTATGGTCAAATTGCCAGCATCGTTACCCTTGCATTTCGGGGCCCTTATTAAGTCAAACTTATGAATTGTTTATTTGTTATGCAATTAAAACCACAGAAAGCAAAGTGGGGATGGTGTTTGTTACAGGCTATGAAGAACTTATTTTCCTAACTTGGAAGTAAATTAAATATTACATTATTTTACTTTATGGTAAGCTCTGATTGTTTTAATGATGTTAATTATTTATGTTCCCATATAACCAAAATAATTGATAGGTATGGAAGTCAGTTTTGCATTGTAAATTACTTTATGAATACATTTAACCAGACAGTGACTGGTCAACTTAATCTATTCACCTTCCTTATAAACTCTAAGTTTCTGTGAAAAACTTCAGTACTAGAAATGTAACAGAATAGGCAACATGTCTTCGATAATGATTATTTCAATTTTGTAGCTGTGAATACTTTTCTCTAAGAACACTGAAGAATGCAAGTTTGCAATATAGTAAGTGTAATTTACTATTTTTTTCAATGCTTTGAACATATTAATTCACATACAGACATTTGTGTCACTATGAAAAATACAATTGCTTCTGCTTACAAGTTAACTAAACTGAACAATGTGCATCAGGTATCTCATAGGCCATAAATGACAGAAAACTCTTTCAGACATATTAAGAGCATTAACATGGCAACTTCCAATTTGACACAGGAAATGAAGAAGCATGCTCATGGCACTAACTGCTAAACATAGCAAAGATGGCCAGAAAGCAGGGGGGGGGCAGATAAGCTGGAGAAAGGCCATATGGTTCTGTACAGATTCCACAGAGCTACCCATGGTGATACACACAAAGATCATGTTGTCCATGATGGTCATAGCAGTTGTTAGCAACAAGGGCTGTGTCATGCCACTCTTTCTACAATGCCTCAGGGTAAATGCCACTGGCTAAATCAAGGTGATGGACATAGTGGTTAAGCTCTGAATCAAGAGTTTAGCCCATATATATTCTGGCAACAAAGGAGTCTCCAGTTTGCTCTTAATTCGGAGCCTCTCGCCTTCAGTAGGTTAAAATTTAATATTATCTATTGCTGTCCCCTGCAAACAATACCTCCCCTTTGGGAGTGAGCTAGGGTCATTATCTGGTACATCAGAGGAAGTACTGAGAGGGCTTCAGGAATTTTTTTTCCAATATGCCATAGGCTCACACAACCCACTTTAAACTTGGCCTTGTGTTACATTCTGCTTGAGTGGATGTGCAGATAAATATCTACTCTGTCTGGAGTTCAGAAAGTATAACTAAGCAGCAGCCCTATAATACTAAGGACTTATTGGTAACCATCAGTCATGGATGTGATGGCCAAAATGAATGAGTGTGCTCCTAATATGTAAAGAATTAATATTTCAATTCTATTACGATGTTAATATAAACTTTCATTCAATTTTTGTTACTTTATTACTTTTTATTGTTATTTCAACTAATGACTTGTTCATCATTTTTTTCTTATGGCTATATCAAATTGAAATCAGTTAAGCAATGTCAAGCCTGGTCAGTATTTAGATTGGTAACTGCTTGAGTATACCAGTTGCTGTAAGCTTGGATGTTAATATAAATTTTCTTTCTATTTTTGCTATGTTATTACTTTTTATTGTTATTTCAACTAATGTCTTGTCTGTCATTTTTTTCTTATGGCTATATCACATTGAAACACTAGTTTTCATACTATCACCAAAGTTAAGCAATGTCAAGCCTGGTCAGTAACACTTGGGAATTCCAGGTGCTATATACTTGGATGTGCAGGTGGTGTAATGGATAATGGCTTGGAATTGTTAATCGGAGAGCTGAGTTCCAATTCCAGTTGGGTTATATCTACTTATATGCAAATACCTTTGGGAAAGGTATGAATCCTCCTCTTTGGTAGCTATGGATTAATTAGTAATTATATATATAAATCATTATCTAAAAAAAAATGTGGAGAGCCATGATTGTTGGTGATCATGGCTCTCCACAATTTCCTGTCCTTTGTAGCTCATAATAAATTTCATCATTTTGTTATTTCTCTTAAACCTTGTTCTGCTATCCATTTGCACAAGCTCGCTAGGTTACTTATGTTGTTTTCCTCAGTCCCTCTTGATTTCAGTATGTGCCATGAGTATCAAATTTTATAAACCCTCTTTCCTCATGTATCCAAGAAATTTCAACTCTTTCTTCCTGATGTTAAGCATAAGTGTCCATTTTGTTTCCATTATCTCTAAAATGCTGTTATTGCTCGCATGTTTGATTCATGGTAGTCTTAGCATCCTTCTGTAGAAGCACATTTCTGTTACTTCAAGTCTCTTCTTCATCTGAGATTGTCTAGCATTCACTGCAATATAGGGAGACTGATGTTATATAACAGTTCAGTACTCTTTGTTTCTAACAAAATCTTTATATATAGCAATTATTCATTCAAATTTTTCAATTTTAAAGGAAATTCTCTATCTCACCATGTGAATAAATTATGTCATTTATCAAAATAATTTTCATAATTTGTTGCACAAGGTCATTTTCATAAAACATTCAATAAGTAATGAATCCTCTAGCAATGGCTTCTGAGATTAGTATGTTGTATCTCGGACAGCTGTTTCACTAAGCTCTTTTTTTACACACACACACACAACTCTAATGGTGTTAAATACATGTATGTATAACTTAAGATCTTCAGGAAAAAAACACAAGATTCCAAGAAAGGTAACTCTTATTTCAATGAAGTTAGTATGATAGTAGTGTTCACACTATACACAAGATTTGACATAAATGCAGTGGGGGGTATTTGCTGTTTGAAGCGGAAAATGAAATACAATCACTTCTCCAATATTCTCTAGAATCATTGACAGACAACCTTGAAAGTGGATTTTTTTCTTCTTTCACCTGACTTTGCTACATTTGAATGAAATCCCAAATAATAAACTGTACATGACAAAAGGTAACCATTAAAGTGAGAAAATATATTCAAGCAAACAATAACATTTCATAATAATTTACTCTTTCTGAAATTGTCATGGTTCATTTTTGTATAATTTTCATCCAAAGCTGTGAGTATAATGGCAAAGCTCAGTGTTATACAATGGAAGCTATACTGTTTGATCAGCAAAAAAAATAGATAACTTATCATTGGTAATTTGAACTTAACAAGTGTAAATCCCAAATAGTCTGGATCAAATCAGACATGTTATTTATAAGCTAAAGTGGATTTTTATAAAGATCCACTTTAGCTTATAAAATTATTCAAGCAGAAAGTAATAGAAAAAAAACTTTCAAGATGTTCTGGATAGTTTTTAGGGAATTATAGAAATATTTCTGTATTTGTATATTTCATTACATATACGATAGAAATTTGACTGAAATCTATCAGAAGTAGGGTTAGTAAACACGATATATATAATCATGTTAAGATGGGTAACAGTCTTCAGAATGCAACTCATTTCTAGCTCACAGTCTTAAATTCTCTATTACACAGACTGAATTCTCTTCTTAACAATTGCTTAAAGTTATTCCATTCATCACTTAGTGTACACATTTTTTAACTTTTGTTTTTCCAGTCACTTTTTTCTCTTTGCTTTTGATTACCAGTACTTTCAACTGACCCATTAAATTATGATAATTTATGAATGATAGAAAAAGTGAATTTTTTTTTTTTTTCTCTTTATGGACATATGGTAATAGTAATATTAGCCGTTTCTTTATACGGAAACATTCAGCATTCATTGACTGAACTGCTAGTGGTACTTTTGGTTGAATTTATAAAAAGCAATTTTTCAAGAGAATAGTCTTCACAAGTGCACTGCTATTACTCTTTCTAATATTGATGTGAGTTTCCTTCTTAACCTTTTGTTTAAAGTTGTGTGGCAAGTCAACCTTTTGTTTATATTGTTATTTTCTCTTCCATGTTACACATGCTATCAATTTTTGTTGTTGCTACTGTTTGAAGAATCTGCAATGTTATCAGTCCTGACCTAGCATGACAGCTTCAGTCACTTTCCCACTGCTGTAATGTAGGTTCCCTGTGCCTTTTCTATAAATATTTTCACAGTAATTCTTCTGATGAGCTTTCCGCCTTGATACTTTGACTTTATGAATTTAAGTGCAGTATTAGGTTGGTAGCTAAGTCTCATTGTTTTACAGTTGAAATGGCTAGATGTAACTGTAAGCTCTATGCTAGCAGATTTTTCTTTTGCACTTCTCACTTGTAGAACTCTCTTTTGGCTTCTTGCTTTCCAGTCAACTTTGATCTTCAAAACTTTAATTACAATGTTAATCATTGTCTTTTGTCTTAATTCTTGTTCTTTTATTGTCCTCTCTTTTTAATGTTTTTATTTTTCTCATATTCTTTCACACTCAGTAACCCCTTCCATCTTAGTGGCTTCATTGCCTTACTTGGGATGAAATGATTAAAAAAAAAAAATCCATTAGTTGTAGTGTAGTAGAATTGCAATACTTCCGATTCTATATGGTAAAAGGCAACAGAGGTCATGATTATAGAATTAGATGACTTTTTTTTCCTTTTTTTTTTTTTTGACATATTTGTCATTCTTTGATTTAGGCCATCCCAATTAAGCATTAATTATTGCAATTAATGAGACATTATTATATTTAAATACAAATTTCATCCTTCTATCCACTCACATTCCTGTACATTTATATGGCTGAGTGCACAAACCTACATTGAGTTATCAAAAATTGTTCTACTCTTTAATAATGGTCTATTATTTGATATCTGAAATTGCTCATTAAACAAAATATGCACAATTTAAACGATTTATCAATATGTGGTTTAATCCCAAAATAGCCTTTAAGCTAAGTCTAACATTGAGAAAATTATTTACACTATTTACATTGTTCAGACTGTTGTCCTCATTTTTATTGTCACATTCATGACGTTTCAGCCGTTGTACACTCCGGCCTTCTTCAGATGATATATGTTGGAATTTCTAACCAAACCCTTCATTTCATCCATGGTGGTAGATTGTTCTAGTTTCTAGGGTCAAAATTCCAACATATGTCACCTGAAGAAGGCTGGAGTGTACAACAGCCAAAACCTTGTAAATACAACAATAAAGATGAGGGCAACAGTCTGAACAATGTAAATAGTTACAAGACCTCATCTCAGAAATATAGACAGGTTCTGAAAAAAGAAATGTTTTTGTTTTTAGGCCTGATGAAATGATTTTGGGAAAATTGTGTTATTAATAAAGTTAGCCAATTTGAATTTTCATACAAAGGGCATAGTATTTAAAAATCTTAAAGTGTTGTTGTTAAAGTATATAAAAAAAATTGTAAAATGAATGACAACCATATAAGTTATTAATGAGTTAACTGACGTATACATTCATATTAGAAAATATCATTTGAGGAGTAAAAGCTTATGATTAAGTTTTAATTTTTATAATGGATGATGAGTATGATTGGTGTTAATCTACAAGGGAAAATGTCCCTTAGGAAAACTGTTTGTCCTTTTGACATTAACAGTGTTCAACTAGAACATTGTTCAATTGAATATTACTATTGCAATTGCAGAGATCAAATATTGTTAAAAACATAACTGGAAGTTTAGATGTTCAATAACTGATGCAGAGATGTTTATCAACATAGAGATGTTGAGCATTAGTTTATAAAATTTTGTACTTATTTAGTTTGCCAACAAACTAGCTATATTCATACCAAGAGTTTTTGAATTCATGGATAGTAAGTTCTATCCTTATTATATGCTTGTAAAATATGGTCATCTTGAGGAGCATATTCCATTCTCAGCTTGTGAATAAAAAAAATGTTTCCAATACAAAAAATCTAATAAGCATGAGGATTGAAAAACTCCAAGTTGGTATGATTCGTCTAGAATCTTTAAGAACTCTGGTGAACCTGTTGATCCCTCAAATTATTGTCCTATGAGTCTTTTTTGCAAATTATTAGAGGCTCTAATCTTCTCTGTATTGGTCAAGTATCTCACTTCACACAGTCTTCTTTCAGATAATCAATATGGCTTTTGTTTGTCTGCTGATATGTTAAGTTATTACTGAATTTGTCTATCAGGCTTGAGATAAGAACAGCAAGGCTGTGGCTTTAGATACCACATAGGTGTTTGACAGGGTTTGGCATGCTGGCCTTCCTCACAAGCTCAAGGGCTATGCTATCTTTGGATGAATATTTGACTTAATCCAATCATTGTTAAATTGTGTAATGAAGGTTGTGTTGAACAGCCAAGATTCTAGATCATTTCGCATTAATGCAGAGGTCCTCCAGTGATCTATCCTTGGACCTATATTGTTTCTTATCATTATCAACAACCATCCCCATGTCATCAGTTCACAACTAGGTATTTATGTTGATGACACAACTATTTATTCCTGTATTAATAGTAAGTTCAATATGCCTGACAAAGTAAAACTTGCAGCTGCTCGCAAAAATGAGCTCCAATCAGTTGTTAACAGGCACAACAAATGGCTTGTAAATTTTAATGCCTCCAAAATGAAATTGCTATTTCTTAATCATCATAGAGAACCATTTTTGCTTTCCAAATAGCATGGCTGATGCTAACCCCCAGGTGAGCAAATAACTGCACCTTCTTTTCCACTGACATGAAGTGGAGTGATTATATTTAATCAGTTGCTACATTTGCTGCTAGGAAAATTGGTTCACTGTCATTCCAAACAATCTTTCTCATCAGAATCCATCTTGCACAATTATAAATCTACCATTCGTTTGGGCATTGAATATTGCTGCCATATCCGATCTGGTGCTCCTTCTCTATATCGCAAGATTCTTGACAAAATCCAAAGAAGGATCTGTAATATTATTAGTCTTGACCTGGCATCTCAACTTCAGTCACTTTCCCATTGTCTTGACATGGTTTCCCTCTGTCTTTTCTATAAATATTATCATGGCAATCGTTCTAATGATCCCTCATCCTTGTTACCTTGACTGCATGAATTTAAATGTACTACTAGATTGGTAACTAGGTCTCATCGTTTTACTATTGAAATAGCTAGATGTAACCATAAGTTATATTCTAATAGTTTTTTTTCTCACACTTCATACCTATGGAATTCTCTTCTGGTTTGTTGCCTCTCTGCCACCTACAATCTTCAAAAATTTAAATGCAATGTCAATCACCATCTGTTTTCCAGAGTTCTGTCCTTTTTCCTCACTAAAGGCTTCTCAATCTCATTTCACTAAATAGTTTTAGAAATTAATTTGTATTATAACAAATGAAAATGATATTTTAGCCTTGGAACATGCTGTCTTTCCTCGTTATTTTGAAGCTAATTTAAAAGATGTGACTGAGAAAAGAACACTTGGTGGGCTTGTAACACTCCAACATGATTTATGTCTTTTTGCAATCAGTTCATGGCCATATACAACACATGATCCATAAATTATTTGAATGATGTTTTAGAATCTGTATCAAATCAGTTTTGCAATACTATGATCATTTTCTTAGAATATTTTTCTTTCCTCATTATGTGCTCTAGTGTCTCTTTCTGATTCTAAGTATAAGCATCCTTTTTGTTCCCATTTTCCTTACAACATCCTTGTTGCTCACATTCTCTGTCCATGGTATTCTCAGCCTTCTTCTGTAGAACCTCATCTCTGATGCTTGTCTCTTTCTGATTCTAAGTATAAGCATCCTTTTTGTTACTCACATGTTCAATTCATAGTTTTCACAGCATCCTTCTATTGAGGCACATCTCTATTGCCTCAAGTCTTCATCTGTAATGAGATTGTCCAGCATTAACTGCTATATAGGAGAACCAATATTACATAACAATTAAGTACTCTTTTCTTTATTTCTAATGAGATTTTCCTGTTTCTTAATACTTTACTTAACATTT
>OZ038477.1:89360292-89575292 GCA_964036315.1 Acanthosepion esculentum | reverse complement strand
CAGATTTTATTAAGTGTGCATATGGCAGTTGGCATAGATGTCAGTTTTAATTACTGCAAATTGATTTATATAGAGTAAGCCAAATCCTACACTGGGGCACCAAGAGACCTGGAAGACGAGAAGAACAGGATGTAAATGTAAACTGGCCTATACTAGATAAATTTTTGCATGACACCCGACACATTTCTGCATCACCCCCCCCCCCACAAAAAAGGTTATTAAGTGCAATTAGATCATTTGATATATATTCTCACAATCATCTCTTTATCATTTTTTTTTTTTCCTTTTTAATATTCAAACCCAATAGTACAAGTACAAAAAAATAGATCTTTATATATGCCTACTTGTCTGTGATTCTAACTTCTAGAAATCTCAGGGGAGGGGGTTAATGTCACTATTACCTTTTGTCATGTATAACTGAATCATTTTTTTTTAATCAATTCACCCACTAAGACGCAAGGAACTACTGGAAATAGAATGCAAAGACTTTAAAATGAACAGGAAACGAGGAATAAACCATTATTCCTAAAAAAAAGACCAGGGACGGGTATGAACTGGGTGATAGGCAAACCTATCTACTTCTTGTTTTATTTTTTCTATTGTCAGGATTATTTTCTCTCATAAATGATTGTAGAAATATTATGGTTATTTAATAGTTATAAATTCAACTTTTAGGATAAGAAAACTAAAACAAAATTTCCCCAAATAACATGATTATATTTACTGTATTGGAAAAAAAAATAAAACTAAAAGAAGAGAAGCATCTACCAGATAAGTACATATATCCTAGCTGCATCCTGTTAACTTACTCTATTTTTCATATGCATGCCACAAGAAACTGGTTTCAAAACATCTAAAATGTCAGCTGTATGCAATCACTTTATCAGATCATTGATTAAAAATGTCTTCCAGTGAATCAAGTCTGTAGATATTATTAAGGACCATCCTACTTTGAACCTCATGGACTAGAACTACAGAATCACAACCAAAAAACTGTACCAAATAACAGAAATATAACTTGAGAACTTTCAGCAGCAGCAACAACAACAACTAAAATGGATATTACATGCAACTCAGAGAAAATAATGACATAAACAAAATAGTTCTTTGTTTGTGATTAGGCAGCACCAGTTCATGAGGTTCAAAGAAAAGTGTTCTTCTCTAATTCCTACAGGCTTCATTCACTCAAAGACATTTTAATCATTGATCTGATAAAGTGGTTGTATACAGCTGACAGTTTAGATATTTCTGAATGGGTTTGCCATCATGCATGACATCCATATAAAAGCCTTGATCTGACAAAGCTGATTCTCATCAAACACAGAGAAAAGATTCTGTTAAGGTTAAGATATTGAAGGCTATCCTGGATCTACCCACGTTTTTCTTTTTCAATTCTTGTAATTTATCTAATTTTTTTTAATAATCAATGACTATCTTGTTAAAAACAAACATTTTTTTCTATGTTGAGCAAGAAGAGAAAGACTTTTCACTGCTGACTGATGTTCAATTCTTTAAGTTTGTGTAGAAGACATTCTCCTTGTCTTTTTTTAAAAACAACAAAGCTTTCCTAAAAATTGAAAATGTACAACAGTTGATTGATTAAAGTTTATTTTTGCTGCATTCTAATATCTTTTGAGAAAGGTGTGAATCTATCTTTTTTCTATAGCCTTGGTTGGTGACTAGTATAGGAGAAGGTCAACTCTGAATTCAAACCAGCCTGGAGAGGGTTGGACTCTGTCAAACTATCTTGCCCAAGAAATACACCTGCTACTATGACTACAATACATATGGTGCCCCCTAAGACCCTGATGGGTTACGGGTCTTGTGATGACCATGAATATCTTTTTGACATAACAGAATAGACTAGTGCTTTTGTATTTCAATTTTACAATGATTTTAAAATTGTTAAAATTTATTTCATATAGGTTTTCTGGATGTTCAGATTCATACTTTTATATTTTATTTATTGCTAGGATTTGAATGTTTCTGTATTACAAAAGATGTCCTCCTTTTTTAAATTACATGTCTATTGAACACCTGGGATTTAGTAAAAAATCCTCAGTCATAAGTGCTTTCATATTCACTTTCTTTTCTCTTTTAATGCAACAATTGTAACAAAAGTTCTTAATTTTTCTGTTAGTGGTGTAAAACAAGGATGTGTCTTCTCACTGGACTTATTCAACCTATATCAAAGAGAATTAGATTTCCTACTAGGCTTCCATATTGATAGCCACAATCTTAGCAACATAAGGTATTCAGATGACACAGTGCTGATAGCAGACATGGAAAGAAAACTACAAAAGCTCCTACTGAAGATAGTGAATTAAAGCAAGAAGAAAAGATTAAACATAAAACACAAGAAGACAGAATGCATGTTTATAGCAAAAAGATGAGCCCAAAATGCAAATTACAAATTGGAGGTAACAAAATCAACCAAGCACAAAAATTTAAATATCTGGAAAGTGTTCTAACAGAAGACAGAAATTATGACACTGAAAACTGAAGGTGCATTGGGATAGCCAAAGATGCATTTCAAAAGCTAAGCAGAGTATTAAGAGGTAGAAAAACTTTGTTAAACAAAGAAAACAGTACTGAACTGTTACATGATATGTATTGCAGTGAATGCTGGACAATTTCCTTAAAGATGAAGAAGGGACTTGAAGCAACAGAAAGTTGATTCTACAGAAAGATGCTGAGTTTACCATGTACCAAACATGTGAGTAACAACAAGGTTTTGAAGAGAATGGAAACAAAAATGAAACTTATACTTAACATCAGGAAGAAGTTGAAATTTCTAAGGCACTAAATGAGGAAGGAAGACTTGGAAAATCTGTTACTCACAGCACAGATTAAGTGCAAGAGGGATAGAGGAAAACAACACATAACATACTTGAAAATGGATGGGTTTAGAAATAAGGAAAAGACAGAATATATATATGTCATTCACAGACAGTACTGTTTCACTGTATCACAGCTCCTCAGTGCGACTAGACTTCCGAATGCCTCAAGCTAGGATTGAAACACAACTAATTTGGTGTCAGCCAGAGCTATCTTCACTCGGTAGAGTTACACAACTAAATCAAGCGTATTGTTTTTACAAATGTAAACAAATGCCAAACAGCCAAAGTGCTCCATTCATTTTACTGAAGAGCTTTGCATTAGTGCAGGTGGCTGTTGTTTATACGGTGCGATAGGTAAATTGTCGCCATTTTATATTTTTAATTTCACACATGCACGTTGTTAGTTTTTGATTTTGTCAACTGCACATTATAGTAGTGTCAATTTGGCAGCATCATTAACAAGAGATACTAATTTAGCCGTTGAACATACATGTAATGGCTTAATTGATGTTTGTAGATATTTGCTAAGTAGTGGGTTTAATTTTGTTAGTCCATGGCATATTTAGAAAATAAATTTGGAAAATTAAGACAAAGTTCTGGAGGTGCATATTTTATATCAGTTGAAAATGTCATTGAAAAATTTCAATATTGAAAAAATTAAAACTATTTCATAAGTTAAATGTTGAAGTCAAAGAATACAACTTTGATCCAGGCCATAATTGCTCAAAATGTGGACATTTGCTGGATGAAATGGGATGCCAAACATTTGATAACTTATCAGACCTTGAAACTAGGATCCCTAAAGATATTAAAATGTCTCTTCTGTATATAGCAGGCTATGTTATAAGAAAAGATTGTCCCACAGAAGAGGAAATATTTAATAATATTAGTTTTTATTTTCAAGAATATGAATATTTTTTAAAGAAATAGATTGTGGTAATTTTAAAATTCCACTGGATACCAGATATTTTTTTTATTTTCAATTTTCCCTCTTTTTACATATATTTAATTGGTTAACTACTCAAATTGTCATGTTAATTGATTTTGTGTTCATGTTAATGTAAATTGATCTTAATTTTTAAAACTGTGTATTGGTAATATCTATTATTGTATCATAGCGAAATAAGTATTTTCTTCATCTTCTGTGAAACAAATTGTACATGTATCAGAAAAATAAAATTTACTTTGTCAAGATTATCAAAATTATTGTTTCTCTGAAATTCACATTTTTTGTAAAGTATTTTCAGATTTTGTTGATACACGATTTTGTAAAATGCTGAAATTTCTTTCTCTGATTGTATTATATAATTATATTTTCTGTAATCAATTAGTATAAACAAATTAACTCATTATTTTTGCAATATCATCTAAAAATATCTAATTTATGGTGAATAAACTGATTTTTGTACATTTAGTTATTTTATGGTATTTTTGTTCTTTGTACATTTACATTTATAGAAATAAGTCAATAGTTGTAGGATGCTTCCTAATATATATATAGTCACTAATTAACTAATTACTGGACATTACTAACAAGTTCCTTGCTAAATTTTCTATGTTATTTAGTAGTAATTTAGGTCTCCACATGCCTGCTTCCAGTTGTTAACCCCAGTCACATAGTTGCCTTGGCTGTCTCCCTTCAGAACATTGACAATCATAGCTCTCCACAATTTACTCTCCTTTGTAGCTTTTAATAAATGTTATCGTTTTATTATCACTTGTTCCACCATCCGTTTACTCAAGATCACTAGGTGGGTTATGCATTGTTTTCCTCTGTCCCTCTTGCCTTCAATCTGTCTTGTGAGCATTACATTTTTCCAAGCCTGCTTTCCTCATTATGTGCCCTAGAAATTTCAACTCTCTCTGATACTAAAGGTGTCCTTTTTGCTTCCATTTTCTGTAAAACCTCATCACATGTTTGGTCCATGGTATTTCCAGCATCCTTCTGTGATGAGATTGTCCAGCATTCACTGCCATATAGGAGAACCAATATTACGTAACAGTTCAGTATGCTTTTCTTTGTTTCTAATGAAATTTTCCTGTTTCTTAATACTTTGCTTTTGGAAGGCATCTTTTACTATCCCAATGCACCTTCAGATTTCAGTGTCACACCTTCCATCCTCTGTTAACATTTAGCTCTCTGTAGGTTACTATTTTCACCAAAAGAAATGTTAGTCCTGCCAATGCAAGTTGAACTTGAATTTCTTGGTTGTGTAGTCATATCCTTCTGTGGCAACATTTAAAACAATCTTGACTGAAATTTAGAGCCAGCCTACTGAATTTTCAAATATATAGAACTAATATATAAAACACTATATTTTGAGGAGATTCCATACACAGTAAAAGGAAAACTAATATTTATAAATGATGCAGAGTGCTAAATGTTAAAACACTTCCTAGATATTTAAATTGTTGTAAATAACAAATTAGAGATAAAAAAAATTCTCAAGCAAGTACATGTTGGGTTATTCCTTTTACTAGCATCCATGCATTTTGCCTTCTTGCAGTTAATGCTCAGTCCTTTCTTCTTCTTGCATTCTTATGCTACCTTCTGTAGGAATTCTTGTAGTTTCCTTTCTGTATCTGCTATCAACACTGTGTCATCTGTATATCTTATGTTTTTAAGATCATGGTCGCCAATAATGAATCTTGGTAGGACTTCTAATTCACTTAGAATCACCTTACTAAGCAAAATTTTGTTGAAACTTGTAAAGCAAATATAGTCACTTGTTACTGCCATGTATTTACACATTTTGAAATATTTGTCCCTGGTCTGTTTTTTTTTTTTTTACTAAATGGTTTAAATCTAAACATAAGCTTTTAACCTTGCAGATCATTCTGAGGACATTTTCAACCTGTTTCTAATTTTTGGTATACATTCATTTATAAAATCTATAACTGTAGTAATTTTATTCAGATACACTTGCTATAGAAGTTGTTCTATGATTATTATTATTAATATTATTATTATTCATTTGCTAAAAATATTTATTTTGTAACTATCTGGCTTGGTGTCAAAACTAAGAGTGGACTTTTAAACTAGCGTGAGGTTATTTGCTCTTCTAGCACAGTGGGTTTAGTATTGTAATTGTGATATTAATGACTTCCAAATGTTGAATAAAAACTTACTGCCATCTGTTATGCTAAGTTTCTATCTGTTTTTTAGGATGACTAATTGTAAGATTACATCACTGTTATTTATGCATAATTGTATCAGAAGAGACGAAATTCAGAGAATAGCAAAAATAAAAAAGAAACTACCAACTTGACAAATATAAAAGACTTTTTTCCTAGTATTTTAATAAATAAATAAAAATAGAATATTTACACACACACACACACACACACACACACTGTACATACATGTGGTAGTAGCAGTGACTGGCTACTCATATCCAAGTATGCCTGTCTACTAGGGTGCTAACCAATCCCTTTTGCAGATGCCTGCTCAGGCACATTTGTGTTTGTTCAACACTCACAGAGCCCAACTCTGGTTTATACTGCAACTGTGCTGAGCAGACCTTTAGTTACAGTTTCTGAAAAAGAGTGCATTATTTGGTGTGATCAACAATCTGAACAGGGCCAGTATGTTCAAACACTAAGTCATGAGGACTTGTGACTTTGTGCTAGCACAACCATCAACTCCCCCACTCCAAATAGTTTGGTCTACTCAATTTCACTCACGAGGCTTGGGTCAACCCATCGCATGGTTTTCAGGCACTTTCCAAAGGTGAAGCACTCTGGGATTGACTCCCCAGGCTGATAACATCAAGAAGTCATGTTCTTGATAAATCAACTACAATCAGATTCCCATGGTCATTATATATATATATATATATATATATATATATATATATATATATATATATATATATACACACACACACACACACCAGGTGTAACAGCAAAAATTGTCAAAATCATATAACAGCAAAATTGTATAATTGTTAGATTAAGCTTTGGACCATTGTATCTTAGAAATGATTACAGATATCTTACTGAAATTCTGAAGTTTTTATAACACTGTTGGGCTCTACTTTGTGCAATAAGCATGTATAATTACTCTTCAAGCTTAACAGAAGAATCATGATGAAATCTATCATAAATGAAAATGACATGTTCATCATTAATTAATCACAGCTAAAGATCGGAAGTTCATGAAACATTGGTATAAAGTTTATAGATATATATATATATATATATATATATATATATATATATATATATATTCCAGGATCATTTTCCAACTTATTGAAGACAATCTTTGCCCTCTAACTTTCTGTCCTGGAGTAACAAGCTGCTTCAGAAGTTTCATGTCCGATTTCATTTTCAAGTCATTTTTACACTGCTCTTTGGACTTTCATACCTGAAACTCCTCTCTCACATGCCTAACATCTTATGGATTTAGTTGGATCTTTTCTAATTGATCTCTTTAGCTCTTGAAAATGTTGAAATGATGATCCCTCTTTCTGTTGTGACCTCATGATCCTGTTTTCCTCTCTACTGTTTTTTTTAACTTATTCAGTGTTCTCTTGATGGTTCTTGAATGGACTTTGAAGATAGAAGCCAGAGTATGACTGTTGGTACCATTACTGAAGGCCTGAATGATCTTTTTCCTCTCATCATTGCTCAGTTGGGAAGACAGTGAGTCTGACACAGAACTATTTTAACCTGTTCTCTTTCTAGCTGAATAACTCAAATGGTTTTTCAGAGTTATGACAAATGGTTTCAAGATAGCTAAATGTCTTACCTGAAAACCTGGAAAAAAGAAACTCAATTAGTTTAGTGTCTTTTTTAGATATTAAACATTTTGTGGGATGGACAATTATGCTTTTACACAATTTGGATAATTTTGCTGCTACACCTGGTGTTTGTTTGTGTGTGTGTGTGTGTGTGTGTGTGTGTGTGTGTGTGTGTGTGTATCCCTGCCGTGAGCCGATGGCTTAGTGGTAGAAGTTCCGACTGACGCCAATTCAGTCGGGTTTCGATCCTAGCTAGAGGCAACCGGACGTCTAGCCACACTGATGAGCTGTGAAACAACGAAACAGTCTGTCTGTGGATGACATATATATATATATATATATATATATACACACTTGTGCTAGTTACCAATTGAAAATGGCTATCATGTTTTATATGCTAAAGTACCATATTTGTTAGCTTATAAAACATAATTTTGTTATCCAAATATTATACTGTGTTATGGAGAGGAGGCCAAGTTCCAAAGGCTTGAAGTTATAATGAACACGAGACAAAAAGAAAAAAAGATACATTTCTGTCTGGATTTCTGACATCATTATTATTGTAGCCTCAGCAACTGAGAGTTTGACTCTTGGAAGCTGACTGACTAACCACTTTTGTCACTCTATGAAGTGACATCACTAAGTGACTGTCATGTGATTTCATCTCGGCCAAAGGGAGATAATTGCCTTTTTTTCATTCCTACACACTGTGGTTTATCCAGATCAATAAACACCTGATGAAGACCAGAGAACACAACGACTGAAACGTTGTGATAACAATAAGATAAGGACAATAGACCAAATGTAAATAATCTAAATAAAAAAATACACTTATAATGCATGTATCTTATAAGCCATTAAATGTTTATTTTTATTTTGTCTGGTTGACATAAATGTGTTTATGACTTTGAACCTTTAAATTGCCTAGCTTTGAGTAAATATTTGTATACTCTGTGATATACAAATGTTTAAATAACTTTCTCTTGAGTGATTTTAGATAAATCATGCAACATGTTTATTAGGTTTTATTTCCAGAGTAGGTAGGTTTACCTATCGTCTCGTTCACACTCCTCCCTGGTCTTTTAAACAGAAGTAGAGGCTCATCCTTGGTTTCCTGTTCCTTCTAAATTCTACTTCAACTCTATACTCCTAACGTCTTTGCCTGAACTCAGTAATTAAATCTTAACCTCTTCAAATCTGGAATTAGCTAAATTTCCTGTTATCTTTCCCTTTCTTACACTAATACAATTATAAAGAGTACTGTCTACCTTGATTGACTTTGTAGTAGATGAGCATTCGAAAAAAAAAACAGATTTTTTTTTTCCATGGATCAGTTTAATAATAATTGTAATATTTAACAAAAATACATTTGTTTAAATGGACAGAAGTATTTATATTCAGACTTGTTGATATAAATTGTCTGCGTATGTGTTTATTACCGATGCATTATGAGAGTTGGTTTCAAGGGATCACTTTAGATAAAATGTCTGGTGTCAAATTAATGCAAGTTGCCTTCTGTTTTATACTTGCACCTTGTGTTGTTAATTATCTTTGATATATCCATACACCATAAATATTTTTTATTATGATTTTTTACATTTATTCTTAAAAGTGCCTACATTGTTCTAAACCAGTTATGGAGATATTACAGCCTGTTCGGCATTCTGTATGACATGCCTAATTTATGCCTAAATAATGTTTCTTAAAATTACCTTTTCATTTCATTCTCACTTGTTCACTCACACACTCTCTCACTCAAAGTGATTTGGGGGAAACTGGTGTCAAAGGGGAATAACTTTTAAATGTCTGATTATTCTCTGCTATTTATTAATGCCTGTTGCATTATGGGTACAGAAACCACATATATAATAATGATTAAGTACACTGATTCTTGCATTTTTTTTGTTTTTAACCCTTCATTAACAGTAACATTTTCAGTTTTTTTTAACTATTGACAATTTTCACTTAGGAAAATATATGGAAATATCTTTTGCTTCAGAAACAAGAAACATTGATAAAATTATTTTTCTCTGGAGAAGAAATGTATTTTATCCTTTAAAAAAATGTATTTCATATAGTTAAATGAATAAATTAGAAACTAATCCCTCACAGTGGTGTCTGTTAATCATGCTGTCATCTGTGATATTATATCAAGACTTCAATTTTTTTAATTAGAGAAAAACATTTTCTCTAAAGAAAAAAAAATCAACTTTTCCCTGCTTATGTATGGTCTTCTGTAGTGAAAATGGCCCAGTGGATAAAAAGCATTGGTTGAGTTCAATACCTATTCACAGCAGAAGGAACAAAAACTTGGATAGTTGTGGTGCTAAAAAGAATTAAATGAAACATATTAAAAAATAAATAAAACGTGGCACATGGAATTAGAACAATCTACCCCCTGTGAACTAAATAAAGGGTTTAGTTCAAAATTCCATTATATCACCTGAAGAAGGCTGGAATGTACAATGACCAAAATATTTTAAATATCACAATAAAGATGAGGACAACAGTCTGAATGATGTAAATAGTGTAAATAAATAGGTCTTTAATTACATATTTTATCATATTTTTCCAGACAGATTTTAAACGGGTAAATGATTGAATGTTCTGAAAATTATTTCTTTTTAGGTATTGATTATCAATTTTGATAAGTCAATAAGCTATTGATTAGGATAAGATTAGAGAATAACTGATTATTGGTTGCTTCTATGTAAATTTATATACACCCCAAACAATTATCTAATCTTATTTACCAATTATTAATTATGCCAGACAAATAACATTTATATTTTTAAATTTTATATTTTTATCAATTACATCAAAGTAGAAATGTCAATATTTTATGATGCCACCTGGAAAGCAGTTCTTCTGTAGATTAAATAACAAATACAAATTTGAAGGTTTTATTTGTTACAGGCATCGTTTTTAAAAAAAATATTAATATTAAATTAATATAAGCAAAAATAATTTCCTTTTATATACGTTCATACATACATACATCATCTTATTAAAATATTGTGAATTGTTTAATAAAACTTGAACTTTTTCCATAGGGCCAGATGGTCTTCTTTTTCTTCTATGTGCCAAATCCCTTCAAGACATTGGCGATCTCCACGACTTCCTATCCTTTGTAGCTTTTTGTAAGGGTTTTTTTTTTTTCTTTTTTTTTTCGCTATCTCTCCCATTCCATGTTCTGCCATCTTGTTTGGTGCCCGGTGCTTTCCTCTGTCAATATCTGTCTTTTCCTGCTTTCAATATGTTCTGTGTGTTCAAGTCTTCTTTCTTCATATGTCCCAACAAATTTCAACCATCCCTTTCTGATTCTAAGTATAAGTGTTCTTTGTGCTTCCATTTTCCTTAAAATTTCCTCGTTATTCATATGTTCAAGTCCATGGGATTTTTCAGCATTCTTCTGTAGAACCACATTTCTGTTGTCTCAATCTGTGAAGATAGTGTTCAACATTCACTGCCATTTAGAAGGACTGATATTGCATGAAAGTGTAAAACTTTTTTTTTGTTTCTAATTAAATGTTCCTGTTTTTTAATAATTTTCTTAGCCTTTGGTAGACATTTTTTTTTTTTTTTTTTTTTTGCTATTCCAATACGCCTTCAGATTTCGATATCATAACAAATCCTAAGTAAGGGAGATAACTCTTATCAACTTCTGATTCATACTTTTATGTTATAGAGATGTGAGGCTGGACTTTGTGAAAATTAGATGTTTAATTTTGAAAAGCTTCATTTTGGATGAATTAGTAGATTAACTTTCAGAATTTTTATTGCAGAATGAATGCACGTCTTGTGAACAATATTTGTAGCTTTTTGAATAGGTTGAACGTAAATGAAAATGATTGAAAAGAGACAATGGTTTTGTTGCTAGGGAGTTGATTCTTTCCTCAAATCTGCATATTATTTTTATAAATTTCAGTATAATTGATTTAAGATGAAAATAGTTGCTCCTTTCTGAAAGTCCCATCTTTCTTTCTACATAACTGTCAGCCAATATGGAGATCATCTGTAAAATTGAGTCTAGTCTTTTAATGAAATTTGAAAAATGTTTTCAGTAAGTTGGTTTTGTTGTGCCAGAGAGTTTTACTTGTCAGAATCTATCTTACACATTTATAAATCTACCATTCATCCATACATTGAATATTGCTGCCATATCTGGTTTGGTGCTCCACCTATATAATGCAAGATTCTCAACAAAATCCAAAAGATCTGTAATGTTATCAGTCCTGACCTGGCATTTTGACTTCAGGCACCTTTCCATTGATATGACATGCCTTCCCTCTGTCTTTTCTATAAATATTTTCATGACAGTTGTTCTAATGAGTTCTCCTCCTTGGTAGCTTGACCACATGAATTTAAGTGTACTACTAGATTGGCAACTAGGTCTCATCATTTTACTGTTGAAATAGCTAGATGAAACCATAAGTTCTATTCTCACTTTTTTTTTTTTTTGTTTTTTTTGCATTTCTCACTTCTGGAATTTTCAAGTTTCTTGTTTTGCTGTCACCTATAATCTTTAAAAATTTAAATGCAATGTCAATTGCCATCTTCTGTCTTCTTGAATTCTGTCCTATTATTGTCCTTTCTCCTCATTAAAGTCTTCTAATTTGCTTTCATTCACAGTAACATGTTGTGTCTTAGTGATATTATCACTTTACTTGGGGTCGAATGATTAAAATTATAAAATGAAAATAACTTCTCATTATGCATTTTTTTTTTATTTTAGCAAACAGGTTCTCTATTTTAAAAGTATTTGTGGATATTCGTCATTTCAGATATTTTTGTGAGAAAAATATCAACTAGATGTTTTTTTTTTGTTAAATGTTTTCTCAATACAAGACTCAATAGCCACTCAAAGTAGAGGGTTAGTAAATGAGGTCTTTGTATGTAGGAGGGGAAATGGGGAAGTAAATACAGATTCTCAGGATACATACTATTGGTAATGGTTGACCCTAGACTTGAAGAATTTAAGATTGTGGTATTTGAGGAAGCATCCTCTGAGGAAGCTATTGCATAAAATAGCAGTTTTGGGAAAAAAAACTGTGCCAATGGAACTTCTTACCAATGGAATGCAGTAGGAATGAGGATGGTTCACCCCAGTATATATGGCGTGACAGGTTGATGCTGTAAAGGTTTGAATTGGTAGAGCTATAAGCATAACAAATTTAAGCAACTTGAGTACTAGACAAAATCCCAAGTTGCTTATTAAAAAAAAATCTTGTACTTTAATAACTTTCAAGTGACCACCCCACCCTGGCCTTCTGTTGTTTTTGTTACTTTTAACTTTCTGAGTTGAAAACAAATTTTACTATTTTTAAATTAACCACAAAAATTTTTGATTGGCCTTCCTTCATTAATACCCTGAAATCAATGTCTATAATTCTACCTTTAATTGATGTGCACAAAATTGTAATGTTTTTATTTTCTTTTTATTGCTTTTCTTGACTAAGTCAGTTTAAAAATTATTTTATTATTATTAACAATAATACAAATAATACAAAATGGCTTTCATACTCATAAAAAATTGTATACTGATCTTAAAAAAACAATTTACATTGTTACCTTAAATATTTGAAACCCTTCCATAATAACATCTATGATTTTGCTTGAGTTTCTATTAAAAATTGCTATATACAACATGGTGAAGTAATGGATAGCAGCTTGGATTGAGGAATCAGGGAGCCAAGTTCAAATTCCAGTTAAATCCATTACAATCACTTATGTGCTAATACCCTTGGGAAAGGTATGAATCCTTTTCTTCTAAACCTCCCACCACCCAGCTGTGGGTAAATAACAGGACCGACCGGGTTCTATAGCCTTGGATGGCAACTGGTCTACCACAGAAATGGCAACCTACTGCAGGAAAAAAAAATCTGCCTCATCAGTCATCTATCAAAAGATACATGATCACCTAAGCGTATATCACGCATGGTACATAACTGACTGATATACAACACAACTTATGCTTTATTTTGGTAAATAAAAATAAAATTGATTACACTATAAAAACTGACACTAATGTGTTGGTCAGTCTGTTTATCAGAGGCAGCAAAGAACCTTTTTTTTTTTCCTTTTTTATTACTGACTGCATGAGATAACTTGTATTTATTTTTTTATTTTTTTCTCCTTGAGCTTATTTGAATTTAATTCTCCAGGATAAATGTAAAACCAAATCTTAAAATGGAAACAAATTCCTTAAAATTGGGTCATTGAATTTAAAATTTCAGAAAATATATTAAAACAATTTTAATTTATTAAATACACATTCTCACACTCAGTTACTTGAGTGTTAAATGTCTTAAAACAAATATATATATGTGTGTGTGTGTGTGTGTGTGATATATATATATATATATATATAACTAATGTTCACCTTATATGTGAACCAAGAGCCACTTGAGGTAGAGGGTGACTGAGGAGTTTGTTGTGTGAGTTGTAAGATTAACAGGTACTGTATGAGTTTGTGTTTGTGTGTGTATATATATATATATTAGTTTTAAGGTATGTTATATTTATGGTTAAATATTTGGGATAGTGCATGTTAATGTAAAAGTGGATATTGAAGTCAACACGCAAGGCATTGACTTCAATGAACACTTTTATATTTATTCATATATAATATCACATATTGAGTATTGGTGTTAATAAAATATATATATATATATATATATATATATATATATATATATATATACGATAGAAATTTCTATCATATGTATGTCATTGCTTGATCCGGCTTCTAATGCTTCAGTTTGAGCGGCTTGGTGATAGTAGTCGTGGCTCCGGGGGACACAGTCCTATGGTTACAGAGAACTTCAGTTGAGTTCCACCACGGAATATGTGAGCGAGCAGCGCTATATTGAGTCTGATTTGCTATCTCTTCGTCACCGCGGCCTGTTGGAACAGTTGGTATGGTGTTTGCTTGACAACTTAACTGTCAGGGTTTCAATTCTCGGTAGTGGATGCACACTGCTGATGAGTCCCAAATATAGGACGAAACGGCCATCCAGTCCTTTCTGCATTCTGTTGAGGTTTCTTTCAGACTCAATGAATTACTTAATTATATATATATATATATATATATAGTAACCTTTCCAATATTCTAATAAGTGCTTTTGATGATATGCTATAGAAAAACAAAAGCTAAACAAGTGTTAAATGAATGCTGATATTGTAAACAAGTCAAGTTTAGAAAAGACACAAGCTTAATTAAATTTTGTGTTCCAAACACTCAAAACTGTTCACCTAAGTGTGTTGTGCAAATAATACAAGAAGGTAACATTCTTTTTGTATACCAATTTTACTAATTCTGTATTTGTAAATAAGCTCTCGACTTGAGCAGCATGCATATTCAATTATGATACTTAAATTGAGCTTTTTAATATCTAGTGAAAAGATCAAATCCTGTTAAATACGTAAACATTTTAATTGAATTTTCTGGTTAAGACATATCTTAGCTGAAATATCAACAGGTACATATATGTGTTTATTTAGCAATAACCGTATTTTATTGTATCTTAAAGTTTTCGGCCTGACAATAAAAAAATAAATAAAAAAAACGAAAAATAAACTAAAAAAACAACTAGTTGATCACACTTTAGAAAGTGGGCCAAGCAGAACCTCTTAATTGCAGAACAGTTAAAGGGAAGTAATTCATCTACTACTACAGCATTATTAATGGTAGTGAGCTCCCTTTAATATTGCTCGTCTTCATGAAGAGCTTTTCTAAAAAACATTTTTTTCTTTGTTTTTTAATTAGTTTTCTTTTTCATTTAAACAATTTTGATTCTTTGTGATTAACAACTTGTATTTATTTCTTTATTTTAACAGAGACGACTTATTACGAAATTTCATTTGCTGAAAGATAAAAATGGTTTGGGAATCCATATCGCTGGAGGCAAGGGGTCTAAGAAGGGGGACATTGGGATCTTTGTGGCTGGAATTACAGAAGGAGGTGCTGCTCACAGGTTTGTTTCTTTTAAGTTTTTCCCCACTTTCAAACCAGTTCATCCTCCATGCCATAACTGAAAATACAGTTTAAAATTAATTTTATGAAATGATCAAAATTTATAATCACTCTTACACATGAACTAAGCTATATAAGATATATATGCTGTCCAATTTTGCCATTTTGATTATTGTTCCAGTGAAGAAGTTTTGGATGAAAAAGGTTCCTTTTAAAAGAATGAGCTCCATCATTTTTAAAATCATAAATTCTGTAGTATAAATTTTTTGTTATATATATAGTGTATTTAAGTAACAAGAATTCTTTTAAACAAATTTTCTTAATAATACTGTCATGGTCTGTCTGTACATTTTTTATTATATTTTTCTAACTTCTAAGTTGTTTTTATGCATTTAATATATATATATGTGTATATATATATATATATATATATATATATATATATATATATATATATACACACACGCACGCAGTATATTTTCAAAGTTAATTTTTGTTTTTTTTAATCGGAATACTGTCACTAGTTGTTATCAAGAATTGCATTTTTTGTCTCTTTATGGAACTGTGACTAATTCTGGTGTGTCTTTTCAAGTTACTTAAAGGTGACATCATTTACAATGGTCATGGTGAAAAAAAAAATTATGTAAAAAGATTAAAAAAAAAACTTTGGAAAGTTTACCAATTGTATAAAACAATTTAGTTAGAAGCTGGATAAACTTAATTAAAATTGGACAGTCAGACCATGTCAATATTGTTCCACCATATGTATGTGTATATATATATATATATATATATATATATATATATATATATATATAAGTTGGCACTACTATTTTTAAATATGATTTCATATTTTGATTCTCTGCTCAAGTAAAGAAAAATAAAATTTGGTGATCTTTGGGGTATCATACTATTAAATATTTCATTAACATTTTTCTGGAAAATAAAAGTATGTTATGTTTTTTAAACTAATTTTCATAGATACCTTTTAAATTTCTATTTTCAGGGACGGACGCTTAAAACGAGGTGATGAGCTACTCATGATCAATGGGGCCAGTCTGATTGGCCTTACCCACCAAGAGGCAGTTAATGTATTAAGAAATACTTCCCAGGTTGTGCAATTGGTTGTGGCCTCAAAGGTACTTGTTTGTTTTGTTTTTTTAACTTAAGTTTTTTATTTTTTTGTATGCATGTATCTGTGTATTTTTTTATTGTATAATTTGAAAAATGCAGAATGATGTAAATTGATTTGTTTTAGACCTGTTTTTGTCTTTGTTATTTAATTTGAGAATATTTGTTTTAATAAAGTAAGTTGAATTCAAATTTGCCAATGAATAGCAACATCAAATATTTTAATTTTGTTACTTTATATTTTCATTAATTTCTCCTTTTTTATTTTAACAAAATGTCACACAAAAACACAAATCTTACTTTACATTTAATAAAAATCCTATCTTTCATGAATTGAATTATGTATTTGTTATATTAAATTAAAAATCTTAATAATTTCATGAGCAAAAGATTAAAAGAAAATATTTAGTGATAGGCAAACATTCTTAGTTGTTTAAGAAAAATGATTAGTTTTGCAAATGGACTATTTGAAGCAATAATTATCCTGTAATATAACTGAGCTGATTATATTTAATGAAAGCATTACAAGTAAAAGCAGAAACAGTTTTTTCAATTGATAGCCATTTTATTTTATTCATATACACATACACTCTCCAAAGAGACTCTTCTCGCCACAAGGATTATAGATATTGTTCAGATAATAAATGTTGCTCACTGCCCTCCTTGAAGGATATTTCTAATTTTCGATATTGCAGCAGAACAGAAAACATAATGAAAGACAGTATATATCCCAAGTACCACTTGTTTGGACTGTTACACTTAGGGCAAATGTTTTAGTTCTATTAGTTCTAAGACAAAGCATTTGAGGGACAGCTTTTATCCTTGGGCCCTGTGTAAAATGAATGCTGTCACATGCTACAATTTTCAATCTATTTTAAATGTATTCATTTTTTCATTTGATGCTGTGCACGTTTTTTTTTTTTTTTTATATGAGTGTTTGTGTTGGTACACCTGAGGACTGCTGTCCAATTTCATTGTGCATTGCATAATGACAAAAAAGAATAAATAAAAATACATGTGAATGCACGCATCTGTAATCTAATGAAAAAGAAAAGTATTTATTTTACACAACAAATATTTATTTTTCAACATAATGTCATTCAATACCAATTTTCTTCATTAAGGGATAGATATGTTTGTACAACAATAAATCCACAGCATTATAAATGTGGCCAGTTTCTTTATTAATGCACTTTATTCAATAGTGAATCAGTAATGTAGATCAAACATTATACACTGAAAATTTCAGATAAAAATTCAGCTAATAAATAATAAAGAAATACTGTAAAGTTATTGGTCTGAACAAGAACAGGTTTTTAAAAAAGTTCTAATATTAGGTCATTTGTTAAGAGGGTGTTGGTGAGAAATTTTCAATATACTCTTTTGTTTGTGTTTGTGTGTGTGTGTGTGTGTGTGTAATATATATATATATATATATATATATATATATATATATATATAGGTTGGTGCAAAAATAATTTTGGTTTTCTACCATCAAATTTCAAGGTGTCTATTTCAAATTTATAATTGGAAAAAGTACTATTAGAATCAATACATTGTTGCCAAAAATAAGCAACTGTATTTATTCCAATAGGATAGAATTCCAAAGTCCTAGAACTTATGTATTCTTTGAAAGCTGATTGGTTGTTGAAGACACTTCTTGCAGAAAATTATAGGTATGCTTTGAAAAGTACAAGTTACTCGCCAGACTTCTCTTTGAGTGATGCAGGTTTATAGCCTAGTTTATTAAACTTCTGCAGAGTCATACAGTCAGGTGTTGTCATGGACAAGTATTGATCCTCTTTGATGGTCTAGTTTAGTGAATAAGTTTTTAAAAAAATAATGACAACTGTAATTATTTCTGCACCAATATGTATAATATAATAAATTAACATAAAAACAATTTCAGTCCAGTTAATCAATTGCATAAAAGAAATCGATAACTTAAAAACTCTCAAGTGGATGTTTTTAATATTATTTTTCAAAAATATTTTCATTATGAACTGAAGCTTTACATTTAATTTAATTTTTTTATTTGATGCTTTTTGCATTTTCAGTTCTTTTCTAAAAATGTTATTCCTTATAAATACTTTAGCTTTAATCATCAGGATAAAATCAATTAGATATTTGAATAAATAATCATTTATATTTTGCCTTTAATAGATTTTTTACAAGGATATAAATAACAGCATTATCTCGGTTTGTTTCAGATCTTAAATTTTAAACATTTCACATTGGGGTTTGAAATTCTGTTCCAAAAATAAAAATATTGATTTTTTTCCCCCAAGCAAAACAATAGAGCCGCTAGAAAGCAAGAGCTTACTGAGTATTAGAGAATATAAGAAAAATATACTATTAAGGAGAGAGAACAATAAAAAAAGAATTTAGAAGACACAAGACAACAATTGACATTGGATTTAAATAATTCAAGATCAAAGTTGACTGGAAAGCAAGAAGCCAGAAGAGTTCCACAAGTGAGTAGTGCAACAGAAGAATCTTTTAGCATAGAACTTACAGATACATGTAGTCATTTCAACTGTAAAATGAGACCTTGCCACCAATTTAGAAGTGTGCTTAAATTCATAAAGTCTAGATACCATAGCGGAAAGTTCATCAGAATAATTACCATAAAATTAGTTATAGAAAAGACACAGGAAAGCTACATTATGACAATAGGACTAAAGCTGAGATGCCAGGTTAGACCAATAACATTGCAGATTCTTCTTTGGATTTTATCAAGAATCTCTAAATATATAGCAGGAGCACCAGACTAGATGTGGCAGCAATATTCAAAGCAAGGATGAATGGTAGATTTTTTTTCTATGGCTTATGATGAATTTATAAATTCATCATAAGCCATAGAAAAAAAATCTTTTGATATAAGAATTACAAATTTTGTTTGAAGGCTGAGAACTTCTCAGCCTGACCCACTTCCTAAAATCTGACCAAATATCAAAATTTTTTTTAAATTCCTTTCTTGGTCAGACTGAGAATTTTTCAGACATTCATATTTGATCTGAATTTTATTAACATGAAAAAGTAACTTTAATATAATTATTGCTATATAAATTTTTTGTCATTGTTTTTAACTTGATATATAAATAAAATAATATTTTTACTAATTAAAGTCTAGCACTCACCCATGATGTGAATAAGTAAATTTAGAACTTGATTAAGATAGCTGAAAGCTGAATTCTCTATAACAAACTATAAGTTATTAATTTTTTACCCAATTTAATAAATCACAATACCTCCTTTCTAGTTTTGTATTAAGTGACAAAGTGAAAGTCTTCTTTGCTTTGGGTTTCTAAATAAAAAAATAATAACTTTATCAAAAGAAAATGTTAACTTTAAACTATATAATTCTATAATTATCGTAATTTCCGCGTATAAGGCGACCTTTAGATAAGACAAGATAAAAAAATATAGCAAATTTTCATGAATCTTTTCTTTATTACTATAAGTGTCTGTTAACGTTGCTTGTGTGTTTGCCAGAAGTCATATAGTGGGTGAAAAAAGATAGGAATTTATTATCATGTAGGAAGCAGGGGGTGAGAAGGAAAGGAAGAAAGAAAACTGCTTTCCCTTTCCACCTTCCCATGATTGCATGCATGCTTATATTTCAGCTTTCTTTAAACAAACAATATTTTAAATATTATTATTTCAACTTTTTTCAAACAGACAATTTTTTAATGTTGAAAGCAACTTCAATAACTGCAAATGAATGTATTTTTAAAATATCTCTACTTTCACAAACTTAATGTAAACAGTAACACAACAAGGTTGACCCAACAGGTCACAGGTGATCTAGTTTATCCTATACCTGTAGTATTAGATGACTGCTTTATTGATTATATAAAGATGATGTTGGTACTTACTGTATCCTTAGAAATTCAAAATAAATGAGATATCAAAATTAATTCTATATCATGATTTTCCTACACACATCCCCTAAAAAGGAAACCATTGTTTTGTTTGTGATCTTTTGTGAATACTGATTCTTCTTCCTCTTCTTTTTCTATTTCTAAACAGCCTCATGTACTAATGGCCATTTACTTATACATCATTGACAATCACAAAATACCACTAATAACAGTATGATAATGTATGCTAATAGTACATTCCACTTTTATTTAAAGTTTAGCGAAAGATAAAGGTTAGTGTGAATGCAATCATAACTCAATGTTTGGATTTTCTCAACTGAGCTTGCATAGATACAAGTTGATTACATTGATATGGAATTATTCTTTGAATAGGCAATTTATTATGTAGTTATATCAGTAATATATAAGGTAGAAATGGTTTTATTACTTTTATTATCCATTTATTTGATAATGTGAATCTTTTCATGTATGTTATTGGTTAGCGCACTGAGGCCGGGATTAGCTTACTGACAAACATCACTCAGAATTTAAGGTTTCTTTTTTAGAATTGTAGTATAAGACAACCCCCAATTTTAAGTGTGATTTGGGGGATTTAAAGATCGTCTTATACGGGGAATTATACAGTATTTATTTTGCAAATATATACGGAATTAACATTGCCAATATTAAAAGCCTTGAGTTTTATAATGTAAAAAATAAAACTTCAGTTTAAGACATCTGAGCAATAGTCTTTATGAAATGTTAAGTTGGAAATAAATAAAAAGAAAATCTATCAAAAAGAGAAAAATAAAATATATACAAACATTCCTCTGATCTTTTCTTCCCATATTTCTTCTTTATTTTATTTCTTTTCTTTACTATTATTTTTCAGCTCCGTAAATCTGCTTCTATAGCATCTACCGCATCATCAGCGATGTCTTATACGTCATATGACGGTCATGATGGATCCACCATATCTGTAGCCCCCCTACCTGAAGTGGTGGCCCAGACACCATCTGGAAGTGTCATGAAGTGGGATGAATTATTTGAGGTGAGAACCCCTAAAAAGAAACAGTAAATTCACCATTCTCAAAGCAAAATGTTTAAAGTGTTAAGAGAAATTCTCTCCTTGCACAAAGATTAACTTTCTGCCTTGCAAGATTCAGTGAGTTTTCAGGTCTGTCTTATTTCACCAAATATGTACATATAAAAAAAAATAAAACTTTATTACACAGATTCATACAGTATCTATTTGTTGTGGCGCCTGTATATAATTTCAATGAAAGTATTTACAAAAATATCTAGTTTCTTCTGGGTTATGCACTAAAGAAGGCAAAAGCAAGTGGTTAAATTAGTCTAATAAACTTAAAAACACTTTCTTTATCATAATAGATGTGAGTTAAAAAACTTTAACTTGTTCAATGCCTTATTTTCTTTAGAAGATTAAATTGATAAATGAAGATTCAACATTAAAATATTAATCCTGCAATAAGACTTTTCTCAACCTCAAACCTTTCCCAAGGGAGACAACAAAGTCAGTCTAAACACGAACAAACTTTCTTCTTATTTAACTCGACTATTTTTCAATTTGTGTTTTTGAAAGTATCTTTCTTTCATTATTTATTTCTAGACAGTGGCTTCAACTCACTTATTAATGTTGTTGTTGCTATTATTACTGTTGTTATGAGTTTCATAATTTTTTCTGGATGTGTGGGTGGTGTAATGATAAGCAGCTCGGAATTAAAAATTGTAGATCCCAGTTCAAATTCCAGTTAGGTTCATTACATTCACTTACACACAATTACCCTTGAGAAAAGTATGAGTCCATCACGTGCCCTCATCTATGGGTTAAATAGTAGGAAAAATCATTGTTATTCTCAAAAAATTGTTAATGCAATATTCATTTGCAAACAAAGAATTATTTTTACAAAAATATGCTTCAGCTTTAAATAACCCACAAAGGGTTGATAAGCCATGAAAAACAATCATTCAGTAATTTTTATACCATGTTGAATCTCTATACATTGATGATTTACTGTTGAATATGTTAACATATAAAGAATTATTAACATACTAAGATGACCAAACTCCACCTGTATTGTTATGTTGAAATTGTTGCCTTAATATTTTGACCAATCTATTCTACAGGTGAATAATTCATAAGAGTTTTATTTTTCCTTTCAAAAAACTGCCAACAGAGGAAATTCTGTTATGAACTTGTTGCAGGGAGAAATGTGAAAAGGAACCTATGTTTCTTTTATGGATTATTCACCTGTAGAATAATTCAGTCAAAACATTGTGTTAATATCCTAAACACAAAGGTGTTTGGAACGTATAAAAACTTACCACATGAAAACGGGCCTCCCTCCCCCAACATTTTGTAAGGAAAAATGAAAAAGAAAGCCTAACAGGTTTCTCTTCATTTATCATCATTATTGAATAATGTTTGTGCATGTGTATAATTTTTATTTATTTGTTTTTCTCAATACAATTGTTGATACTTTCTTTGCAGAAATTCAACAAGACTGGCTTGGATACTTATTACTCAGGTCATACAATGAAATTTGGACCCCCTCAGACAATTGTGGTCAATAAGGGGGCTCGTGGAAAGGGGCTGCGCTTCAGTATTGTAGGTGGAAAAGAGAAGAATATGGGGATATATGTTAGGCGTATACTTCCAGATGGATTAATAGCAGAGGACGGTAGACTTCGGGAGGGTAAGTAAATATCACTAGACCCTGACTTATTTTTAATAATTCTATTGTTTTATATAGAGAATCAAATAATTTCGTTTGTTGAATTAACAAAACTTTGTTAATTTCAATAGATGTTCTTAATATTTTCTCTCTCTTCCTTCACCAATAATCCTGCACAATAATCCTATATATTAATGCTGTTAATTTCTACCTGTCTTCCTACATAAAGTGTACCTCACACTCCAAATGAAAAACATATCACCATGTTGGCTCCCACATGATCTTCCAGTGGGTTGTTTACCAATTTCTTTTCTATAAGGATTATTGGGAGTGGGATGCTATGATTAATTGCTTATGAGATCATGGTACACCAGAATCTCATTTTTTTTCCAAAAAAAAAATTTCAATATTTTTTATTTTTTTGTCTTTTATTTCATTTTCACTTTGACCCCAAAAAACAACAGTAAAAATCCCATTTTTTATTTTTACATACACAGAGCTGTACCATGCATTCGGGTATACTAAAAGATTGAGTAAACAGAAAATTTAATTAGCAAAACATTATGGAATATAAAAAAAAAGTATATTTAGGAAACCAAAATAATGCCTACCACCAGTAAAATAAACACAAGATATCTAATCTAATAGAAATTACATTCCTAATAAGTAAAAACATCATATTCCTAATGTCTGACTTCTTGAAAAGCTATGAAAGAAAAATATAAAAGCACGTATTGCTACAACACTAGCAAAAGTTAAATTGATTCTTATTTTATGTCTCTCATTGAAATTCTCAAGGCAAAGGAAAGGATTACCTTCACATTCAGCACAAAATGGATTTACATTTTTTTTTTTTTTTTATCAGCTTCCTTTGCACTCATTGTTTTCCTCATTTCACTATAACAGGATTTAAGATATAGTGTCAGGACCCTGAGACAATAAGGGAAATTAGGCTTGGGAGCCAATGTGTTAAATAAGGTTTCACCAACTACAAAAGTTAACAGGAATAATAATAATAATAATGACAGCAAGCCGCTACATCTGTTTTTCAATTGTATCCCTCCTTTTGTTTTTTTTTACCAATTACTTTTCTTTTCATTTTTCTTTGGGTTTCTCATTTATTCTTCTCACCTTCTTTTTCTGCCTTGATTCTCTCATTTCTGTTGTCATGTGGGAATATGATGGTGCCTTTAGGAATGTTGGTTCACTGTGTCATGCTAGACAATTTTTCTCACCGGAATCTATTTTACACTTTTGTAAGTTTACCATTCATCCAGGCATTGAATATTGCTGCCACATCTGGTCTGGTGCTTCTGCTATATATCTAGAGGTTCTTGACAGAATCCAAAGAATGTACAATGTTATTGGTCCTAACCTGGCATCTCGGCTTCAATCACGTCCCCACCACCGTAATGTAGCCTCTCTGTGCATTTTTATTAATATTCCCATGCCAATTGTTCTGATGAGTTTTTCTCTTTGGTACTTCAACTTCACAAATTTAAGCACAGTACGAGATTGGCAGTTAGGGCTTATCATTTTACTGTTGAAATTGCTAGATGTAACCATAAGTTCTATGCTAAGTTTCTTCTCTTGCACTTCTCACTTGTAGAACTCTCTTCTGGCTTTTTGCTTTCCTGTCAATTACAATCTTAAAAACTTTAAATACAACATCAATCATCATCCTTGGTTTACTTGAATTCTGTTCTTTTACTGTCTTTTCTCCTCTATAATGTTTTCTCTGTTTCTTTCACTCTCAGTACTCCCCCCTCCTTGCATCTTAGAGACTTTATCACCTTGCTTTGGGTGAAATGATTATATAAGTCTACCTATCAATACTAGCAATATACATAAAATTATATCATTTAACATATATGAACATGAACCATTCTTGCCAATAAAGTCCTCAATATTTGATGAGAGCAATAATTATTGACTTAGATATAATACAGTTTAATATTTATCGATGTTGACTCTTATTGAAAGTCTCAATGAGTAATTCAGAAAATTAACAAAACTCAGTCAATCTTGATAATTATTGATGGTTATATCTAATTCAATATATATATATATATATATATATATAGTATAACACTTTTGACAGAGCATACAGATATACCTTGTCAAAATGAACAGGTACACAGCTTCAAAGCAGAAATGCTGATCTATATATAAATAAGTCCATCATTTTTTATGGGTACTATACTAGTATGTATTAAGCTATTTAATCTCTACTTGTATTCAGAAATAATACCACACAATTAAAAAATATTTTCTTTGTTCATTTATTGTTGCCACTTAAAGTGTAGAATATAGATTTTAATAACATTAATACCTGTTAACATTACACTTATTAATACTTTGATAATGTTTTACATTTGTTCCCACAAAACAAAACGGTATGTCAAAAGTAGGCTTATTCCCTTGACACTGCTGTATACTTTTGACACTTGGCAATGTTTATTGTTTTAAAAGATGATTAGAATTTAATAAAGGCCAAACATATGAAAATGGATTTATACATTTTCTTTATTCTTAAGAACTGACAACAAAGAAATTATACACTATTTATTTATTAGATTGAATAAAAACTTGTTTTCATAGTTATTTATATAATGGTAAATAATAAATATTGCATTGTAGTTCATTTACATATTTTTGTAATTTTCTAATTTTTATAAATTTCTGAATAAAAAGATTTCTTTCCAAATTTCTTTCTTTATAAAAGATAAACAATAAATATTGCATTGAACTTGGTTACTATATTTTTATAATCTTGTAAATAAACATTGCTGAGGGAGTCATGAGTGTATACAGTAATAGCAGTATCGAGGGAATAATCGTTCTTTTGATACACTATATTTTTTATGGGTACAGTGATTAAACATTGCCAATACTTCTTTGTAATTGTTTTAAATTCATAGAAATACAATTTCTAAATTCAATTAATTGCAATGATCATCCTTGTTTATTGTCACTGAAATGATTGGATGTGTTAGCCTTGTGAACATTAACTCTTCTGTTAAAAATAAATTTGCATTTTTTTTTATGTTGTACCTTAATCCTGGATTTTTTATTATTGACCTTAATCTTTATTTTACACTTTCTACATATTTTCTAAGCTTGTATCATTTAAAATCAAAGCCACTGTTTTAGCAGTAGTATGAGAATATTTTGCCAAACATCACTCAATCACAGATATTACTGTTATATACTATGATGACATTAATTTTATACTAAGGCTATGTTCCTGTATAATAGAAAAAGGTATATTTTAAAATTTGGTAACAGACAACAAACTTGGTGATGGAATTGCATAACATGAAAAGTGCATTTAATTTTTACTGCAGTCATTCAAATAATGCCAGAAATTATTTAATGTAAGCTTAATATGCTTATATAAACTGTATATTATTCATATTCTAATAAAAAAAAATATATGAGCTACAAGTGTGCACTGAAAAATTTTCAGCCAAACCAAGAAACCCTCCAAAAGAAAAAGAAAAAAGATCTTATGTTGGATCAGATTTTAGGAAGTAGATCATCAAAGAAAATTTTGACCCACCAGTATACTTATATATTATAGTGTATATATGTATAGCACTTATCAGGCTGTAATTAGGAAGATGATCTTGCTGGCCAGGCTGTTCCTATTTGACTATATTTCCTTTCTGTTGTTAAATAGGCAAAAGAAATCTTACCTACATCTCTTTTCTGCTATTGAGTGGGACTCATTCAGCAAGTGAACTCAAAAAATAAACATAAAAAATGAAAATAAAAAAAAAAACACCACCTAGTCCAACTTCTTTAATCCGCCTCCCTTGGGACTAGGCCACTATTGGACCAGAGAAATCAACCCCTAAACACACACACACACACACACACACACACACACACACACACAGAGAAACCCTATATAAACATAGTCTTACCAGCTCATTCCACATATTGCTGTGAAAGAAAGCTTAAAACAGGAAACAATCATTAATGCTCCCAAATAAGATTTTTATTGTTTCATGCAATCAAAACTTTTCTGGCTTTTATTTTCAGCAAAAAAAAATCTGCTCCTTTTGTTTCTTTAAGTGATACACAGTGTATGATCCAATACCATATTACTCACACAAAGTCTTTACAGACATTTCCACAGTAACTTCATCCTTTTAAGCAGAGATAAAGATTTATGCTTATGCTTCTTACCTCTGGCAACATCATCTGTACTTCCTGTTCTCTTGGGTGGCATCTTGAATGGGTAAATATACAGAGATATATAAGAAATGAGCAAGACTGTATTGCCAAAACACTTCTGTGCTATCAGCTGTAGACAATGTGTGGCACTGCCCTTGTAGCTGCTCAATGAACTAATGGCTGCTGATTCAAAGCAGTTCCAGACCATGGAATTTGTCAGACAACGAAGTGCCAGATTAAAGAGGTCAGACTGTCTGACCTCTTTAATCCGGCACTTCATTGTCTGACAAATGTCACTTGGTAGTAATCACCAAAAGAAAGGGAAACAACTTTAATTCCCTACAAACCCTAACTTAGAATGCCCTGCCTTTTTGTGCCCACTGAGATAACAGTTTGAAATTGGAGAGCTGAATTCCAGTCGGGTTCGTTATATTCAATTACACGCAAATACCTTTGGAAAGGTATGAATCCACCACCTCCTCCCCTAGCTATGGGTTAATTAGTAGGACTTGTATTAATAAATTATTATCTCCCCCAAATTCTTACAATCTAAAAATATTTTCTGGCTTTAAATAACCTGCAATAGGTTGATAAGCCATGAAAAACAAATCAATTTCAGGTGATCCCCTGATCTAAAAACTACTGTACTCATCAAAAAGAAAAAAAGCTGAGAGGAATTTTAAAAAAATAAAAGTAAAAAAAACATTCATTTTTATTGACATCTATTTATATTCAATTAACCTGTCTCATGCTTATTTCTCTCTGATATTCACAAGACAGTAATTGCCTCATCATCTTACAAGCTAACAACCCCCTACAAATATCCAGCCCCACCATTGATCACTTATCATATAAATTATCCTTTCCCCAACTTTATCTTCCCAGTTGATTCTTTCAGTTTTTCTCTTAACATACAGTTCAGAGCAATCCAGAAATAAGGGTAGAGAGAATAATACTCAGATTGTCTTTCAGTATTTTATGCTTCATTTTGTGATTCATCCACCTTATCTGTCTTTGACCTGAACTCTAAAAATTGTGGAAAATTTCTTGCCACATTTTTTGTTTCATCTGCCAACATATCATCTTTGCAGCAGTTACGGCCCATGTTACTTTTATCCTCCTTTCCCAGTATTGTCTTGGAAGATGGTGACCATGAGTTTAACTCTAAATGTTTTGGCCTTGTTATTCACTAGCTGATATTTACACAGTTCCTCGACCAAACAAAGCGGTAGGTAGTATTTATCCACATGCCCACATCACAACAGAATGTGACCCAATGTGAACTTTTGGAGGAAACTATACAAAAATTGCTCAAGCTACTTCCACTTCTGGGGACACCTCAGGTGCTGGGTAATAACCCCAACTTCTCTCCCCAGGATATGAGTATACCTTCTTCAGCACATCTCTCTATGGCTTTCCTAAATTCAACTTTAAACTCCAACACTCAGTTCCTTCATTTCATGGTTCTTTTTTCATTCTAGTTTGACTCAGAAACAGAAATTTACTTCTTTTATATGTTTTTCATTCTTATGAATTCTTTTCTGTTTTTTCTTTTTTGGGGTTCTCCTAAAATTTTTTTTCATTGCCATAGAAATATCACTTTAAATATTGTGATTAGTTATATAATTTTTGTCTTCTACAGGATATTATTTTAGTTGGATTATTAAGAAAATAAAAACAATGATATCTCTGTTAATCTAGCCTTCTTTTTAAAAAAACACAGTGTGCGATTGGTAAATTGTCGCCATTTTATATTTTTAATTTTGCATATGTGTGATTTTTTTTTTCTTTTTAATTTTGTCGACTGCACAGTATGGTAAGGTCAGTTGAGAAAAAGAGCTCCATGACACAATTCACTCCACCAGAGATTTGGAAAAAGCATGCTATACTTCTTGGCATTTGCACAGGAACCTCCAATACCAACATTTCAGAGTGTTTAGGTGTCAATCTGAAGACAATGCAGAGGATTCGGAAAGAGTTGGATGAGTCTAATGGTAATTATGAAGGTGTTTGGAGTGATCACTAGTAATGGTGATATTATGCCTCCATTCATCTTCCCACAATGCCTCAGATTCAATATGGACACCTACATCATGACTTGAGAGGGTAGTGCTGCCCTGGGTCAAGAAGGTGGCTGCTGGATGACCCTATTGTGTGGCAACAGGACTCTGCATCATGCCACACAAACAGGAGGATATAGTCATGGCTGCCAGACAATTTCTAAGTTCATATCATCCCTTACATCTGGCCACCTAACTCCCCAGACTGCAACCCTCTTGATTTTTATGTGTGGGGCACAGTTGAGTGAGAGACCAACAAAACTCATTGTAACACCAAAGATGAACTGAAGGCAATGATTATGGCAGCATTCACCAACTTAAACAAGGAGACCATCTAGAAGAGTTGCAGGAGATTCTGAAGTTATCTGGAGGTCATGGTTGAAGTTAATGGTGATTTTATTGAATAAATTTACTCTTTAGTATTTCAAGATATTTTTGTGTAATTTTGGTAAATATATCTTAAAATGAGATGTTAGTATTATTTTCATTTTTGCATAATTTAGACGACAATTTATCCATTGCATCCTGTATATTTAACAAATCTAAATTATGAACAAAAGAATTTTTTATTTTTACTTTATTGGTGCAATTTCACAATCATTTATGTCATCATATATCTCTCTCTATTCTTTGTATTTATTACAATTATTATAAATGTTCAAAGTTGAATAAACAGATGAATATGCTTACTATTGTAACCAAGCTTTCACAATGCATTCCTATGATAATACAATAATTTAAACAATTTCCTTGGTTTTATTTTTTAAATGCTTTTTATCTTATTTTTTTTTATTTTCATTAGGGGATGAAATACTCGAATTAAATCGAGAACCCTTGAAAGGTCTTTCGCATCATGATGTAATTGCAAAGTTTCGGCAGCTTGGTAAGGGGCCAGTGAGCATCACTTTTCGTTGTAGAATTTTTACTCCGTCCAGCAGGTGAGATATACTTATTTTTGTTTTTTTATTTTTTATTTCTGAGTTAAATTTTCATAACTGTACATAGGGTTCTTACGTTTATTTGGTTGATCAAACTCATTTTTGTGTTTTTTGTTGTTCCTACAATATTTTGGTTGATTCATTTTATGGCCTTCTTCGGGAGTATCCCAGCTATGGGCTAAATATTAAGACTTGTATCTGAAAAAAACATTGTTATTCTAAAAAAAAAATTGTTAATGCTATATTCACTAAAAAAAAAAAAAAAATTATTCTTACAATTCAAAATATGTTTTGACTTTAAATAACCGACAAAAGGTTGATAAACCTTAAAAAACAAAAACAAATCTGACTTCAAGAGTACTGTCATATATAAGGAGAAGGTTTCTCTTTTTGGTAATAGCAACCATTTTTTATTTTGCACTGGTGGATAAAGAGACCTCTTTTCATGCAGAATGGATGCTATGAAACATTATGGGAACAACATAAATAACTTAAAAAGTGAGTTTAATTGTCCAGATAACTTTAAAAAGAATCTTTATAATTCCAAATGTAAATAATATCTGTAATGATTGGATGTGTCCAATAGTTTGCCTTCTTTGTGTCCTACATAAATTATTAGTTTATTAATACACATAAATATAAGAAGATTAGCTACAGTTTTTTTCTACCTTGCCCCTTCATAATGTAGGTGATCATGACTCTCCACAAATTTCTTTTCTTTATTATATGTGAATTGCTCTGCATTCCTGGAAAAGATAGTGAAGTGGTTTCCTGTTGCTTCCTCCATAGTTTGAAATTAAGAGTTTTCCTTCTCTTAAAATGATTGCCATCCAAAGCTTAGAGAGCCTAGTCTAGTCTGAGATTTAACCCAGAATTCTGTGGGCAACAAGTCATGTATTTGCATCTTATGTAAGGAAACATACATTTCTTAGAGCTGTAAAGGATAGGAAGTCGTGGAGGACCTTTGAAGAGACACGGCATATAAAAGAAAATATGGCTCTTTCAATGCATTTTGATTTCTTAAGAAATGAATCATTAAGTAAAATATGACATTGGGGTTCTGTAAGAGTCTAAAGAAATAACATCTGTATTTTTTTTTTTAATAATGTTCATCCAATACAAAGCCCAAGGGCCACTCAAGGTAGATGGTCACTGTGTAGAGTTGTATTAGCATAAGAAAGGGCAAGATAATAGAAAAATTAGAGCTAACTGAGCTAATGAAAAGTCATGCTATAATTGTTGTCTTAAACAGAGCATAGTGCTTTCAAGATTGCTTGCTTCCAGAAAGTTGTACGGTCGTTTGTTGTCAATGCATACAAAACTCATTATTCTTGTTTTTTTTCCCCAACATTTTAGTTAGATTTTTTGTAATTTTAAGTGACCTTTGATTTGCAATTTCCTCCATCATCTGAAATATCACATCTTTTTTTTTTCTTTCCCAGCTCCGGTGGTAAAACTCCGACCGGTTCGCCATATGAATCTCCTGAGGGAAGTCCCGTGTCGACCCCACGGCACACCCCTCAGAACAGTGTCACAGACCTAGAAAGTCTGGGTCTGTCAAACGGCCAGTCGTCGCCAAGTGCTACCCCAATGCCAGCTGGTTGTCGCCCGTGTTACTCAGCAGTTAGTACAACTGAGAGGAAACACCTGCATCCTTCTCGTGGCACCTTGCTGCTTGCATCATCATCTTCATCGACCTCATCTCTCCGTGGAACCCCAATCCCAGTCATTCACCAGCAAAATATAGAAGACACTTCTCAAATGGACAGTTCAGTCACACATTACCCTGTATCAAATATATTAGAAATTGTTCTGCAAAAACGTAAGTTCTTTTATTTTCTTTTAAAGCGATTAGTTCATTCATTTGCATGTTTATACAAGATGCCTGATGATGAGTGATACTGGAGATTGAATAATAGCAAGTCTCTTTTACACTTCAGAACAAAGTTAACAATTTTTTTTTTTAAATCACTGATTTACTAAAATCTTTATTTACAGATCATGACACCTATTAGGGAGATGTGATTAAATATACTTAAATGTTAAAAAAAATATTCAGTATTATTATTGTTTAGGTAATAAGCATTATAACATATCACAAATAGCTACATTGTGGAAAGAGCAATTTTCAACAATATACACATTTTTTATGTATTTATGGTTATTTTTTAACTTTTATCAAAAACAAAATTCTTGTACATGTAGTTATGGATAATATTATACATTAATTACTAATTTTTTAATTAATAACTATTTGTGCTCAGTTGTTGACATTAATAGCTATCTGCTGATGCGTTAAAATTTTGGAATAATGCAATAATAAAAATTTAAATTTCATCTCTCTGAAAGATGTCGCGATCTGTTAAAGCAAAAGGGTTAGAAATAAAACACATTTTTTTTGTTTTCATGTAACTTCATGAAGGAAGAAAATCTGTAAGTTTTAAAAAATACTGACTGGCAGTGTTGCTAGCAAACTACACATAAAACATAACTAGTGTAATTAGGCGCAAATCATTCTTACATAGCTGATGATCACCATGTCAATCTGTTAAGTTATTTTAAATTACTGTAATGACCGTATCTGAAAAAAAACAAAAACAAGTTAAATGTACGTGTCCCTAAAGTCTGGACACATTGACAAAAATGCATATTTTGAAGAAATAAAATTTTCAACATTTTATTGAATTGGAATATTAACAAATAACATCTTCAATATTAGTTGTAATGGAAAGGTTGATGTGCTTTGCAAGCAACCATGTTTAATCTGTGGCAATAAAAAAAAAATATAGTTAATGAGATTTCCTATATGTCCAGACTTTAGGGACACTCTGTAGATACACCCAATACTTTAAAAAATGGTATTTTTATCAATTAAATTTGGGGGAAAATTCAGCCAGATATAACCAAAAATTGTTAATTTAGCAACCCTAAATTATTGTACTGTCTCAATTTTGCTCTTTCTTTTGCTTTCTTTGTGCAAAAATGAAAAAAAAATCCAATTTAAATCAACAAAATCGACAACCCTGCTGCAGAATCCAGTTCAGTTCTCTGTACAGTCTCAACTCTCCCCAGATCTCCAATTCCTCCAATCTTGCTTCTAGTGTTTTTCTTCTTCTTCTCAACCTGTGAAGGTCATTTGTTAGATGTAGATCATCCCCAGATTCATGGGAAAGAATGGACCATTGCCCTATTGCACTGTCCCAGTGTGTGTTGTTAGGGGTGGATGTGAGACGTTTGAGCAATCATGTCTCTCTTTGATTCCTGATCGACCAAGGGTATTTGCATAAGTGAATGTACCAAACCAGACTGAAATTTGAACTCAGCTCTCTGATTTCTCACCCTGAGCCATTATCCATTACACCACCTGCACATCCAAGTTTACAGCACATGGTATTCCCAAGCAGTAGTGTGTTTAGCCTGGTACAAATACGAGTTAAAAAAAATTGTCTCCCTTAATTCCTAGGCAAATCCATAGAGTTGAACTTAGAAGACAAAATCCATTATCTTACGGTCTAGATCTAATAATATTACTATTCCTTATCATTGCAATAATAATCTTTCTCACACATTCATTTATTTATTCAGTTAGCACATCTTGCCCCATTTTGGTCACCACTCCCTGCCATCTCCTAATTGTGGTTCTTGGTGACATTCAAGGCAAAATAGTGTAAAGCCGTGCTAGTTCCTTTTGTGCCAGGGATGTTGAGGTGACCCCATCCCTCCTCTCACAAGACCTACAAGGAAGTAGGTGGTTGGAATTCAGAGTTTCCCTTCTTTTAGACTGGCAATGGTATATGGAGGTCATGTGCTGCCCAGACGACAAGCAGACCCCTCTTAGTCATACCAACAAGATCCAAAGGAATACAGGTCATTACATTTGGAGACTACTTGACTGCAGGAGTTGCTAGAAAGTCACCAGTCTTAACAGCCAACTGCCTTTGGGGCCCCACTCCAGGTTTCATGGCAGTGAATCCATTACTGCCATGATCTTTTCCATGTTTTGGATATGACTGCAAGGTAGTGGAAGTTAAAGATTTTCCTTTCCCCAGATGGATTACCTTCCTGGACTCTCAAGTGCTATGTATCCGAATCTCACATATATATTTTAACTTTGATTTTCAACTTCATTGTATACATAATTATCCTTCTATTTCTTAATTTTACTTTCTTTTTTTATTTTGCTACTAGAATTTCATCACCTTTCAATGATATTTTCAGTTACACTCTGTCCACAGACAGACACACAACTGAGTTTTGCTGTGTCTGAAGACAGACACACAACTGAGAGATTAAATGTAGTTTATTCACCCAAGGGCAGATACTACACTTTGATCCCAGCCGAGAAGTGAGAAACTATGGTGATTGAGATAAAAGCACCATTTTTAAAAATATGGTATTGAATGATGGAAACTGAGTAAGGCAATTGCAAAATTCCAGTTACCATAAATAAAATAACATTGTCTGCTGAATTATTTTAAAATTATTATTAAGGAAAATTGGTTTCAGTGAGTAAATGAAAGAAAGATGGGAAGATAGTAGTGTTTAGTTGCTGTTTCAGTGAAATTGGAAAAGTTGTCAATTTCAAATTATTTCATTTGTATCCACTTCTTAAAATAACAACCAGCATTCATATTTATGATTGTTATTGTAATATTTTGTTAAAGTTGTTAAGCTCAAGTATTTAAGAATGCAATAGAATTTCTATGGATATTTTATTGTCGCAGTTCTCTTCATGAGCTTAGTTAATCATTAACTGAAGAATTAAGATTCAGAGAATATTAAAATAGGAAAACTGAAATTTTAAGTTAAAAATATTGTATTTAATATTATAATAGTGTTTATATTTGCCTTGCCAGGTCTATAATCAAAAGAAAACATTAACTTCTTATTGTCAAATTAAATCCATCAAATTTAGTCACCATAAGAAAACTGAAAACGGATCTTGGAAGAATTTTCTTTAACATGAGTTTTGCATTACTCCAAGACACAATTTCATGTTTGAGTTTATGACCGTGTAAAGACATTGACTGGCAGAGGTCAATTAAAAATCTGCCTTCAAACACCTTTATATTAGCCAACTAAGGCAATAAAAAATGTTAAGAGTTGATTCATAGCTTCAACAGAAGTTGTTTTCACACTAAAAGTATTACTGCTAATAAACTCATTCTTACTATGAAAATCAAACTTAACCTATACTTACAATTTCAATGGATTTTTTCTCTTCTCACATAATTTATATACTATAATTTAAAAGTTTTCCTGATTAATTAAATGACTCAAAATGCATTTACAACTTTGTGTCAGTATGTATCATTAACACAATCAAATATGGTAAGAAAGTATAAGTTAATTGGTCAAAAAATGACATGAGAAATTACAGAAGGAAAAAAATGAGTAAAATATTTCTACATCAGTAGAGAGTTTTACTTTCTGTCTTTTAATGGGAGAGGGTAAATGAGGAAAAAATGTGGGGGGAAACTAATATAAAAAAAAGACAGAATGAACCAATGAGCATACATTCCTTAACTAAGTTAAAATGGATTTTTTAAAAAATCAATACTATTCTACCTTAACTTAGGTTGGGCTGACAAGTCATTCTCAGAAGCAAAAAATTCTTTTAACCAGTAACCTCAAGATACCACTCAAAGTTAGCCCCTCTCACATCACACAGCATTAACCTTTCATCAAGGATTCTCTTTCACTCCCAACCCTTATCATAAATGATGGTGCGGAGAAAGAGGCAAATTGACATGGACTGACTTCTGTAGTATTGTCCATATTATGATTTGTAACATGCTGAGTGAACACAGAAACATTGATTTCAGTTCACCAGCCAGGTGAGGCATGCTTTATCATTATTGAGGCATTTCAACCCAGGCACCCAAGGCTATAAGTACTGATACTCCTTCCATGTCAAGCCAAGCCCTTTGATGAGATTATCTTGCAATAGTCCCTTTCTTACTAATATCTGATAATTTGCTGGTAAAATTCTCAAGAAAGGAGGTTAAGCAGAAGTGATTTAATATATTTTTTATCTTATTACTCAAAAATTGTCACATCAGTTTGGGGACTATGCTATGATTGTTTATATTGAAAGTGAAATATTGTCTTTCATTCCTGTATTATTTCTTTTACTTTGCTTTTGGATTTTAGCGGCTGCTCGAAGTCTTGGATTTGGAATTGCTCGTTGTAATGGCACAAACTGCATCCTTGTAAATGACATTAGCAAAGGATCTCCTGCTCATATTGATGGACGCTTACGGTAAGTAACAGCTATAACCAGAGTGAAAAGTTTGGCTATTTAGCACTTTTCATTTACATATTGCACATTTACTTTTTTAATTGGGGAAAGGTATTTGCAGTAAAAAAAAAAAAAAATAAGAGTAGATAAATGTTTTACTGTATCATTTTACTGACACTAAATTTCAAAATAAATTATAAAACTTCATTTTTTTTAATTTTTTTTTTTTGAGAGATTAACTGTTATGCAATATCAGTCTTCTTATATGTCTGTGAAGCCTGGACAATCTCATCAGAAGAAGAGACTTGAGGCAACAGAAATTTGGTTGTAAAGAAGAATACTGAGAATCATATGGATTGAGTTTTAAGGAAAGTGGAAACAAAAAGAACACTTATACTTAGCATTAGAAAGAGATAGTTGGCCTAGGCCACATAATGTAGAAAATGGGCTTAGAGAATTTGACACTCACAGAACAGATTGAAGACAAGATGGATAGAGAAAAACAATCTACTTAATGAGCTTGTGTAAATAGTCAGTAGAGCAGGGATTAAGATAGTGAAAAGACAAACTTTAAGAATTGCATAGGATAGGAGAGCCATGATTACAGGAGGGTAATCAATATAAAATATCATTTATTTTCTAAGAGGATCAGATAAAAAAAAAACACAAAATCAAGAATCTTCAAATATTAACACCTGAGTTAGCTCCTTAACTTTTTATTTTGTGGTGATGTGCTTGCTATGTAAACACACACAGTGTCTCAGTTATATTGCTAAAAGATCAATGTGAACACTTGGTAAATATTGTGGGTAAGTCATTGTGAATACATAAATAGTTGTATACTAAATTTTGTCACAAAGCTAAAAAGGTGGACCTAATGATCAGGAGTAAGAATCTGCAAATTTCACTCATTAACCATTACATCACAGTGAGGTACCCTTGACAATATAAAACTATATAGTCAGATCAAGAGTCCAATTAAACCAGTTCAGTATTTTGATATTGTGTTTCTTTATTTCAGGAAAGGTGATATTTTACTTGAGATTAATGGGAAAAGTACAGCTGGTTTGAATTTGTTAGATGTCTACCAGTTGTTACAGATGGTCCAATCAGGGAGTGTATCCATTGTTGTACAAAGGCCACAGACTTATATGGTAGGTAACTTTTCTTTGTATACTTTCAAATTTCACCCTTTTATAACAGACAGCATCTGAATGTGCTTTTTCCCACCCTTTAATTCTACGTTCTAGGATAAAGTGTTTCATTTGAATATTTAATAAAGAGGGTGGTTGAAATAAGGTTTTCCCGGCTGGATTTTTCTTCAAAGAAGAATAAATGTTCATCCTGAACCATCTATTTGAATTTCAAAGGGGGTCATTTTATATTAGAATATTAATTTTCCTGTATGAAATAGTTATCTCCCTTTTCTTCATCAGCTACTGTGCTCCAGTTTTTACATTGCAATAAATTCTCATTGTTTATGGCCACAAATTAGTAATCTTGTAACAGCAGCCTTACTGTGAAAAAGAAATAAAAAAAGTGAAAGTGACAAAACAACAAATGAAGATAAGATGTGGTTGAGACAAGTAAGTTTTATTTCTCTGTGATTTACATTTGAATCATTTACTTGTTCTGGAGTATTGTATAGCAGTTGTGAAAAACAGTTTATTTAGGGTATAACCTAAGGTAGTAGTCGAAATTGACATGTGGAGAGAATCAACATGCATTTGTAAGAGCATGAGAAACTTAACGCAGGTATGTAGTCCTTGAGAGTCTCTACTGTTGCTGATTTTGTCACTGGCCAAAGGCATCCCTGTTGATGTCGCCTTGGCAGTCAAGTAGTCTGCCGTGGTGTTTGTCACTATTGCCAGCCAGGTTGGGTCTTCCCTTGTGGATGAAATCACTGTTGGCTTTATAGTGAGTCAGTGGTTTAGCAACAACTGCTGTGAAAATTGCATTGGCCTTTTTCTGAATTGTCAGAAAAGATGTTATGACCCTGGTATTTTGGGGTGATATTTTGGAAATGGTTGCTGTTTTTGTCATATGAGCTGTGGATGTCAGAGAGAGCATTTCTGTTTGAGTTGAAGAATTGAGGTTCTGACTAGGTACGATAAGTTCTATCCTAACTATTGCAGTGTATATGCCTTTCATAATACATGAAATAGCTTGATAATCTGGGTATAGAAAGAAACTTAATCCTAGGTGTTAATTATCCCCCTTGATCTGGAGTTGTTGCCACCATATTGGTTGACACTGGCTCTTTGTAAGAAGCTAACATTATAGGTACCTCCACAAAAAACAACATTTAAAAATGAAAAATCTTTCTTGAAGCTTTTAATTTAGTTTTAATTTCCAGCTAGTATTTTAAATTTAATATTTCCAAAAAGCAAAATACATTACTCTATTTCAAAAAATAATTTAAAACTAATTTAAATTGACTGGAAGGAGTTTTTTTTTCTAAAATAGCTGATTAGCGCCCTTTTTTAGTTGTCTTTCATCATAATGTAATTCTCTTTATTAAAAAATCTTCCAAAAATAAAATATACTTTTCTGAAACTTTATTTGAGGAATATTAACTGATTTAAAGTATAATTAATCTGATTTGAAACAAAGATTATTTACTTTAAGTTTAAAATATTGCAGAAATGCATTTTTTAATCCAACAGTATCTGTTTTGATGTGTTGACAGACTGATGGCAGGTTTAATGTTGTTCTATGGAGACTTTATCTGTAAAACATAATTTAAGAAAATGATGCTAGTGCCATTTTTATATAATTTTTTTTAAGTTCTCAGTAATCTTAAAAATTTTGGAAAATATTCTCCATAATCTAATTTTAGGAATGTTGACTTTAAATTTACTACATCAGAAAATAATGGTGATGGCTAATGTTGTGTATGGTCGCCCATACTTACAAAAATGGGTAGGTTTATACACATAAAAAAAAAATTCTTTAAAAATCTTGTTGTTTGATTTATATTAAGCTTTTCCATTTATGATTAGTAAATATAATTTTCACTTAATAATAATACAATCTAAAAGGTGGAAATTTTTTTCTTACAACAATAGTGTCCCTAATATATCTCATTTATAAAAGCAATTAAAAGCTTTTCTAATTAAATAATATCATAGTTTTATTGCATTTTTTAATTTTATGATTCAGAGCAGATTTTTAGTAAATGGTGTTCTGTTTGACAAAACAAATTGATAATTTCAAGGTGTCCTGCTTTTAACTAATTAATGAATAGTCTGAAATTTTAATTTCTCAAAATTTCATAAAATTAAGTAACAGATGAAAAATAAAAAAAATTTTACTAAGATTTTCTCTTAAATTATTTTTGAATTTTTTTTTTTTAATTAATTTGTGAATATGTCCTAAAAATGTAATTATATTGACAATTATTTGATTTTTGCAAGAATTTCCAAAACAATGTGTTTAAAACCACAAAACAGATGCTAAATTTCCCATAGTAATCTTTGGCCCACAGCTAACACAAGAAAAACAAAATTTTTAACATGCTAGAAAGGATTAAAAAATACTTTGGTCATTCCCCTTAATAATAAAAAACATTTTGATGATAAAACTTTGTTTTCATCAAGTTTGGGGCCTTTTTTCAACATAGCAAAAAAGTGGAGGTACCTACTTATTAATAAATGAAAATTTGGATACTTGAATTTAAATGCAGAAATGAGGAATATGCTTTTTTTTATGAATTAGAAATTCTCATCTCTCATAAACTACAATTTTCTGTTTTTGGACTGTTGTCCTCAACTTTGTTGCTATATTCATGACAGCCATTGTATGCTCTGGCCTTCTTCAGTGATTAGAATTTTGAACTGAAGACTTTATTTTGTTCACCGGGGTAGATGGGTCTAGTTCCACATGCCATGTTTCTTCTGGATATCTCATATGTTATTTCCCTTTAACTCAACTCTCCAAGTTTTTGTTCACCTCTTCTGTAGCCAGGTATTGAACTCACAACTCTTTGGATCAAGACAATGTAAATAGTGTAAATAATTACAATACCTCATCTCAGAAATCAAATACAATTTTCTGGTATTCTTTACAAGTTAATAATCAGATTAAAACTTATCAAATTTTTACTGGATATCAAATTATTAAGTCTTCTTTTGAATACATACAAGGGTGAACTGAAAAGTTCATAGGCTGACTATGAAGGAGTGATGCTAGAGTTGTGAAATCTTGCATGCATTAATTTCAACTCTTTATTAATAACTGCACTGCGTCTTTCCATGTAAACCAACATCTGACTGTTCAAAGAAGATTTCAAAAGTAAAAAGTAGTGACTTCTCTTGAAAATGGACAACATTTAGCATTATGGTGTTATCAAGTAGCTTCAGGAAAAGGGTTTAGCTGCTAAGGACATTGCTACATTAGGAGATGACACCCCAGCTTAATCAACAGTGCAAAAGTGGTCAGCTGAATTTAGGAAGGGAAGGGAGAATCCTGAAGATGACTCAAGATCTGGAAGTCTTGTGACTGCCATCACTGAGGAAAACATTGATTGTGTTCACCACATGGTGATGGATAACAGATAATTGACTATAAATCAAATAGCCAATGCTATTAGCATATTCTGTGAGAGAGTTGAGAATTTTCTGCATGATGAACTTGACACAACCAAGGTTTCTGCTTAGTAGGTACCACATCTTCTGACAATCAAAAGCACACGTCATGAGGAAATCTGACATTGTTTCAGGCAGATCCAGTTGGTTTCCTTGAATGTTTCTTAACCCAGGATGTGTGTTGGGTTCATCGCTTTGAGCCAAAGAGACAATCCATGCAGTGGAAACACCCCTCCACACTGTCTGTTCCAAAGAAGGCCAAGGTCATTTCATCTGCAGGGAAGATGGTGGGCTCAATTTTTTGGGATGTGTTTATTATCTTCAGATGGGCCACACCATCAATAGAGAATACTATGCCAACTTGCTGGGACAGTTATGAAAGGCTATCAAGACCAAATGCCCAGGAAAATTGACAAAAGGGGTTTTGTTTCATCAGGAAAATGCCCCAGCACACAAGTCCTTAATCATACACAGAATCCTTTGAAACCGTGTCTTTGAACTGGTTGATCACTCTCCCTATTCTCCTGATTTGATTATCCTCTATTCCCCAACATGAAAAAATACTTGGCTGGGAATCAGTATCGCAGTGATGATGATGATGATATCTGTTGTTGACTTTTTTGACCAATAGGATGTGCAGTCTTCTTTGAACTGTCAAATGTCAGTTTACCTGGAAAGAAAGAAAGAGTTGAAATTAATGCATGCAAGATTTCACAGCTCTAGAACCACTCGTTCATTGTCAACCTATGAACTTTTCAGCCCACCCTCATATATTCTGAAGCTATTATCCAGTAATGTTAGCTTACAACTTTCAAATTATTTTCAACAAATAAACTTTTTTTATTTTTATTTTGTTATTCTTAGTTCAAATCTCTCTTCTTTTTCTTTTTTTTTTTTTAACAACTTACTTTTGTAACTTTTTACAGGCTGGTGAATATCACCCGACGAATGGCCCAGTTCCAATGTCTGGATCATCAACAATGAAAGTCAGTGGGAACAAGGAAGCCAGCCAACACCGACAGCTGCGACAGTCGACGTCAGCTAGTGCACTTCAGGAAAAAACACGCACCAAAGTTGCAACTTTCTTTTAAGATCTGACAATCACAGAATCATTAAATTAACTACTTAATCTATCTCCCTTTAAAGATACTAATTAAAGTTGACCTTTTTGTTTGTTTTTTAATGAAATACAAATGAAATTCAGAACCGTGTTTCATATATAGCACTCGCTTCTGATTTCTATGTTTTTCATTATTAACAACAATCGGTAAAAATAAACAATGCTACCATATGTGGCTACAATTACCATAGCTCAGTAGATTTTTTTCAGTAGCTAAGGAAAATTAATATTATATGAGATGTGGTAACTTGTTTTTGATTTTATTAATTTTCCAAGTTACTACATTCTATAATAGTTTCTAGTTTTTGGTGATTCAAATTAATTTATAATTAAATATAATGAGTGTTACTGTTGTATGACCAAATTGTATAAGTTTGAGCCAAAGGGTAAACTTATGTTTTTCATTGTTTTTGCTCAATGCTGTAACTATAAAAATCTACAATGATTATACATGTTTTCTGCTCTTTGGTCTGCGGATTTTAAGCTCATCCAGTCAATTGGTTGGATCTTGAACAATCTAGTCGCAGGTTCAAGCCTATCAGTGGACATCTAAAGTTTGAGTAAGTCTTTCACAGTTCTCTATGGTCAAACAAACACTTGTAAAATTCACAATTTCTGGAATAAATTTCACCGGAAATTAATGTTGCTTCATTTACCAATTAACTCAGTTTTTTTTTCTTAGGGTATATAAATACAGGCCCTTCATTCTAGATATATTTTTGTAGGATGTAAAGTTCGGGTAAAAAAATAAGAGGTTGCTAATGAAATAAATTGGATGAATTCCAAACTCATTAATTAATTTAGTTGAAGTGTTTCATGTTTTACACAAAAAAAAGCATCATCTAAAAAATATCTTTCTTTTTATATAGACATGGAGGGAGGGGGGCAACATATGTAATGAAGGAGCCCGCAAATTCTATTAGCCTCGTGCCCTCTTAAGGCCTAAATCCAGGCCTGTATATATCCCATGCATAATTTTAACAGCCATTATAAATTATATAAGTAAATATTATTAAGGCTATTTAATTTAGGTTTCTTTTGGAAGAAAACATTAGGGAACCTCTGCTGGTAAAACCAGTCATGATCATGAATAAATTTTTCTTTTCGCAAACAAGAAACTAGTTGCTCAGTTTCTTGAAAGAGGTAGCCATGTTATTGCAACTATTTTTTGTTTATAGTACTTATATGGGAGATATTGAATTATGTGATGGTGTTGCTGTGTGCTGTAAAAGCTAAATTTGGGTTGAGCTTCTGTTTTGAAATCAGAATCATATTGGTTCCTTTATCTGAACTCAACCTTTTCCTATTCACTTTGGCACAAAATAAATATCAATTTAACAATATATGTTCACCAGTTTGGCAAAATATGGACATTTTTTTTAAAGATGAAATATATTCCTTTTTAGTACAGTTCAAAAGCTGAATTGGTGTTTAACCTTTCAGCTAAGAAACTCACCTTTGTTAAATCAGTGAACAGGTTTTGCTTTATTGTTTTGTTTTTTTTTTTCATTGTGTCAAATTGTTTATAAATCTGACAATAAAAAGCCTTAAGTCATAGCTTTACACACCAACACCAAGATTATATATATATATATATATATATATATATATATATATATGAATGCACAAAACTGGACTTTGTGGCTCTTTTTGTTTTTTTTGTTTTTTTTTAATTATTCAAACTCATGGGTTTCAGTTCCCAAACCTTTGAGCAGAGAGTCACTTAAGTCTAAAATATTGGTCTTTCACTTTCTGTACTCGTTGCAGTTAGTACATTTGTATACTTGTAAAAGCTGTAACATTCAAATTTTATATATATATATATATATATATATATATATATATATACACACACACACACACACACAAAATTTTAATGATAAAAATTTCTATATACCTATGAAATAAAAAGGAAGAAAAAAATTTTTAAAAAATGAAAGGACAAAAACAAACCTGAAAGAATACAAGTCTTCCATTCAGAAATAAATACTACCTGATGGCAAATACAAAGTATTTGGGACACTTCTGCTGTTGCTGTTGCTGTTACTGCTGGTTATGATTATATAATTATTGCAATTTGTTTTTTTTTTTTTGTTTTTTTTTATCTTTCCTTTTCTCCTACTGAGAAACCATTTTGTGCATGTGTTGGCACAATATCTATGTTTGGATTTGCAAAGAAAAAAAGTAATATAAAGGATCAAATGAAACTTTTTCTACAACCATGTTTTAGTTTCCACTTTTCCAAGAAATTTTAAGAAATCCTGATTTACTTTGCAAAAAGGCAACAAAAAAGGGGGCTACTTAAAAACTCTTTGATATTAAAAGGATGCATTACTTTAAATAAAAGCTAATAAGTGAAAAGGATTATAATAATCAAGCAAAACAACCTACATGCTATTATTTGAAGATTGATATTTATTTTATAAACAAATATAAATTTACCATCAATACTTTTTTTTTTCCTTAAACTTTTTGAAAATTTGTATATAAACATTTTTTTCCAAAATGTCTTTTTACTGTAAGGAAAATAATTCCAGTAAATTAATTAAAAAAAATAATTACAAACGAAGAACAAAATAAAAATAAATTCTTAATTTCTGGTTTTTATATATACATGTTTTGTTCTTTTTCTTTTTTTAACATTTTTTTTACTCTTCTATAAGAATGTATGGTATTTTGATTTTTTTAAAAAATAAAACAAAAAATGGTCCCCTCCAAATAAAAGGGAAGAATCAAAAATGATAATACTTTTTTTTTTCGTTACAAATAAAATTTAAAAAATGAGAAAACACTAAAATATCAGGTGTAAAAACAAGGACCATTTCTTAGCTTTATTTATCAGATCACAACTTCTATGTTTTTACTGCAATCTTTTGAGATTTTGAGGTATCTAATTGATATATTGTCATTTTCCATATTGCAGAAATATTTACTTTTTCAATGACCTAATATTAAAAGGTTATCAAAAAAAAAAAAAACAACAAAAAAAGGAGTTTAAGTCCTTGAACCAGATGATCAACAGACATTACAATTTGACAAATTTCCTTTCAGAATAAAGGGTAACCATTTTCATTTGGTTTTAAACCATAAGAAAGCAGTTTTTAAAAACTATTTCTCATTTTAATTAACATTTCAAACAAGTTAGCTATCTTACATTTTAAAATATCTCTATTTTACAAATAACTGAATTGTTTTATCATGTTTTGAGATGAAGCATTATCATTATTCCATTGCTAATTCAAACAGATGATTATCATCATTTTTGCTATTTTTGACATGTTCTTTGGGTGAACAAAGCTGGAGAACTTAGCTGAAATGTGTTAAAAATAACAAAGATGGGGATATTAGTCTGAATAATTCATGGAATGTGATACATGAAATAAAATGAAGATAAGTCATTTCATTTGGAAGTCAAATATTTTGACTTATTTGAAGATAAAACTCTTTCTAGCTGCTTTCTCCTTCATGAATCCAAAACATTTTCAGATAATGTAACAAGCATTTTATTGTAAATAATATCAGCATTGTTGAAATTATTTAACCCTTTGTGCCCCAAAAGCAACTTAAAATGCAAATTTTCACCATATGAGCTTGTCTCATCTTTATCTATCTTCCCTTGGACCTTATTAAGTTAAAAGAATATTCTTGGGGTCGAATAGGGTCTAGGGAAGTAGACTGCCTTTTTTTAAATATGAAAAGTGCTTGGGTACATTCAATGTGTTAATCTGAACAATTTTTTTCTACATTACATTGAGTAATGCTCAATTAAACTTTGGCCTCCTCAGCCATTTAATAAATATTTTTTGATGAATCTTATATTGATCGTAATAATTTGCAGAAATTTGCAAGATGGAAACCTGGATGTTCTTATGTTGCAGAATTATTTCGGAATATGAAAGAAAACTAATTGAGCTATAAGACAATTTTAACCAGTTTTATCAATAAGAGAAAATTTGCATTTGTTAAATTTTATCTGGTACATTTGGAAACATACAATATATTTCTGAATTATTCATTTTGAGAAATGAAAAAGATTAAATCAAATTCTAAATATTTGGTTCTTTAAATGACATTTTTAAAAAAATTTGATTTTCAATGAAAACCATAAAGTTATAAAACTAGACACACAACCTTTGCCATCATAAGCTGTAACTTGGATGTCATTTCAAGGCCTCTTGAATCTATTAGAGGCCCCTTAGGCGGAGGGGAAAAACCCAAATGGATGTCTGCTTCTATTGATGGTTGAAAGACAACAATGTCCAACAGACTAAGTATCAAGTGGACAAAGTGCTGTATGGAAAAAGAGTCAAACTGACTAAATGACAAATGGACATAATGTCAAAAAGACAAACTTTCAAAAGGACAATGTTGCTATTCTAAACCTTTTATTGCTTAGCTTTGATATCATTTAATAAATAATAACCTTAAAAGTGATTAAGCGTCAGTAATAATTTATTGCAACAAGGCAGAGATGTCAAAAGAAAAAAACACAATTGTAAACCAAAGACTAAAAGACATTATTGATAGATACATCAGTACTGAATGAAAATATCTTAACGCCATTGCTCACAATCTTTAATTATATTTTGCTCATAAATAAAAAAAATAAAAAAAACTTTATTTTTAATTGTAATTTCTCATAAATAATTATAACTCTTTACCATCATTTGAATGCAGTTCCTTGTTCAAAAAATTTAGCAATTATATAGAATTTTTTTTTTTCTTTTTTCTTTTCATATGAGTTTAAAATTTAAAAATAATTATTTACTGGCAGGATACTTGCATGCTAAGTAAAAGGTATTCAATTGTAGGCACATTTCTGGTCTTTCAATACTTAGTCTGTTTGACATTTTGTTCATTTATCACTTTGTCCTTTGACACTCTATTTGCATACACTATTAATAGGTGACTGGATAAAAATTATAAATTTAATGATATATGTCAAATTTTAATATGTCAAGAGAGAGAAAAAAATTTTATGATTAATAATATGTAATCTACTGACATTCAAAGATTTTTTTTTTTTTACCAGATAATTGGTTGAATTGAGATAAAGTAAAATGCAAAAGATGTTTCTCCAATGTAACTTGGTCCTTTTAAAATGAGAGTCACAAAGAAATAAATAGGAAATTTGAAGCAAAAGAAATATAGCTGAGCAGAGTGATGATTTCATGCAAAATATTTAATTGCATGCAATACATTTAAGTTGTTTGCTCATCTCATTTTACTTGTTATGTATTATCTGTTGCTAACCCATATAATTTGCAAACTATTATGAATATCATCATCATCATCATCATTGCTGTCATCAAGACTATCATGTTTTTCTTCCCATATATTTTCGCATTTTTGGTGATGAAGGAAATTATTCACTTGATGTATGTTGTTTAGATATTTTTTCTTTCAGTGTTCTTGTATGTATTTTATACAAGCATTAATGTTATTAAATTCAATAGGCACAGAAGATCAGTTAAAACTTTCTTTAATGAAAAAAAGAAAAGGAAGGATAATTTAAACTGAAAAAGTTTGTCCTTGCATGGAGCCACATTTATAATCATCATTGCAGTTAAAATCTGACTGGCCTTGACGAACACTGTTTTATTTGAATACATTTTTGCAACATAGTATAGTGTTTTCTTATTGCAGTAAAAAAAAGGACATAGGAAAATGAGGAACAAGGAGAGAGAAAAATATATAATTACCATAAAACGGTAAATCAATAAAAAAAATTCTTATCAGGTCAACATTTTTTTTGTTTTAAATTTCTTTTTTTTATTTACCTCTTTATGGTAATTATATAGGATTTCTTTCTACCTTGCATTTTGTGTCCCTATGATATTTTAAGAAAAAAAAGTCTGTTTTTACTGTAGTAATATAAATATTTGTTATGTGAAAATATAGTACATATTCAGGAAAAGCTTTATTAAAGGAGGACTTACAACTGTGGATGGTATGAACAATTTTTATATTCTCTCACTCCCACCGAATGGAAAAATGTAAGAACATTGGAAAAACTAAATAAATAGAACTAAAATTTTCCTTGTCCATCATATTTAATGAAATATATATATATAATCTACAAAGGCTAACTGCTCAGTATTCAATAAGTGAATTTAAATTTTTACAGAACTATCAATGTCTTTATAAGCTTACTATAACAGGAATACATTAGTTACAACTGGCAAATTTTCCCCAGGCAGTTAACAAGCTAGTTAGTTGCTTTCAAACACCCCCCTCCAACTGTGACACAAGGTCAGTTTAATGTGGGGAGTCCAGGCACATGCAAAAATTGCTCAGGCCCCTTCATCCAATGTTACGTTGGAGTCTATATTCCACCAACCAGACCTCTTTAGTGCACTGAGGGAAGATGTTGCAAAAGGGTTGGAATCTCCAGGACTATGCATATCTCATTTGTTGTTTTTTTTCTTGCACTTTGTCCAAAGACAAAGGCACAAGTTGAGAGAGATATAATGTAGCTTGCCAGCCAGGAGATTGACAAACTAATTCTGAATAGAAATCTTCTAATGTTTATATTGAGCCAAATGGTAAGCAGGTTTGACAAGCCTCCTGTTGCTTATCTATTGAGTTGCAGGAGAAGAATAGTTAATTAGAGCTCAGTTCGAATAACAGCTAAGGCAATTGCTACCCATTATAATAGTCCTTACTACAGTATTGGTTGTTCGTTTCAGGTATGGTCAGGGCTGAATGATCATTTAGGCAGGTATAGGCTGCAGCCTATGGCCACTTAAGCTTTTATAAAACAATGGTTTTAATTTTCTAGATGTTATAACTTCAAAATAGTTTCAGAAAATGAAATGATGTCAATATGAGAAACTCATTTATTTTGATTTATCATCATAATACTGGTCATAAAAAAATCTGTTTTTTTTTTATTACGGTCGTATTGAAATGTGTGTTAATTTGGTTTTCAATAAATAGTAAAATATTGGTATTTCTTAAAGAATATTTTTATTGACAGACAAAAGATAGCTAATTTAGTTTATTTAAAGAATTTGCAGTAAATTTACTTCAAGCTTTGTAATTGTTACTAAAATATTTCACAAGTAAAAAATATTCAAGACAGGTGCAGATGAGTTAAAGGGTGGCTCTGAGGTGGAAGGAGGGCATAATTTATTTAGCCTAGGGGCCCCAAAGGGTTATAATCTGGCTCTGGGTATGGTAATAATATTTTATTAGAAATTAAGTTATAAGTAGCTGTAATATTTTGAAAAATAAAGTCGATAAAAATAAAGTAAAATTATTTCTGACTCAACCTGATATAACTTGGTAGCAATGACTTTTCTGAGCTTTTGGCATATAAGCAATCCTTTGCAGTACCACACAAGCAATTAAATCACTGACTATTATTAGTCTAAATATCTACTTAGATTATCATTTATTTTCCACTAATATTTGTTTATATGAACTAAGGATCAATGTATCATTAATGTTATTCAGTCTTCATGATGTCACAGAATTTTTGGAATCCTTAATAGGAGAAAGACATTCATTAAAATAAAAAGATAAAATGATTGTAATTTAGTTAATAATTTTAAAAAGAAACTGAAAATTGGTATAAAATCAGCAATTTCAAAATGTCAAACCATTTTTGATAAAAATTGGAATTTTAGTGCCAAAGTAGGTGAAAATCATTGAAATTAATAAATTTGAATTTATCATATATACTCGGGTATCATGCGACTTTTGAAGCTAATTTTAAGGGAGACGCATCATACACAAGTTATAAAATTAGTGTGTGTACTGCCGGCCCTGGCTACACTGTTGACCAAACTATATACCCATTTACGGTAACTTAGCTTCAGAATTACTTCTTCAAGGATCACATGATACACGAGTATATATGGTAAATATTTTTAAAAGGATACAGAATTCAATAACTGTGGTTAAAATGTATATATTAAAGCCGGTAAGAGTAACCATAAAGTGGTAATATCAAAAAGCAAATAAATTAATAAAACACAAAACCAGTTTGAACTCTTATCTTGAGATGTTAGCAGTATATAGATTTTAGAAGGAACTGGAAACCTAATCCAAAACACGGGATAAACCTCTACTCCTGTTCAAAAGATCAGGACAGAGTGTGAACCTATCTACTGTTGGTAGCAGAAATGTTTTAAGTTTGAGGAAGATACTTTCTTTAATCAGTTTTATATAGCTAATAGAATAAGCATTTTTTTTTTATTTGATTTACTATAAACCAGAATGTTGATTGAAGATTTCTTCTTTTTTTTTTTTCATAAGTCATGATTGCTATAATATTCTAACTTTTCTGATTAGAGATTTCTAGTGCAGTATTTGAAAAAAAAAATACTTTTCAGAGATTAAATGAATTTTATTTCTGAATTTTCTCAGAAAGATAATTCTAAATTTAAAACTGGTTGGGTTTGAGGCTGGCAACTCCAACTCATAAAAAAGGTTACTTGCTATAGAAACCACAGCAGCACCACTAGTGTAGTGAAGCTGTGGCCCTATACTCCACATGGAGTGAAGAGGACTCTCTTAATAATGTTAAATTTATATCAAATTTTGATATCAACTTAGAAAACTTTTTTATAGTAACAAAAATTGCTGATTTTCCCCAACTTCCATTGTTGGCTTGATTGTTCAAGGATAATTCCTTAATGAGACATTATCTTTTCCAAGATTTATGACAAGCTGTTCTAAATAGAATCTTTAAGCCTGATGAAAATCTTGGTTTATCATAGCTTATTCACTAATCTTATCTAGGTAAGTTCTAGGTTTGGTGATCAACTACAATTGACAAAGTCATAGGACAATAATCAAAAAGATATTTATGCTGAAAGAAAGTTTTGATATCATTGATGTGGCTCTGTCCAAATTATTTTGAACATTGGACACTCAGACATTTTATTTAGCTTAGTGTTTTTTTGTTTTTAATTTTTTTTAGGATCTCTGTGTCTTTGAATAATACTACAAAACAATTGTGTTTGTATGTAAATCAATTTCTCTATTAGTTACTAGGTTGATATTGTTCTTTTACTTGTTATGTGTGTCATTATGATACAGTGATTTAACTGTTACTTAACCTGCTTTTAAACATTTTTAACTCCTTTTATTTTGTTTTATAAAATACTCATGTTGAAAGAGAGAATAGTAGTGTATTATACTTTGGAAGGATTAAGACTAGTTTAACCAAAGTGTTAACATTCAGTGCCAAACTGCTCACAATAAAACTGAATAAAAATATAAAGAAAATGAATCTTTAAAATAAATCAATTTAAAAAAAAAAAAAACTCCTACTACCTTCTCTTTCTTTTTTTTTTTATCTGTTTTCCCCCACCTACACTTGTGTAGCCTATCACCCCTAATATCCCAAGGTTAAAGAAATCTATTGTAATGAGACATTAACTGAAGACATTAAATATTAAAAAAAAAATCAAATGAATTTTTTAATTTCCTTTTTTTCTTTATCATTTTCCTTTTCTTTTTTTTTGTTAAGAAAACAAATTTAAGACAAAAAAATGCATCTCATCTGTATCAGATGACACTTCTGAAAAATAATCATATTCTGCTTGATTACTATTAACAATATTAATGATATTTGATAATTTATGATATCCTTCTCTTTGTGTGTGTGTGTGTGTGTGTGTGAATGTGTGATATTTCCCATTATGCATGATATCATGATTAAACATTTGATAAACATATTCCCCATCCTATTATGTTGTATATCATATAACTAACTACAAACCATCCCAGCAAAAGAAAAAAGAAAAAAAAAAATTGTGTATTTGAGACTTAAAACTTGAATGATATTTAGTATCCATAATGAGATGTGGTATTTCCTGCAAATAAACAATATCTCACAATGAAATGTGGGTCTTAGAAACAAATCTTGTTTTATAAATCTTTATACATATAATCATGTTATGTTTCATATCCACCCTCTGACAATGTGATATCTCTTGTATTGTATATTAGACGTCATACTGATGCTTTTTTTCCTTTTTAAGCCTCAAAATATATGTAAGTATTATATGGAGGGGCTCTTTATTTTTTATTTTTTCTTAATAGAAAATTATAGCAAAAGTCATTTGCAGAAACTTATCAATAAACAAATTTGAAAAGAAATTGTTAACATTTGTTTCATGTGCTTCCAATAATCTTGTATTTTTCTTTGTCATAAAGAACAGTTTGAAATAAAACAAAACTATCTCTCTAATACAACTTTGCAGAAAACATTGACCGTGAGTTTTAGATTCATATTAATTGACCGTGTTTTTTAGATTTTATTGTAAACTACCAAAAAAGAAAGAGAAAAAAAAGATTTTTTTGAATTTGTAAAATTGTAAACTAGAAAAAACAATCTTATAAAACTTTTAATGAAAAATCTAGTACAGTATGTAACCTGCCAGAAATACCTTCCAAACAATGGTAAACATTAGCAAGATGAAGATACCATTACCACTAATGTGGAGTGCCATTATGTGTATTTCTGGGAAGTATATGTGGGGTGGGATATTTCTGCCACACCTTATATTAGTTTTTCTCTTTTTTGCAGTATCAAAATAAACATTTAATAAAACTGGTTTAATTTAGCTAAAAATCAGTAGCAAAGGAATTTTTAAGACTTCAGATGAAAATAAAATGATCCACCGGTTTCTGTCTTAATAATTATGGTACAGATATATTTCATGATTTGTGAATGTTAGATATAAAATATATCCAAATTTACTATTAAATTTTAGTAAATTTCAAGAGTCAAAATTTTCAATAAAAATTGATATATTTTATGCTACACTTGAAATATTTACAAAAGAACTCTATTAAAAAAAATATAAATGCTAAAGGGAAATTTATTTTCAAAATTATGATACTTTTTTTAATTATTGTCATTAACTCTTCCTTAAAAATATCCTTAAATATACTTTAGTCATAACAAATTTGTTATTTTCCCCTAAATTGGTGATATTGATGTAAGAAATAACTAAAACTCCTATTGTCATAGAATAGGACCTGCAGCTCTAACTGGTGCTGGGAGTCAAATGCTTATATTTTTCTTATTTTCAATGCTTTTTTTTTTCCAATATTTTATGAACAATTTAATTAGCAGCAGTCATAAATGTGGTGGTGGTGATAGTGACAGTCATAGTTGTAGTCAAATCAGTAGCAGTTAGTATATTTCAGAAAACAACAAAATTATATGTTGTTTGGGTAATTTTTCTTTTGTCTACACAAATTGTTTGGAAATTTCTCTTCAATTTGATATTTAATATTTTTTAAAAATTTCTAAGTTAATGGTAACCAATAGTTGTGAATAAACACTAGTCTAACATCCCATAATAACAATCCCTTGTCATCCTTTTTGCATCTTGTCAGATATATCTTGCCAGAATTTTATTGTTGTAGCTCAAATATTTAAAAACTAACTTCATTAACACTAAATCTAATTATAAAGTCAAACTGCGTCATAGATTGACAATCATAAAAAATAATTCATTTTGAATTTAAAAATGGAAAAAAATGAATTAACTTTATTTGCTGTACAGTTAAACATGTTTTTGCTTTAATTTTTTTTTTGTTGATTTTATTTGAAATTTGCAATTTATGCCCTTTCTTTCTTTCTTTCTTTCTTTCTTTCTTTCTTTCTTTCTTTCTTTCTTTCTTTCTTTCTTTCTTTCTTTCTTTCTTTCTTTCTTTCTTTCTTTCTTTCTTTCTTTCTTTCTTTCTTTCTTTCTTTCTTTCTTTCTTTCTTTCTTTCTTTCTTTCTTTCTTTCTTTCTTTCTTTCTTTCTTTCTTTCTTTCTTTCTTTCTTTCTTTCTCTTTTTTTTTTTTTTTTTTTTTTTTGTGCAAAAAGCTAACTTTGGATTGCCAGTGTATTTTCCCTTGTTATTTCTTAAGCATGTAAAAGTGGAAAAAAAATCAAGTTATTTTGTTGGCACAACTGTTGGGCATTACATAATAATTCAACCATGCTCCTACTCTATAGGAACTAAATGGTCCTGAGGACTTTTTCTCTTGAATTTTTTGTCATTTCGAACTTTCGCCTTGTGACTTGCTGCTTCCTATAGGTTGACAGTACAAGACTAGTGCCTTGATATCAAGAACAGTTTATAAAAAATAAAAAGAAACAATAACAACAATGAACACTTAGAATTAGTTACTTGGTTATTCTGAAATTTCTACTAATTTTCATGGTTCTCTTCTATCCACTATCAAAATTTTGCTCAAGTGATATGGAGTGGAGTTGCATGTATGTTAGAATTTTTTTTTTTCAAGACTTTATTTAATACAATTATTTTCATGGATTAATTATGTGAAATCTCTTCAGTATTTATTTGAATATTTGATGGATAAATATATACTTAAAAAAATGTCATGAAATAATTGTAATTAAATATTTATTTCTCCTATCCTGGTCAAAAAATATTTTTAATATGTGGATAGCAAGATCAATAGAATTTTTCAAAACAACAACCTAAATTTTAAACTCTTCATCAAAATTTTTTTTTTTATTCTTGAAGTGGCCTAATTTTAATTATCAATAGTTTTCCTCAATTATTTTTAAACACACCTTTTAATTTATTTCTTTTTTTAAGTATGAAAAAAAAAGCAAAATATCTTTAAAAGTATTGTAGATGTAATGAAAAATAAAGTAGCTTTTCAGAAATTCTGTTTAAACAAATATCATTGGCTATCATTTGTGAAATTGTAACCAATCAAATCTACACAAAGTGCAGCTAACCTGCTTATCTATTTCTTCCCTTAACCCCAAAGTTGTCTTCTGATGTTGCACTATGAAAATGGACAAGTAAATCAATCAAAAATGGCTCAACTTTTTATCTGAAAAATCTCTGTATAATAAAACTATATAAATCATCATTATGAGAACATTTTTTACCTGTTAGCATTGTTTAAATCAAATGGACTGCACCACAGTCAATGTGACAAGAAGAAAATCATGGTCATTATTTATGAAATCACACAAATGGTCTGCTTAGATTGTTTGCTTTTGATGTGGACATTTTATAACTTTGATTTGACGTTTAAAATGATTTGCCAAACTTCTTAAAATGGGAAAAATATAAAAGTAAAGAAATATGTTGATTACAAAATAAGTTATTTTTAATGAGTAAAACTAAAAAAAAAAGGATTATGTAAGTTTGCCAATGTTTAACCATAGTGTACAAAAGGACAGTTATTCCCTTATAAAATTTTGACTCCCGCAGCAATGTGCATTGTTCTAAAAAGTGATTATTAGAATTTTAATAAAATAAAAACATGAAAGTAGATTTATACATTTTCTTTATTCCTGAAAATTTACAACAAAAATATTAAACACTATTTATTTATTAGATTGCTAATTTACAAGAATAATTTTACATTTACAAGATTATAAAAATATGTGAACCAACTATAAGGAAATATTTATTATCTACCATATTATAAAGAAATCAATATAAAAAGAAACTTTTTTATTCATAAATTTATAAAAATATCTGAACAATAAAATCTAAATAAAGACATAATGATATGTAGCTAATTATGAATTTTGATAAAAAATGTATTTTCTGGTTATTTCTTTTATTTGCTCACCACATAAATTCACAGAAATAGGCTAAGAGCATCTCTTCCTCTGAACCAAACATTCTTTTTGTTTGTCATATGTTTATTCCAATTTTCTTTTTCATTATAACGTGGTAAATATTAAATATTGCAATTTTTTATAAGTTTTTGAAGAAAAGGATTTCTTTTCAAATTTATTTCTTTATAAAAAAAATAAGTAATATTGCATTGTACTTGATTCATATATTTTTATAAGCTTATTTATAAGCACTGACAAAGGATTCAAAAGTGTATCGAGTAATAGTAGTATCAAGGGAATAACTGTCCTTTTGACACACTGTTTTTTTTTGTGGGCATAAGGGTTAAACATTGCTGAATTTCCTTTTTTACTAATATAATTTAAGGTAATTATTTTTTTTTTTCTTTAAGGTTTTATATATTATTTTCATTTAAAATTTAAACACCATTTTTTTAATATATTTTAAAGTAAACCTTCACTGAAATTCAACTCTGGGAAATGTTAAAGTGAGTGGCAGAAGAAAGAATTTCATTATAACAAACAGAAAATGCACTGGAAATATACTGTCCTGACTTTGCAGCATGATCAATCAACAAAAATCAAGGAACAATTGCAAAAGCTACCACTCAATTATATTTTAAAAATATTGTCATTGTGTGTAACTACCTTTTATAACCACCTTTCAAGTCCGGGGGGGGGGAGGTAGATGCTTATAAAATCTGTATAGAAATTTTTATCCTTTATAGATTGGAGTTGTCTTTATCTCCATTGAGACTGTCATATTGAGTTACCAACTTTCAATTGTCAATATCCAGAAATATGTTCATACAATTAGACTCTACATATCTCTGGATAATGATCCGTGGATGAAGACTGATTGTGATCTGTAGTGTTCAAAGCCCCTTTTTTTTATATTACATTTTAAGTCTATTCTATAGAAAGAGAACTACAAGTGTGAGACACTACCTCAAGTGGACTTAATCATAATCTTAGCTGGAAAGTCAGTGTTCTTGATTTCTGTCTTAATTTTATTTCCAGTGACAAATTGTGATATTTAATCTTGGATGAATACAGAAGAGGCTTGGGGAAATAAAGTAATGTAGAAATCAAACATTTGACTAGTTTGACACATCCTCATGTCAGGGATTATGTAAAAAAAACACAGACGTCTACAAAAAGAAGAGAAATCTCAAGGCTATTCTTTTTTCAGACTGATTAGTTGAGGGTTGACAGTTATATTCTTACAAAACATTTTTTTTCTGAAGTTATAAATTCATATAAAATAAAAAAACATTTCTAACTTCATGAAAATTTACATCTGAAGAAATTTGGTAAAATAATGAAAACATCAAATGTTTTTACTAATTTTTTAAGGTTTTCTTTTTTTTTATTAAATTTAAAAATAACCTCAAAATTGTTTTTTGTATTTTATAAAAATTTGGATGAAATGGGAAAACTGAGAAGACCATTCATGTACTTTAATGAATAATGTCCAAAACATTTGAAATTTTTTAAATTGTGTAAACATAAGTTGGCTGGAGCACATTTGACACAGTCAGTCTATTCACGACATTTGTTTGTCATTTTTTAGGGAGAAAAATACAATTGAGTCTGAAGAAAACCTCATCTGACATTTTGTATTCTCAATATTTTCTTTTTCAAATGAAAAGAAAAAAACAGCCATTATTTTGAAATATCAATTCATTATTTCACATTTTCAAACTTTGTACCCATAATATTTGATTAGTTTGCTAGCTAAAATTTTATACAGCTTTGAAGAGCGATAAAAATGTCTTTTTTTTTTCTTTTTCAATGTGATTCCATATCTTAGATATGATATTCCTTTTTTTAAAAAAATATCAGCATCAAAACAAGACATGAAAAATAAAATTAATGCACACATTCAGAAAAATGTTATGAATGAAATGGGGAAAATCTGGTTTGTTTCCTTTTGTCAAAGGAAGCTGGCTCAGAAATTGTCAAGATGTGCAAAATGCATGAATAATAAAAAAAGCTCCCTAGTGTTGTGAAACATTATTACTATTCCTACTTTTCCTTCAATGAATTTAAAAATGAAAAAAAAAAAAACTGACATTCTGAAATAATGCATCATAATTCCCATTGTTGTAACCATTTTAGATTGGAAGTCATCCTTTCACCTTGTGATAATAAATTTGGGAAAACAGTAAAAAAATTTTTTCAAATTTCATTTTTTTTTTTTTTTTTTTTTTTTTTTCACAATTCATATTCAATTGTTTTTCTTGAAAAAAAATAAAAGATCTTTTCACTGAATTTTTTTTTTTTATCTGAATTGTTAAAAACAAAACTTTTTTGCTTATGCTGGTAACTAAAAGTTCAACTAAAGTGCTAGTCAATAAATATGTAAATACAAAACTCTATTAATGTGTCACCCATAAATATGAGTGAATCCAAAGAGTGTCTGTTATTATTTACTAAGCTTAGCTTAGTTTGGCTCAAGGCCATGAGTATGATGTACCTAGTGAGGATCAAACTCACTACTCAGTAATGATGGTCATTTAGCCAAAGAGTGTCTGTTATTGTTATAGCCAGTGGTGTAGTGCTATGGGAGTAGGGTTTGCTTAATTTTCCTAAGAGATTTTGTTGGAAGAACAGTGTTTAATATTTACATACACTGGTTCTCTGTCTGCAACAATTAAAATATTAGTTTAACTATATTGGGACATTAGAGTTGGTATAAATGGGAAAAAAGGTGACAGTTTAATTGTTTCTAGTATTCCAAATTGATATTCTTTTGTTTTTTATCATTATCATAATCTTTTTTCTGGTTTGAGTTATTTTGTTTCTATCAGATTTCAATTACAACAATCTTTATTTGCTCCCTTAATTTTGTTTTGTCCACTTGATAATGTTTCAACCCTTACTTTATTTAGCACTATGCCACTGGTTTTATAATTGTGTTGTTATATAGATGTCATGTGATATATTTACATAACATATATATATATACATACACATATTATTCATATAATTTATATAAATACATAATATACTCGTGCGTATATACATGTTATATATATATATTGTACACTATACAGGTTTATATATAATATATACTAAATAATATATGCCCATATATATGCGTGTTTGTTTTATGTTGTGTGCACAAGTTTATATAGTCAATGCATATACAGACAGATTGTGTGTGTGTATATATATATATATATATATATGTGAGGGCAAATCAATAAGTTACTAACTGAATTTTGATCTGAAATTTTCACTGTATCAATAAGTTATATTAAGAGTATTGGATTAAGTGCAATGACAAAGAAAGCAATTATGTGAAAAAAAATAAATATTGTGTAAAAATGATTTTTCACATTACAGACTTATTGATTTACCAACATATATATTACATGTGTGCAAAAGTTCTCCCCCACTACCACCACACCTTTTTTTTTTTTTTTTTGAAAACTAATTACCAAATACAAAATTACGATGTTCTTTTTTTTGTTTTTACTGGAAACTTTTGCACACACACCAAATATATACCATAAAAAGCACACAATTCAGAATGATTAAAATAACAATCATTTCCATAGTTCTTTCTTTTCAAGAGTGGGAGACGAAAAAAAGGATTTGTTTCTATACCAGATCTAGGATCAAAACTATTGTTTCATTTGCTAAATGAAAGTTATACATTTACTCTGAAACAACAACAACAATATATATATATATATATAAACATACACACACACACATTGAATCTCACCATGGTCGATTTGTTTGAAAGGTGACCTTGATATTATTGGTCTGGGGAGGTGATTACAACATGTGGAAACTGCCTGAAAAATATAACATAAGTTGACCCAAGTCTTGTGAGTGAAATTGAGCAGAGGGAAGTGTTCAGAAGGCATTGATGGTTGTGCTAGCACAAAGTCACAAATCATCATGACCAAAAGTTTGAACATACTGGTGTTCAAACAGCTGACCATGACAGATTTTTCACTGCCACTCAGAAAACGTAACTAATGGGCACCCAGCAGTGGATATTAGTTACAGTTTCTGGAATAATTGTAGAGTAAACCACGTGTGGACTCTGTGGGTGTTGAACAAACACACATGTGCCAGAGCAGGTATCTGTAAAAGGGACTGACTAGCTGGCCATATATATACATACATACATACATACATATCATATATTAGTTTCAATCATTTATTAGGATATCATCTACCTTTTTAGTGTGAGTGTCATCAGTAAATGCTGACCAAAATAAAAACTGGTGTTGGAGAAAAGAAAACAAACTTTCCAATAATTTTGAGTGGTGTTTGCTTTTCCCCTACAAATACTATTTCATCTCTTGAGCAGTATTTACATTAGTCGGACTATTGTCCTCATCTTTGTCGCCATATTTGTCACAACGTTTCGGCCGTTGTACACTCCGGCCTTCTTCAGGTGGTTGGAATTTCGAACTGAACCCTTTATTTCGATCACTGGGGTAGATTGTTCTAGTTCCACGAGCCATGTTTGATGGATGTCAGTTATCTCCTGCTAATTTTCCCTCTGAAAGTTCTCCACTGCCTTAACCGGGTATTGAACTCACACTCTTTGGGTCTGTCACTGGTGTGTGTGTGTATGTATATATATATATATATATATATATATTGTTGTTGTTGTTTCAGAGTAAATGTATAATGTAAATGTTGTGACAAATATGGCAACAAAGATGAGGACAATAGTCCAACTAATGTAAATACTGTACATAATACCTCATCTCAGAAATATAGACAGATCTCTTGAGCAGTTTCATCGAAGCACAGTTACCTAAAGACAATTTCTATCAAATGTCTTAAGTAAAGCAAAGTAAAAAAAAAAAATATATAGACTAGATAAAATCAATAATAAAAGAAACTAGTATTCATCTTACGGAGAAAGGGAAAACTCGGATACTGTGTTACTTGCTTTATAAAGTTCATATGTACTTTAGAATATGCATGTTTAGGATTTTTTTTTTCTTGTACTGCCAAATTTGAAAACTAAGTCTAAGCAAAAATTTAATGAAACAATAAAACCTAGATTGGTAAAGAAAAAAAATAAACAAAACTGATATTTTATCAATTTTCTCAAAAGTAAAAATATTTCTAATCAAGGAAGAAAAAATAAATTACTAATAGACATAGTATGAAATAAAAAACAAACAAAAATGCAAAAAAAATGTTTTCTTTAAAACTCACAAAGAGAAGAAATAAAACTTTCTCCTTAAGAAAAAACTAATAAATACTCTGTAAATATTGAATCAAAAATAATAAAGTTCAGTACTTATCAATGTCAACTCCGAGTCTTGTAATTTCATACTCATTGCTTATCAAAAGACCTAATGAGAGAGAAATTATGAAACTCAGAGTTGACATCAATAAGTATTAAATTTTAGCAATCTTTAATCTTCATGATCACAAAAAACTGGCATATCAAAAGGATAATTTTCCTCTTAACACTGCTATTATTTTAACTACCTTCACTCCTCATCAATGTTTATTGTTTTAAAAAGTAATGATCAGGATTTTAATAAAGACTAAACATATGAAAGCAATTTTATATATTTTCATTGTTCTTAATAATTGGCAACACTAATTACCAATCAATTTTGCATAAAATGGTAAATAATAAGTATTTCCTATAGTTGGTTCACATATTTTGATAATTTAGTAAATGTTTATAAATTTATGAAAAAAAAAAACGTTTTCATATTTATTTCTTTATAAATTAGTAAATTGCATTGCATTGCATTAGTTTAATACAATTGTATTAGTTTTTAGAATGTTGTAAATATAAAATTATTCTTGTCTAATAAATAAATAGTGTTTACTATACTGGTTGTTAATCCTCAAGAACAAAAAAATGTATAAATTCACTTTCATCATTTTTGGTACAATTCTAATCATAGGAGTGAAGTTAGTTTAAATAATAGTGGTGTCAAGGGAAAATCCATCCTTTTGACACACATTTATTTCTGATTCAATAATTATTGCTGTAGTCAAATATCAAGCAGTTTATTAGCAGAAATTCTGTTCTCTTAGATATTTTGATAATTTAGTAAATGTTTATAAATTTATGAAAAAAAAAAAACGTTTTCATATTTATTTCTTTATAAATTAGTAAATTGCATTGCATTAGTTTAATACAATTGTATTAGTTTTTAGAATGTTGTAAATATAAAATTATTCTTGTCTAATAAATAAATAGTGTTTACTATACTGGTTGTTAATCCTCAAGAACAAAAAAATGTATAAATTCACTTTCATCATTTTTGGTACAATTCTAATCATAGGAGTGAAGTTAGTTTAAATAATAGTGGTGTCAAGGGAAAATCCATCCTTTTGACACAGCGTTTTTGCAGGTACAAATGTTAAAGATTACTTGAACTTTATTATTTCTGATTCAATAATTATTGCTGTAGTCAAATATCAAGCAGTTTATTAGCAGAAATTCTGTTCTCTTAGATATATTTTAAATTATATCATTTTATGTATATAAATAGCTAGCATTATTATTTTATTTTACTCTGTAGATAAAAGTCATGGATAGCAGTATGTAAAGGTAATGATAGGTGGAGCTACAATACCTTGACATAATGGAAATGCCCAGACCTGTATCAGCTAGGCTGCTGATGACAAAATAATGGGAATTATCAGAGTTCAAACATATGATGATAGTTGATGTCATAGGATATTCCTTGAACTATGGTGTCATGTGTCTACCAGGGATACCTGATGGAAGGCATTACAGTGCAAGTGGCCAACCACAGGCCCTTAATTATCATGACTAGAGGTGTTTGGCTAGAATTGTCTGTGGTAGCAGACAGGCAAAAGTGGCTTAAATTGCATCCACATCCAATGCAGATCATATTCAGCAGGTCAGTTCAGTATACTTTAGCTTCCATGGGATATGTGAGCAGAAGACCCACCAGGATGCTCTTGTTAGCACCATGACACTGAGCACAGCACTTTGGCTGTGCTCATAACATTGGTATGGTTTTAATTGTTTTGTACGCATCTGGTGTGGTGCAGATCACATAAAGTCATAGATCCCAGTTGCCAACAAGGTACCCTACAAGCTGGTCATGGTTCCATAATAGAATGGGTGTAGTACTGAGGGAAACCAGTCCCCTAAAAGGAAATAAGGAACTTTTTTTTAATAGTTTTTATTATTAGCATTCATAAAACTTTCTTCTACCAACAACATTTGTTAAAATCAAAAAAAATCTTTTTAGCATTTTAGAAGTGGGAAGGGTCTGGTTCATAGTGTAAATACAGCATCATATCAATTCCTGACTTTTTTAAGAGTTATCTTTACTTTGTTTTTATTTACAAATATCAAATTTGAAACTATACTGATATCATTGATAACTGCACATGATTAATATCATCCTTTTGCCCATTTTGGGATTACGGATTTTCCTCCATTTCAATTCTTAATAAATATTTTCTGGCAAAATATTTTTTTTGCAGACAGAATTATTTTAAATAAAGAAACAAATATATACATTTTTGTGTGATTTATTTTGAGAAAATAAAAGAAGTAATTTTTTGTGTAACAAAAATAAAATCACTTTAAGAAAATAATAAAAGCTTTTTTATAACAAAAAAATTTTTTAAACTTATGAAATTTAGGGTGTAGGGCACAATTCAGCAATATGATCCAAGATAGTGTTAAAGATATCATTGTGGGTAGTAGCATATTGCATAAACCACATGAATTTGTTCAAACAGGAAGGTAGATACTTAAGGGGAGCGTATTTTAAAATTTAAATAAATTAATAAATAACTAAAAAATGTTTGTTCGTCATTTAAGACAAATAATTCTTATCCATTTATATTTGTGTAAGTGCCACTCAAATAAAACTAAGAAAAGGACATAAATTTTTTTGCTAAAGTATTTAAAATATAAAAATATCTGTTTTGCCAGAATATATTTGTTCAGAATTCAAAGGTGGAAAATCCTTGATCCCAAATTGAACAAAAGGGCAACATCAGTGGAATGAAATTATGAATAACATCAGCATTTGATATTTGTAAATAAAAAGAAGTAAAGATAACTACTTCTAAAAAAACAAAAAAGAAATATTTTTGAATTCAAATGTAGGTACCTCCACAAAATTGCTAAAAAATCAGCATACCATGATGAAAACATACTCCAAACATAATGAAAACAGATTTATTGTCAAAATCTTTATGTCATTATTAAGAGGAAGGATCAAACTATTTTTTTGAGTATTTAATTAAATTTTTTACTCCTTATTAGAACATTTGAAATTTTGATTAAAAAGCTTGTTTTTCTTGTAAAGGCAGTTGTACTAATTTTTAGCATAGCAAATTTTAGCCTCTTTTTTGTGGTTACAGACATATTAATTTGGAAATTCCTGCAAAAATCAAATAATTCTTGAATTTTAATGAAATTTTCAGGATTTATTCACAGATAAATTATTTTTGAAATTTTTTTATTAGAAAATCTTGGTAAAAATATTTGTTTTTACATGTGTTTCACTCCCTTACTTAATTTTATGAAAACTTGAGAAATTCAATGTGATAATTTGTAGAGACTATTTTAGTTAAAGAAAAGAATTCTTTGAAGAATTTAAATCACTGAATTTTTTGCCCCATCTTACCAAAAATCTGTCCTGAATCAAAAAATAAAAAATGCAATAAAACCAAGACATTATATAATTAGAGAAGCTTTTAATATTTGTAAATAAAAAGAAGTAAAGATAACTCTTTAAACCCCACCCTTCTAAAAAGACAAAAAATATATATAGAATATATATTAAAGATAATATTGTCTGAAGAAAAGAAATTTTTCAATGAAAAATGAATTTTTTATAAGATTTGTTTTCATTTTTTTTACAATTTTAAATTGAATAATTTATAAAGATTTTAAATCTTTTAAAATTCAGTTTCAGTGGTGTAACGCTTAGTAAATATTGTTAAGTAAAACTATATTTACTAATCATATATTGTAAACCCCTGAATATTTTTAAAAAGAATTTTTTTTGTATATAAATGTCCTAATTTTTTTAAGTATGCCAGTTCATACATGACATTATCATTAAAAGGTCACATGTTTTAAGGGTTGTCTCTCCCCTATGGAAAAAGTACCCTCATATAAAATTTATCGTCTACTAGTAATTCTGCTTCACTATACTTATCTAACACTTTCACCCCAGCCCCTCAACCTCCGACATCTTACTCTCTGGGTTGAGGTGTCTACTCGGTCCTAACCGAACTTAAGGGAGTGGCCATATGTCCCCTGAGCATCTGTAGATCATTCGACCGGTCCACTGGTTTAATCCTGCTTTCTGGTTTGATCCAGAAAGCAGAAGTGATGTTCATCCATTCATGGTCGACAGAAGATGTAGACACGGCTGGAGAGTCTGTGCTAAGAAATTTAGAATGCACCAAAAAAAATATATCTGCAAAAAGCTGGACAAACAACTATTCAATTGTTGAATTGTTAATGTCTTTTATATAGCAGAAAAGAATAGTATAGAAAAAAACGGGTAACAGTAAAGAAAAGTAATTGACGTAAAAACTCATACACTGGACTATAGACAGAGAGAGAGAGAGGGTTGTGATTAACTTGTTGTTAAATCGTCTCAGAAAAATATACGACTCTTGCCATGGATAGATAAAGATTTCTGTGCGCGGCTTAAAGTTTATAGTTGTGTTCCGCCTCAGTAGTAGTAATCTTCATTGTAGCAGAAGCAACGGTACTTATATCAACAGTACATGTTAGCAGACGCTTCGTTCCAATTTCTGACGTCACTTCCTCTCCCCCTGGAGTCTCCAACTCGACTCTCCACTGTCTCTCTTCCGTCTGCAAGGAGATGGAGAGAATAATGTGTCTTGCTCGGGCCAAGTTCTCTCTTTTCTCTTCAGGAATTATCTCCAGTCTCTCGTATATGAACGTTGATCAACAAAACAAAAGAAAATACTTTGTGTAATTTTGTTAAATGAGAGGGGTGGCTTGTTCGACGTTTCCATTCCCAGTGGTAGTAATAATAGTAGCAGTAGTAGTCTTAGATGTTGGAGGAGTAATTCGCTTCTTCATTCTTATATCAACTGCACATGTTAGCGAGCATTTTTTTCCAATCTCTGATGTCACTTTCGTACTTCTTCGAGCCTTCAATTCAACTCTGCTCCGACATCTCTCCACCCAGCTCGACTGCACTTGATGACAGATGAGCCAAAAACTACCACTTTTTTCAGCATAACTACGCATTTATATAGATAAACCTGGCTGGTCATAATCAACCCTTGGCCCTACTACTTCGCACACGATTATCACGGGTTCTGGCTACCTTCAACCAAAATCATGTGAATTCCAAAGTTCCTCATAGCTTACTAAGTTCTATTTATAACTTTAACTAATAAAAATTATTTCGACCATTTCCATTGTCTTTCTAATGACCCAATTCCAAATGGGTGCAACTCCTGACCTAGATCAGATTTCCCATCAGTAAACAAAAATGCTCTGATCTAATTTCGCTACTTAGATCCACTCTAATTTCAATAAAAAAAATATATACATGTGTGTGTGTGTGTGTGTGTTTCCCCCCGACTCTCTTTTCTGTCACACTTGTCAACCCGTTAGGCGGTCAATAAATCAATCAACATGCCAGAAAAACAAGACCCCTGTGGTTAAGAAATGCTTGTATACAACATTTTGTGCTATAAGTAAAGAATATTTGTTTCAAATCAGATTAATTTAACTTTAAATTTGCTAATTTTCCTCAAATGAAGTTTCAGAAATATATATTTTATTTTTGCAAGACTTTTAAAACCAATAATTAACTTTTGTTTACAAATGTGTTCAATTTTATTGAAAAAAAAAATAGATTCCAATCAATATTTTGTTTACTGGAAATAGTAAATTTTAATCCTTTAGCTTTCAATTAAAGCTAAAAATGAAAACTTCAAGAAAATTCATTTTAAACTTTACGTATACTGAATTAATGGAGATACCTAGACAAATGTCATGGGTAGAGGAACATCTACGGAATGCTAATCAACAACAATAAGTTTAAAAAAGTCCCTATTTTTAATGAAGGCTGGGGACAGTTTCTCTCAGTAGTGACAGAGTGGGTTTTTGATTACTTGGTATGGATTTTATCTGCTGGTCCACATAAACATATTATTGAGTAATGCCGATTACATCAACAGTTATTATTTTGACAGGATAACGTGCCACGTCCAAGTTGCCCAGAATTCGTTTGACAAGCATTCTGGAAGCTTCAGATGAATGTTGCTGTCATCACATTCACTTGACATGAGCCCAATCAAGCATTTATGGAACATGGTAGAGAGCTCTATTCCTATACAAGATCCTAGAAATATCAGGGAATTGTAAACAGCTATTAAGATGGCATGGCTCAACACCCCTCCAAAGGTCTTCTGATCACTTGTGAAATCAGTGCCATATTAAGTTGCCATACTAACCCAGACTTGAGGGGTTGCATATAATACTAAGCATGATGATTTTAGTATCTCAGCATATGCTTGAGAGTATTTATAGAAGAAATGTATTGAACACATTCATGTTTAAGTTCATTCTTGCCTTTTATGGCTATTTGTAGAAATATAGATACCACCTTATTTATACAAATAATTTTATTTAAGCCTAATATATCTCTTAGCCCCAGGCATTGAATATGTTGCAACCTAGGGAAGGTTACTGAACAGAATAATCACATGAAGGTTGGAAATGAACAATAATACTTAGGACACAAACAACACATATATGATTTGCCAGTGGTGCGTAGAAGTAGTAGTCAACTGCTAGAAGTGAGTCAAATGAATTCCTCAATGAATCTCCAACTGCAGACCAACATACAGTATTTACTACTGTATTTATGAGAATGGGGACATGCCTATTATTATCCGTAGGTATGCTATAACAGAATATTACTGCCATATCTGATCTGGTGCTCCTACTATATATCTTGAGATTCAGCATCTTGACTTCAGTTATTTCCTCACTAACATGATATGGTTTCCTTCTGTTTTTTTTCTACAAATATTTTCATGGCAATTGTCTTAATGAGCTGTTCTCTCCTTAGAGCCACAATTACATGAATTTAAGCATACTGCTAGATTGGCAACAAGGTCTCACTATTTTACTGTTGAACTAGCAAGATGCAACTGTCAGTTCTATTCTAATAGTTTCTATTTTTTTTTGGTGACACTAAGATCGCCAGAGGTTGATCAAACAAAAAGAGAAAGAAAGAAAGGAATAGGAGAGAGTCTACCAACTGGATGATAATTGTTGAAATTGCAGGAAGATGGATTGAAAAGTTGAGAAGAAAATTAAAAACAAAATGTGTTGAAAAATCATGTTTAGAGATAATTCCAAGGAGAATCAAACCCAAATTTAACTGGGGGAAATTCAGTAAGATTAAGCAAACCCAAGACTACCTGTCCTTCCCCACCTTCAACCACTAAGAAAGGAACCATTAACGTATCCACAAAGATGTCAGATAAAATAAAAACATATGTTGTCAATAGAAAATTTGGGGTGGTCATTGAAATAACATTTCCAATTCTTCTGGACAAGAAAAAAAAACTGTTTCAAATCAGCCACCCAGTAGAAAAGTATCCCCAAGCATTCATCACTATAATTTAGGTGAAATTCGTCCAGAGAAAATTTTATATCCAAACATTAATTTGGATACAAGTGATAAGAAAAATTAATTATTTTGACGTAAACCTGTACAAGAAATTAAATCATAAAAAATACATAAGTCAGAGAAAAGATAAACTTTCATTTTAAGGAGAATGGAAATAGATTTTTCTTTCCACTTTTGAGTGGTTTGGTCAATCGAGATATCCTCAACATGAGGCAAGCTGATAGATAAGGACTAATGACTGAAAATCCCTTTTGTCTTCATTAAGCCATATGGAAGTTGGATTTATCACTACAGCCCAGGAAGCAGGCTGAAGTTGGCTGCTAAGGAACAGGAGCAGGGAGAGGGAAAGAGAGAGAGATTAGCACCACCTATATGGAGCAATGGTGTGGGATGAGATGTAAAGAAAGTTGGAGTTAAGGGGTAGCTTGATCCCTCTCACTAGTCTCAAAAGGGACAATCCCAAATTTGGAAAACTGAGTAAATGTATATATGTGTGTGTGTGTATATATATATATATATATATATATATATATATATATAGTCCCTGACGATCCGCTTAGGTGAAACCATGGTAGGTTAGTCTGACTCTTTAGGTTTAACTTATATATATATATATATATATATATATATATATATATATATATATATATATACGGAAATTTAGTAAAGATTGATAATTAGGGTAGAAGACAACCAAACTTAAACCCTACAGGACTCCATATAAGCTGAAGATTTTTGGAAACAGATTAGAACAGGAGACAAGACAAGAACAACAGAGAAGAGAGACACACCGGAATCTGCATTATTTGCCGAGACTTCCTGACCAAAGACCTTGTGCTGGACATGAAGACCAGAACTTAGAAATTTTAGTTACTACTAAAACAAGCTACAGACTCCAAAGAGGATCCCAGTGTCATTTGATTATAACAAGAGGAAAGGGTTAAATCCGCTGTATACAACAAATATATAAACCAAATCGTTGTTACATTTTTAACTAGAGTTAATTCTTTATTCCAAAGGATTCTTATTTTTTTTATTGTAGCTCCCAAATTGTCAAACCATCTTCACTTCAAGTTTGCTTTATCAATGATCTTCTCACACTCTGGGATCAAAAACACGTGACAGAGGAGTGAATGGTTGTGAACAAACGCCAGCTAAGTTGAGTGGAACTGTGCTACCAGCATGATTAGAGCAACAAAACAAGTCACGTGCTAATGAGTGAAGAGTCAGCTAAATGGTAACCACAGTGGTCTGAAGAAACTTGAGGACTGACGACTGGGTGACATAATTGATTACTGCTGATATGTACAGGAGTACATATTTGATTACTGTTGATAAGTGTCGACACGAAGCATTACATTTTCACACTTCTCCTCTGTGGAGTTCCTACCTGATTAATTGCTTCCCTGCCACCTACAATCTTTAAAATTTTAAATGCAATGCCAATCACCATCTTCTTGTCTTCCTGAATCCTGTTCCTTTATAGTCCTTTTCCTCACTTCTCCTCACTAAAGTCTTCTGATTCTCTTTAATTCCCTGTAACCTCCTGCATCTTGCCAAGCTTATGGTGAAATGATTAAAAAAAAGTTTAAACATGTTGGTAGTGTTTAGGTTAAAATAAATATAGATAAATCTTGATTTAGGCAACTGAAGAAAACAAAATGGATTCCATGAGTTTCTGTTAAGTTTTCAATAATTTTACACCAAATAGTTATAAATTGTAACTGTTAGTATCAAATTACAATTCTGCTTGTTCTCCCATTAGTAAGTTAGCTAGCATGTATATTATGCCCTGTCATTACCTCAGATAAATAATGGACCATTCTGTTTTGCTTACAAGGAAAGACAGAAGAAAAAATATGAGACAATGTTTAGTTTTAGTGAGAAAGAGAAAGCATTTATAATAAGAAAGAAAGGGAACATAGAGGAAGAAATAATGCTCTAATGTGTTTAATATCTGCTTCAGTGAAATGGAAAACCTTGTCAGTGAACCAAAATTTCTTAACAGCAGACCTAGCAATTGATTCAATAAATTCTTTCCACTTCATGTCAGCAGGGAAGCGTTAGTCACAAGAAGTCACTCTCTAGGTAGTTAGCATCAGCCTGTTGATGGAAGATAAAAAAAAGTTCTCTAAGACCATTAGAAGGGAGTAGTTTTGTTCTGGAGGTGTTGAAATTAACAAGCCATTTCTTGCCCCAGTTAACAAAAGATTGTAGGTCATTTTTTTAGATTTTTAGACATGAAATGGTCTGGTTTTCTACAATCAACAGACTTCCCAAGTGTATATTATCATGGAATCCTATTGATTACACAGATATCAATTGTATCTTGTATGGCCAAAACCAAACAAAATAGTTGACATTTGCCCACAGATATCATGGTATGTATTTGCAATGTTCACTTTTATGAACAGAACTTTATATACATTTATGAGTTGAAAATACAGATTAAATCCAAGAGAATGATTAAATAACGAACAAGTAGGAAGATTTTTATAAATTTGACATGTTTCACTATTTAGCTAAGCTTCATCAGAAATTTTTGAAAATGTTTAAATTCTATGTTGTTTTGTTTTCATTGGTTGGGTAGACATCATATATAAAGTTAGTTTTCTCATTCCCTGTGGAATATTGGGGTCCTTTTAATACTGCATCCGAACAAAAGCTGACCAAGATTAGCAGAAGTCATATCTATTTGGATATGCAGTTGGAGTTTCATTGGGAATTTGGATTCACATGTGAACCCCAACAGTTTTAGGATAGTGCAATCCAGTTCTAAATCAGAGTTTCCTTCTCATAGACTGGTTGCCACCCAAGGTTATAAGACCCAGTCTGTCCTTCTATTTTATCTAAAGCTGGAGAGAAGAAATGGATTCATACTTTTCCCAGGGGTATTAGCACATAAGTGAATATAATGAGATCAACTGGAATTCAAAAACAGCTCTCCAATTCCTCAATACAAGCTGATAACCATTACTCCACCATGCCTCCCCATATATAAAGCTGTAGTTTAAATTAAGTAAAAGTTTTTGTTCATTTTGACTTCCTAGTCTCGTTTTTTTTTTCTCTTCCCCTTCCCACTTGAATTTCTCAGCAATCAAGCGACAGGCAAAAATTCCATTTAAGGACTAAAGCTGAGTGACAAAGGTCCTCCAGGCAAGAGACAAAAAAAAAATGACAGAAAATCATTGACTTTTATAGAGATTCACTGGGTGATCTTATTCCACTGTACAGGGGTGATATCTCTGTTAAAAGCTAAAGTCTCTAGTTGCTTGTCTGAGGGTTGTGAGGTCACTCCCTGTGTTAGGTGGTAAATTATATTTTTATCTTCAACCACAAAAACTGAGTGTAATAACGCTGAAGGAAAAAGAGAAAAGTCCTTTTTTAAGTTCTGTAATAAAATTTTTTTACTTATTTGCTGCAAGTAGGAGGAGATACATATCCACTCATCTTTAGTTTAAAACTGCTAGTGTTTCAGCCTGTCATTCTTTGATTGGTCTAATTCTAAATGATTTCATATTAAAAATAACCAATCAGAGTGTGACATGAAACTCTATTTGCCAAGTGGATTTCAAATGAGGCTACCAGCAGAGTCCTACATTTTGCATCCAATAAGTGTAGTAACTTCACCTTACACACACACACACACACACACACACACACACACACATATATATCAAACATTATTATATTGGATACTTTGGATTTGAAACAGACACCCCATTTTTTTTTATTAAACAGTGTGTATTACACCTATCATCCTGTGCATTTGTGAAATCCTAGTAAAGAAAATGTGCTCTCCAGCAGAGAGATCAAAGCTACATCGCTCTTTGTGGGAGAAACTACCATTTGATCCCCCATGCTTTACCTGCTCAGCCATAAAGAACATCCCAATAAAAAGGCTGTATTTTCCCTTTTTAAGGAAAGCACATCACTGAAATTGTTTTTCTCAAAAGCTCATAATTACTCAGCTCTGTATCCAAAATATAAAGAAAGCAATTTCTAGAGAATTAATTTTGTATTAAAAATAAATCCATTAATTCTTTAGAAATATATATATATTCACATCAACTATTTGGCCTCTCTAAATTTTCAGTAAACATTGAGGAATATCAATGGGTGCAATTATTTCTGCATTAATGAATTTAGTAATACAACTCTGATTGTATGCACTTTGTGCCAGATGCTATTTTGCTAAACTGATGCTTAACTGCTGTTTGTAACAAAGCCTAAAAATATTATGGGCTATTAGCAGGAAGGTACAACTACTACTGTCATAACACCAACATCCACTTTTGATGTCAGAGGCCAATGTAATAAAATAGAAGCCACTATTTTCAGAGCAACCCTTTTACATTTGTGATATGATTCCTTACTCCTCTTCTATTTAGGATATGAGATCTTACAAGTTAGTGTTATCACACAGATTAGTTAAGTTATTAACAAACTGTTTGGAGTTTTTTTTAGTATGAATCTCAAAACTGCAACAATCTAAAGTACTAAAAGATTAGTTTCATTAACATATAGAAGACAAACATGCTGACCAATAAGTGACTAATCAGGAAGACATTAAAACATTAGAAAATGGAACAAGTTGGAAGGTAAAGGGAGAAAGAGAGAAGTGGGAAATAGATAAAGACTAGCAGTATAACCCGTCATCGACTGGGTCTTTCATTATTGGAATTTTTACTGTTCATTTGGAGCAGTTTAAGTTTAAAGTCAGCCCACCTGAAAATCAATAACAAAAAATTGGTGCAACTGAGGCACATCCCCAAATGGGGGGGTTAACAATTAGAATGGGGGTTGGCTCTAAAAAGGGCGTTTTTGCATTCTCAATCTTGTTTCAGCCTCATGCACAAATTTACTTTCTCGCTGACTACAATGAGCAGGCTGATGCGCGTCTCGGCATTCTGCCTAGCGATATTTCCGTCGGTCCCCGTAGAGACATTCTGTTCCGTCTACAAGACATGCTTCACGAAACTAACAGTTACATCCGAAGCTTAAAGTTTGCGTTGCAAAACAACTCTTCTACCTCTTTCAGCGTTGTCATCGATGCAGACAGACGGCCTCGCGGTGAGCATGAGCGTCGCTTCAATGCTCCTGCATGTAATGAAGTCGCTGCAGTCATCCACATTGAGGAGCATAACAGCCGTGACATTGTCATAAGGTAGCGGGGCGGTGGTCTGCACCGCATCAGTGAAACCCACCGTTCATACGACTGTCTCCAGTACCCCCTTCTTTTTCCATACGGAAGCGATGGGTACCACTTCAAAATCCCAATATACCAGGCAACCAGCGATTCCATGTCGACCTCAAAGACGGTCTCCTGTAGGGCTTCCTACGCCTACATGTTTATGGTTAGGGAGGGTGAATTTAACCACTTGCACAGGTGCCGTCAACTATTTCTTCAATTCGCTGTGGACATGGCTGCAAAAATGGAGTCGGAGAGGTTAGGATTCATCAAGTTAAACCAATCCAAACTTAGAACCGACTCCTACATTCAGCTTCGTGATGGTCTGCGTTCTGATGGTGACCCACGCAATCTCGGCAAATCGTGCATTTTGCCTTCCTCTTACACTAGTGGCCCTCGATACATGCATGAAAGGACACAAGACGCAATGACCTATGTCCGTCATTACGGGAGGCCTGATTTGTTCGTCACGTTCACGTGCAATCCGAAATGGGTTGAAATCACACGCGAACTTTTTCCAGGTCAGCAGTACTCACACCGCCCTGACCTAATTTCCCGCGTTTTCCGGTTACAACTGTGTAAGCTTATGGATTTAATCCTTAAATGGCAAGTCTTCAGACGTGTTAATTGTCATATGTATACAGTGGAATGGCAGAAACGCAGTTTGCCTCATGCCCACATTCTGCTGTGGCTCAACGATAAGGTTGACGCAAACAAAATAGACGATTTTATTTCTGCTGAAATTTCGGATCCTGCGCTGGATCCTTTGCTCCACGAAATCATTAAAAACAATATGATACACGGCCCCTGTGGCGCGAATTACGAAAAAAAGGCCATGTTGGTCAAGCGGCCCCACTTGCGCAAAGGGTTACCCCCGTAAGTTTATCTCAGAAACGCAGACTGCGACGGATGGTTACCCACTGTACAGACGTAGAAGTCCCGCTGAGGGCGGCAGAACTGTGACAGTTAAGGGGCACACTCTGGACAATCGTTGGGTGGTGCCTTATTGCCCGCTGCTGTCCAAGACTTTTGGAGTCCACATAAACGTTGAATACTGCCACTCGGTTGTCAATAAAGTACATCTGCAAGTACGTTAATAAAGGCAGCGATGCTACAGTTTTCGGTATCCGGCGCGACAATTGCGTTGACGAGGTGGCCGATTACGTGGCTGGACGCTACCTCAGCAGTAGCGAGGCCTTTTGGCGAATTTTCGGATTCCCCATACACCAAAGGGCTCCAGCCATTGTGCAGCTTGCTGTTCACTTAGAAAATGGGCAGAGGATGTACTTCACTGAACAAAATGCCCAGCATGTTGCGGAAAACCCTAAAGACACAACCCTAACGGCTTTCTTTAAATTATGCTCAAGAGATGCTTTTGCCAAAACATTGATATACCCCCAAGTTCCGTCCTACTACGTGTGGTCAAACAACCGGTGGGTTCGGCGAAAGGCTGGCGACCCTGTCGAGGGTTATCCCGATGTAAGGTCTAACTCTTGCCTTGGACGCATTTATACTGTGCCCCCCAGCCAGCAGGAGTGCTTTTACCTCCGCCTTCTACTTCATGAAATTGCTGGTCCAACGAGTTTCACAGATATTCGCACTGTCAACGGCATAGAGTGCCAGTCATATAGAGAGGCATGATTCCGTTTGGGATTGCTTGAAGACGACTCCCAATGGGATGCAGCCATGGCGGAGGGTGAACTTCTCAGAACGCCATCACGACTTCGAACGCTGTTCGCCATTTTGCTTTTGCGATGCGAACTAAGCGATCGTCTGTCGCTCTGGCTAAAGTACAGAGAATCCATGTCAGAGGATGTGCTGTTCTCCGTTCAGCGTAACAGCCCAGGAGTTGAATGCGGTTTCACTGACTTCATATTCAACAGAGCGCTGGTGGCTCTAGATGATGTTGTTTTCGAACTGGGAGGTGCCTCTTTACCAACTTACGGTTTACCACCACCGCTCAGAGACAGTTTTGACACTGTACCAACTGAATTATTGCGGGAAACATCCTACTCCATCGAGGGGCTGAACGCATACATTACCGAAAACGAGCCCAAACGTCTACCTAATCAGCGGGTTGCTTTCACTACCATAACAGACAGGGCAAACGGCTCCAGTGGAGGTATATACTTTTTAGATGCGCCCGGAGGAACTGGCAAAACTTTTGTTACTAAATGGCAGAGGTACGGCGTCGTGGGGAGATCGCTATTGCGGTCGCATATTCCGGGATTGCTGCAACGTTGCTACCGGGAGGTAGAACCGCTCATTTGGCTTTTATGTTGCCGCTTGATCTATGCCGGTCACAAACTCCTCTCTGCAACATAACAAAGAATTCGCCACAGGCTGAAGTTCCGCGGAGATGCAAATTTATAGTTTGGGATGAGTGCACGATGGCACACAAGGGCGCCCTTGAGGCACTTGACCGAAGTCTCCAAGACATCCGCGGCTCCTCCGACCCCATGGGTGGAGTAACCCTCCTTCTCGCAGGCGACTTTAGGCAGACTCTACGTGTTATTCCTAAAGTTACACGCGCTGACGCTGTCCGCGCCTGAGTTCGCCTGCCTTTTGGCGCCACGTGGAGACTCTTAAACTGAGCACGAACATGCGCATGAATGGGGACTCCAGATTCGCTGACTTCGCACGGGACCTTCTTACTCTTGGGGAGGGGAAAATGCCATCTGACACACAGGGTTTTGTGCAGATGGATCAGCTTGCCACCACTGTTGAATCACCGGATGAATTGAAGAATGCAGTCTTCTACAACCTATCCACTAATTTTGCCGATGCCGATTAGCTTTCTGGGAGGGCCATATTGGCACCGAAGAACTGTACAGTTGATTCCATCAACCTTAAACTGTTGGATTGCATTCCCGGGCAATGACATGTTTATAAGTCCATCGACAGAACTTCCGATCCATCTGAATTAGCTGAGTATCCCATAGAAGTTTTGAACTCCCTTCAGCCGTCCGGACTCCCACCTCATATTCTTCGGCTCAAAGTTGGTGCTCCGATTATGCTAATCAGGAATTTGCTCCCACCTAAACAGTGCAACGGGACTCGCCTCATTGTTAAATCCCTTTCTCCGAACCTGATTGAGGCGACCATAACAACTGGCTGCGACAAGAGGGAAATCGTTCTGATTCCCAGGATGCATCTTCTTCCGTCAGACGCAAACATACCAATCAACTTTCGCTCACAATTTCCCGTGAAGCTTTGCTCGCTATGTCCATTAACAAATCACAAGGACAGACGCTTAGCATCGCAGGTCTGCATTTACATGAGCAGTGCTTCTCTCACGGCCAACTTTACGTTGGGTGCTCACGAGCTGGGTCTAAGGACAGGCTTTTCATTTACTCTCCCAACAACTGTGCTAGAAACATAATCTACACGGAGGTCCTGTAGACAACCCGCCCGGTAGCGTTTAAGCGCTATGCACACATATGCAGTCCGATTGCATGGCAATATTTTGTTTGTCATATTGGTTTTAACGTTAGGTCGTCGTAGTCTCCACTTGCCATTACTAAGACATCTTTGTAAAGGTTATTCAGCTCTTTTGTTGCCTTCTGACTTTCATACCTTCACTCGCCATCACGGCGTTTGTTTGTACACTATGATAACCTCACCGTATTTAGTTGCAACACAAGCTGCTAGACACATGAACATCGGCATTAGACATGATTGCTCCACTAAAGTTCCGGTTTCATTAACAGTTGATCGGAGCACCTGCAGTTCGTACCAGTGCATACAAGCACATTCACACTTGAGAAGCTTCGGAGTTCGTTTGTCACAAAAGTCGAGTGCGTCTACGAAATTCAGGCTTCTGCTTTCATATACACTTTACGGCTGCCATGGGTGAAACATGTCAGTCATACGGCTCTATTGTTTTGTTTGTAGTCGTGTAAAAAAACCTAAAAACACACGCCAAGTACGGCGACCCCGGTCGGTTTTCATAAGCTCTCAGCCGTGATGTTGACTGCGACTGAAGAGAAGGCACTTCTCCATTGCAATTGATGGCGCTCAGCCGTATGGCGACCCCGGTCCGGCTTCATGAGCTCTCAGCTGTGATGTTGACTGCGATTGAAGAGAAGGCACTTTTTCATTGCAATTGAGGCGCTCGGCCGTACGGCGACCCCGGTCCGGTTCCATGAGCTCTCAGCGTGATGTTGACTGCGACTGAAGAGATGGCACTTCTCCATTGCAATTACGATGCTCAGCTTTACGGCTACTCCCGTTGCGGTTTTAAGGGCTCTCAGCCGCGATGTAGATAGTGACAGATCAGAATAAAGGAAGTTATATCACAGAAATTTTCTTACCATGACACCCCGTCACTGTTCGCTCTTCTCTCGGTTTTACGGTTCTGATTTGTGGTCGTGGCAGCGCCGTCTTTTGGGCATAAGACGCGTCTTTTAGTTAGACAAGCGGTTTGTTTGTGATTCACACGGCACATACTTTATGTCTATGGCTTCCTCAAGGCACGTTTTCCCTTCAATCCTTATGTATGTTGCAACTGAATCGTGGTTTCTTGACTACTTACCACAAGTGCTTCCAGTAATGCTTAACGGTCCAATTGGTTAAAGCAGTAACTGCTGCCAGCTTTTACGCACAGATGTTTTAGTAATGGCAAATGACTGATGCTACAAGGGCTTTCCGTTTCATGGGCCTGCATGATGTCTGCTTAAACTTTGTGTGCATTGCGTTTCAACGTTTTGTAGAAACTTAGTTCCTGTCGACTTACAAAGCACATCTTTCAAAGCAACAGTCGTCCCCAACTGTTACTGTTACATCCCCGGGCTCTACTGCTAGTTATAGATATAGATAGGGAGAATCAGAAAGGACCAATATTAGACAGCTGTTTGATTGATAATTTGAACAATTTTATGGCTTCAACTAAATATTTTGAATGCAATTGTATGTCGTCAATTACAGATAAAATGTTTTCTTGGTCATGTTACTATAAATAGCTACTGTTGGTCATTTTGCTATATAATAATGTACTGCTGGTATTTTTGCTATAAAAATGTATTTTTATACTTTCATAGTGTTTGGGGGATCACTATTTTCCTATAACTGGGGCCCTAACAGGTGCTACCACTCTGGTTAGAGTGGACCTAGGAACAACAGCAGTTAAGAGGTGGTTCTGCATTCCTCAAAACCTGCAATCTCCCAATCAGAGGCCTTGCTGCTGGATGTAATATATCATCATACCCAGGACTTAGATATGCAAACAAAGAAGTTTGACTGATATTTAGAATTAGGATTGATGAAATTAGGTGTTGGAGATTTGTACATTCCTTGAATTCTCTGAGATCATTAAGACTATATGTTAGAAGATGGGTTATGTTCAGTTAGGATGATTGATTTTAGAATATGTTAACTATTGTTAGGTTATTTAGTGTGTAATTTTGTATGGAGCACCTAGTAAGAATCAAACTTGCTGCTCAGTAGGAGTGGCCAACCAGGCTACCTTCACTAACCATTATCCCATAACAAGGTGCACATGTTAGAAGATGGCAATTGGGAAAAGTTATACACTTTGTTTAAAGTTTTAATATATGCAAACCAATATTAGTCTATATTTTTAAGATGAGGTATTGTAACTATTTACACTATTTACCTCGTTCAGACTGTTGTCCTCAATTTTGTTGTCATATTCATAAAGTTTCAGCCATTATATGTTCTGGCCTTCTTCAGATGATATTAACTGAAACTGAAATATCCAAAGGCATGGCATGTGAAATTAGAACAATCTACCCTGTGGATAAATAAAGGATTCTGTTTGAAATTCCAACGTATATCACCTGAAGAAGGCCGGAGTGTGCAACAGCCAAAACATTGTGAATATGGCAATAAAGATGAGGACAACAGTTCAAAGAATGTAAATAGCATAAAGCAAACCAATATTTCCCCATAATCAGTTGGTGCTCTGTCAAGCCACTGGAAGCATTGTGAGCCCAAATCAGCAAGTGTTCAAAGAATGACAACAGTAAAATTCATAAAAAAGGCAACAATATGTGTTTGAAGAAAGGCAACATATACTGTTTCTGCTTGGTGGAGTGGGAAGTTAAAAAAGCAAATAGCTTTCCTGAAAGAACTTTTTCTTTCTTTACCAAGCCACAATCATCTGAGAATTAATGTTTGTTGTAGCAAAATAAAATCTATGGAAACCCAAAATGTTACTTAACTCTCTTTCTTCTGCTTGTCTGATATGTGTTACCAACAATAAAGCCATGCATGACAATTGAGTATTTAGTTTCACATCTTTCCCAATCTTTCCCAAAGTAAATCCAGACACATACAAAAGTCAGGCTATCAAGTCCACAAAACAGTCTATATATATATATATGTATATATATATATATATATATATATATATATATATATATATAGAGCTTGTTACACATTGGTTGATTAAATATTTATTATTGTAGCACATAGAGGATGTCTATAATAAAACTAACATTTAATGCCAAATCAGTGTAAGATATTTTAATAGCTTTTTTAGCATAAGAAAACCCAATCTCACTTTCAATGAAATGTTTCCTGTTTATTTTTTTAATTCCTTTCTCAACAATCGCCTGTAACAAACACTTGTCAAGGATGGACTTTGGGCAAGGCCAGGAGGATATCTTTTAATATGGTTCAAGATGATTCTAAGATTTTTGGTAGAATTGAGATCAGATGAATTTCTTGGCAAGCTATAAATTATTTTTTAGAAAAAAAAATCAAAGGTTTTGTCAACATATACATAATTCTGAAAGTGACACATGTAATCTATTTTCCTCCACCACACTCCACAAAAAGGAGCAAATATTCATTTTTGCACAAAGCAACTAACCTAAAATCTCATCCCGCACCATCAAGTTCTATTGAGTATGCAGGCTTTTATTAAGCTAAACATCTATGTGAAGAAAAGAAAATCAGCAATAATGTGACACAACAAATGCATTATTTGATATCTATTCTGTTTATCTGTTAAACTTTCTTCTATGTGCCATATACCTTTAGGACATAGGCGACCACGGCTCTCCACAACTTCCTATCTCGTGTGGCTCTTAGCAGCTTTTCTCCTTTTGCTAAGGACACCATCCCCCACTCTGCTATCCATTTGCACAAGCTCAAAAGGTATGAATTCACCTCTTTCCCACAGCTATGGGTTAATTAGTAAAACTTGTATCTAAAACATTACAATCTAAAAATATTTCTTGGCTGTAAATAACCTGCAAAGCTATAGAAAACAAATTAATCAATCATCAATTATGTGGCTCACTGCCTTCCCCTATCTTTCTTACCCCAATATGTCCTGTGAGGGTTAAGTTTTCCAAGTCCTCCTTTCTCATTATGTGTCCAAGGAATTTTAGCTGACTTTTCCTGATTCTGAGTATAGGTGTTCTTTCTGTTGTCATTCTTTTAAGACTTCCTTGTTGTTTACTCACTCTGTTCATGGAATTTTCAGTATCCTTCTATAGGACCACATTTCTGCTGCCTCCAGTTTTCTCCCCATCCATGGTGAAATTGTCCAACATTCATTCATTATAAGAAGATGGATATCACATAACAATCCAGCACTATTTTTGTCAGGGGAAGCTAATTTTGTTCCCCTATAAGGGACAATAACTCAAAATACAATTGTCTGGAAATCAAGCACGGCACTTCTGAATTAAACATGGTGACAAATTGATGTGACAAGCTATTTATTTCCATTTTTTTTCTCTAGATATGTTATTGTTTTTAATTTTTGAGCAATCTAGTCTTTTCTTGAGTTAGGGAAATTGTATTTCGTTTTTTACATAAATAATTGATATTAATGCTTAAATGATAAATATTTTTTATATGTATTCACTTGGTTTCATTTTCTTATTTGGTTTGGTGGTATCTTAAGTACTTAAAGTATTAATTGTAGGTGGTTAAGTTTATTATTAAATTTTTATTTATTATTGCTTGAATTTATGTGTATATGCCTGTATTTATACACTTGCACATATGCACATACATGCATGTACATATATAGATATACACATGCACATATATACACATACAAACGTGCATACACGGGCACATGTACACTTGTGTTTGTGCTTTTTATTAATAAACTAGTGCCTACTTGGTAAAGTTATATATATATATATATATATATATATATATATATATATATATAGAATATAGAAGGCTCAAACACTAATATTCCATGGTTATAATTTATTACATTGGAATCGTAATCACAATCCAATTCTTCAGACCTACAATTCAAAAAGAAATCGGAAAATATAACTCCGGAGTTATATTTTCCAATTTCTTTTACTTTATATATATATATATATATATATATATATATATTAATTCTTAGCTCTTAACTAACTTCAACGGCCGAAACTAGCCGTTTCCATAGCAACTAATGTTCCAATGATACCGCACTTATAAACACTTGCTAACCAAAAGATAGCTTATTCCCAAATTCTTGCTTGACAAGGAAGCGGGTCCAGACACCTTAACTCTACATAACTTCAAAAATGATGTTAGGGGTCTCGGCTCTCGCTTTTGAAACATGAGAATTCTTATGTAGCGAAGGAATCATATTTTTAAAAACTAAAAATATTATTATATTATATATATATATATATATATATATATATGTTGTAATATTTTTTTTATACAAATAATTGTTTTCACAATAAAATTAGTATTAACCCATTAAGACCTGGAGCACCCAAATGCACCTGATAGTTTCTGAGAGTGCTTGAATATTAAATGCACCCATAACTGGGAAGCACTGAATTTCACTACACAATTTTAACACCAGTTACATAATCAACTTGTAGTTTTCCAAAACCATATCTCATAACCATTACTACCAAGGGAGTTAATAGACGGATGTTAGTAAAACTTTCAGGATATACCTATATTTATATGAACAATGTATTGTACTGTTTTTAACCTATAATAATTATACTTATTTAAAAAAATATTGTTTTGAATATGATGGGTTTTATTATGCAAAATCTTACAAATTGTTGTTTACAAATAAATCCTAAAATACAGGCCATAAAAAACATGTTTGATTTACACAATATCCTATATACCTGAATAGATTTTATTATTTTATGTTACTATTGGCTCCTTGACATTCTATAACCTTCATCAGTTTTTTACCCATTGATTTTGATAATGTTTCTACTTTTTCATCTTTAACATTATTTACAGCAGTTTTTGTTGCCTTCTAGAAATCTTTATCATCATAATACAACATAAAAGAATTGTGAAAAATGCTAGAACTCCTGAGAGGTACCACCAACAGATCATCCTGAAGGAGGTTGTCTGTTTCTTCTTCCCTTAGGAGCCCCAACAATTGAAACAGTCAGGGGATGATCAGGAGGATGATAAATCTTTTTGTTTGAATATTTCTTTTCATTCTTATTTCATTTAATGATCTGTGGACTATTCAATTAATATGATATCTAGTGAAACAATATTTGGCCAGATGATATATATTCAACTTGAAAATATGTTGTTCTAACAATGGATGTTTAGAATACCATGGACAGGCCGTACAACAAGTGGATTATTTCTAACTACCAAGAAATTGTTGCTAACAACATGAAAGAGAAATATTTGGGATGCATAATCTTGAAGGGATATATAACACACAGAGTGAAAGCAGGAGTGATTTTAAGATATCAAGTAGACTACACATGGGTTTTTAAAAGAGGGTCTTAATAATGGGTGGGGTGATTGTTTCTCAAAATACAATAAACAGGGCAAGGATCTTCATAAAAAAGGAGGTATCATAAAATCGTTTAAAGGGTCAAAAAGTACTAAATTAATGAACAGGGTGGTGGTAATAAGCTTTGTGGCGTAGATGGGAAATTTCCTAAAACATAAAAATAAATATCCTCCCCATCTATTAGGCACCTAAAAATAAGTTATCAGTACAGAAATTGGAATCAGTAAACCAAATTTGTTTTTTAGCTAAAGTTACCTGTGTTCAGATTGCACTAATACTCTTGGAAAAGGTATGAATACATATCCCTGTGCCAGTCATCTGAGGCTGCTTATGTTCACTTGAAACTAATACCCTCAGAAAGGTATGAATCCATACGCCTACACACTTCCCCATCACTAGCTAACAAAAACATTTATCTTTCAACTGACATCCCATTGTTAATTTCTACTTGTTCCTCTGCTTCCAGATACGATGTTTGTGGGCATTATTTCTATGACCTAAGAAAAGAGATCGAACTTCACAACAGAGTACAGTTTCAGTGAAGTAACATCTTTTTTGTACTGCGAGTCTAAGTAGTAACAATAAGTGACTGCTTAAAACATTCACTGAAGAATGCACAATTACCATAAGAAGTTGATTTATTAGTGCAGTTTGAATATCTCAGTCACAATCTTGGTAAACAAGATATTGTGTTACATCAGAGTGTCTTGCAATTCTCATTGTTATTATTTGCTAAGCTTAGCACAAGGCCACAATTACAGGGCACACTGTCAGAATCAAACTCACTACTAATACTTGCTCACTAACCAATATACCACAAAAATTGTCCCCATTGTTAAGGCTTCTAATCTTTCTTGTGTTACCTGCTTGTCTAAGGTAATTTTCTAAGCATAGCTTAAATGTGACAGAAGGCTGAAAGCATCGAACACAATAGTTACAAATGGTCAAGCAAAACAAGCTTGCTAGCCATTATACCACATTTGAAGTGTTCACTACCTGCTAGTCTGTGACATATCAGAATATGAAGACTTGTATGAATATTTCAGAATAACCTACTTCAAGTGTCAATTCTAAGCCAGTTTTTAAAACTAAACATGTAGATACAATGGTGTGACAGATGATATGATAATAGCAGAGTTAGAAGCAGCAGAGATAAGGGATATAGGCATGATTCTTATAGTTCTTCTAATTATTCTTTTGTGCTGTATCCTCTTGAAGATGTAGGCGATCATGGTCTTCCACATCTTCCTTGTAGCTCTTAATGTGTTTTCTCTTTTCGTTATTTCTCCCAAACCTTGTTCTACCATCCATTTACTCAAGTTCATCAAATATTTTATGTGCTACTTTACTCTGCCCTTCTTTCTCTCAATCTGTCCTGTGAGTATCAGATTTTTCAAGCTTTCTTTCCTCATTATGCGCCTCAGAAATTTCAACTACTTCTTCCTGATGTTAAGTATAAGCTTCGTCTTTGTTTCCATTTTCTATAAAACCTTGTTGTTGCTCACATGTTCGGTCCATGGTATCCTAAATATATTTATGTAGAACCACATTTCTGTTGCTTCGAGTCTCTTCTTCATCTTTGAGGAGATCGTTCAGTGCTCACTGCAATACAGGAGGACAGATATGACATAACAGTTTAGTACTCTTTTTCTTTGTTTCTAACAAAATTTTTCTGTCTCTTAATACACTGATTAGCTTTTGGAATGCATCTTTGGCCATCCCAGTATGTCTTCAGATCTCAGTGCCACACTTTCCGTCCTAGGAGGTTTAATTCTGTTGGTAAAGACAGTAAAGTCATGAGATGCTATTATTGTGGATTGTCAAAACATTTTACCAGATATTGTAGTTAGCAGACATGAGTGGTATCTAGAAAATACTTGTCATTCTGTTAAATTAAGAGTCCCAGATGTAAACATTAGTGAGGAGGTCATTGGGAGCAGGTGTCTTGGACTGCACTTAAGCTAGAACTGTTAGTGGTGAAAATTACAAATTGCAAATCACTCTCTTCTACTCCAATAGCTTCATGTCTCGCACATCTCGCCTGTGGAACTCCCTTCCTTATTCCTGTTTCCCTGACAAATATGATCTCCAACTATTTAAGTGTAACGTCAATCGACATCTCCAGTTGCCTTGATCTATCCACTTCCCTTCTCCACATCCTTTCACCTTTCATTCCTATCTGCTCTCGCTCCAAATCTTCTGTAACCCCCTTGCCTTGATCGATCCACTATCTTTCTCCACATCTTCTCCTTTACCACTCCTATCTGCTTTTCCTCCAAACCTTCTGTAACCCCTTGCGTGCTAGTGGCTTCCAGCCTTGCTTGGGGTGATAAGCTTAAAAAAAAAAAAAATTAAAAAAAAAGAAGTCAGCAATGGTTTGTTGGAAGGCTTTTACAAGAGCCATTTTTTCTGTTTTAATAGTAAGTCTGAATGGTTCAATAAGTTCAAATTGGCAGCTGATCTAAAAAAGTGATCTACATTCTGTTGTTAACTGGGGCAGAGAATGGCTTGTTCATTTTAATGCCTCCAAAATGAAACTGCTCTCTTAATCATTTGAAAGTAAGCTTTTTACCTTCCATCATCATGGCAGATGCTCACTGTACCTTCTTGGACTAACATTTTCTGTTGACATGAAGTGGAGAGATTATATAGAATCAATTGCTAACTCTGCTGTTAGGAAAATAGGTTCCTGGTGTCATGTTAGGCAATTTTTCTCACCAGAATCTATCATGCATATTTATAAGTATACTATTCAACCTTGCTTTGAATATTGTTGCCACATTTAGTCTGGTGCTCAGTCACTTTCCCATTGCTGTAAATGGTAATTCTTCTTATGAACTTACCACTATGGTACCTAGACTTTATGAATTTATGTGCAGTACTAGATTGGCAGGTCTCATACAGTTGAAACGGCAAGAGGCAACTGTAAGTTCTATGCTAACAGTTTCTTCTATCACACTTCTTGCTGGTGGAACTATCTTTAGGTTTCTTGCTTCCAAGTCAACTTTGATCTTCAAAAATTTAAGTGCAATCTCAATTGTAATCTTCTGTCTTCTCATAGTCTTTAACATTCAGTAATGTTTTGCATCTTCATGGCAGTATTGCCTTGTTTGGGGTGAAATTATTTTTTAAAAAAGTAACAAATCAAGCAAATCTGAAAAACGAAATATCCCTTCTTTTAAGTAAAGTATCAATGAAAAGGATGAGAATTTCTTGTAAAAGTTTAGAAGCAATTCTCGCCCATTTCATTGATGGTTTCATTTTTTTTAAAAATAAAAATGAGCTAGACTTGTAGAAATTCTATGGTTAACAGGTTGACATATGACATAGTGTCTTTACATTTTATGGAGGATAATTTGCAAGCGTTCATTAAATACCCATACAGTCATATACTGCATATACCATTATAAAAATGTTTCAAATAGGTTTTTATGACACCTATTTCTTTTAATCATGTAGAGTAGAACTTGTGGAAATTCCATAGTTTTTGCTAATTTTTACTACTGGCATATTTCATATTACCATAATTTCTCGAAAATAATACACAGTTTTTTACTGTAAATTACAGGTGATAGTAGGGATGTGTATTATAAATAGGTTTAAACAAAAATATTTTTTGTTATTGATTTATAATAATAAATACGTACTTGTACTATAATAAGAAAGATATTATCTCAATTTATCATTTTAAATCCAACAATAATTGTAACATTTTTTTGTCAATAAATTTATGTTTATCAGTAACTGCATTTTTATTTGGCGAAAAAATAAAAAATCTATAAAAAAGCCAATTTTGAAGAAAAGAGGATATCACGTTAACAATTTATTGAAATTTTAATTTTCATCATCATCACCACCATTTTCTATTATAGAATCAATATCTAAATTGTCATTAAACAAATTATCATTCACTCGTTTTGATGACATTTTGGCAGTAAAATGTTATATTTATCATGAAAAACTGCATGGTAATTTTCAACATTATTTTAGCCACTTAGTTTTGATTTTATTCCTAATGTCAAGGTTGACAAAATGTCTTTGTAATTATTTTTTGTTTTTTTAACAATATTTATAGATACATAGGGATATATATATTTCTTAATTTTTGGATCATTTGTTGGGGTGTGTATTATTATGGGTACGTATTATTTTCAAGAAATTATGGTACTATACCATTTCAATGAAGCAGACATTAAATTTTTACTACTGAAGCTAACTATTTTGGACTGGTATATTTCATAATACTATACCATTTCAATGAAGCAAATATTAAATTCATAAAGACATTATATCTTCCCTTTTCTTTCTGCATAGAAACATTTACAAGGTCTGCCTGAAAACTAATGTTTTGGTTTTACAAACAATATTTTCAATTTCAAACAACAAACTACATGGTTTCCCTTTCAAAGTAAGTCTAATACACTTTTTTTATCCTTCTCTGCCATTCTTCTATGCACTGCAAGAAGGATTCATCTTGGATACCCCTCAGTTCCATCATTACAGCCCCCTTGATGGCATCAGTGCCTCCAAAACTGATCCCCTTGTGCTTGGGGAAAAGAAAAAAGTCACATGAAGTGAGATCAGGTGAACAGGGATGTTGTTCCAGTATGGCAATGTTCTTCTTGGCCAGGAACTGCCGGATGCTCAGGGTGTTGTGAGCAGTTGCATTAGCGTAGTGAAGAGACCATGATTTGTCCTGCCACAAAAGCATCTAAAAAGGTTGCAGAAAGCTAAGATTACAGTTATATACTCCCAAGATATCATGTTAGATAACACAATCCACTTATCTCTCTTTTGCCCTTGCCCATAGCTCACACGGCACACACAGTCCTGTTACTTTTCAGACAGACCTTGTATATTGTTTAAACAGAACTCGGAATAAGACTTAATGGAAGTGTGAGAAAATAGTAATTGAGAGGTTCATATCCCAAAATCATATATGCAGGGTTGTAATTCTGATTGTCATAAACCAGTCTCACAAGAAAATGCCAAGGACATAGAGCAAAAGAGGTAGAAAATCTATGTCCACATCTCACAATGGATAACTACCTTCTTCATTCACAAGAACTAAGAATCTCTTGTCTGTCATCCAAAGTAGTGCTCTACTATAAAAGTTGTGATTGGTTGAGACTGGTAGCAAAGTGCAAACAATTACTATATTTTGAGGCCTACAAAACTCAGCCCAATCAGGATTCTGATTATATTTATTGACAGATACCAGAGAGAACACAAATCCTTCTCTGAGGTAAGATTTCTTTTTTTTTCTTTGTTGCCACAGAAAGTTTTTTTTAAAGAAAAGGTCAGGGATTTACTCTGTTCTCAGCTGCTATACCAAGAATTTGTAGGCAGGGTACAGGCAAGCTAACTTTGTGGGCAGGGGACATGCAAGATATTACAACATGTAATGAGTGTGCTAACTAAGGAATGAAGGAAGAAGAATTATACAATACATTTGAAGTATGAAGTCAGGAGATTAAGCTGCAGTGCACAACATTGCATCTCTCTAAGTAATACATTTCTCAGCTAACTAAGGAATGAAGGAATAAGAATTATACGATACCTTTGAAGTATGAAGTCAGAAGATTAAGCTGCAGTGCACAACATTGCATCTCTCTAAGTAATACATTTCTCAGCTAAGGAATGAAGGAATAAGAATTATACGATACATTTGAAGTATGAAGTCAGAAGATGAAGCTGCAGTGCACAACATTACATCTCTCTAAGTAATACATTTCTCAGGAAACTAAGGAATGAAGGAATAAGAATTATACGATACATTTGAAGTATGAAGTCAGAAGATGAAGCTGCAGTGAACAACATTGCATCTCTCTAAGTAATACATTTCTCAGCTAACTAAGGAATGAAGGAAGAAGAATTATACGATACATTTGAAGTATGAAGTCAGGAGATTAAGCTGCAGTGCACAAAATTGCATCTCTCTAAGTAATACATTTCTCAGGTAGCTAAGGAATGAAGGAAGAAGAATTATACGATACATTTGAAGTATGAAGTCAGGAGATTAAGCTGCAGAGCACAACATTGCATCTTTCTAAGTAATACATTTCTCAGCTAACTAAGGAATGAAGGAAGAAGAATTATACGATACATTTGAAGTATGAAGTCAGGAGATTAAGCTGCAGTGCACAACATTGCATCTTTCTAAGTAATACATTTCTCAGCTAACTAAGGAATGAAGGAAGAAGAATTATACGATACATTTGAAGTATGAAGTTAGGAGATTAAGCTGCAGTGCACAAAATTGCATCTCTCTAAGTAATACATTTCTCAGCTAACTAAGGAATGAAGGAATAAGAATTATACGATACATTTGAAGTATGAAGTCAGGAGATTAAGCTGCAGTGCACAACATTGCATCTCTCTAAGTAATACATTTCTCAGCTAACTAAGGAATGAAGGAAGAAGAATTATACGATACATTTGAAGTATGAAGTCAGGAGATTAAGCTGCAGTGCACAACATTGCATTTCTCTAAGTAATACATTTATCAGCTAACTAAGGAATGAAGGAAGAAGAATTATACGATACATTTGAAGTATGAAGTCAGGAGATTAAGCTGCAGTGCACAACATTGCATCTCTCTAAGTAATACATTTCTCAGCTAACTAAGGAATGAAGGAAGAAGAATTATACGATACATTTGAAGTATGAAGTCAGGAGATTAAGCTGCAATGCACAACATTGCATCTCTCTAAGTAATACATTTCTCAGCTAACTAAGGAATGAAGGAATAAGAATTATACGATACCTTTGAAGTATGAAGTCAGAAGATTAAGCTGCAGTGCACAACATTGCATCTCTCTAAGTAATACATTTCTCAGCTAACTAAGGAATGAAGGAATAAGAATTATACGATGCATTTGAAGTATGAAGTCAGAAGATGAAGCTGCAGTGCACAACATTGCATCTCTCTAAGTAATACATTTCTCAGCTAACTAAGGAATGAAGGAATAAGAATTATACGATACATTTGAAGTATGAAGTCAGAAGATGAAGCTGCAGTGCACAACATTGCATCTCTCTAAGTAATACATTTCTCAGCTAACTAAGGAATGAAGGAAGAAGAATTATACGATACATTTGAAGTATGAAGTCAGGAGATTAAGCTGCAGTGCACAACATTGCATCTCTCTAAGTAATACATTTCTCAGCTAACTAAGGAATGAAGAAATAAGAATTATACGATACATTTGAAGTATGAAGTCAGAAGATGAAGCTGCAGTGGACAACATTGCATCTCTCTAAGTAATACATTTCTCAGCAAACTAAGGAATGAAGGAAGAAGAATTATACGATACATTTGAAGTATGAAGTCAGGAGATTAAGCTGCAGTGCACAACATTGCATCTCTCTAAGTAATACATTTCTCAGCTAACTAAGGAATGAAGGAATAAGAATTATACGATACATTTGAAGTATGAAGTCAGAAAATGAAGCTGCAGTGCACAACATTGCATCTCTCTAAGTAATACATTTCTCAGCTAACTAAGGAATGAAGGAATAAGAATTATACGATACATTTGAAGTATGAAGTCAGAAGATGAAGCTGCAGTGCAGAACATTGCATCTCTCTAAGTAATACATTTCTCAGCTAACTAAGGAATGAAGGAAGAAGAATTATACGATACTTTGAAGTATGAAGTCAGAAGATGAAGCTGCAGTGCACAACATTGCATCTCTCTAAGTAATACATTTCTCAGCTAACTAAGGAATGAAGGAAGAAGAATTATACGATACATTTGAAGTATGAAGTCAGAAGATGAAGCTGCAGTGCACAATATTGCATCTCTCTAAGTAATACATTTCTCAGCTAACTAAGGAATGAAGGAAGAAGAATTATACGATACATTTGAAGTATGAAGTCAGGAGATTAAGCTGCAGTGCACAACATTGCATCTCTCTAAGTAATACATTTCTCAGCTAACTAAGGAATGAAGGAAGAAGAATTATACGATACATTTGAAGTATGAAGTCAGAAGATTAAGCTGCAGTGCACAACATTGCATCTCTCTAAGTAATACATTTCTCAGCTAACTAAGGAATGAAGGAATAAGAATTATACGATACATTTGAAGTATGAAGTCAGAAGATGAAGCTGCAGTGCACAACATTGCATCTCTCTAAGTAATACATTTCTCAGCTAACTAAGGAATGAAGGAATAAGAATTATACGATACATTTGAAGTATGAAGTCAGAAGATGAAGCTGCAGTGCACAACATTGCATCTCTCTAAGTAATACATTTCTCAGCTAACTAAGGAATGAAGGAATTAGAATTATACGATACATTTGAAGTATGAAGTCAGGAGATTAAGCTGCAGTGCACAACATTGCATCTCTCTAAGTAATACATTTCTCAGCTAACTAAGGAATGAAGGAAGAAGAATTATACGATACATTTGAAGTATGAAGTCAGAAGATTAAGCTGCAGTGCACAACATTGCATCTCTCTAAGTAATACATTTCTCAGCTAACTAAGGAATGAAGGAATAAGAATTATACGATACATTTGAAGTATGAAGTCAGGAGATTAAGCTGCAGTGCACAACATTGCATCTTTCTAAGTAATACATTTCTCAGCTAACTAAGGAATGAAGGAAGAAGAATTATACGATACATTTGAAGTATGAAGTTAGGAGATTAAGCTGCAGTGCACAAAATTGCATCTCTCTAAGTAATACATTTCTCAGCTAACTAAGGAATGAAGGAATAAGAATTATACGATACATTTGAAGTATGAAGTCAGGAGATTAAGCTGCAGTGCACAACATTGCATCTCTCTAAGTAATACATTTCTCAGCTAACTAAGGAATGAAGGAAGAAGAATTATACGATACATTTGAAGTATGAAGTCAGGAGATTAAGCTGCAGTGCACAACATTGCATTTCTCTAAGTAATACATTTCTCAGCTAACTAAGGAATGAAGGAAGAAGAATTATACGATACATTTGAAGTATGAAGTCAGGAGATTAAGCTGCAGTGCACAACATTGCATCTCTCTAAGTAATACATTTCTCAGCTAACTAAGGAATGAAGGAAGAAGAATTATACGATACATTTGAAGTATGAAGTCAGAAGATGAAGCTGCAGTGCACAACATTGCATCTCTCTAAGTAATACATTTCTCAGCTAACTAAGGAATGAAGGAATTAGAATTATACGATACATTTGAAGTATGAAGTCAGGAGATTAAGCTGCAGTGCACAACATTGCATCTCTCTAAGTAATACATTTCTCAGCTAACTAAGGAATGAAGGAAGAAGAATTATACGATACATTTGAAGTATGAAGTCAGAAGATTAAGCTGCAGTGCACAACATTGCATCTCTCTAAGTAATACATTTCTCAGCTAACTAAGGAATGAAGGAATAAGAATTATACGATACATTTGAAGTATGAAGTCAGGAGATTAAGCTGCAGTGCACAACATTGCATCTTTCTAAGTAATACATTTCTCAGCTAACTAAGGAATGAAGGAAGAAGAATTATACGATACATTTGAAGTATGAAGTTAGGAGATTAAGCTGCAGTGCACAAAATTGCATCTCTCTAAGTAATACATTTCTCAGCTAACTAAGGAATGAAGGAATAAGAATTATACGATACATTTGAAGTATGAAGTCAGGAGATTAAGCTGCAGTGCACAACATTGCATCTCTCTAAGTAATACATTTCTCAGCTAACTAAGGAATGAAGGAAGAAGAATTATACGATACATTTGAAGTATGAAGTCAGGAGATTAAGCTGCAGTGCACAACATTGCATTTCTCTAAGTAATACATTTCTCAGCTAACTAAGGAATGAAGGAAGAAGAATTATACGATACATTTGAAGTATGAAGTCAGGAGATTAAGCTGCAGTGCACAACATTGCATCTCTCTAAGTAATACATTTCTCAGCTAACTAAGGAATGAAGGAAGAAGAATTATACGATACATTTGAAGTATGAAGTCAGAAGATGAAGCTGCAGTGCACAACATTGCATCTCTCTAAGTAATACATTTCTCAGCTAACTAAGGAATGAAGGAAGAAGAATTATACGATACATTTGAAGTATGAAGTCAGGAGATTAAGCTGCAGTGCACAAAATTGCATCTCTCTAAGTAATACATTTCTCAGGTAGCTAAGGAATGAAGGAAGAAGAATTATACGATACATTTGAAGTATGAAGTCAGGAGATTAAGCTGCAGAGCACAACATTGCATCTTTCTAAGTAATACATTTCTCAGCTAACTAAGGAATGAAGGAAGAAGAATTATACGATACATTTGAAGTATGAAGTCAGGAGATTAAGCTGCAGTGCACAACATTGCATCTTTCTAAGTAATACATTTCTCAGCTAACTAAGGAATGAAGGAAGAAGAATTATACGATACATTTGAAGTATGAAGTTAGGAGATTAAGCTGCAGTGCACAAAATTGCATCTCTCTAAGTAATACATTTCTCAGCTAACTAAGGAATGAAGGAATAAGAATTATACGATACATTTGAAGTATGAAGTCAGGAGATTAAGCTGCAGTGCACAACATTGCATCTCTCTAAGTAATACATTTCTCAGCTAACTAAGGAATGAAGGAAGAAGAATTATACGATACATTTGAAGTATGAAGTCAGGAGATTAAGCTGCAGTGCACAACATTGCATTTCTCTAAGTAATACATTTCTCAGCTAACTAAGGAATGAAGGAAGAAGAATTATACGATACATTTGAAGTATGAAGTCAGGAGATTAAGCTGCAGTGCACAACATTGCATCTCTCTAAGTAATACATTTCTCAGCTAACTAAGGAATGAAGGAAGAAGAATTATACGATACATTTGAAGTATGAAGTCAGGAGATTAAGCTGCAATGCACAACATTGCATCTCTCTAAGTAATACATTTCTCAGCTAACTAAGGAATGAAGGAATAAGAATTATACGATACCTTTGAAGTATGAAGTCAGAAGATTAAGCTGCAGTGCACAACATTGCATCTCTCTAAGTAATACATTTCTCAGCTAACTAAGGAATGAAGGAATAAGAATTATACGATGCATTTGAAGTATGAAGTCAGAAGATGAAGCTGCAGTGCACAACATTGCATCTCTCTAAGTAATACATTTCTCAGCTAACTAAGGAATGAAGGAATAAGAATTATACGATACATTTGAAGTATGAAGTCAGAAGATGAAGCTGCAGTGCACAACATTGCATCTCTCTAAGTAATACATTTCTCAGCTAACTAAGGAATGAAGGAAGAAGAATTATACGATACATTTGAAGTATGAAGTCAGGAGATTAAGCTGCAGTGCACAACATTGCATCTCTCTAAGTAATACATTTCTCAGCTAACTAAGGAATGAAGAAATAAGAATTATACGATACATTTGAAGTATGAAGTCAGAAGATGAAGCTGCAGTGGACAACATTGCATCTCTCTAAGTAATACATTTCTCAGCAAACTAAGGAATGAAGGAAGAAGAATTATACGATACATTTGAAGTATGAAGTCAGGAGATTAAGCTGCAGTGCACAACATTGCATCTCTCTAAGTAATACATTTCTCAGCTAACTAAGGAATGAAGGAATAAGAATTATACGATACATTTGAAGTATGAAGTCAGAAAATGAAGCTGCAGTGCACAACATTGCATCTCTCTAAGTAATACATTTCTCAGCTAACTAAGGAATGAAGGAATAAGAATTATACGATACATTTGAAGTATGAAGTCAGAAGATGAAGCTGCAGTGCAGAACATTGCATCTCTCTAAGTAATACATTTCTCAGCTAACTAAGGAATGAAGGAAGAAGAATTATACGATACTTTGAAGTATGAAGTCAGAAGATGAAGCTGCAGTGCACAACATTGCATCTCTCTAAGTAATACATTTCTCAGCTAACTAAGGAATGAAGGAAGAAGAATTATACGATACATTTGAAGTATGAAGTCAGAAGATGAAGCTGCAGTGCACAATATTGCATCTCTCTAAGTAATACATTTCTCAGCTAACTAAGGAATGAAGGAAGAAGAATTATACGATACATTTGAAGTATGAAGTCAGGAGATTAAGCTGCAGTGCACAACATTGCATCTCTCTAAGTAATACATTTCTCAGCTAACTAAGGAATGAAGGAAGAAGAATTATACGATACATTTGAAGTATGAAGTCAGAAGATTAAGCTGCAGTGCACAACATTGCATCTCTCTAAGTAATACATTTCTCAGCTAACTAAGGAATGAAGGAATAAGAATTATACGATACATTTGAAGTATGAAGTCAGAAGATGAAGCTGCAGTGCACAACATTGCATCTCTCTAAGTAATACATTTCTCAGCTAACTAAGGAATGAAGGAATAAGAATTATACGATACATTTGAAGTATGAAGTCAGGAGATTAAGCTGCAGTGCACAACATTGCATCTTTCTAAGTAATACATTTCTCAGCTAACTAAGGAATGAAGGAATAAGAATTATACGATACATTTGAAGTATGAAGTCAGAAGATGAAGCTGCAGTGCACAACATTGCATCTCTCTAAGTAATACATTTCTCAGCTAACTAAGGAATGAAGGAAGAAGAATTATACGATACATTTGAAGTATGAAGTCAGGAGATTAAGCTGCAGTGCACAACATTGCATCTCTCTAAGTAATACATTTCTCAGCTAACTAAGGAATGAAGGAATAAGAATTATACGATACATTTGAAGTATGAAGTCAGAAGATGAAGCTGCAGTGCACAACATTGCATCTCTCTAAGTAATACATTTCTCAGCTAACTAAGGAATGAAGGAAGAAGAATTATACGATACATTTGAAGTATGAAGTCAGGAGATTAAGCTGCAGTGCACAACATTGCATCTCTCTAAGTAATACATTTCTCAGCTAACTAAGGAATGAAGGAATAAGAATTATACGATACATTTGAAGTATGAAGTCAGAAGATGAAGCTGCAGTGCACAACATTGCATCTCTCTAAGTAATACATTTCTCAGCTAACTAAGGAATGAAGGAATTAGAATTATACGATACATTTGAAGTATGAAGTCAGGAGATTAAGCTGCAGTGCACAACATTGCATCTCTCTAAGTAATACATTTCTCAGCTAACTAAGGAATGAAGGAATAAGAATTATACGATACATTTGAAGTATGAAGTCAGGAGATTAAGCTGCAGTGCACAACATTGCATCTTTCTAAGTAATACATTTCTCAGCTAACTAAGGAATGAAGGAAGAAGAATTATACGATACATTTGAAGTATGAAGTTAGGAGATTAAGCTGCAGTGCACAAAATTGCATCTCTCTAAGTAATACATTTCTCAGCTAACTAAGGAATGAAGGAATAAGAATTATACGATACATTTGAAGTATGAAGTCAGGAGATTAAGCTGCAGTGCACAACATTGCATCTCTCTAAGTAATACATTTCTCAGCTAACTAAGGAATGAAGGAAGAAGAATTATACGATACATTTGAAGTATGAAGTCAGGAGATTAAGCTGCAGTGCACAACATTGCATTTCTCTAAGTAATACATTTCTCAGCTAACTAAGGAATGAAGGAAGAAGAATTATACGATACATTTGAAGTATGAAGTCAGGAGATTAAGCTGCAGTGCACAACATTGCATCTCTCTAAGTAATACATTTCTCAGCTAACTAAGGAATGAAGGAAGAAGAATTATACGATACATTTGAAGTATGAAGTCAGGAGATTAAGCTGCAGTGCACAACATTGCATTTCTCTAAGTAATACATTTCTCAGCTAACTAAGGAATGAAGGAAGAAGAATTATACGATACATTTGAAGTATGAAGTCAGGAGATTAAGCTGCAGTGCACAACATTGCATCTCTCTAAGTAATACATTTCTCAGCTAACTAAGGAATGAAGGAAGAAGAATTATACGATACATTTGAAGTATGAAGTCAGAAGATGAAGCTGCAGTGCACAACATTGCATCTCTCTAAGTAATACATTTCTCAGCTAACTAAGGAATGAAGGAATTAGAATTATACGATACATTTGAAGTATGAAGTCAGGAGATTAAGCTGCAGTGCACAACATTGCATCTCTCTAAGTAATACATTTCTCAGCTAACTAAGGAATGAAGGAAGAAGAATTATACGATACATTTGAAGTATGAAGTCAGAAGATTAAGCTGCAGTGCACAACATTGCATCTCTCTAAGTAATACATTTCTCAGCTAACTAAGGAATGAAGGAATAAGAATTATACGATACATTTGAAGTATGAAGTCAGAAGATGAAGCTGCAGTGCACAACATTGCATCTCTCTAAGTAATACATTTCTCAGCTAACTAAGGAATGAAGGAATAAGAATTATACGATACATTTGAAGTATGAAGTCAGGAAATTAAGCTGCAGTGCACAACATTGCATCTCTCTAAGTAATACATTTCTCAGCTAACTAAGGAATGAAGGAAGAAGAATTATACGATACATTTGAAGTATGAAGTCAGAAGATTAAGCTGCAGTGCACAACATTGCATCTCTCTAAGTAATACATTTCTCAACTAACTAAGGAATGAAGGAAGAAGAATTATACAATACATTTGAAGTATGAAGTCAGGAGATTAAGCTGCAGTGCACAACATTGCATCTCTCTAAGTAATACATTTCTCAGCTAACTAAGGAATGAAGGAAGAAGAATTATACGATACATTTGAAGTATGAAGTCAGGAGATTAAGCTGCAGTGCACAACATTGCATCTCTCTAAGTAATACATTTCTCAGCTAACTAAGGAATGAAGGAAGAAGAATTATACGATACATTTGAAGTATGAAGTCAGGAGATTAAGCTGCAGTGCACAATATTGCATCTCTCTAAGTAATACATTTCTCAGCTAACTAAGGAATGAAGGAAGAAGAATTATACGATACATTTGAAGTATGAAGTCAGGAGATTAAGCTGCAGTGCACAACATTGCATCTCTCTAAGTAATACATTTCTCAGCTAACTAAGGAATGAAGGAAGAAGAATTATACGATACATTTGAAGTATGAATCAGGAGATTAAGCTGCAGTGCACAACATTGCATCTCTCTAAGTAATACATTTCTCAGCTAACTAAGGAATGAAGGAAGACGAATTATACGATACATTTGAAGTATGAAGTCAGAAGATTAAGCTGCAGTCCACAACATTGCATCTCTCTAAGTAATACATTTCTCAGCTAACTAAGGAATGAAGGAATAAGAATTATACGATACATTTGAAGTATGAAGTCAGAAGATGATGCTGCAGTGCACAACATTGCATCTCTCTAAGTAATACATTTCTCAGCTAACTAAGGAATGAAGGAAGAAGAATTATACGATACTTTGAAGTATGAAGTCAGAAGATGAAGCTGCAGTGCACAACATTGCATCTCTCTAAGTAATACATTTCTCAGCTAACTAAGGAACGAAGGAAGAAGAATTATACGATACATTTGAAGTATGAAGTCAGAAGATGAAGCTGCAGTTCACAACATTGCATCTCTCTAATTAATACATTTCTCAGCTAACTAAGGAATGAAGGAATAAGAATTATACGATACATTTGAAGTATGAAGTCAGGAGATTAAGCTGCAGTGCACAACATTGCATCTCTCTAAGTAATACATTTCTCAGCTAACTAAGGAATGAAGGAATAAGAATTATACGATACATTTGAAGTATGAAGTCAGAAGATGAAGCTGCAGTGCACAACATTGCATCTCTCTAAGTAATACATTTCTCAGCTAACTAAGGAATGAAGGAAGAAGAATTATACGATTCATTTGAAGTATGAAGTCAGGAGATTAAGCTGCAGTGCACAACATTGCATCTCTCTAAGTAATACATTTCTCAGCTAACTAAGGAATGAAGGAAGAAGAATTATACGATACATTTGAAGTATGAAGTCAGAAGATGAAGCTGCAGTGCACAACATTGCATCTCCCTAAGTAATACTTTTCTAAGCTAATTAAGGAATGAAGGAAGAAGAATTATACGATACATTTGAAGTATGAAGTCAGAAGATGAAGCTGCAGTGCACAACATTGCATCTCTCTAAGTAATACATTTCTCAGCTAACTAAGGAATGAAGGAATAAGAATTATACGATACATTTGAAGTATGAAGTCAGAAGATTAAGCTGCAGTGCACAACATTGCATCTCTCTAAGTAATACATTTCTTAGCTAACTAAGGAATGAAGGAATAAGAATTATACGATACATTTGAAGTATGAAGTCAGGAAATTAAGCTGCAGTGCACAACATTGCATCTCTCTAAGTAATACATTTCTCAGCTAACTAAGGAATGAAGGAAGAAGAATTATACGATACATTTGAAGTATGAAGTCAGGAGATTAAGCTGCAGTGCACAACATTGCATCTAAGTAATACATTTCTCAGCTAACTAAGGAATGAAGGAATAAGAATTATACGATACATTTGAAGTATGAAGTCAGAAGATTAAGCTGCTGTGCACAACATTGCATCTCTCTAAGTAATACATTTCTCAGCTAACTAAGGAATGAAGGAAGAAGAATTATACGATACATTTGAAGTATGAAGTCAGAAGATTAAGCTGCAGTGCACAACATTGCATCTCTCTAAGTAATACATTTCTCAGCTAACTAAGGAATGAAGGAAGAAGAATTATACAATACATTTGAAGTATGAAGTCAGGAGATTAAGCTGCAGTGCACAACATTGCATCTCTCTAAGTAATACATTTCTCAGCTAACTAAGGAATGAAGGAAGAAGAATTATACGATACATTTGAAGTATGAAGTCAGGAGATTAAGCTGCAGTGGACAACATTGCATCTCTCTAAGTAATACATTTCTCAGCTAACTAAGGAATGAAGGAAGAAGAATTATACGATACATTTGAAGTATGAAGTCAGGAGATTAAGCTGCAGTGCACAATATTGCATCTCTCTAAGTAATACATTTCTCAGCTAACTAAGGAATGAAGGAAGAAGAATTATACGATACATTTGAAGTATGAAGTCAGGAGATTAAGCTGCAGTGCACAACATTGCATCTCTCTAAGTAATACATTTCTCAGCTAACTAAGGAATGAAGGAAGAAGAATTATACGATACATTTGAAGTATGAATCAGGAGATTAAGCTGCAGTGCACAACATTGCATCTCTCTAAGTAATACATTTCTCAGCTAACTAAGGAATGAAGGAAGACGAATTATACGATACATTTGAAGTATGAAGTCAGAAGATGAAGCTGCAGTGCACAACATTGCATCTCTCTAAGTAATACATTTCTCAGCTAACTAAGGAATGAAGGAAGAAGAATTATACGAATCATTTGAAGTATGAAGTCAGGAGATTAAGCTGCAGTGCACAACATTGCATCTCTCTAAGTAATACATTTCTCAGCTAACTAAGGAATGACGGAATAAGAATTATACGATACATTTGAAGTATGAAGTCAGAAGATGAAGCTGCAGTGTACAACATTGCATCTCTCTAAGTAATACATTTCTCAGCTAACTAAGGAATGAAGGAAGAAGAATTATACGATACATTTGAAGTATGAAGTCAGGAGATTAAGCTGCAGTGCACAACATTGCATCTCTCTAAGTAATACATTTCTCAGCTAACTAAGGAATGACGGAATAAGAATTATACGATACATTTGAAGTATGAAGTCAGAAGATGAAGCTGCAGTGTACAACATTGCATCTCTCTAAGTAATACATTTCTCAGCTAACTAAGGAATGAAGGAAGAAGAATTATACGATACATTTGAAGTATGAAGTCAGGAGATTAAGCTGCAGTGCACAACATTGCATCTCTCTAAGTAATACATTTCTCAGCTAACTAAGGAATGAAGGAATAAGAATTATACGATACCTTTGAAGTATGAAGTCAGAAGATTAAGCTGCAGTCCACAACATTGCATCTCTCTAAGTAATACATTTCTCAGCTAACTAAGGAATGAAGGAATAAGAATTATACGATACATTTGAAGTATGAAGTCAGAAGATGATGCTGCAGTGCACAACATTGCATCTCTCTAAGTAATACATTTCTCAGCTAACTAAGGAATGAAGGAAGAAGAATTATACGATACTTTGAAGTATGAAGTCAGAAGATGAAGCTGCAGTGCACAACATTGCATCTCTCTAAGTAATACATTTCTCAGCTAACTAAGGAACGAAGGAAGAAGAATTATACGATACATTTGAAGTATGAAGTCAGAAGATGAAGCTGCAGTTCACAACATTGCATCTCTCTAATTAATACATTTCTCAGCTAACTAAGGAATGAAGGAATAAGAATTATACGATACATTTGAAGTATGAAGTCAGGAGATTAAGCTGCAGTGCACAACATTGCATCTCTCTAAGTAATACATTTCTCAGCTAACTAAGGAATGAAGGAATAAGAATTATACGATACATTTGTAGTATGAAGTCAGAAGATGAAGCTGCAGTGCACAACATTGCATCTCTCTAAGTAATACATTTCTCAGCTAACTAAGGAATGAAGGAAGAAGAATTATACGATTCATTTGAAGTATGAAGTCAGGAGATTAAGCTGCAGTGCACAACATTGCATCTCTCTAAGTAATACATTTCTCAGCTAACTAAGGAATGAAGGAATAAGAATTATAAGATACATTTGAAGTATGAAGTCAGAAGATGAAGCTGCAGTGCACAACATTGCATCTCCCTAAGTAATACTTTTCTAAGCTAACTAAGGAATGAAGGAAGAAGAATTATACGATACATTTGAAGTATGAAGTCAGAAGATGAAGCTGCAGTGCACAACATTGCATCTCTCTAAGTAATACATTTCTCAGCTAACTAAGGAATGAAGGAATAAGAATTATACGATACATTTGAAGTATGAAGTCAGAAGATGAACCTGCAGTGCACAACATTGCATCTCTCTAAGTAATACATTTCTCAGCTAACTAAGGAATGAAGGAAGAAGAATTATACAATACATTTGAAGTATGAAGTCAGGAGATTAAGCTGCAGTGCACAACATTGCATCTCTCTAAGTAATACATTTCTCAGCTAACTAAGGAATGAAGGAAGAAGAATTATACGATACATTTGAAGTATGAATCAGGAGATTAAGCTGCAGTGCACAACATTGCATCTCTCTAAGTAATACATTTCTCAGCTAACTGAGGAATGAAGGAAGAAGAATTATACGATACATTTGAAGTATGAATCAGGAGATTAAGCTGCAGTGCACAACATTGCATCTCTCTAAGTAATACATTTCTCAGCTAACTAAGGAATGAAGGAAGAAGAATTATACGATACATTTGAAGTATGAAGTCAGAAGATTAAGCTGCAGTGCACAACATTGCATCTCTCTAAGTAATACATTTCTCAGCTAACTGAGGAATGAAGGAAGAAGAATTATACGATACATTTGAAGTATGAAGTCAGGAGATTAAGCTGCAGTGCACAACATTGCATCTCTCTAAGTAATACATTTCTCAGCTAACTAAGGAATGAAGGAATAAGAATTATACGATACCTTTGAAGTATGAAGTCAGAAGATTAAGCTGCAGTCCACAACATTGCATCTCTCTAAGTAATACATTTCTCAGCTAACTAAGGAATGAAGGAATAAGAATTATACGATACATTTGAAGTATGAAGTCAGAAGATGATGCTGCAGTGCACAACATTGCATCTCTCTAAGTAATACATTTCTCAGCTAACTAAGGAATGAAGGAAGAAGAATTATACGATACTTTGAAGTATGAAGTCAGAAGATGAAGCTGCAGTGCACAACATTGCATCTCTCTAAGTAATACATTTCTCAGCTAACTAAGGAACGAAGGAAGAAGAATTATACGATACATTTGAAGTATGAAGTCAGAAGATGAAGCTGCAGTTCACAACATTGCATCTCTCTAATTAATACATTTCTCAGCTAACTAAGGAATGAAGGAATAAGAATTATACGATACATTTGAAGTATGAAGTCAGGAGATTAAGCTGCAGTGCACAACATTGCATCTCTCTAAGTAATACATTTCTCAGCTAACTAAGGAATGAAGGAATAAGAATTATACGATACATTTGAAGTATGAAGTCAGAAGATGAAGCTGCAGTGCACAACATTGCATCTCTCTAAGTAATACATTTCTCAGCTAACTAAGGAATGAAGGAAGAAGAATTATACGATTCATTTGAAGTATGAAGTCAGGAGATTAAGCTGCAGTGCACAACATTGCATCTCTCTAAGTAATACATTTCTCAGCTAACTAAGGAATGAAGGAATAAGAATTATACGATACATTTGAAGTATGAAGTCAGAAGATGAAGCTGCAGTGCACAACATTGCATCTCCCTAAGTAATACTTTTCTAAGCTAACTAAGGAATGAAGGAAGAAGAATTATACGATACATTTGAAGTATGAAGTCAGAAGATTAAGCTGCAGTGCACAACATTGCATCTCTCTAAGTAATACATTTCTCAGCTAACTAAGGAATGAAGGAATAAGAATTATACGATACATTTGAAGTATGAAGTCAGAAGATTAAGCTGCAGTGCACAACATTGCATCTCTCTAAGTAATACATTTCTTAGCTAACTAAGGAATGAAGGAATAAGAATTATACGATACATTTGAAGTATGAAGTCAGAAGATGAAGCTGCAGTGCACAACATTGCATCTCTCTAAGTAATACATTTCTAAGCTAACTAAGGAATGAAGGAAGAAGAATTATACGATACATTTGAAGTATGAAGTCAGAAGATGAAGCTGCAGTGCACAACATTGCATCTCTCTAAGTAATACATTTCTCAGCTAACTAAGGAATGAAGGAAGAAGAATTATACGATTCATTTGAAGTATGAAGTCAGGAGATTAAGCTGCAGTGCACAACATTGCATCTCTCTAAGTAATACATTTCTCAGCTAACTAAGGAATGAAGGAAGAAGAATTATACGATACATTTGAAGTATGAAGTCAGGAGATTAAGCTGCAGTGCACAACATTGCATCTCTCTAAGTAATACATTTCTCAACTAACTAAGGAATGAAGGAAGAAGAATTATACAATACATTTGAAGTATGAAGTCAGGAGATTAAGCTGCAGTGCACAACATTGCATCTCTCTAAGTAATACATTTCTCAGCTAACTAAGGAATGAAGGAAGAAGAATTATACGATACATTTGAAGTATGAAGTCAGGAGATTAAGCTGCAGTGCACAACATTGCATCTCTCTAAGTAATACATTTCTCAGCTAACTAAGGAATGAAGGAAGAAGAATTATACGATACATTTGAAGTATGAAGTCAGGAGATTAAGCTGCAGTGCACAACATTGCATCTCTCTAAGTAATACATTTCTCAGCTAACTAAGGAATGAAGGAAGAAGAATTATACGATACATTTGAAGTATGAATCAGGAGATTAAGCTGCAGTGCACAACATTGCATCTCTCTAAGTAATACATTTCTCAGCTAACTGAGGAATGAAGGAAGAAGAATTATACGATACATTTGAAGTATGAATCAGGAGATTAAGCTGCAGTGCACAACATTGCATCTCTCTAAGTAATACATTTCTCAGCTAACTAAGGAATGAAGGAAGAAGAATTATACGATACATTTGAAGTATGAAGTCAGAAGATTAAGCTGCAGTGCACAACATTGCATCTCTCTAAGTAATACATTTCTCAGCTAACTGAGGAATGAAGGAAGAAGAATTATACGATACATTTGAAGTATGAAGTCAGGAGATTAAGCTGCAGTGCACAACATTGCATCTCTCTAAGTAATACATTTCTCAGCTAACTGAGGAATGAAGGAAGAAGAATTATACGATACATTTGAAGTATGAATCAGGAGATTAAGCTGCAGTGCACAACATTGCATCTCTCTAAGTAATACATTTCTCAGCTAACTAAGGAATGAAGGAAGAAGAATTATACGATACATTTGAAGTATGAAGTCAGAAGATTAAGCTGCAGTGCACAACATTGCATCTCTCTAAGTAATACATTTCTCAGCTAACTGAGGAATGAAGGAAGAAGAATTATACGATACATTTGAAGTATGAAGTCAGGAGATTAAGCTGCAGTGCACAACATTGCATCTCTCTAAGTAATACATTTCTCAGCTAACTAAGGAATGAAGGAATAAGAATTATACGATACCTTTGAAGTATGAAGTCAGAAGATTAAGCTGCAGTCCACAACATTGCATCTCTCTAAGTAATACATTTCTCAGCTAACTAAGGAATGAAGGAATAAGAATTATACGATACATTTGAAGTATGAAGTCAGAAGATGATGCTGCAGTGCACAACATTGCATCTCTCTAAGTAATACATTTCTCAGCTAACTAAGGAATGAAGGAAGAAGAATTATACGATACTTTGAAGTATGAAGTCAGAAGATGAAGCTGCAGTGCACAACATTGCATCTCTCTAAGTAATACATTTCTCAGCTAACTAAGGAACGAAGGAAGAAGAATTATACGATACATTTGAAGTATGAAGTCAGAAGATGAAGCTGCAGTTCACAACATTGCATCTCTCTAATTAATACATTTCTCAGCTAACTAAGGAATGAAGGAATAAGAATTATACGATACATTTGAAGTATGAAGTCAGGAGATTAAGCTGCAGTGCACAACATTGCATCTCTCTAAGTAATACATTTCTCAGCTAACTAAGGAATGAAGGAATAAGAATTATACGATACATTTGAAGTATGAAGTCAGAAGATGAAGCTGCAGTGCACAACATTGCATCTCTCTAAGTAATACATTTCTCAGCTAACTAAGGAATGAAGGAAGAAGAATTATACGATTCATTTGAAGTATGAAGTCAGGAGATTAAGCTGCAGTGCACAACATTGCATCTCTCTAAGTAATACATTTCTCAGCTAACTAAGGAATGAAGGAATAAGAATTATACGATACATTTGAAGTATGAAGTCAGAAGATGAAGCTGCAGTGCACAACATTGCATCTCCCTAAGTAATACTTTTCTAAGCTAACTAAGGAATGAAGGAAGAAGAATTATACGATACATTTGAAGTATGAAGTCAGAAGATGAAGCTGCAGTGCACAACATTGCATCTCTCTAAGTAATACATTTCTCAGCTAACTAAGGAATGAAGGAATAAGAATTATACGATACATTTGAAGTATGAAGTCAGAAGATTAAGCTGCAGTGCACAACATTGCATCTCTCTAAGTAATACATTTCTTAGCTAACTAAGGAATGAAGGAATAAGAATTATACGATACATTTGAAGTATGAAGTCAGAAGATGAAGCTGCAGTGCACAACATTGCATCTCTCTAAGTAATACATTTCTAAGCTAACTAAGGAATGAAGGAAGAAGAATTATACGATACATTTGAAGTATGAAGTCAGAAGATGAAGCTGCAGTGCACAACATTGCATCTCTCTAAGTAATACATTTCTCAGCTAACTAAGGAATGAAGGAAGAAGAATTATACGATTCATTTGAAGTATGAAGTCAGGAGATTAAGCTGCAGTGCACAACATTGCATCTCTCTAAGTAATACATTTCTCAGCTAACTAAGGAATGAAGGAAGAAGAATTATACGATACATTTGAAGTATGAAGTCAGGAGATTAAGCTGCAGTGCACAACATTGCATCTCTCTAAGTAATACATTTCTCAACTAACTAAGGAATGAAGGAAGAAGAATTATACAATACATTTGAAGTATGAAGTCAGGAGATTAAGCTGCAGTGCACAACATTGCATCTCTCTAAGTAATACATTTCTCAGCTAACTAAGGAATGAAGGAAGAAGAATTATACGATACATTTGAAGTATGAAGTCAGGAGATTAAGCTGCAGTGCACAACATTGCATCTCTCTAAGTAATACATTTCTCAGCTAACTAAGGAATGAAGGAAGAAGAATTATACGATACATTTGAAGTATGAAGTCAGGAGATTAAGCTGCAGTGCACAACATTGCATCTCTCTAAGTAATACATTTCTCAGCTAACTAAGGAATGAAGGAAGAAGAATTATACGATACATTTGAAGTATGAATCAGGAGATTAAGCTGCAGTGCACAACATTGCATCTCTCTAAGTAATACATTTCTCAGCTAACTGAGGAATGAAGGAAGAAGAATTATACGATACATTTGAAGTATGAATCAGGAGATTAAGCTGCAGTGCACAACATTGCATCTCTCTAAGTAATACATTTCTCAGCTAACTAAGGAATGAAGGAAGAAGAATTATACGATACATTTGAAGTATGAAGTCAGAAGATTAAGCTGCAGTGCACAACATTGCATCTCTCTAAGTAATACATTTCTCAGCTAACTGAGGAATGAAGGAAGAAGAATTATACGATACATTTGAAGTATGAAGTCAGGAGATTAAGCTGCAGTGCACAACATTGCATCTCTCTAAGTAATACATTTCTCAGCTAACTGAGGAATGAAGGAAGAAGAATTATACGATACATTTGAAGTATGAATCAGGAGATTAAGCTGCAGTGCACAACATTGCATCTCTCTAAGTAATACATTTCTCAGCTAACTGAGGAATGAAGGAAGAAGAATTATACGATACATTTGAAGTATGAAGTCAGGAGATTAAGCTGCAGTGCACAACATTGCATCTCTCTAAGTAATACATTTCTCAGCTAACTAAGGAATGAAGGAAGAAGAATTATACGATACATTTGAAGTATGAATCAGGAGATTAAGCTGCAGTGCACAACATTGCATCTCTCTAAGTAATACATTTCTCAGCTAACTAAGGAACGAAGGAAGAAGAATTATACGATACATTTGAAGTATGAAGTCAGAAGATGAAGCTGCAGTTCACAACATTGCATCTCTCTAATTAATACATTTCTCAGCTAACTAAGGAATGAAGGAATAAGAATTATACGATAAATTTGAAGTATGAAGTCAGGAGATTAAGCTGCAGTGCACAACATTGCATCTCTCTAAGTAATACATTTCTCAGCTAACTAAGGAATGAAGGAATAAGAATTATACGATACATTTGAAGTATGAAGTCAGAAGATGAAGCTGCAGTGCACAACATTGCATCTCTCTAAGTAATACATTTCTCAGCTAACTAAGGAATGAAGGAAGAAGAATTATACGATTCATTTGAAGTATGAAGTCAGGAGATTAAGCTGCAGTGCACAACATTGCATCTCTCTAAGTAATACATTTCTCAGCTAACTAAGGAATGAAGGAATAAGAATTATACGATACATTTGAAGTATGAAGTCAGAAGATGAAGCTGCAGTGCACAACATTGCATCTCCCTAAGTAATACTTTTCTAAGCTAACTAAGGAATGAAGGAAGAAGAATTATACGATACATTTGAAGTATGAAGTCAGAAGATGAAGCTGCAGTGCACAACATTGCATCTCTCTAAGTAATACATTTCTCAGCTAACTAAGGAATGAAGGAATAAGAATTATACGATACATTTGAAGTATGAAGTCAGAAGATTAAGCTGCAGTGCACAACATTGCATCTAAGTAATACATTTCTTAGCTAACTAAGGAATGAAGGAATAAGAATTATACGATACATTTGAAGTATGAAGTCAGAAGATGAAGCTGCAGTGCACAACATTGCATCTCTCTAAGTAATACATTTCTCAGCTAACTAAGGAATGAAGGAAGAAGAATTATACGATACATTTGAAGTATGAAGTCAGGAGATTAAGCTGCAGTGCACAACATTGCATCTCTCTAAGTAATACATTTCTCAGCTAACTAAGGAATGAAGGAAGAAGAATTATACGATACATTTGAAGTATGAAGTCAGGAGATTAAGCTGCAGTGCACAACATTGCATCTCTCTAAGTAATACATTTCTCAGCTAACTAAGGAATGAAGGAAGAAGAATTATACGATACATTTGAAGTATGAATCAGGAGATTAAGCTGCAGTGCACAACATTGCATCTCTCTAAGTAAAACATTTCTCAGCTAACTGAGGAATGAAGGAAGAAGAATTATACGATACATTTGAAGTATGAATCAGGAGATTAAGCTGCAGTGCACAACATTGCATCTCTCTAAGTAATACATTTCTCAGCTAACTAAGGAATGAAGGAAGAAGAATTATACGATACATTTGAAGTATGAAGTCAGAAGATTAAGCTGCAGTGCACAACATTGCATCTCTCTAAGTAATACATTTCTCAGCTAACTGAGGAATGAAGGAAGAAGAATTATACGATACATTTGAAGTATGAAGTCAGGAGATTAAGCTGCAGTGCACAACATTGCATCTCTCTAAGTAATACATTTCTCAGCTAACTGAGGAATGAAGGAAGAAGAATTATACGATACATTTGAAGTATGAATCAGGAGATTAAGCTGCAGTGCACAACATTGCATCTCTCTAAGTAATACATTTCTCAGCTAACTGAGGAATGAAGGAAGAAGAATTATACGATACATTTGAAGTATGAAGTCAGGAGATTAAGCTGCAGTGCACAACATTGCATCTCTCTAAGTAATACATTTCTCAGCTAACTAAGGAATGAAGGAAGAAGAATTATACGATACATTTGAAGTATGAATCAGGAGATTAAGCTGCAGTGCACAACATTGCATCTCTCTAAGTAATACATTTCTCAGCTAACTAAGGAACGAAGGAAGAAGAATTATACGATACATTTGAAGTATGAAGTCAGAAGATGAAGCTGCAGTTCACAACATTGCATCTCTCTAATTAATACATTTCTCAGCTAACTAAGGAATGAAGGAATAAGAATTATACGATACATTTGAAGTATGAAGTCAGGAGATTAAGCTGCAGTGCACAACATTGCATCTCTCTAAGTAATACATTTCTCAGCTAACTAAGGAATGAAGGAAGAAGAATTATACGATACATTTGAAGTATGAAGTCAGAAGATGAAGCTGCAGTGCACAACATTGCATCTCTCTAAGTAATACATTTCTCAGCTAACTAAGGAATGAAGGAATAAGAATTATACGATACATTTGAAGTATGAAGTCAGAAGATTAAGCTGCAGTGCACAACATTGCATCTAAGTAATACATTTCTTAGCTAACTAAGGAATGAAGGAATAAGAATTATACGATACATTTGAAGTATGAAGTCAGAAGATGAAGCTGCAGTGCACAACATTGCATCTCTCTAAGTAATACATTTCTAAGCTAACTAAGGAATGAAGGAAGAAGAATTATACGATACATTTGAAGTATGAAGTCAGAAGATGAAGCTGCAGTGCACAACATTGCATCTCTCTAAGTAATACATTTCTCAGCTAACTAAGGAATGAAGGAATAAGAATTATACGATACATTTGAAGTATGAAGTCAGAAGATGAACCTGCAGTGCACAACATTGCATCTCTCTAAGTAATACATTTCTCAGCTAACTAAGGAATGAAGGAAGAAGAATTATACGATTCATTTGAAGTATGAAGTCAGGAGATTAAGCTGCAGTGCACAACATTGCATCTCTCTAAGTAATACATTTCTCAGCTAACTAAGGAATGAAGGAAGAAGAATTATACAATACATTTGAAGTATGAAGTCAGGAGATTAAGCTGCAGTGCACAACATTGCATCTCTCTAAGTAATACATTTCTCAGCTAACTAAGGAATGAAGGAAGAAGAATTATACAATACATTTGAAGTATGAAGTCAGGAGATTAAGCTGCAGTGCACAACATTGCATCTCTCTAAGTAATACATTTCTCAGCTAACTAAGGAATGAAGGAAGAAGAATTATACAATACATTTGAAGTATGAAGTCAGGAGATTAAGCTGCAGTGCACAACATTGCATGACTCTAAGTAATACATTTCTCAGCTAACTAAGGAATGAAGGAAGAAGAATTATACGATACATTTGAAGTATGAAGTCAGGAGATTAAGCTGCAGTGCACAACATTGCATCTCTCTAAGTAATACATTTCTCAGCTAACTAAGGAATGAAGGAAGAAGAATTATACGATACATTTGAAGTATGAATCAGGAGATTAAGCTGCAGTGCACAACATTGCATCTCTCTAAGTAATACATTTCTCAGCTAACTGAGGAATGAAGGAAGAAGAATTATACGATACATTTGAAGTATGAATCAGGAGATTAAGCTGCAGTGCACAACATTGCATCTCTCTAAGTAATACATTTCTCAGCTAACTGAGGAATGAAGGAAGAAGAATTATACGATACATTTGAAGTATGAAGTCAGGAGATTAAGCTGCAGTGCACAACATTGCATCTCTCTAAGTAATACATTTCTCAGCTAACTGAGGAATGAAGGAAGAAGAATTATACGATACATTTGAAGTATGAATCAGGAGATTAAGCTGCAGTGCACAACATTGCATCTCTCTAAGTAATACATTTCTCAGCTAACTGAGGAATGAAGGAAGAAGAATTATACAATACATTTGAAGTATGAAGTCAGGAGATTAAGCTGCAGTGCACAACATTGCATCTCTCTAAGTAATACATTTCTCAGCTAACTAAGGAATGAAGGAAGAAGAATTATACGATACATTTGAAGTATGAAGTCAGGAGATTAAGCTGCAGTGCACAACATTGCATCTCTCTAAGTAATACATTTCTCAGCTAACTAAGGAATGAAGGAAGAAGAATTATACGATACATTTGAAGTATGAATCAGGAGATTAAGCTGCAGTGCACAACATTGCATCTCTCTAAGTAATACATTTCTCAGCTAACTGAGGAATGAAGGAAGAAGAATTATACGATACATTTGAAGTATGAATCAGGAGATTAAGCTGCAGTGCACAACATTGCATCTCTCTAAGTAATACATTTCTCAGCTAACTGAGGAATGAAGGAAGAAGAATTATACGATACATTTGAAGTATGAAGTCAGGAGATTAAGCTGCAGTGCACAACATTGCATCTCTCTAAGTAATACATTTCTCAGCTAACTGAGGAATGAAGGAAGAAGAATTATACGATACATTTGAAGTATGAATCAGGAGATTAAGCTGCAGTGCACAACATTGCATCTCTCTAAGTAATACATTTCTCAGCTAACTGAGGAATGAAGGAAGAAGAATTATACGATACATTTGAAGTATGAAGTCAGGAGATTAAGCTGCAGTGCACAACATTGCATCTCTCTAAGTAATACATTTCTCAGCTAACTAAGGAATGAAGGAAGAAGAATTATACGATACATTTGAAGTATGAATCAGGAGATTAAGCTGCAGTGCACAACATTGCATCTCTCTAAGTAATACATTTCTCAGCTAACTGAGGAATGAAGGAAGAAGAATTATACGATACATTTGAAGTATGAAGTCAGGAGATTAAGCTGCAGTGCACAACATTGCATCTCTCTAAGTAATACATTTCTCAGCTAACTAAGGAATGAAGGAAGAAGAATTATACGATACATTTGAAGTATGAATCAGGAGATTAAGCTGCAGTGCACAACATTGCATCTCTCTAAGTAATACATTTCTCAGCTAACTAAGGAATGAAGGAAGAAGAATTATACGATACATTTGAAGTATGAATCAGGAGATTAAGCTGCAGTGCACAACATTGCATCTCTCTAAGTAATACATTTCTCAGCTAACTGAGGAATGAAGGAAGAAGAATTATACGATACATTTGAAGTATGAATCAGGAGATTAAGCTGCAGTGCACAACATTGCATCTCTCGAAGTAATACATTTCTCAGCTAACTAAGGAATGAAGGAAGAAGAATTATACGATACATTTGAAGTATGAAGTCAGAAGATTAAGCTGCAGTGCACAACATTGCATCTCTCTAAGTAATACATTTCTCAGCTAACTAAGGAATGAAGGAAGAAGAATTATATGATACATTTGAAGTATGAAGTCAGGAGATTAAGCTGCAGTGCACAACATTGCATCTCTCTAAGTAATACATTTCTCAGCTAACTAAGGAATGAAGGAAGAAGAATTATACGATACATTTGAAGTATGAATCAGGAGATTAAGCTGCAGTGCACAACATTGCATCTCTCTAAGTAATACATTTCTCAGCTAACTGAGGAATGAAGGAAGAAGAATTATACGATACATTTGAAGTATGAATCAGGAGATTAAGCTGCAGTGCACAACATTGCATCTCTCTAAGTAATACATTTCTCAGCTAACTAAGGAATGAAGGAAGAAGAATTATACGATACATTTGAAGTATGAAGTCAGAAGATTAAGCTGCAGTGCACAACATTGCATCTCTCTAAGTAATACATTTCTCAGCTAACTGAGGAATGAAGGAAGAAGAATTATACGATACATTTGAAGTATGAAGTCAGGAGATTAAGCTGCAGTGCACAACATTGCATCTCTCTAAGTAATACATTTCTCAGCTAACTGAGGAATGAAGGAAGAAGAATTATACGATACATTTGAAGTATGAATCAGGAGATTAAGCTGCAGTGCACAACATTGCATCTCTCTAAGTAATACATTTCTCAGCTAACTGAGGAATGAAGGAAGAAGAATTATACGATACATTTGAAGTATGAAGTCAGGAGATTAAGCTGCAGTGCACAACATTGCATCTCTCTAAGTAATACATTTCTCAGCTAACTGAGGAATGAAGGAAGAAGAATTATACGATACATTTGAAGTATGAATCAGGAGATTAAGCTGCAGTGCACAACATTGCATCTCTCTAAGTAATACATTTCTCAGCTAACTGAGGAATGAAGGAAGAAGAATTATACGATACATTTGAAGTATGAAGTCAGGAGATTAAGCTGCAGTGCACAACATTGCATCTCTCTAAGTAATACATTTCTCAGCTAACTAAGGAATGAAGGAAGAAGAATTATACGATACATTTGAAGTATGAATCAGGAGATTAAGCTGCAGTGCACAACATTGCATCTCTCTAAGTAATACATTTCTCAGCTAACTGAGGAATGAAGGAAGAAGAATTATACGATACATTTGAAGTATGAAGTCAGGAGATTAAGCTGCAGTGCACAACATTGCATCTCTCTAAGTAATACATTTCTCAGCTAACTAAGGAATGAAGGAAGAAGAATTATACGATACATTTGAAGTATGAAGTCAGGAGATTAAGCTGCAGTGCACAACATTGCATCTCTCTAAGTAATACATTTCTCAGCTAACTAAGGAATGAAGGAAGAAGAATTATACGATACATTTGAAGTATGAATCAGGAGATTAAGCTGCAGTGCACAACATTGCATCTCTCTAAGTAATACATTTCTCAGCTAACTGACGAATGAAGGAAGAAGAATTATACGATACATTTGAAGTATGAATCAGGAGATTAAGCTGCAGTGCACAACATTGCATCTCTCTAAGTAATACATTTCTCAGCTAACTAAGGAATGAAGGAAGAAGAATTATACGATACATTTGAAGTATGAAGTCAGAAGATTAAGCTGCAGTGCACAACATTGCATCTCTCTAAGTAATACATTTCTCAGCTAACTGAGGAATGAAGGAAGAAGAATTATACGATACATTTGAAGTATGAAGTCAGGAGATTAAGCTGCAGTGCACAACATTGCATCTCTCTAAGTAATACATTTCTCAGCTAACTGAGGAATGAAGGAAGAAGAATTATACGATACATTTGAAGTATGAATCAGGAGATTAAGCTGCAGTGCACAACATTGCATCTCTCTAAGTAATACATTTCTCAGCTAACTGAGGAATGAAGGAAGAAGAATTATACGATACATTTGAAGTATGAAGTCAGGAGATTAAGCTGCAGTGCACAACATTGCATCTCTCTAAGTAATACATTTCTCAGCTAACTAAGGAATGAAGGAAGAAGAATTATACGATACATTTGAAGTATGAATCAGGAGATTAAGCTGCAGTGCACAACATTGCATCTCTCTAAGTAATATATTTCTCAGCTAACTGAGGAATGAAGGAAGAAGAATTATACGATACATTTGAAGTATGAATCAGGAGATTAAGCTGCAGTGCACAACATTGCATCTCTCTAAGTAATACATTTCTCAGCTAACTAAGGAATGAAGGAAGAAGAATTATACGATACATTTGAAGTATGAAGTCAGAAGATTAAGCTGCAGTGCACAACATTGCATCTCTCTAAGTAATACATTTCTCAGCTAACTGAGGAATGAAGGAAGAAGAATTATACGATACATTTGAAGTATGAAGTCAGGAGATTAAGCTGCAGTGCACAACATTGCATCTCTCTAAGTAATACATTTCTCAGCTAACTAAGGAATGAAGGAATAAGAATTATACGATACCTTTGAAGTATGAAGTCAGAAGATTAAGCTGCAGTCCACAACATTGCATCTCTCTAAGTAATACATTTCTCAGCTAACTAAGGAATGAAGGAATAAGAATTATACGATACATTTGAAGTATGAAGTCAGAAGATGATGCTGCAGTGCACAACATTGCATCTCTCTAAGTAATACATTTCTCAGCTAACTAAGGAATGAAGGAATAAGAATTATACGATACATTTGAAGTATGAAGTCAGAAGATGATGCTGCAGTGCACAACATTGCATCTCTCTAAGTAATACATTTCTCAGCTAACTAAGGAATGAAGGAAGAAGAATTATACGATACTTTGAAGTATGAAGTCAGAAGATGAAGCTGCAGTGCACAACATTGCATCTCTCTAAGTAATACATTTCTCAGCTAACTAAGGAACGAAGGAAGAAGAATTATACGATACATTTGAAGTATGAAGTCAGAAGATGAAGCTGCAGTTCACAACATTGCATCTCTCTAATTAATACATTTCTCAGCTAACTAAGGAATGAAGGAATAAGAATTATACGATACATTTGAAGTATGAAGTCAGGAGATTAAGCTGCAGTGCACAACATTGCATCTCTCTAAGTAATACATTTCTCAGCTAACTAAGGAATGAAGGAATAAGAATTATACGATACATTTGAAGTATGCAGTCAGAAGATGAAGCTGCAGTGCACAACATTGCATCTCTCTAAGTAATACATTTCTCAGCTAACTAAGGAATGAAGGAAGAAGAATTATACGATTCATTTGAAGTATGAAGTCAGGAGATTAAGCTGCAGTGCACAACATTGCATCTCTCTAAGTAATACATTTCTCAGCTAACTAAGGAATGAAGGAATAAGAATTATACGATACATTTGAAGTATGAAGTCAGAAGATGAAGCTGCAGTGCACAACATTGCATCTCTCTAAGTAAAACATTTCTAAGCTAACTAAGGAATGAAGGAAGAAGAATTATACGATACATTTGAAGTATGAAGTCAGAAGATGAAGCTGCAGTGCACAACATTGCATCTCTCTAAGTAATACATTTCTCAGCTAACTAAGGAATGAAGGAATAAGAATTATACGATACATTTGAAGTATGAAGTCAGAAGATGAACCTGCAGTGCACAACATTGCATCTCTCTAAGTAATACATTTCTCAGCTAACTAAGGAATGAAGGAAGAAGAATTATACGATTCATTTGAAGTATGAAGTCAGGAGATTAAGCTGCAGTGCACAACATTGCATCTCTCTAAGTAATACATTTCTCAGCTAACTAAGGAATGAAGGAAGAAGAATTATACGATACATTTGAAGTATGAAGTCAGGAGATTAAGCTGCAGTGCACAACATTGCATCTCTCTAAGTAATACATTTCTCAGCTAACTAAGGAATGAAGGAAGAAGAATTATACAATACATTTGAAGTATGAAGTCAGGAGATTAAGCTGCAGTGCACAACATTGCATCTCTCTAAGTAATACATTTCTCAGCTAACTAAGGAATGAAGGAAGAAGAATTATACGATACATTTGAAGTATGAAGTCAGGAGATTAAGCTGCAGTGCACAACATTGCATCTCTCTAAGTAATACATTTCTCAGCTAACTAAAAAATGAAGGAAGAAGAATTATACGATACATTTGAAGTATGAAGTCAGGAGATTAAGCTGCAGTGCACAACATTGCATCTCTCTAAGTAATACATTTCTCAGCTAACTAAGGAATGAAGGAAGAAGAATTATACGATACATTTGAAGTATGAATCAGGAGATTAAGCTGCAGTGCACAACATTGCATCTCTCTAAGTAATACATTTCTCAGCTAACTGAGGAATGAAGGAAGAAGAATTATACGATACATTTGAAGTATGAATCAGGAGATTAAGCTGCAGTGCACAACATTGCATCTCTCTAAGTAATACATTTCTCAGCTAACTAAGGAATGAAGGAAGAAGAATTATACGATACATTTGAAGTATGAAGTCAGAAGATTAAGCTGCAGTGCACAACATTGCATCTCTCTAAGTAATACATTTCTCAGCTAACTGAGGAATGAAGGAAGAAGAATTATACGATACATTTGAAGTATGAAGTCAGGAGATTAAGCTGCAGTGCACAACATTGCATCTCTCTAAGTAATACATTTCTCAGCTAACTGAGGAATGAAGGAAGAAGAATTATACGATACATTTGAAGTATGAATCAGGAGATTAAGCTGCAGTGCACAACATTGCATCTCTCTAAGTAATACATTTCTCAGCTAACTGAGGAATGAAGGAAGAAGAATTATACGATACATTTGAAGTATGAAGTCAGGAGATTAAGCTGCAGTGCACAACATTGCATCTCTCTAAGTAATACATTTCTCAGCTAACTAAGGAATGAAGGAAGAAGAATTATACGATACATTTGAAGTATGAATCAGGAGATTAAGCTGCAGTGCACAACATTGCATCTCTCTAAGTAATACATTTCTCAGCTAACTAAGGAACGAAGGAAGAAGAATTATACGATACATTTGAAGTATGAAGTCAGAAGATGAAGCTGCAGTTCACAACATTGCATCTCTCTAATTAATACATTTCTCAGCTAACTAAGGAATGAAGGAATAAGAATTATACGATACATTTGAAGTATGAAGTCAGGAGATTAAGCTGCAGTGCACAACATTGCATCTCTCTAAGTAATACATTTCTCAGCTAACTAAGGAATGAAGGAATAAGAATTATACGATACATTTGAAGTATGAAGTCAGAAGATGAAGCTGCAGTGCACAACATTGCATCTCTCTAAGTAATACATTTCTCAGCTAACTAAGGAATGAAGGAAGAAGAATTATACGATTCATTTGAAGTATGAAGTCAGGAGATTAAGCTGCAGTGCACAACATTGCATCTCTCTAAGTAATACATTTCTCAGCTAACTAAGGAATGAAGGAATAAGAATTATACGATACATTTGAAGTATGAAGTCAGAAGATGAAGCTGCAGTGCACAACATTGCATCTCCCTAAGTAATACTTTTCTAAGCTAACTAAGGAATGAAGGAAGAAGAATTATACGATACATTTGAAGTATGAAGTCAGAAGATGAAGCTGCAGTGCACAACATTGCATCTCTCTAAGTAATACATTTCTCAGCTAACTAAGGAATGAAGGAATAAGAATTATACGATACATTTGAAGTATGAAGTCAGAAGATTAAGCTGCAGTGCACAACATTGCATCTCACTAAGTAATACATTTGTTAGCTAACTAAGGAATGAAGGAATAAGAATTATACGATACATTTGAAGTATGAAGTCAGAAGATGAAGCTGCAGTGCACAACATTGCATCTCTCTAAGTAAAACATTTCTAAGCTAACTAAGGAATGAAGGAAGAAGAATTATACGATACATTTGAAGTATGAAGTCAGAAGATGAAGCTGCAGTGCACAACATTGCATCTCTCTAAGTAATACATTTCTCAGCTAACTAAGGAATGAAGGAATAAGAATTATACGATACATTTGAAGTATGAAGTCAGAAGATGAACCTGCAGTGCACAACATTGCATCTCTCTAAGTAATACATTTCTCAGCTAACTAAGGAATGAAGGAAGAAGAATTATACGATTCATTTGAAGTATGAAGTCAGGAGATTAAGCTGCAGTGCACAACATTGCATCTCTCTAAGTAATACATTTCTCAGCTAACTAAGGAATGAAGGAAGAAGAATTATACGATACATTTGAAGTATGAAGTCAGGAGATTAAGCTGCAGTGCACAACATTGCATCTCTCTAAGTAATACATTTCTCAGCTAACTAAGGAATGAAGGAAGAAGAATTATACAATACATTTGAAGTATGAAGTCAGGAGATTAAGCTGCAGTGCACAACATTGCATCTCTCTAAGTAATACATTTCTCAGCTAACTAAGGAATGAAGGAAGAAGAATTATACGATACATTTGAAGTATGAAGTCAGGAGATTAAGCTGCAGTGCACAACATTGCATCTCTCTAAGTAATACATTTCTCAGCTAACTAAGGAATGAAGGAAGAAGAATTATACGATACATTTGAAGTATGAAGTCAGGAGATTAAGCTGCAGTGCACAACATTGCATCTCTCTAAGTAATACATTTCTCAGCTAACTAAGGAATGAAGGAAGAAGAATTATATGATACATTTGAAGTATGAATCAGGAGATTAAGCTGCAGTGCACAACATTGCATCTCTCTAAGTAATACATTTCTCAGCTAACTGAGGAATGAAGGAAGAAGAATTATACGATACATTTGAAGTATGAATCAGGAGATTAAGCTGCAGTGCACAACATTGCATCTCTCTAAGTAATACATTTCTCAGCTAACTAAGGAATGAAGGAAGAAGAATTATACGATACATTTGAAGTATGAAGTCAGAAGATTAAGCTGCAGTGCACAACATTGCATCTCTCTAAGTAATACATTTCTCAGCTAACTGAGGAATGAAGGAAGAAGAATTATACGATACATTTGAAGTATGAAGTCAGGAGATTAAGCTGCAGTGCACAACATTGCATCTCTCTAAGTAATACATTTCTCAGCTAACTGAGGAATGAAGGAAGAAGAATTATACGATACATTTGAAGTATGAATCAGGAGATTAAGCTGCAGTGCACAACATTGCATCTCTCTAAGTAATACATTTCTCAGCTAACTGAGGAATGAAGGAAGAAGAATTATACGATACATTTGAAGTATGAAGTCAGGAGATTAAGCTGCAGTGCACAACATTGCATCTCTCTAAGTAATACATTTCTCAGCTAACTAAGGAATGAAGGAAGAAGAATTATACGATACATTTGAAGTATGAATCAGGAGATTAAGCTGCAGTGCACAACATTGCATCTCTCTAAGTAATACATTTCTCAGCTAACTAAGGAACGAAGGAAGAAGAATTATACGATACATTTGAAGTATGAAGTCAGAAGATGAAGCTGCAGTTCACAACATTGCATCTCTCTAATTAATACATTTCTCAGCTAACTAAGGAATGAAGGAATAAGAATTATACGATACATTTGAAGTATGAAGTCAGGAGATTAAGCTGCAGTGCACAACATTGCATCTCTCTAAGTAATACATTTCTCAGCTAACTAAGGAATGAAGGAATAAGAATTATACGATACATTTGAAGTATGAAGTCAGAAGATGAAGCTGCAGTGCACAACATTGCATCTCTCTAAGTAATACATTTCTCAGCTAACTAAGGAATGAAGGAAGAAGAATTATACGATTCATTTGAAGTATGAAGTCAGGAGATTAAGCTGCAGTGCACAACATTGCATCTCTCTAAGTAATACATTTCTCAGCTAACTAAGGAATGAAGGAATAAGAATTATACGATACATTTGAAGTATGAAGTCAGAAGATGAAGCTGCAGTGCACAACATTGCATCTCCCTAAGTAATACTTTTCTAAGCTAACTAAGGAATGAAGGAAGAAGAATTATACGATACATTTGAAGTATGAAGTCAGAAGATGAAGCTGCAGTGCACAACATTGCATCTCTCTAAGTAATACATTTCTAAGCTAACTAAGGAATGAAGGAAGAAGAATTATACGATACATTTGAAGTATGAAGTCAGAATATGAAGCTGCAGTGCACAACATTGCATCTCTCTAAGTAATACATTTCTCAGCTAACTAAGGAATGAAGGAATAAGAATTATACGATACATTTGAAGTATGAAGTCATAAGATGAACCTGCAGTGCACAACATTGCATCTCTCTAAGTAATACATTTCTCAGCTAACTAAGGAATGAAGGAAGAAGAATTATACGATTCATTTGAAGTATGAAGTCAGGAGATTAAGCTGCAGTGCACAACATTGCATCTCTCTAAGTAATACATTTCTCAGCTAACTAAGGAATGAAGGAAGAAGAATTATACAATACATTTGAAGTATGAAGTCAGGAGATTAAGCTGCAGTGCACAACATTGCATCTCTCTAAGTAATACATTTCTCAGCTAACTAAGGAATGAAGGAAGAAGAATTATACAATACATTTGAAGTATGAAGTCAGGAGATTAAGCTGCAGTGCACAACATTGCATCTCTCTAAGTAATACATTTCTCAGCTAACTAAGGAATGAAGGAAGAAGAATTATACGATACATTTGAAGTATGAAGTCAGGAGATTAAGCTGCAGTGCACAACATTGCATCTCTCTAAGTAATACATTTCTCAGCTAACTAAGGAATGAAGGAAGAAGAATTATACGATACATTTGAAGTATGAATCAGGAGATTAAGCTGCAGTGCACAACATTGCATCTCTCTAAGTAATACATTTCTCAGCTAACTGAGGAATGAAGGAAGAAGAATTATACGATACATTTGAAGTATGAAGTCAGGAGATTAAGCTGCAGTGCACAACATTGCATCTCTCTAAGTAATACATTTCTCAGCTAACTGAGGAATGAAGGAAGAAGAATTATACGATACATTTGAAGTATGAATCAGGAGATTAAGCTGCAGTGCACAACATTGCATCTCTCTAAGTAATACATTTCTCAGCTAACTGAGGAATGAAGGAAGAAGAATTATACGATACATTTGAAGTATGAAGTCAGGAGATTAAGCTGCAGTGCACAACATTGCATCTCTCTAAGTAATACATTTCTCAGCTAACTGAGGAATGAAGGAAGAAGAATTATACGATACATTTGAAGTATGAATCAGGAGATTAAGCTGCAGTGCACAACATTGCATCTCTCTAAGTAATACATTTCTCAGCTAACTGAGGAATGAAGGAAGAAGAATTATACGATACATTTGAAGTATGAAGTCAGGAGATTAAGCTGCAGTGCACAACATTGCATCTCTCTAAGTAATACATTTCTCAGCTAACTAAGGAATGAAGGAAGAAGAATTATACGATACATTTGAAGTATGAATCAGGAGATTAAGCTGCAGTGCACAACATTGCATCTCTCTAAGTAATACATTTCTCAGCTAACTAAGGAATGAAGGAAGAAGAATTATACGATACATTTGAAGTATGAAGTCAGAAGATTAAGCTGCAGTGCACAACATTGCATCTCTCTAAGTAATACATTTCTCAGCTAACTAAGGAATGAAGGAAGAAGAATTATATGATACATTTGAAGTATGAAGTCAGGAGATTAAGCTGCAGTGCACAACATTGCATCTCTCTAAGTAATACATTTCTCAGCTAACTAAGGAATGAAGGAAGAAGAATTATACGATACATTTGAAGTATGAATCAGGAGATTAAGCTGCAGTGCACAACATTGCATCTCTCTAAGTAATACATTTCTCAGCTAACTGAGGAATGAAGGAAGAAGAATTATACGATACATTTGAAGTATGAATCAGGAGATTAAGCTGCAGTGCACAACATTGCATCTCTCTAAGTAATACATTTCTCAGCTAACTAAGGAATGAAGGAAGAAGAATTATACGATACATTTGAAGTATGAAGTCAGAAGATTAAGCTGCAGTGCACAACATTGCATCTCTCTAAGTAATACATTTCTCAGCTAACTGAGGAATGAAGGAAGAAGAATTATACGATACATTTGAAGTATGAAGTCAGGAGATTAAGCTGCAGTGCACAACATTGCATCTCTCTAAGTAATACATTTCTCAGCTAACTGAGGAATGAAGGAAGAAGAATTATACGATACATTTGAAGTATGAATCAGGAGATTAAGCTGCAGTGCACAACATTGCATCTCTCTAAGTAATACATTTCTCAGCTAACTGAGGAATGAAGGAAGAAGAATTATACGATACATTTGAAGTATGAAGTCAGGAGATTAAGCTGCAGTGCACAACATTGCATCTCTCTAAGTAATACATTTCTCAGCTAACTGAGGAATGAAGGAAGAAGAATTATACGATACATTTGAAGTATGAATCAGGAGATTAAGCTGCAGTGCACAACATTGCATCTCTCTAAGTAATACATTTCTCAGCTAACTGAGGAATGAAGGAAGAAGAATTATACGATACATTTGAAGTATGAAGTCAGGAGATTAAGCTGCAGTGCACAACATTGCATCTCTCTAAGTAATACATTTCTCAGCTAACTAAGGAATGAAGGAAGAAGAATTATACGATACATTTGAAGTATGAATCAGGAGATTAAGCTGCAGTGCACAACATTGCATCTCTCTAAGTAATACATTTCTCAGCTAACTGAGGAATGAAGGAAGAAGAATTATACGATACATTTGAAGTATGAAGTCAGGAGATTAAGCTGCAGTGCACAACATTGCATCTCTCTAAGTAATACATTTCTCAGCTAACTAAGGAATGAAGGAAGAAGAATTATACGATACATTTGAAGTATGAAGTCAGGAGATTAAGCTGCAGTGCACAACATTGCATCTCTCTAAGTAATACATTTCTCAGCTAACTAAGGAATGAAGGAAGAAGAATTATACGATACATTTGAAGTATGAATCAGGAGATTAAGCTGCAGTGCACAACATTGCATCTCTCTAAGTAATACATTTCTCAGCTAACTAAGGAATGAAGGAAGAAGAATTATACGATACATTTGAAGTATGAATCAGGAGATTAAGCTGCAGTGCACAACATTGCATCTCTCTAAGTAATACATTTCTCAGCTAACTGACGAATGAAGGAAGAAGAATTATACGATACATTTGAAGTATGAATCAGGAGATTAAGCTGCAGTGCACAACATTGCATCTCTCTAAGTAATACATTTCTCAGCTAACTAAGGAATGAAGGAAGAAGAATTATACGATACATTTGAAGTATGAAGTCAGAAGATTAAGCTGCAGTGCACAACATTGCATCTCTCTAAGTAATACATTTCTCAGCTAACTAAGGAATGAAGGAAGAAGAATTATATGATACATTTGAAGTATGAAGTCAGGAGATTAAGCTGCAGTGCACAACATTGCATCTCTCTAAGTAATACATTTCTCAGTGAGGCCTACTGTCCGATTCATTCACTTAATACTTACAACAGGAACATTATAGTCCTTTTGTCTGAAATTCTGGAATGGAGATTTGTCATTACTTACATTCAGACTAATTTCCTCATTTTTGTTGTTATTATTACAATGTTTTTGCTGCAGTGCTCTTTTCTTTATTTGAATAATGAATCGATTACAACAGATGCTGAGTCACCATTTAACAATCTTTCTGTAGTGCATCACAGTCTTATATTTGATGCTGCAAAGTGTTCTCCTGGTGTTGCACTGATTAAAATTCTAGTCGTGATGATGAGAAAGAGATTCAACAGTGATACAGAATAGATATCTGATAGCGAAGATGTGTTGTTAGTATACAGAGTTTGTATACTATTTGTGAATTGAGAAGCAATGAAAAAGAACTAAAGAGTTGGACTGAAAATATTTTAACAAATTCTTGATAATGGTCAGTGAAGAATGTCTGCAAAACAGATTTGTATAAAGAAAGAATCTTATGAAAAAGCAAAAAGCTTTCAAGATATTGAAGCAGGCAACATTAAAAGTGATGCCTCTACATATTCATACTAGTTGGCACTTTAAGATTCTTAAAAGCAGATAGCATATATTGAATGTTAATTGATCATTTTTTATTTGTAAAAAATGAAGAGGAATTTGTTTAATTTAAATCATCATCATGTACAGTTGCTCAGCAGCATAATTCAATTTACATTTATAAAAAATGTTTTGTATTAGTTTGTTTTCCTATATTTAAATAACTGCAGTATATAAACTAATACATTTTGTATAAAACAGTATATTCCAGATTCAGTTAGTACACAAGAAAATAACCTAACCTATGATAAAGTAAAATTCAGCTTTTACATATCTGAGTGACAAGGGCAGACAAACAGGTTGGTCTTTTGCTAATGGGCCATAACTCATCTGAACAGACAATTTCTCATTATCTAAGGGAAAATTTATGCAAATAAGTGAAAAATAGCAAAGGATTTAATAATGATAGTTTTCTGAAAATAATAGAGAAACTTTGTGATCCATATGAAGTGTGCATTAAGTTTAAATCGCCTCCTTTCTGACTTGCAATAACATGACCATTGGTAGACAAATTAAAAGGTGACATGTGGTAGATCAAAATGATCACATAAACTGTAAGTCTTGTAATGTGAATATTACAAACTCTACTAGTATTCTGCTATCTGATCAATCACAAAATGGAGATGTCAAAATCAAGCAAGTACAGAAATTTAAATATCTGTGATGTTTTAACAGATGACGGAAAATGTGATTCTGAAATTTAAAATCACATTGAAATACTAAAATATGACATCCAAAAGCTAAACAAAGTATTAACAAACAGGAAAATTTTGTTAGTGTAGTATCATATGCACATGAGATAGACAAGTATAAATAGAGAACAACTGATGAACATAGGGGCATTGCTTAGTGAACCTGTTTGCTAAATGTAACATGGAGAATTGTGCTACAACTACACAGAGAGATATACCAAACATAACAGAAACAAAGAAAAGAATGAACTACTATGTAATATCTGTCCTCCTATATTGAAGGTAATGCTGGATAATCTCCTCATAGATGAAGAAGAGACTTGAAGCAACTAAAATGTGGTTCTATAGATGGATGCAGAGAATACCATGGACTGAACATGTGAGCAACATGGAAGTTTTAAGAAAAATGGGAACAAAATGAGCACTTGTACTTAAAATTAGAAAGAGACAGTTGACATTTCTGGGGGACATAACAAGGAAAGAGGGCTTGGAAAATTTGACACTCAGAGGGCATTCTGAAGGCAGAAGGAAACATCAAGTAACCTACTTAATGGGTTTGGCAGAAAAGAGATGGATGGTAAAGGTTGAAATGTTACTTACAAAAGGCATGAAGTTGTGGAGAGCCATGATCTCTCAAGTTCTGAAGGAACTAGACACAAAAGATTCAAATTAGCAAATTGAAACTACCAAGTCAGATATTAATACTTAGTGTGGGGCAACGATATACACTCTGCATTTGGTTTAAATACCAATTTCACCTGACTGATTGGATCATGCTCTCACAAACCAAATTTTCATTTATTTAAAAGTCCTTACAGCTTTTTCATTTCAGCCTAAGCAAGGCAATAAAGCCACTAAGACGCAAAGGATTAATAAGAGTGAAAGAAACTGAGAGAATGTTATTGAAGAGAAAGGACAATGGGAGAACAGGATTCGAGGAAACCAAAGAAGTTGACAATTGACATTGCACTGAAATTTTTTAAGATGAAAGTTGGCAGAAAGACAAGAACTCGGAAGAGTATTCCATGGGTGAGAAGTGTGAGAGAAGAAAATATTAGAATAGAACTTATGGTTACATTTAGCAATTTCAACATTAAAATGATGAGACATAGCTGCCAATCTAGTACTGCACTTAAATTGATGAATTTGAAGTACCAAAGAAGAAAGCTCATCAGAACAATCACCATGAAAGTATTTATTAGAAAAGGCACAGGAAAGCCATTTTATGGCGGTGGAAAAGGGATTGAAGCCAAAATACTAGAACAGGACTATTAACATTGCAGATTCTTCTTTAGATTTTGTCAAGAATCTCTAGATACATAACAGAAGCATCAGACTAGATGTGACAACAATATTCAATGTATGGATAAATGCTACACTTATAAAGGTATGAGGTGGGTGACAATTGATTAGCATGTCACAGTAAATCAACTTTTCTAGCAGCAGGCTTAGTAATATATCATTTCATTTTGTCAGTGGAAAATGTTAGACAAGAAGGTACAATGAGTTATCTCCTGGACAATAGCCATGCTTATGGAAGGAAAAAAAACATTCACTAAGACAATTAAAAGAGAGCAGTTTAGCTTTGGTGGTATTAAAATTAACATTTCTTGCTCCACTTAACTGGAGGTCATTTTCAATATCAGCTGCCAATTTGACCTTATCAGACTTATCAGACTTACTGTTAACTACTTGCATAGGGAGGATTGTAAAGTTTTTTTGTAAAGTGTACAATCTTTCCTGTTGAAAGTTAAATTAAAAACTTTTGGCAATGTTTAACCTTCATGCCTGCAAAAAACAGTGTGTCAAAAAGGACAGTTATTCCTTTGACACTGCTATTACTCCATTTTTTTTAACTTTCTCAGCAATGCTTAAACAAGCTGAAATCACTTGTTTTCAAGTCAAAACAACTTTATTTTGACTACATATTAGGTGTTTTGGGAACTTTGCATATACCAAATTTTTTTTAATATAACTGATTAAGCTGCCTAAAATAGTTGAAATCACTTAAATCTTTAAAAAAATGATCATTAGAAGTTTAATAAAACCCAAACATATGAAAGTGGATTTATAGATTTTCTTTATTCCTGAGAACTGGCAACAAAGATATTGAAACCATTTTTTGTTTTTAGAATGATTATTTATAAGAAAAAAATTATGTTTACAAGATTATAAAACATATGTGAACCAATTATAATGAAATATTTATTATTTACTATTTTATAAAGAAATATGAAAATAATTTTTTTATTCATAAATTTATAGAAATGTTTGAACAAGAAAATTTAAATTTCTAATGATGAGTAACAGTAATTACAAATTAAAAAAAAAATGCATTTTCTGGGTTTTTCTTTCATTTGCTCTCACCACATAAATCCACTAAAATAGTTTGAGAGCGTCTCTTCCTCTGAATCAAACATCTTTGTTTTAATTTTAGATTTAAGGTGAGACCACAAATACTCAATATTTTGAATGTATATCTTCCCATTCATTGTGCTTAATTAATTTTCCTCGTGTTTAATTACAGAATGTCCATAATTTTACAAGAAATATTACATTAAATTTGGTTTACATATTTTGTAATTTTTTATAAATTTCTGAATGAAAAGATTTCTTTTCAAATTTGTTTCTTTATAAAAAGGTAAATAATACAAATTGCACTGTAATTGGTTCACATATTTTTATAATCATGTAAACAAACATTTCTGAGGGCATCAAAAACATGGTGTGGTAGCAGTATCAAGAGAATAACTGTCCTTTTGCAGATATGAAGGCTAAATATTGCCAAACATTTTCAATATAAAATAAATGTTAACGTTAATATTTGTCTCTAGAGAACCATAATAGTGTGTGTGCATGTTCATTCCAAGCTCAAGTGTTCACTTTCACACAAATACCCTTGGGAAAAATATAAATCCATTTATTCCCCCACTCCAACCAGCTATTTATAGCAGGGTAGACTGGGCTCTTTATCCTTGGTTGGCAGCCTGTCTAGGAAAAAGAAAACTGAATTCAAACCTCAGGAGAGCTGTTTGAAGCCTTTGTATCCTACTGGGTACCATTTCTCTGTTATCAATACTTTTGAAATGTTGTATCTGGTTCTAGACATACACTCACTATTATAAGCAAATTATGCAATTAGGTATTCTGGTGGTCCAGTTCTAAAATTGAACTGTGAGGCCCTCATATGTAAAAACTGGCAGAATTATTTCACCATACACACACTATATATATATATATATTGTGTTTCAAAAATACTTTTACAAGCTTTTGGGGGCAGGTTTCTGACACCAAAACAAAGTAAAATGTCCAAATAAACATATGTCCAAAGGCCCATCATTGTACCTCAACACAGTAACTAATAACAAATGTTCAAAATGTCCCCTGCTTACTTCTAAACATGCATGCACTCCATCGGATCATGCGTCTTTGTATTCAGGTATACATTCTCTAGCAGGTTTGGAAGCGTGTTCGAAATAAACTCCCTGTAGACAGCTCCTGTAAGACATGCTGAGAGAACATATGGACCTACCAGACAGTCACCTACAATTCCAGCCCACACATAAATTGTAGACTGATGCTAGTGTCTAGCCTGTATTGTACTATTAGGATTCTGATCCACCTGTGACCGTCCCATGGCGCTGGATCGGCCTTCCGAGAACCAGACCACGAAGGTCCCTCGTCTCGGAACGAATTCTTCGTCGACAGCAACGAGGCAGGTAGCTAGAAGCCGGTCTCTGAGTCGACTCCACCTGGAGTGAACTCCCGTGCCCATGCTGTGAATTTGATCTCAAGGAAGCCACGTGGGTTTTCGCTAGGTGTCTCTCCGCCAAGTCGAACCAATCCGGATGCGGACACACCAATTGGGTAAACGACACCAAATATAAATAGAACAATATCTGAGTAAGTTGTAGAAAAGAAAGTCTTTATATACAGAAGAATTCGGAGTACAATCACCAATTGTCTTCTTCCCAACCCCTGTTCCTAATTGGCTGACCACGGAACGGAAGTCTTGACTAATTACTTTAAGGGGTGATTTTCAAGTTTTCTGGTTGGCGGTATTTCTTCATTCCGGTCGGAGTTCTTGGTTGGTGGCAATTCTAAGTGTCTTTCTTTTTCTTCACACTGAAGCCTCACAGAAATTGACGAAGACTGTCTCTGATTGTTGGCGGTATTTCTTCACTCCGGTCGACTATTCTCCGTCTCTAACTGAGCTGCAACTCAACTGTACTGCAACTGCACTGCCTTCTTAGTTACCCCCTTGGGGCTCTGTATTTATGCTTGTCCATTCTTTACTGGGATGGGGACAACGGTCATTGGGGCTCTATGTGAACCTCATCTCAGACCCTTGTTAGCCAATGAAATCACAGCTTCAGTTCTCTTTTCTTTTTTCCTTTCCTGGCCCCTCCTGGGCCTTGGTCTTGTCGGCCAATGAAAATACGGCTTCATTTCTTTCTGTCATCTTCCCTCGTGACACAACCAATGAGATAGTGTTATCTCTATGACATCATTCTTTTCGTCTTCTTCCCTCGTGACACAGCCAATGGGATAGTATCATCTTAATGACGTCACTCCTTTTCTCGGCTCCCTTCTTTCCAAAATACCAATTTAGTTTCCCAGGAAAATTCAGTTTTTTTTTATATTTCACCAATTAGCATAACCTTTGAACCTGCCATAAATAACCGAATAAGCCATTTCCTTGACACACTTTATACATGCGTTTTGGCTTTGTTCAAAAGCTGTTAACAAAATTCACTTCCAACTCATTCCGTTGGGGGTCAGAGGGCATCCATTGTTCTGTGTTGACACATTTTTTTCTTTTTTTTTCTTTTGGTTTACAATCCACAGCCGGAAAATGCTTTCTCCTTGATTAAACAATAAATGTATTTTTTTTTCTATCTTACCAGTCCTGTTTCATAGATGTCGTCAACAGTTGATTGACCCCACAACCTCATCCGATATGACTGTTTTACTTTGAGAATACCATGACTCTTGTGATAATTTTACCTGCACCTAATTCCGGTTCAATTATAACTCCTTTCATTAAAAAAAAATATCGTCTTTTTCTTCCGTTTGGTCTCTAATAATCAATAGTATAATGTAGTGAAAGAGATAATCAGTTACCTCGGAAAAAAGTTCGTGTTTTGTGTGCAATCTACCGAAGAAAAATTACCAAAAAGTAGTTAGCAAAAATCTACTTCAATGACTAGAATCTATGCTAATTTTTTTCCCTCCTCTGAATGGCGTGACCAATCAGAAAAAAATCTCTTGGTAAATAGAAGCCGTTGTTTTTCGCTTATAAAAGCAGAATATTTTCTGAGCTAGGGGGAGGAACACGCGATTTTGCTAGTGAGAAGTGAAGGTTGGACGTGTAACCCAATTTTTTCTTGTTGGACTGTTACGACAGACTATCGTTTGAACTGTGATTTGGCTACAAGTGTTGCGGTCGAGAGACAGAAGAAATCTATTGCAGACGTTTGTTGCTGCTTTAAGTTGACAGTTTTATTTTATTTTCTCTCACTACCACAAGCTATTTCGGCTTTTTACTTTGTCTCTAGCAAGATGGCGGGAAGACCGTTTGACATAAAACTCATCCCCGAATTCAGTGGTGATGCGAGTGGACAGTCTGTGGTTGAATGGGTCGAAAATGTGGAACTGGTCTGCGAATTATGCGAGATCACGAAGATTGAACGGATTCTTCCACTGCGATTGAAAGGCGGTGCCCTTGCTGTTTATAGGCAGCTGAGCAAAGAACAGAAAAGGGACACTGAGCAAATAAAGCGCGCTCTACTAACCGCGTTTGGAACTGACCGGTTCGTGGCCTATGACCAATTCCAGGCGGGCGTCTGCGATCTGGCGAGACAGTAGACGTATATTTGGCAGAATTAAAGAAGCTCGCCGTACCGATCGCACCGCTTCCTGAAGAATAGATGACATGTGCCTTCGTGTCTGGATTGCCTAGTCATGTTAAGCAGATACCCCGTGCATCATCCAGAATGGAAGACATGACGCTCAATCAATTGTTGACCAGAGCCCGTGCTATCATGATCGACGAAAAAGAGGCTGATGAACCAGTGGCCACAGTCGTTCAACCAATTGAAGTCAAGGAGGGTCCGACCCCAGCAATCCGTCGCCATGGCGATGTCACCTGCTATCGGTGCTCTGGGCCGAATCATTTTGCCAAAGAAGAAATGCGCAGCGGGTCGGCGCGAAAGGCACGTCTCGATCTACGATGTTGCCATTGTCATAAATTAGGTCATATTGCCTCTAAGTGTCCGGGAAATACAATGGGGGACGCGACGTCGGCGCCGGTCCCCCCCCCCGCACCGAGCATGAAAGAGGCGCTCCCTGTGATTAAGGTGCGCAACAATGGAATAACGCGTACCGCTTTAGTAGATTCGGGCTGCTCTCGGTCACTCACGAACGGTTCGATCTGTCGGCGATGGAGCAGACTAAAAGATGGACGTACTAACGGCCGATGGAAAGGCTCTCAGAAGCCGGGGAGTTGGAAGCATTAAACTCAGTATCAACAACGGTAACCCCGTCACAGTCAGTGTGTTGATCGTGGACAGCGCGTTATTAGGTTTTGATCTGCTCCTTGGGATGGACATTATTAAGGAGCCGGGCGGCGTACGCATCACAGAGGCGGGGGAAGTCAAGTTTTCTGATCCGCCAATCTGTGCTACTTTGAAGATCAACGAGCCCGACTTTAGCGCAGAGATCGAACAAAGGACGAAGACATGGACAGCACTGTGGAAATGGTCGGAAAATAACCCACCAGAAAAGCTCCAGAACCGAGTGTCAGAGTATTCGGTGCCCGAACGCGTCAAGGAAGAATACCAGCGCGAATTGCAGGTGTAGCTGGACAATGGATGGCTGACTCCGTATCCCGAGAAAGAGCTTGGTCCTCCAAAAGGCCTCATCCCGTTGATGGCCGTGGTACAGAAGAACAAAGGAAAGGTGCGCCCTGTATTAGATTATAGAGAACTGAACGAGCATGTAGACACATACACGGCTCATGCTGATGTGTGTGCACACAAATTGAGAGAATGGAGAAGAAAGGGGTCCAATGTCTCTGTAATTGACCTTTGAAAGGCCTACTTGCAGGTACGAGTGCACCGGTCACTGTGGCCATTTCAGACGGTGATCCTTAATGGGAGGAGATACTGCTTAACGCGAATGGGATTCGGACTCAATGTGGCGCCGGCCATCATGAAAGCTGTTGGGGACCCGATAGCGGTGCAGATCTGGCTTCGAAAATAAGGCCTTGTGCCAGACACTACACACTACTACCGAATCCGCAAACAAAGTAAAAAAAAGAAAATATATATAAGACGTGTTCTTTTTACTGTACAAACGTACGAAGTAAAAATAAGTAGACAAGCAAAACGACCAAGGTAAAGGAACAAACATAAAATTTTATTAGTGTTTAACAAGTGTCTACAGTGGAGACCATCAGTAAAGTTACTGGAAATGTTGTAGTTAAAAAAGAGGCCAAGTAGATTGTCTTCAGTAGAGACCTTTTGGAAATTTGAAATCAATGAAAAGGCCGTGTCAAGTAGTCACAAAAGATAGGTAAGGTTCCACGCCAAAATTTAAATTCAAGATGGCTAAGGCGGGAAAAGTTTCTCAGGAAGAAAGTTCAGAAAGTCAGTTTATAATGAATAATAAACATACACGGGAAAGAAAAATACTCACTGCGAGAGTTTGTAATTGTGAGTGTAATGTAATCTTTTTTAAGGTAACTGGTTCTGAAAGGACAGAGTTCGAAGCATATGAAAATTCTTGTTCTTCATGTCGAAGGTTTCGAAAGTTCCCTCTCATGGAAGTAGGCGGCTCGAAAAAGATGTTCGCTTCAGGACGAAAGATTCGTCATCGTAAAAGGTAATGTGACGACAGTGTCGTATGTGTTAAAGGTACAGCGACGAGCCATGAGGGTCTAGGCAATGTTTGCCGGTAAAATATCCCAGTCGGTATATATGGTTGACCGGCGAGAGATAAGTGAGCCGTCTGCCCAGTTCAAACGAACCGGGGCGACTGATTTTGAAAAGCCAATTTGTCCCTGACGTCAGAGCAAAAAGCGCGCGAAAACAGCGAGCAGCAGCAGCTTCCTCACTTTCGGCTATGAACAACGGTTTACTACTATTACTAGCCGAAAGTGAAAGGAAGGGGTGAAAACTCGCGCGTGCGTCAAATTGAAGGTGGAATAGGGTACTATCCCACAAAGCCATCGTGGATGTTGTGCTATCCAAGGATGAGACAATTCGTCAAGCGACGTTAGCTTACATTGACGACATATACATCAACGAAACCTTAGTGCCCGTTGCACAGGTGAGAAAGCATCTTGCTGACTTTGGTCTGGAGTGTAAGAACCCAGAACGACTGGAGGACGGTGCTCGTGTGCTTGGCTTGCAGGTCTGGGGGGGGGGGGGGAGCACAACGTGCTTTACTGGAAACGTGGAAGCGAGCTCCCGGACATTCCCAGACACATGACACGACGCAGCGTGTTCTCGTTATGTGGACAGCTGGTTGGACATTTTTCTGTGGGTGGGTGGATCCGCATTGCAACTGCATTTATCAAATGTAGGGTGACTGCTGTCACTTCCGGCTGGGATGACAAAACAAATGATGCTCCCCTTAGACACATGATAGCGGAAGTCATTACCAGGGTGCGTCAAGACGACCCCGTATGTGGTAAATGGTGCGTTAACGGATGTGAATTTGACGTCTGGGTCGACGCGAGCTCCCTTGCAACAGGAGTGTCTCTTGAAATAGGTGAAACTGTCGTGGAAGACGCGTGTTGGTTGCGTCCCGAGAAGGATACACAACATATCAACCTGTCGGAATTAGACGCCGTTATCAGGGGAGTAACCGCGGCCCTTCAATGGAATGCAAAGGTGTTGCATTTATTCACGTATATTGCATGCATGTATAAGTGGATAGCAGACACTCTTACGGGTAAGGCCAGGATACGTATAAAGGCTGCGAGCAAGATGCTCATTCGAAGGCGGCTAGACACACTGGGAAAGTTGGTAAGTGAATACAACTTATCCGTAGACATACAGCTGGTCAGATCAAATCTGAACAAGGCCGATACTTTAACAAGGGTTCCCCAGAGATGGCTTGACGCTATTAAGAAAGTGGTAGAGCCGGTAGGACATGTCTGTGCAACATCAACGAGTTCCCGTAACGCAGATTTACTAAAATCTGTGCATTGCCAAAGCGGACATCCCGGTGTAAAACAGACCCTATATTTCGTGAGGCAGATTAATCCCTCCGTATCCAAAGCTGCTGTCAGAGCAGTGGTCAGAAAATGCAAGGAGTGTCAGTCCATCCACCCAGCACGTGTGCAATGGCCAAAAGGACAACTGAGTGTAAGCAAAGTGTGGCACCGTGTTGGAATGGACATCACGCATTATAATGGACAACACTATCTAACCTTAATTGACTGTGGCCCAACCCGGTTCACTATTTGGCGACGTCTGCGTCGACAAGATTCCGCAAGCGTCATTGACCACTTGCGGGCATTGTTCTTTGAACGTAGACTTCCGACGGAACTCCTCACTGACAACAACACTGCATTCCGCAGTGGACTATTCAAAGATTTTTGGGATTCGTGGGGAGTACACCTCAGATTTCGCTGCGCGTATGTCTCATCAGGAAATGGCATAGTCGAGCGATGTCATTGGAGCATCAAAAGAATCACTGTCAGGAAGCAGTGTTCCATAATGGAGGCGGTTTATTGGCACAATGTTACCCCTAGAGACAATATATCACCCTCAACTGCGCCAGCCAACATGATTTACCGGTACAAAGTCCGGCTACGAGGTATTGACGCGTCGCGTTCAACTGAACGGATAAAAGAACGAGCGCCGTATGACTTGGGCGATCGCGTGTGGGTAAAAGCTCCACATAGCCGGTGTACAACTCGGTACCGGGTGGGATATGTCACTGGAATAAATAACTCGCGCTCTGTGCTGGTTGATGGAATACCAAGACACGTAAAAGACTTGCGTCGCTATGTAGGTACAGATAATTCAACAAGTTATACTAGCAGTGAGTGTTCAGAAAGTGAACAAATAATTACCATCAGAGGTAGGGTTGGCACCTCTGTAGATGGCGAAGACTCCATGCGTGAGGTTGTCAGAACAGAAGAAACCTCGGAAGACGAATCTTCAGAACATACCACACAATCCCCTCCAACAGTCGCCCCGCTCCGGAGAAGCTTAAGAATAAAGAGGCCCGCCCCTGAGTGTCACTTATGTGACAGGGGGGAGTGTCGTGAAAGAGATAATCAGTTACCTCGGAAAAAAGTTCGTGTTTTGTGTGCGATCTGCCGAAGAAAAATTACCAAAAAGTAGTTAGCAAAAATCTACTTCAATGACTAGAATCTATGCTAATTTTCTTCCCTCCTTTGAATGGCGTGACCAATCAGAAAAAATCTCTTGGTAAATAGAAGCCGTTGTTTTTCGCTTATAAAAGCAGAATATTTTCTGAGCTAGGGGGAGGAACACGCGATTTTGCTAGTGATAAGTGAAGGTTGGACGTGTAACCCAATTTTTTCTTGTTGGACTGTTACGACAGACTATCGTTTGAACTGTGATTTGGCTACAAGTGTTGCGGTCGAGAGACAGAAGAAATCTATTGCAGACGTTTGTTGCTGCTTTAAGTTGACAGTTTTATTTTATTTTCTCTCACTACTACATAAACTAATGCAATTTCTTCCGTTCGGTCATGCTAAATATTGTTACACACCCACAAATGTTGGTTATGCAAATTTATTTAATCTTTTCCAAATGTTGCCTTATCCATAAACAAGACTGGAGAGACAAACAGATCAGCAATTTATGCAATAAACTACTGGCAAAGTTTCTCCTGTGGTGAGTGATCAAAGGGCAAAAGACCCTGCACACGCAAATGATATGGATACAGGAGTAGAAGTACCCTCTATGTAGATGTATGACATGCTAGGGCCACTTGATAATTGTTGATAGTTGGATGTGTTAACCGATGTTTTGCCATACATTCTAATAAATAATGTTTATTATTTTTCTTGTCAATTCTCAAGAACAAAGAAAATATATAAATTCACTTTCATATGTTTAGGTTTTATTAAAATTCTAATCACCATCTTTTAAAACAATAAACATTGCCAAGGAGTGAAGGTAGTGAAAATAATAGCTGTGTCAAAGTAAAAACTGTTCTTTTGAAATTCTGTTTTTATTTATGTGCACGAGGGTCCAAGATTGCCAGCAATGTTTTAACTTCTTATTATTCTCTACTGACTTTACTAATACTAAACTACTTTCCTGCTTTGTTTTAGTTATTTTCTCTACTAATAAACTAAATATTTCAAACAATATAAAAAAATTGTAATAAATACGGTATTATGAAATTTTATTTTTTTTAACTATGTTTTTGTTCTATAAAGTTTCATGTACTAAAAATAAGAAAAAACAGAAAAAGTGGTAAAGAAAAGTCCTCATTAGTTTGAAACTTTCATATGGATGTCATGCTTGATGCCAAACTGTCAACAGCATACAACTGTTTCATCAGATCAAAGATTAAAAACATCTTTGAGTGAATGAAGCCTGTAGATCTTATCAAGGACCATCCTCTTTTGAACAAGGAGGACTGGTGCTACAGAATCACAAAGAACTGTAGCAAATAACAGAAGCAACATCACTTGAGAACTTTCAACAGCAGCAACAACTAAAATAGATAGCACATGTACCCAAAGAGAAAATAATAAAAATAATCAAGATGTTGATGTCCTACACTACTTCAAACAAAAGGTCAGGAAGGAAACTCCCATCAGTACTGGAAAGAGCAATAACAATTACTGGACTTGAGAAACCTATTTTCCTAAGAAATTGAAAGATTTTATAAATGTTAACCAACGGTGGCAGTGACTGCTCAGTTAATGAATTCTGAATTTTCCTTATAAGGAAATGGCTAATATTTTCATTACTTATAGTATTATTATATATAGTTTTTTGTTCATAAAATTTGCTGAATAATAACATTATAAGCATCTGTGATGATATGCTAATATTCATTACATTTATCAGCAGTATACCATGTTTCTCAAGTCCACTGTTATTAGCCTTTATGGTACTGAAGAGGGCTTCCTTCCTAACCTTTTGTTTGAAGTAGTGTGAAATGTCAACATCTTCATCATGTCATTATTTTCTCTTTGAGTTACATGCAATAACCATTTTAGTTGTTGCTGTTGCTGCATAAAAAAAAAACTCTTACAAGACTGGCATACTTGCTACTTTATGGTGCTTGCAAACTTGTTATTTACTTACCTGTAATTAACTCACAAAATAGATTCCAGGTGTTTGAAATGGTTCTTTCACTCATGTACTATTTGTTTTCAACCTGTAATCTTAATTTTAAGGTCAAATGTGAAAGGTATAAGTGAAGTTTATAAATTTATGTATTATTTGCCTTTATTAATTACAGGTAAATTGGCAATTTTAAAAAATTATATGAAAATTCATTTGATAATATATAAAACATAATATGACTATATATGTTTTGGTTAAGCAAGTTGATCTCCTCTTCTTAGTAATGTTATATTCCATTGTTAACAGGAGGCATTAGCTAATGCCAGTTAGTGAACAGCTTGTGTTACCATAACAATGTGATATCTTATTAATAAGTAAGGGAGATCAGCATACTGATACATTACTTCTTATTTCTTTTACTTTGTATCAGCTTTCTTCAGATATATTTACTTTCAATGAAAGAAAAAAAAAAAACAAGTCATTTTTAGATGCAACTAGTGTATAGATAAAAATCCTAGATTACCGATACAGAAATTGTAACAATGCAAAAGCAAAATTACTTAAATATTACCATCACTTTTTTTACTGTATTAACTAGTATATAATAATTGCCAGGCAAAACTGAACTTAGTCAATACCTATAAGAATAGGTATGTGCAAAAGTTTTCAGCAAAATAAAACATTTAAATTGTATATTCTGTCCCTAGTTTTCATGAAGGTATGTTGGGAACTTTTACACACATCTAATAAAAATTTTATAAACTAGCCAAACACCCATTCTACAGATGGAAATGAAGTTCTCTAAATGATTTTATTAATTATAAAAATGAATTCAACAACAGGTTAGTCACAATTATTAAAATAATTTTTTTCTTCAATAAGAAAAAGTTATTTATTATATTTACACCTTATTCAATTAAATCCAATTTAAACTAAATTAAAATTCTGTATATTTAATTATTTTATTAATTATAATTCAAAATAATTCATGTTTATTATAATAATAAAAATTAATTCAGCAAACTTACTATTTTTTCAGTTGTTTAAATAATTTGGTACAGTTTTAAGAAAATCTAATTAATTTTGACTTTTTTAGATAACTTCAAAAAATCTTTTTCTGCTTTGCTCGACTAAGTTGCTGTAATGTGAAATGTCAGACAACAACAATGATTACTACGAACACTGCAGGGAATAAGTTCCTAAGTAACATTGCCAGGCATAAAATTTGAATATTTTAAAAATTATTTACTTCATATTCACTTAAAAAATGTAATAAAAATTTTTTTTAAAGTTATTTTATTGAAGGCAAGATTATGTTTATTTTACAATTTAAAAAAAATGTAAACATACTGATGTTTTTTCTCACTCATGACAAGACAGATGTAGATTCTTCTTAAACAAACACAATGAACTTAGAAATAAACAAACTTTATCAACAGAAATATTACGTATATATAGTGAGTTTTAAAATTTGCAAAATTAACAACACAGATGAAGTATTTATTAAAATATGCTTTTCAACATTGTTATCCAAATCAAATGTTAATGTTGTAAGTGCCAAGCTGATAGGAAAATGATTGTTTAATGATGTGAGACGATTTGTTCTACTGATGTAAAAGTGGAGAAACAAGCAAAAATTTAGCTTTATGTGAATCCATAAAATATACTGTATTTTCCAGCATCAAGGAAGCATTTTTTTTGCTGAAATAAGTCTTGAAAATTTGCTGTGCAAAGGTTAGGGTTTTCTTAGGCCTATGCTAACCCCAGAGGAAGGTTATCTATAACAGACAGTAAACTGAATTCCTGCATGTCATGCAAATTTTTTAGACTTATTTCAGGAAAAAAACTGTGTCCTTGACGCTGACTAATATGGTAATCAAATTTCTAACTTGAAGTGTCCACTAACTTGTCTAATTCAAAATTCTTTTTGAACAACTGAACCATTTAGGGTCTTCCAGAATACCAAAGAAAATCAAAATGAAATTTCAACACTGTACAATAGAAAGGATATATTCTTTTTTGATTTTGAAAGTTTGTAAATAATTTTAAAAATAAAAAATGAAACAAATTTTCCAAGTATTAGAAACTAGGTTAAAAGCTGCACTCTGTGTGGACTTTTAAGCTAGTTCTTGCAAAGGGTTAATTGTGCCTCTGGCTCCAAACTAAAGCGACCTCTGATCAAGCGGAGAAAACAGCAATGATAAATTTGAAGAAATAACTTTGAATTTCTCAATTGTCTTCATGGAACTTCAAAACCTCACTTAAACTCTTATTTGGGCTATAAGTTCAATTTGGAAAGATCAATTTGAGCCAAAGCTCCGATTTGGGCCCAAATTCCAATTCAAGCTGAAAATCGAGTTCTTCAAATCACAAACTCTGCAGAACTTCAAAACCTCATATCACAAAACCTCTGATTTCTTTGTTTTAACTCTGATTCCTTGGCATTTTGAAGAAATAAAATTGATTTCTTCAATTCACAAACTTTTGAAGATATTTTAAACTGAATTAAAAACAAAATTTTTTTAAATTCACAAAGTTTTTGTGTTACTTTAAACTCAATATAAATTAATAACTTTTAAAATCACTAATTTTTTTTCAGTTATTGTAAAATTTGAATTTTTAACTGTTCCCAGACCCAAATCCCTAGGCTGGATGTTTAAGCATCAGATCTGAACCTTTTTAAAATGCCAATCAAGCTCTCAGCAATTTAGTGACTAAAGCAATCATTAAATAATTGTTATTAATCTTAAAATTTAGCAGGGAAATTTTTCTACGACTTTAACATGATTAATTAATGTAAAAAAACCATTAAAACCTTTTTTCTATTGATTCTATTAAATAAAGCCCCTCCAAAAAATAAATTTAATTTTCATATTTTAATCACTCCCACTTCTTGCTATCTTCAAAGTTTGATCATAACAAAAACAAATAGTGTTTGTTTTTTTCAATATTGACTTAGAATTTTCAAGGTAGACTGGGACAATTTCTGGGCTTAAAGATTTAAGGAAAAAAAAAAAAGGAAAAAACTTTTCCTACTGAACAGCATTCTCATTGGTTAAATGCCTATAAATAGATTTTATTTTTTATCTGTTGGATGGTTGGTGGCAAAACTGTTTCCTCCTGCCCTTCTCCATGTGGGGCAAGATGGGTAATGAATAACACTGTAGGGCAAAAAATAATACATATCAAATGGCAGAAGAACTCAAAAGAGTCAATGACCAGTGTCTCCATTAAGTCACTGTTCTTTAAAGACAAATCAAGATTTATATGAAAAACAAAAATAATTAGTATTAAATATTTAAAAAAAAGGTCTTTTTTGCATTAAACTTATATTTATTGTTATTTAGACTCATAAAAAGCAAAGGAACTTCACAGATTGGGCATTTTAAACAATTATTAAAGGATTAATGATGTCAGGATTTAGAAATGCCGTACAAAGCTGCAATCATAATAAAATCACTAGAGTTGAAACTTATATTAGAAAGAATGTTTTCACCAAAATTCAACAAACCCATGCACATGTGTTGGGCCATAAACAATCTAACTACTCTATTTTGTAGATAACACCTTTGTTGTACAAACTTTAAGGTTTTATAGAAATTCAAACACATTTTTCTCGCATACAAAAAAAATAAAATAAAAAGCTTTGTTAGCATCTTAGCCAGAGAAGTTGGCCCATACAACTGTCATCAACTTTAAAAACTGTTTACTCCAGTTCTCAGGAATTATCACCGAGAATAAATTTGATCAGGTATCTCATAAATAAACTAAATGATAAACAGAAACAGTTGGTACCAAAATGGTCTTAGAAATGGAATTTGAACATGCTTCCAAATTTTACTTAAAAATTAATTCTTTTCAATGAATTAAAAAAGAAAAAAACTTTGGCACTCGCTTATGAAAAGCACAAAGTATAATTTGTGTGGACATCTTGTATATGTGCAAAGTGAAGACAGAAATAAACACCAAGACAATCAATCATCAAATGACAAAAAAATGTTTTCTGAATCAGAGGATTCATGCATCCTTCCGGTTAATAAATGAATCCTTTGAAAATAAATATTTAACGCTTTTCAACCAATGTGTTGCGTTCCCACCAACAATAAAAAACATACCTCATGATCCCTTTGAAGAGGATATAAGCAAAGTCACAAAGGCCAGACAAGCTAGTAAGGAAAAGAGATGGATACAGAAAGCAGCAGTTTATGATGCACACGGCTTCAAAGAGATTCTCTTACTCATTCACCTGTCTTCCTCACCAAGCTACATGACACTTACACTTCCCCCACACTTTCTCTCTTGCCTCTTTCTTCATACATGCACACAAAGAAATTAGATTTCTTTTCATCTTAACAAACAACTACAAACAAGGAGCTTAGTTGTAAAAACACAAAAATAAAAAAATATTTTATATTTTTATATTTAAAAACCTTTCTCGCCTTTTTCTTTGCTGTAGGCTGATTCAAATCTGCAACATATGTTTATCAGGCAGAAACTCCAATCACACTGAAAGTGTTGAATCATTCCTTGATATTTGTGGTTTTATCAAGGGGACTCAGGGTTTTTTGAAAGACATATGATAAAAGAAAAAAAAAATCACTTATTATACATTGACCTATTCAGACTAGTGTCATCTTGGTTATTATAATCAATGTTTCAACTATTGTATTTTTTGGTTTTCTTCAAATGTTTGTCATATTTGGCAACATTCTGAAAATTTCAAACCAAACCCTTTATTTAATTGAGCAGGTAAATTGTTCTAATTTCACTGTCTGTATTGGGGATGTCTCATATCAGCTAAGTCTCTTTGTTGTTGTGATGCTATTTTGTTTTGTGTTTTACCACGAGAAAGGTTTTTAAATATGACTTTCATTGCTTCACCAAAGCATCATCTCTATCATCTGGTAAGTAAATGCACTTAACTAATACTTTTATCTGCTAGGACATTGTCAAACAGAAAACACTCTCACATTTTCTCAGTTTCAGGTATGCATCTATATCATCAGATAATAGTATCGCCTTGATCAATCAAGAGTGGTAAGACTGAAGTGACCTCAAGGTATAAGCCTGAATGATGGTGTATGGAAGCCTTCTCCACACCCATCTCCCAGTCAAACTGCCACTACATGAGCCACCTGATAGAAAGGTGCTGCCTAATAAGTGATCCAAGAGAATGCAGAGCACAACATTTGGTGCTGGATTGGCTGCAGGAGTTCAACATTAAAAGCCAAATACCTTAGAGAATGCATTCTGGCTTTTCTGTTTGGATTTATTCCTATAAACTTTTCCATGCTTCAATATATCAACAAGATAGCAGAGGTTTGAAATCAGTGTTTTCCTTACATTACACTTTATAACATCTATTTGCCTGTTTCAGTTTTATTTATAAAATATTAACGTATAGACATATTCATATAATATGAAATGGAGCAGAAAATTTATTAACTGATTTCTTTCACTTATACCATTCCATAAATTTATATGGCAGAATTAACTATCTATATGCTTCACATGTAAGTGCAACTGAAAAAAGATCTATTTGAAATATTCACCTACTTTAGTCTGACACAAGGCAATTAAAGCAGAGCAGACTAGGAAAAAGTAAAATAAAAAGACAGCTAAATTAATGGTCTGCAAAACAGGCTTATTCATCATAGCATTAAAACAGAAGTTATTCCGATAATAAAATAAATATAGCAATAAAATAAACTCCACAACACCTGTTAAAAATTTGAAACAAGAAATAATTGCAAATTTGACTCAATAAGCTTTTGTTTTATAACATACATTTTTTAGAGGAATAATATCAATCATTACTTACTTGATACTAAATTGATTGTAGCTATGATGGGATGAAGAAGTGTTGTTATTGTTCTAAATGACTCAGAATCAAAGTATAAAAGAAAATCAGTTTTGTTAGGAGCTGGAAAACCTTTTACACATTACCTTGAAAATTGTTTTTCCAATTTCAAACATGTTCAAAAAATGATAATTTCAGTAAACAGTGAACTGATGATTGACAGAATTCAGATTCCATTTTTTGGTGTCATTAAGGCTTATTTTAAGAATAGATGTAATACAAATTACACTAAAAGCTCTACTTTGATGAAAGTGCACTTGAAAACAATAATACCCCATAGTTAAAAAAATAGGTTTTAACAGTTTTGCTTTTAACTTTAATTCTAATTTGTACAACTATTTTCAAATTATATTCTAGACTAAAATGTCAAAAGCATTAAAACCATTTTTTTTAATAGAATATCATGAAACACATTGATATTTAAAATATATTTACATGAAAAATTAAGATTAGTAAGTTAATAAAAATCTATTAACAAGTAATTAGTATCATTCAATTAGTACAATTCAATTTAAGATATTTTCTTGTGAAGCATCTATTAAATAGTTTTGTTTTTGGATTGAAATATTGTTGAGTAAAAATGGAAGCATCACTACAATGTTCAATCTGTACAGTGAACAAAAAAAATATAAAACCAAGTTAATTTATAAGTTTACATGATTTATTATTAAAAATAAAAGTTAAATCTATATGCATATCTCAGATCATTTATGGAATTTTTAACTGATATAAATATATTACATTTAATAAGGAAATAGTTTAAGGCATTTCATTTCAATGATCATATTAAGCATAATCAGGATGCTAAGAATGTAAGAGAATTACTTTGAAAAGAGAGGATACATTTATAACGGGAACAAACTATAAAATAACAAAGAAGAAAAGAAAAGAAATTATATTTACTTTATTAGAAGTTTCTGCAGCAAAAAACATAAAAAATAAAAATGCCTAAAACAAATTTAATAAAATTAATAAAAATGTTATATGAAACTGGATGAGTTAAACCAGTTCACCCTGAGAAAATGGAGTTTTTTTTTTTACCAAGATAAAGCAAGTTCTTTTCTCATTGGTCTTGTTATGCTAATATTATCTATTGTTTTTTCTCAGTTTAAATATTGCACAGTGTTAAGAAAATTGCAATAAATATTTAAAAATAAATCAAAACTTTCAAATGCTTGTGCATTTTATAATAAAAATGAATTCAATGAATAATCTATTAGAAATGGTTTATATATATGTTTATGTTATGCTGATCAGCTGGAGAGAATATAGAATAAAAGTATAAATTTAAATGTAAAGATTTTTAGAGATTTTACATAATTTTCTGAAATAAAATTTATGATTTTATCCATACAAAACTGACATGAATTACATGACAGAGTTTTTCTGAATTATTGTGTTGACCTTTCTGCTTTTATCAGCAATTGAAATATGAAAGAATTTAGATGAATTGATGTAATAATTAAAACAAATATAAAAAAAGGATAGAAACTGTATCATAATCTTGTATATATCATAAACTCCCAATATCAGTAAATCTTTTCAAAATTGAAGGAAAGTTATCCTTGTAAAGAACTGGATCTGCACGGAACTCTACAGTTCGGAGAGCAACAGTCCCATAAGTAGCAACAAACTGATTTATACATTCGGATCGTTCCACCATATGTGTAAGGTCCATTGATAACATTTCATTATTTACACATTCTGGACACTTGAACTTCTTACGTGGAGTCACCTTGATAGGAGATTTTCCTGTAGCATTAGTAATGAGGAAATTGAAAGCAATGTCTTCACAATTCATATGATCATCAACCCAGACTTTGATATTTCCAGGCATTGAATATGTATAAAGATAATTGTAGAACTGAAAACAAAAGAAAAAATTACAAGTTAAATTGAAATTTAAAATAATTTATTTAAAAAATAAATCTAATTATATATATATATATATATAAAACACACATGCACACGTACATATAAACACACATATATTCATATATATGCCCATGCCCAACTACTCATTTTACAAGCACATTCATCTTGAGGGGGGGAGGGGGCGAGTCAATTCCTGTTACAGATGCCTGTGTCTGTTTAACAGACAGAGCCCACCTGTGGTCTATACTGCAACTATGATTAGTTAGTTTCTGGGAGAGAGGGGATAATTTATCATGGTCAAAATTTTGAACAACACCAGTATGCTCAAACCCTCAATCACAATGCCTTGTAACTTCATGGAAGCACAGCCATCAATGGCTTCCAAATAGTTCTGGCTACCCAATTTCATTCACAAAGCTTGGGTCAAACTGTGTTATAGTTTTCTAGCAGTTTCCAAAGGTACCACATGTTGGGATTGCTTCCCCAGACTGAAAATATCAATAAGTCACCTTCCTGAAAAACTGACCATTTGAGATTCGAACCAGAGTTTCATGGTCAAAAAACAAATGTTCGAACCACTCAGCCATGCACACATATATAATATACACACAGAGTTTATAAACTTCTCATGCTGAGTAAGGAAATATCTTACTGTGAATTCTAAAGGAATATTTCTTATTTTGTCATTGTTTATTCTATTAGAAAAGCTGAAACTTTACACACATCCAATTTTTATTTTATTATTTCTAATAATACTTGTTTTTCAATGATTAGCAAATATAATTTAATTGTTAAAAGTAAACTTAATACTCAAAATTTAAATTATGATTTTGAAAATTCATCAACAAGTGAAGCAAGTTGAACTGAAAGAAGTTATTTTCTGTGAACATACATTTTTTTTTATATACTCTACCTGACTGATACATTTTAACTTGTAGTGATGAGATCATCAATTATGTTAATAGATTTATTTTGTTAAATGAAGACATTAGAGATATTATTTCAAATAAATCCACAAGGAATAAGAAAAAGTTGAGAATGAATTTGAACTTACTTTATGATAGAAAGCTGCTCCAGTAAGTACCATTGAAATAGCATTGGTCCATTCTGATTCGTATTTCCATTTTTGTGTAACATTGTCTAACAAATGAACACGAGAAGGAAAGCCAACAAGTCGGTCAGAAAACTCTCGCCAAACCTATAAAACAAATATCAAATAATGGCATAATTATAAATTCTATGGCAAATTTTTATACAATTTTTTTCTCGACAAAAAGAAAGTAGTTGTGCAGACAATTCACATAAGAAAAGGATTTCTCTAAAATTTATAAACTTCAGCACAAGTGTGATTGATGGGTGGTTGGCATCTAAACCAGCTCCCCAACTATCTTGATCAAAAACAGGACTTGTCAAAGGGCAGACGAGCTTCTTATAGGAACCGACAATCAGTGTGTGTGTTCATATATATATATATATATATATATATATATATTGCACATTGAGTGTTGGTATTAATAAAATAGTGTTTGATGTAATATAGCACAGCTATTAAATATATATGAATAAATATACAATAAATTCTTCAGAGGCTAAGTAGAGACAACTCAGCACCTAAAGACTGTGTTGTGCATGAAACTCTGAGTTGTGTTACCGGTGAGGGGAAAAAAAAAAAAAAAAAAAAAATATATATATATATATATATATATATATATATATATATATATAAAAGGTTAGGATGGGATGGGGTCCCAAGAATGAATGACAACTTTTGTAGAAATGATCTCTCGATAAAAACACTTGGTGTACTTGGACTACTGTGAGTGTCAGGAAGAGCATCTGGCTTTGTAAAACAATGCCTCAAATTATTATGACACACTTAGTATGTTGACAGGCGTATGTGGAAAGGTAAACTGAGATCCTCTGTCAGGTAGGACCCACTTTGTTTTGTGCAACATTAATCCCAGTCTTGCCTCAACAAAAAGAAAAAAAACCCAGCTATGATGATGATGATGATGGATGTTTCGGGATTTTAAAGTAAAGCTTTTATGTTCCTTGAGAGAGAAGAGCTAGTATCTGATATCTTTTTCATGTTAAACTTTAAGACTTTATTGAGTGATTTCTTATAACATAAAATATTAATAAAAAATGAATTAACCAAGTAAAATCATAAGCAACAAAATGATGATGGCATTAGATATTTATTTCAAGAAGAAATAATGAATAAAATTAATTAATAACAATTAATAATCCAACAAGAAAAATAGCGAAGTTTAAAAAAGAAAAAACATTTCCAGATATTTCCAAATTTTAATGATAACCAATTTAGACAATTTTATTATTAGATTTGAATATAGAATTATACATCAGTTGTTGAATCAATAAGTTAAGCTATGTTGATATTGTACTTCTTGGTCATGATGATTAATAAATAGTGTTATTCCTTGGTTATCATCGTCAAGGAAAAATGTATTTAGAAAATTTAAGTAACATTTTATTTAGAAACTATTTGAATTGCCCTACTCATTAATATATTTAACACTTATCTATACTTCTCACAAATTTATTACAATATGCATGTATTTATTAATGCTTCAGATGTGTTAAAAACTTACCTGATATCCAAACTCAAGCTCATCAGCTGTCAACATGACAATGTCATCATCCAATGCAAGGATACAATCAGTCTTTATTTCAGTATAAGGGAAAAATCTGAAAGAGATCAAAATTAAATTTGAGATTAAAAAAAAGAAAGCCATAAAATTTCTGAAAAAGCAAAATAGATCCAACATATCGTTTTATTAACAGTTCTTTCATTTATTATAGAACTATAGGAAAAATGAAATAACTGTATTATACAAACTTTATGATTTTAATTATCAGTTTAAAGGTTTTTTCTAGAATTTATGCAAATTATAATAATAATAATAGGCATATATCTTGTAAGTTCTCAAACTTAAAATGTTAAGTACAAAGTTATGCCATGTCCTTTCGGGACATTAGTGATCATGGGTCTCCAAAATTACCTGTTCTTTGTAGCTCTTAATAAATTATCTTTTTCTTATTCCTCCTAAACCCTGTTCTGCCATCCATTTACTCAACCTCACTAGGTAGGTTATGCATGGTTTACCCCCATTTCTCTTGCCTTAAATATATCCTGAGAATCAAATTTTCCAAGCCCTCTTTCCTCATTATGTGTTCTAGAAATTTCAACTATTTCTGATGGTAAGTATAAGTGTCCTTTTTGTTTCCATTTTCTCTAAAATGTCATTACTCACATAGCAATACATCTATATTATATGAATTTTTAATATTTATTATTTTGTATTTAAAGAAATATTTTGGCTTAACATTTTAATAAAACTTGTGCCTCTGTTATAGAACAATTGTTAGCTAATCTTATCAGCCATTACTGATTATTTTTATTGAATATCCTGTGGCCAAAGCCTGATAAGAAACCCAAGTATATAGAAATATCAACTAATAGAGAAAATGACAGTGTAGAGTGCAGAGATGAATATTGTACAAAATAACATTCAAAAAGAATTTCTTGCATAATTTGAGAAATCAAAAAAGCTGTTTTACCTGTTGCTTAATTTATTCTTTCGTGTTCTTACAACTTTTAATGGTTTGTTAATTTTTGGCCAATCTGCAAAAAAGGTAAGTAACAAATGAATAAATAACAATTTTAAGGTTTGATATCAAACTTAAGCATCATCCTATTGACTATAAACTCATTACTTGGCAGGAAAGATTAACACTGATAGAAGAAATATTGAAATAAAAGTAGTAGTTCCACCATTTAGAGCCCCAGGGGCCTCAAACATGCAGCCTGCAGGCTTCATACAGTCAACAGAATATTTTTCTGCAGACCATGGGGAACTATTTTCACCAACTTTGCTCTTTTCGAATAACAATTTTTATCCATAGACATTTAATGGAGAAAAGTACATCTGTACTTAATCAATTTTGAGAAATGCTTATATTAACAGTAGGAATCTCTTGGTGATGTTTTTATTATCCCAACTGGGATTTGTTATTGTGTGATGCTTAATTGCCAAACTATATTTTTATTGATTTCTTGTTCAGAATACATACACACACATATATATATATATATATATATATATATATATATATATATATATATATATATATATATATTTTCCAATACATTAACTTCTTGAGTAATTGTTAGATTTGTAATAATAACTTTGTTGCTAGATTTGTTGAGGTCGAACTAGTTTTCCTCCTTAGTGCATTTGTGCGCACATTTGCAAGATTAAGAGTTTTGGGGTTCATACTTTTTCAAAGGAATTAAATTTATTGATTGACTATTGGATTCAAACAATCCCAATCACACCATTTTTTAAGGGCATACAAATGCTAAAGTATAAATTCAACATGAAACAAAAGGATTGTCAAATATTTCAAAATAGAAGAGTGAACCAATCTGACAAATACAACAAATCAAAAAATATTATTCTACCCCCCAAATCTAACACAAGTACAAATAAAGAGAATTTATCTAAGCTTAACATAAAATTTATTATAACTATAAAAGGATTAATAAAAAAGTAAAATAACAAGTTAAACATAAAGGAGGAATTTTATCAGCTATAATAATTGTCACAAGGAATACATAGAAGAAACTTCAAGGAATACATAGAAGAAACTTCAAGGAATTTAAGTAAAATATTATATGAACACAAAACAGATTTTTTACAAAACAACACACTCAATGTATTAATCACTCACAGTAAGGAGTCCAACCATAATTTTGATTTAAAAAATGCTACTTTAATCAAAAGAGAAAATAATTTACTAAGACAAAAATGTATAGAAAGTCCTTTAATTACTAGATCATTCACAGTAAATTTACATCTTAGTTCTTACATTTCACCTTTATTGTCAGATTTTCTATTGTTACACTGTGGGATATTTAATAAAAGTGATGAAAAAAAATAAATAAATGGAATTGGCTAGACCATATATCCGAACATGTTTAAAAAAAAAATTAAATTTAAAATTTCAATGTTCCCTTTCCTTCATGTGCATGTTTAACTGTGTCAACATGAACATCACTTTAGTCTGATGAATTCCAAAAATGCATCCGACAAAAATGTTTTCCCACTTCATAGAGTGTCATAGACTTTCCTAAAATAAATATGATAATAATTAGCACAAAAGATTGTCTTGGAGAAATATTGAAGTGAAGAAATTCAAAAGAATGGGGATAAAACTACTTACTGACTGGAGGAGATTTATTTTGATTATTCCACACAACCAAAACTTTGGCTAAACTTGGAACACGTGCGACCTGCTGGATTACATTGAAAAGTGACTCTGGACGGTCGTATGTTAGAATAACAGCAGTAAAACCAGGAGACTGAGGAGTTATCAAAGGCAAAAAGAGTGGATTGGAAGCACCAAACTGAAAAAAATATAATGGAATAAACAAATTAATCATAATGCATCTATTTGTAAACTAATTTTCTTACTGCAGAGAAAAAAATAATGACTAAATTTACTTTCATGTACCTACTTAAATTTACATTCTGTAAAAAAGATTTATTTGTTAGATTTACTAATAACAATTAATAAAGGCAGTTGGTTAATATGTGTAAAATTAAACTCAGATTTTGTTAAAGCTTTCTAAGATTCTTTAGTAAATAACAAAAAATCAGGGATACATGAAAAGCACAAAAGAGAAAAGAAAACAATTATAAAACTTAACATTTCATCTAGTGAAAATAAAATTCATGCAACACTTAGACAGCGGTTCAAGTTATATGGTTGAACATTCATGCTTCTAGAGACAAATTTGATAAGCTATTTGGTCAGATTATCTGAAATTAGAGGTCAGGAAGGTTAGATTAAACAGTTCCAACCCAGTTAAAAAACACATCTGATTCACACTTATGCATCAACCATAGTACAACAGATTAATAGAAAAACAAATAGTAAATGTGAATAAAACCTTTTGATCAAATTTTGGTTGAATTAAAAAGGCCAGTCTTTAATACTTGTATTTATAATGCAAAATAGAATTGATGCTTCTTGACTTATTTAGAAAATTTAAAGTTGAAATAAAATCTAATTTTAGAAGCAGTTTATAAGCTATAATGCATCATGTATCACTCTCATTCTTTTGATATTTGAATAATGTCTTGTCAGATGAGGCATATTCTGAGGAAATGATGCAAGTCTGAATAAATGCAAGTATTTCACCATTTATAATAAAATGGTGAAAACCACAGTTTTTACAGATTGTAGGAAATACATTTCAACTTGTTTGGCAGAGAACAAATTTGATCTGAAGATAAACTAAAAGAGAATTATGTGCAATTAAGAATTAGAAAAAAATAAATTTAAAAGCTAGAATGAGTTAATTTTACTGCAAAAGGATTCAAGAGAAACCAAATTTAAAAATATATATATATATATATTTTCTACTTACAATGCTTATAATAAAGATAGTACTGGTAACACACATTAAAAAGTCGTTAAAAAATGAATGTAAAAGCTGTAAAAAAAAAACTCAAGGTAATGAAAAAAAAAGATTATCTAAAAATGAACTGAATACTCACTGATGGAGGTTCATTCCATTGGTCGTACTTGCGAGCAGCATAAGGGAAAATTCTATCATTAATTATTTGCAAAGTAGTTAGTGTAATATCTTTAATGGATTTGAAGTAATTCTCCCAGTAAAACTGAACTTGACGACGCATTTCATAAATACGTTCCATGGAAAAGCCTTTAACAATATTCAACACTTGACCAAGATTATCTTCTCTAACTACAAGAGCAGCTCTGTGAATTAAAAGAAAACAACAGTAATTGAAACATGAAAAAATATTCCTCACTTATAAAAAGTAAATTATATTTATATTAGCAACTTGTGGTATTTTATTGTACCACATTTTATAGATACAAAATTAAAGAACATTTTGCTTATTTGAAGTAGAAATTCTTCTTTCATATAAAGGATAAACAAACATTACCAAGAAAAAAACATTTAGTCTTGTATTGTCACTGAGTGTCACAAGTTTGTTGTTCTTGTTAATTTTAAATATACATATTTAATTCTTTTACTGAATTTTTATAAAAATAAAACTTATTTATAAATGTTATTTATTCTAATTTACATAACTTATGCATTCATGTATACATGTTAACAATAACTCAGACAATACTAGTCATGTTACTCTAATATTACCCATTTTATGTTTTTGTCAATCATGTAAGGTTAATGAAATATAGAATCTGATTGGTAATATTATTGTGATAACAAGTTTTTTTTTTTAAGTGGGTTACTCTCAATGTTAACTTTTTCTTTTTTTTTTCATTTAAACTTAACTAATTATTGTAATACAAAAAGTACAAGATAATATTGTACCTTATTGATCTATTAAGAATATATTGACCGAAGAGAAGACTGTGAACTGCTACACAATCCCGGATAATTCTTGAAAAATGAGATTAACTTTTATGTGTGATATAAGGGAAAATTTGTCAAAAGGAGAAAAAAATAACTTTTTTTAACATATAATATACAGGGTACATTATTTACATTTTTTGGACTATTGTCCTAATCTTTGTCGCCATATTTATTACAACGTTTCGGCCGTTGTACGCTCCAGCCTTCATCAGGTGGTTAGAATGTCAAACTGAACCCTTTATTTCACTCACTGGGGTAGACTGTTCTAGTTCCATGTGCCATGTTTAATGGATGTCAGTTATCAGTTATCTCCTGTTAATTTTCCCTCTGAAAGTTCTCCACTGCCTTAACCGGGTATTGAACTCACACTCTTTGGGTCCTGTCACTGGATCTAACCAACGCCTTTATCCACTGTGCCATGTGTCCTTGAGGACACCTGGCACAGTGGAGACTTGTGTATGAATTTCTGGGTATTATAAATCTAATGTCTTCAGCAACCATTTTTACCAGTGCTCATATTGCAATTTTTGCTGTTATCATTCCATGTTTTTACCAGAGCCCATATTGCAACTTTGTTGTTATCATCGCTTTTCTCTGGCACGCCTTATTACTGGTTCCCATATTGTATTTATTTCTATGCTTGGTCGGCTCAGGAGATTTTTGTGGCCTAGCATATGTGCTGATTCCTTAAGTTTACAAATTTTCCAATGGTGTTCCATGTCCATGATCTCAACCTGATCCCACAGAGGGCGATGATCTCCCTTCTCTCTCCATATGTGGTCAGCCACGCCCGATTTTTCCACTTCCCCTCGTGTTACAGCTTTCTGGTGTTCTTGAAGCCTTACCTTGAGGAGGCGGCCTGTCTTTCTTTTATATTTCTTTCCGCAGCTGCATGGGATAGCATACAGACAGTCTTTAGTCATGTTCTCCTCTATGGGGAAGGGGTCTTTCTCGGGAGAGATATCTACGAAGTTTTGTCAAGCTTTTGAAGGTTGTCCTGATGTTCTATGGTCCGCAGATCCTTTGTATTTTCTCTGATAACCCCTTCACATAAGGCAGGCAGACTGTTTTCTGAGTGTTGTTGTCCTCCTCCTCTTGTACCTGCCTATCCCAGTTTTTAGGGGCTGCTGCCATGTACACAGGGTAGTTGTTACGTTGTAGGGTACTACTACCAATTCTTTATCTAATGTCTCTGGGTTGCCACTTATGACTTTTGCTCGGTGTTGTAAGCAGTGGACGATCCCTTTCTTTACGCTTTTCTTAAGAAGTGCCAGAGAAAAGCGATGATAACAACAAAGTTGCAATATGAGCTCTGGTAAAAACATAAATGATAACAGCAAAAATTGCAATATGAGCACTAGTAAAAATGGTTGATGAAGACATTAGATTTATAATACCCAGAAATTCATTCACAGATATTCTAAATAGACACAGTGGATAAAGGCGTTGGTTAGATCCAGTGACAGGACCCAAAGAGTGTGAGTTCAATACCCGGTTAAGGCAGTGGAGAACTTTCAGAGGGAAAATTAACAGGAGATAACTGATAACTGACATCCATTAAACATGGCACATGGAACTAGAAGTCTACCCCAGTGAGCGAAATAAAGGGTTCAGTTCGACATTCCAACCACCTGAAGAAGGCAGGTGCGTACAATGGCCAAAACGTTGTAATAAATATGGCGACAAAGATGAGGACAATAGTCTGAATAATGTAAATAATGTACATAATACCTCATCTCAGAAATATAGACAAATATACAGGGTATGTTAGTTTTTTTGAGGAAATGTCCTTCAAAAGTTTTGTCTTCTAACTTATTTTTATTTTCTTCTTTTTCAAATAAATAATGTCAGACATCAAGTTGACACGGCAAATAAAAAGGTGGGTTATAATTGTTGCCTTAAAAGCATGATATAGCGATACAAAAATAGCTTGTTTCCTGAAGGTTGTTCAATCTCTTGGTATTATAGTTTGAGATGCTGCCGTCTATCAGGAGATGTTGGAGAGAGTTATAAAATCCTAAATAGACAATATATGCCACAGAAGACTGTATCTCTTCCAACAAGACACTTCACCAGCTTATAAGGCTAAGACATGGATACCTAACAATCTCCATGATCATGTTCTCCAAAAACATGGCTGAATACACTGGACAATTATATATGTGGGGCATAGTCAAGAGGGAGATAAGTTAATGCTCCCATAATACCATAAAATATCTCAAATTCATCATAGCCAGGACTATATCCCAAATTGATAAAGATCATCCAATTCATGCATGTTAATGCTTCCAACACCTGTACTGAAGCAGTCATCAATGTTTATGGTAGGTTCATTGAACAGGTGTGATAAAATGATTCTTAAGATTATTTGAGTCAATTTCTTTTCAAATAAAACTTTTCATTCATGAGCTATGTGTCCTTTCCTGAACTGAATGGAAATATCCTAAAAAAAACTGACACACCCTGTATATAGTTTCTTTACTAATATTTATTCAAGTTATATTTATATTTTGTGCTTGAGGCTCATTAATGTTTCAAGCAATAAATCTTTTATCAAAATCTAAAATCTACAATTACAATCAACAGTATATATTGTCATTGAAGAGTATTCTAAAATAAGAGTGACTTCAGAACCAACAGTTTATATTATCAACTTCAGATAAGTTTTTCTGAGTTCATTGAAGGGTTTTTTAAAGTAATAGTGACCATGAGATTCAGATCCACTTTCTTCAGATCATTTCTGATGATTAGCTGCATTGTAAGATATAAGTTGATGATTTCTTTCTTAAATTTATTTAATTTTGTTCAAAAACAAAATTTAAATATTTTTTATGATAAAAATTCTGTTTTATTTAAAGGTTTAAATTTTTAAACAAGACAATTTCAAAAGAAATTACCTTTTCCAATCAAGAACTTCTGAAAATGGTAGCACATATCCATCAGCTACCACCACAGGAATGCAACCAGCTTGCAAGGCATCACTGAAAGCTGTTTGTCCTAAACGGGCTCGACGAATAACCAAGCAAAATGTGGCATTCTGAAATTGTCAACAAGGAAAGCAGGGTAGTATAATAATCATAAATAAATTATTTCAATTTAATATTTCCAAGCCAACATTAGATGTTACAGAAGCCTTAAGCTTTCAAACTGATGAAATGTTGAACAATGTTCTTATTTACTAACAAAATTTAATATTTATAATGGCAACCATCATAACCTAATGGTATGAGTCATTTTCAACATGTTTACTTAGTATTTTTGTAGAGTGATAGCTACTTTGCAGCAAATTCTTCTTCAAAAAAAAAAAAGAAGTTTAATTTTAACTTGAATTTACTTCAAAAAGATGATTTTCAGATTAAAACAAAATATACAAATAGAAATAATTTTTTATTATAAGTGGACATTGAATAACCCTAAATATTAGATTGAATCAATAATATCTTAGTAACCATAGGAATATGACTGCCTTTGTAAAACATGTAAACACATACATGGAGTGCTGAAAAGTTATTGGTTCATCCAAGAAGGGACCCCTAAAAAAATTGGATGTTTAGTCATTTGGTTAGATTTCAAGAACTGGGCTAAGCTGACAATTTTTCAGCACCTCTTCTTATTCTTGAATTTTGGTCAGTGTGATTATTCTTATTTTTCTTTGGTACTAAATAAGTTTTCAGAATGTTCTTCAAAACAATAAACATGACATTATACAACCAAAATGATTTGTCCATTTAATAAAATATTTAAAACTTTACAATTACAAATGTGCAGAAAATACAAAGTATACAAAAATAAAACAGGTGTTATATTAATGGGATACAAGTTACTTTTACTACATATCACTGTGAAACTTCAAGTACTATTCGTTCAGAGAATTTTTGTACTATTTGATATTTTTTTTGGTTGTGCTTTTTTTGACTTCTAGTTTAATACAGGAAATTACACTGGTACCATCAGAAGTAATTGCATCAGTAAAATCAATGTTTCTGACATTTTTTTTTATAATTCCATATTTCACAATATCCAAGCAAAACTGTCATTCTCAAGAGCTCTATATGAAGGCCTAAAAGCACAAATTAAACTGATAAATAAACTGTTTGTGAAAGAGATACCATAAGAATTCTGGACTATGTTATATCTGTAGTTCTTTGAAATATTTATAGAAATTATCTTAATGATGATGGTCAATTCCTTTCAAAATGATAGGAAGTTCAATAATACCAAAGAGTTAATACTAAATTCTAAATTCTATTCAACTATAACAAAATATTGATGCAGTTAATGACATTTCTTTTCAAGTTGTCTAATTTTCCTTCATATTAATGGGAGACACTGATTCATATAAACATATATTCATGTGAAAAAAAATGAGACATTTTATTTGACATCAAAATACAAATCACCTGCAATATATGAGGATATTCATACACAACTGATTCCCGGCATCTTTGTGAAAAATTCCAAGGTTTTTCTTCACTAGGACATCGATCAAGTAATAAAAGGCGTCCATCTCCACGTGCTAAATGATTTAGTTCTTCTCTGTACTCTCGATGTAAGCCGGGTTGTGCAGAAATTAAAAGCCAACGTCTGGTTTCTCTAAAACAAGAACAAAAACAAATATTAAATCAATTCAAATGGCTTGGCATTTGTTTAAGTTTGATGAATGCATGGAAAGTAGTGTTTCCAATGGATTTTGATTGTGAATTGTTATTAATATATGCAATATATGTCAGTAGCAGAGAATGACAAAAGTAGAAGATAAGTATTTAGACTATTTACATTGTTTGGACTGTTGTTTACTGTCACATTCACATTTCAGTGATTGCATGCTTCTGCCATCTTCAGGTGATATTTTTTTGAATTTCAAACTGAAACCTTTATTTAGTCCATGGGGGCAGATTGTTCTAATTCCATGTACCATGCCTAACTCACTTTTAGTTAATTTACCTTGATAACTATCCATGTTTTTGTTCTTTTCACTGAGGCCAGTGACTGAACTCACAACTCTTTGGGTCAAGTCACTTTTTGGATCAATCAACCAATGCTTTTATACACTGGGACAACAAATATCACCTGAAGATGGCCGGACCATACAATGGCCAAAAACGCTGTGAATGTGATACTAAAGATGAGGACAAGAGTTTGAATAATGAAAATAGTTACAATCTCAGAAATATAGACAGATGCAGAAGATTTGTATTTAAAACTTTGATTAGCATACTACAGAAGTCGATCAGCCATTAACCAATTGAATGTAGTCTGAGTTAAAGTATTTCATCTTTGTATTCCAAGAAGGTTGCAATGACAAGTGAGTCACAAAAGAAGGAGATGAACAAAAGATGAAAATGGGTCTTCTATGCGAAATTTCATTTACTTAGTAATGGTTAAACTTCAGCTAATATTTCACCAATTTTAAAGAATAATCTCCGTTAGCAAAATTGTCAATTTTTATACAAAATAATCGCATTTACATTGTTATGTTTTTTTTTTAATAACTTCTTTATAGCATTTTCATGATTTTTACACCATAAAAAAAATTGAAAAGTAAAGCAAAACATGCAGCCAAAACATTTAGTGAAAATTAAAGCAGTAACCACAAAAAATATTGGTGATATTTGTCAACAATGTCACTTAAACATTGATTTTGTGTGAGAGAAAAGTGACAACTGTTTCCTTGATATCATTTCAAAATTTGCAATATTGTTAATGTTCACTTTAGTAAGGGAAATTATTTGATCTTCTTCCTTCAGAATGTTGGCGATCATGGCTCTTCACAATTTCTTATCCTTTGTAGCTTTTAATAACTTTTGTATTTTTAGCATCTCTCCTAAACCTATCTCTGCCATCCATTCACTCAAGCTTGACAGGAAGGTTGTGTGTTGCCATCCTCTGTCCCTTTTGCCTTCAATATATCCTGTATCCAATTTTCCAAGCCCTCTTTCCTCATTATGTACCCCAGAAATTTCAACTGTCTCTTCTGATGTTAATTATAAATGTCCTTTTTGTTGCCATTGTCTCTAGAACTTTGTCATTGCCCACATGTACAGTCCATGGTATTCCTAACATCCTTCAGTAGAACTACATTTCTGTTGCTTCAAGTTTCTTCTTCATCTGTGATGAAATGGTCCAGCATTCACTGTCATATAGGAGGACTGATACTACATAACAGTTCAGTACTCTCTTCTTTGTTTCCAACAATATTTTTCTGTTTCTTGATACTTTGCTCAGCATTTGGAAGGCATCTTTTGCTATCAAAATGCAACTTTCGGATTTCTGTGTCACATGTTCTATCCTCTGTTAATACACTTCCCAAATATCTAAATTGTTGCACCTGTATAATTTTGATATCTGCAATCTGTAATTTACATGTTGGACTGTTTCTTTTGCTAAGAACCATGCATTCTGTCTTCTTGCAATTGATGTTTAGTCCTTTCTTCTTGCTTTCTTTCACTACCTTCTGTACAAGTTCTTCCTTTCTGTGTCAACACTGTGTCATCTGGAGATCTTATGTTGCTTAGAATACTGAAAAGGTAAATATTGATAAAAAGTTCTTTCTACATTATCTTGTTAAGGAGATTCTAAAATATAGCACAATTATTTTTCCATTCATTGTTAGGATTTTAATTTTGCAGTTTGGTGATTATAAAAAAAAATGTAATAAATCATCCAACATAATAATTACTCACGTAACAGGAAGTGTAGGAAGCTTGATTTTTGCCACAAGAGGGTTATAAACAGGTATGGCAACATCATAAGTTTCCCTGTAGGTCCATTTTGAGAAACCTCCACCAGCAATCACAGCCTTATCTGTTTTGACATCAAGTATAGTGCTATAATCCATAGGACCACCAGGTAACATATTAAACAATAAGTGGTTTGTCCCATTGTTCCACCTGTGAAAAAATAAAGATTTTAAAACTGACATGTTTTGATCAAAGGGAATATTTTAATATCAATTTAATACTAACTTACTGATCTATTAACACCTGTAGAATGAATGTTTAATACACGGCATAATTATGGCACTGAGGCATTTCATGGTCACTGGCCACTAATATGTTTAGCATGTAGGATCAAATTAGGAAATGATGAATAGACAATTTTAAAACCTAAGAGCAAATGTTTATTTCAGGTGGTACATTGGCACAAATGGGAAAAATCAGGATTTGGGGTCATAAAGAATACTGAAATATTAGTTTCTTTTATAGATAAAAGGAATGATTGGATAAAGAACAAATAGGAAATATTTATCAATCTAACAAAAGGAACAATCTAATAAATGGTAAAAGGAAGTTTTAAAATATTTCTTGTTCAAAAATATTTTTGTTAAAAAGGTAACTTCAAAGACATTTTCCTGCTTTTGATAAAGCAAGAAAATATTTTTCTCAATAAGTGATTGGAACAAGAAATAATTTGAAACTCATTAGTTTTATTAGTTATTGGAATATTCACTGTATTTCTTATTCTAAGAAAAAAAATTAACATGTTGAGTTTAAAAAGCAAAACTTTACAAAATTATTTTTTTTGTTTTACTTCTTATCAACTAAACGTAAAATGTTCCAGAAAAAAGTCAAATACAATTTTACCAAAAACTTAAACACTTCAATAAAATTTCTCATTCAAGTGTTAATTTTGACATACCACGAAACTAGGAATCAGAATCAATTGTATAACAAGTAACCTTTTGTACTTATCTAAATTTATGATTGCATTAATTGGAATAAAAAAGTACTATTTCACTATCAGTAACTTAGGCAGAACAGTTCAAAACTTGAAAATTGAAGAAAAATAAAAACAAAGTAAAGATAAAATATACACCACTGAATGCTCATTTTGAGATCTATCCCTAAATCATTGGTACTTAATTATCAGACTATATAAACTTTTGGTAGAACTGCAAGTTGATTATGTCAGTTTCCATTGCTGTTACAGCTAAATGAAGAAAATTGCTTACTTGAAATTATCCTTAAATACAACATTACAAGAGAGAAAACGTAGTTTTTAAATACAAAATAATGTGTTATTAGTCTAAGAGTGTTTTCTCTTGTTAAAAACATTCAAAATTATAAACACCATCAGATGTTATTTAGAACATTGGTCCTATTTCTTGTGTTGTATTGGAAAATAGCAGATATTAATTTCTTTACTGTTTTTGTTTCCACTCTATATAATGAAATTAGTAATAATTACATTTAATAGTGTTTATATCATCCCATTTTGATAATATAAAAACATGAAAATCTTTTACTATCAATTTAACACAGATATAATATCCCAATGAAGTAGTTAAGAATGAACTAATAAAATTTTACTCTGAAAAAAACATGAAATAAACTGACTTTATAATATTCAAATTCTCTACAAATTATTCAATATTTTAAACTTGAAACAATGTCTGCTCTTAATAAATTTGTTAACTTGAAAGGAAGTCATCCAAATGCAAATTTACTTAAACTATTTCCAAATAGTTCCCACTGTATTTGAAACTATTCAGTCTGAAGAAAAAAATTATAATAAGAATTCAATCCAACAAAAATTAATGCACTAAAGATACATTATTGATATTTTTTTTTACTTTGTATACAAGCAGAAAAGTTTCTCATTTGATTTTGTCTTAAACCCCATCCCAAAACTCCTCTTATTGGGTATCCTCTCATGTGTGAAAATCTAATGAATCATTTTTAGCATGTATACAAAGAGACCCTCTTTGCTCCACTGTGTACAGGCTTGGATAGCCTTATGCAAGGCAAGCATTCTGTTGCCATTAGCAGAAATGATAAAGCACCTTCCTGATAAAAAAGCAATGAAAGAGTTTGCATCATTTTCTAAATACCAGAAGAAATGCTTTTATGAAAAGAATTAAGTGTTTAGTACTAAAAATGACTCATCATTCCTTCTAGCCTTCTTTGGGGGTTTAGATCATTAGTTTTTCACAAAGGAAAGGATACTCGAGAAGATGAGTGGGTGGGGTTTGAGACAAAGTCACATTTATTTCTGAGTAGATTTAAAATTCAACTGATATATATTAATTTCAGCTGAATGCACTAAAATATTTCAAAATGTACTTTGGATGAATTAAATAAGGGATCACTAACAATTACTCTAACTCAGTCAAAAGTAGGCTGGTTTCTGATCATGGCCATAAAAATTGTTTCTGCCTAATATATCATTCATTTAATAAATATTTAGTATATTAAACTTGATATATTTAAACAAATATCAAATTTGTACATTATATCTGCTTTAGAGTTACTTTGAGATTTCCAATGTTATCTGAAATACTTCTAGAGCTTCTTATTTGGTGATAAATTTTTATTTTAAATTTAAAAAACAAAGTAAAAAATGATGATGGATCTATAACTTGGCATTTTCTAATACAAAATATTTTTTACGATGTGATTTATATTCAAAATGGGAAATTATTAGTAAATCTATTTTGTTGTTACTGCCATTTTAGATTGCTTTCATAAGCATGCAAAACTTAAAAAATATATTAAAAATATAAAGGGAAAATATTACTTTTACTAGTCATTCAGTTTATCAATTACAATCTGCATATTTTAAAATTTGCTTCTAAATTAGCATAAGAGTGATGACAAATACATTTAACTGATGTTCTTACAAAGGAATTTACTCCACCTCATGACTAACATTTTCATAGCATGAATTTCATCAGTTTATATAGTGAATAAGAACATTGAAAATCTATATTATTAATATTCTCTTTATTTGTATGTATGATGATCACTGCATTTTTCTACTAAGGTTTAGAGTTAAAGAACTGACCTGTCCATGGCCTTTCCGAGTTGGAATCAATTAAGATTTCTGAGCAAAGAACTTATATAATATTAAGTGTAAAGAAATTGAGAAAAGTGAAGGAGACAAAGAAGAGAGAAAAAGAATGTTTAAAGAAGAAAAGGGAGGAGGTAAAGAAATTAGAGAAAAACGAAAAGTAAACCAAGTTAAATTATATATATATATATATATATATATATATATGAGAGAGAGGAGACGGAGGAGGAGGAAGAGAAATGAGATAAAAAAGACAGAACCAGACATGTTGGCAAAATATAAAAAGATAATGAATGAAGGAAAGCCATAAAAATTGTAATACATTAATATATATATATATATATATATATATATATATATATATATATACACACACACACACACACTACCCGGCATTGCCCAGGATTTAAAAAATTAAAAATAAATCTATAATAACAATGTAAGCTCAAATTCATTTATTCAAAAACAAAACTATCTTTAAACAGTTTTTACACTACACTATTTCTTGGTAGATAATATTCTTGGTCTTTCTTTGTGGAGCATAAGCAAACAAATTGGTTTTACTTACCACACGTAAACAACGAACATATGATGATTCATAAAGGAAGCAGGATTCTTCTAACTGTAGTTCAATAACTGATAGAGTCTGGCTTTGTGCTTTGTTAATAGAGATAGTAAAACTTACTCATATTGGAAACTGAAGTCTTCTAAACTTGAATGGAATATCTAATCCTGATGGAATAAGGGGAATCCTGAGAATAAAGAAATCTTTGCCTTTTCCATACCCAATAAGAACTGATGCCGCAATTACATGTGGCATCAATGTCGGAGTTAGCTCCTCCTCACTTCCTTAATCCTTCAACAGGGGTCTCTCTCCCACGAGTATAAATACTGGCTGACCCTTCTCTCTCTCTCTCTTTTTTCGACTTAACGCCTTGGGCGGCCATCCCGCGGGGAGATGAGGTAAAATCTCTTTTCGACTCAGGCCTTGGGCCGCTACCTCGTGCGGAAGCGAGGTAAAAAAAAACTTTCTCTTTTCTACTTACATCAATATGTGACCTCTCACAGAGACAGCATTTCCCAAATTCTGGGAACACGCTAAAAACTATATACATACGTACGGACACTCAACACAAAACACACACAACCTCTCTATACAAACACTCTGTAACCTTTCATGTCTTCATGTCATTGTAATTTGTTATTAATATATATTTGTTTGCATATATGTATCGGTCTTGTTTGTTTCTTTTGTCTTCTTTGGACTTCATTAAAGTCCAACATTCCTATGTAGCTGGACCGGCTAGCAGGAAATCTTAGCCCAGAGATATCGCCTCATCTTCACACCCCGCACGGTCCTCTACATCAACTTCTTAACCACAAGTCTGGTGCCATTACAAAGTCTTGGTAGGTCCAGATTCCATAATAGTATTACAGGCACCCCCATCTTGAGTCCCTGTCTATGTGAAGGTAATCTGGAAGGTTCTATAGAATTCAGAAATTCCGTTGGATAATTGACCATCTGTTCCAGATCTGGAATGGTATCCACTGACCTGTACATACGAGATGTTTCTGGGAAGGACTGCAACAGTTGGTCATTGATTCTGTCAACTGCTTTGTTCTTTGGAGCCTGTCACATTGTAGTTTTTGTAATTATGTTGGAGGTTTGGGAAAACCTGGGCCTTAAGCTCATCAGCAGTACTGGCAACATTGTAGACAGGGCTAATGGTCATATAATGGGCAAAACATAGCCCAACCCTCTCCAGGCTGATTTGAATTAAGAGTTTTACTTCTCTTAGACTGGTTGCCTACCAAGTCTATAGGACCCAGTCTGTCCTGCTATTTACTCATAGCTGGGGGTTAGTCAACCTGCTTCTCAAGGGTTTTAAAGGAATATTTTACATATGCTTTTCTCACTTAGTATTTTTATCTTTAAAATAGCATATTTGCATAAAAATACTATTTTTCTTTGATAAATCACAAACTACTGTACCTAATAATAGTAGTAGTAGTAGTAGTGGTGTCTTTTATTTGTATCATTTATTATTTGTATAACATTTAGATAAAAACATGGACAAGCAAAAAAGATTGGAATTGAATAGGGAGAGAATGAGAAGATACAGACAAAGGTTGAGAGAAGAGCAGAAGCATGAGGCAATGAATAATTTTAGTTGTCAATATCTATGGGGTGGGTAAGCAGTTTGGTTACTGATTTGCCTGAGTAATTTAAATACGTCCATAGTAGCTCTGTTTGAAGAGTAGAAATCATCTTAAAAATTAGAATCTGCACTCTATTGTCTGACTGACTTAGCCCAGAATGAGAAATATATTTTTTTAATTGTAAAACATTGTTATCTCCATGTTGCACAGAGTCCTTAAATGCAGAGGAAAGTAAGGCACACAGATAAAGAATGACTGACTGACAATGGAGATCAGCAAATGTAATTACTTTCATCTACTAATTATGAGTAGTGATTTGACATTGAATACAGCAAAAGCAGTTTCGTTTCCAATCCTGTGTAAACTATCCATCTAGATTGATTGATTTTAAAGGTTTGATGGATTTTTGCCAATGGGATAATGGATAGGACTGTTCACTTTGCTCAAACAGAAGTTTATCAGTGCTAGGAAAAAAAGGTAAAAAAAGAATCATTATGAAGTAAATATGTTTGATGGTATCAGAGGAGACATTAATATGAAAAATTAATGAGGAAGCTGAGCGGGGGGAGTTAATGAGAAAGCACATACTATAGTGGATGTAGAGGAACCCATTTTCCACAATTATGGAATCACAGATGGAATCATGGATCCACAAATCTCCAGAAGAATCTGTTTTTTTTATGTAATTTTCAATAATAATAAATTAAACATTTGGTATTCTTGTATTCATTCAGAAATTAATAACTGTCTCTGCAATTTTATTTAATATTCTTTAATAAATGAACATAGTTATATTAAAATTTGTTTTTACAAATATTTGTCCTCTTTTTTTGTTCAAGACATAAAAAAATTAAGAACAAAACTGTTTATATCAATTACATCTTAGCTAGATTTATGTAGCTCCATTTTTAACTATTTTATAATTTTAAAAGACACTGAATAGTTTCATAACAGATGGGACAGAGCTGACAATAGATAAATCAGGTAACATGTGTTGGTGCAGAAACTGTAAGCAGTAGACACTCTCACATGACATTCAAAGAATTCTTAACTTTTTCTTTCATCAAAACACTACAAAAGAATGTATTCATCAAGATTTTCATCAGTTTACCTTCATATTCATTTCCTCTCCAAACATTTGACTTTCACAAACTTTGCAACATTATAAACACTTTGTAACCTTTTTTTTATTATTTGTTAAACTTGGATCATTTTCATTTTCATTCCTACCACTTCCAATGTCTACTCCAACACCAGTTACTTGATTTGTGTATCCTCCTGTGTCTACACTTTAGCAATAAATTATAGTTGTCTACTAGAAAGCTACTCAGTACCTTACATGAATTTATAATCGCATCATTGCCTTTGTAGAAATTTTAAAATTTATGGAAAAATCCTTTAACTATTATTATATACCAAAATATATTTAGAGCATCGGTTTATATTTCTGAGATGAGGTATTGTAACTATTTATACATGGAACGAGAACAATCTACCTCCGTAAATAAAGGGTTCAGTTCGAAATTCCAACATATATCACCTGAAGAAGGCCTGAGCATACAATGGCTGAAATATCGTGAATATGACAATAAAGATGAGGGTAACACTCCAAAGAATGTAAATAATGTAAATATTTAGACCACTTTTTCATATTTTTTAAAGATTTTTTTCTTTTATGCAACATCTAAAAAATTTGCTTATCCAATATGAATAAAAAAAAACAAACATATTGCCAAGATGAAGGAATCTAGTGAATCATCTATGACCTCAGCCTAAAAAAACTGATATGCTCTTAAAGAAAAAAAGAAAACTAATTACCCCAGCATATAAAATTTGTGCTAAAATTAATATAGAACAATTTCCTGACAATTTTTATGCAAAAGATAATGTATCATTTTGCAAATTCTATCTCTGTAGTATTAATATTCTTAGGGCTTACACAAGCAAAGATCACCTAAAATCAAAAACTCATTTAGCAAAAAAGGTATCCAAAAACATATAAACTAAAACAAAAGACATATGCGACTTTGTTAAGGTCTAAAGAGATACAAGATGATTTTGTCCTTGATTTTTTGAAAATGTGTACTTAGACATCCACTACACAAAATTAACAAAATTAGGCTGTTTATATTAGAGCATTGTAAGGAACGGGGTGCTATCCCAAGTTTTAAGTGCAATAATAAATTATTTTTTGACAAATTTCAACAACATTGATACTTCAACTTGAGACGAGTTGTTTATTTAGCAGAGTTTGAATGAATATAATTAACTTGTTGACTTTTTTGTAACAATGATTCAATTATCTTGTTATTTTTGCAAAATGTTAGAATCTTTTTACTTACTCATTTACTGTTGAGTCTTTAAATTTATGATTTTATTGCTTTTTAATATTGAATCTAAGTCCCTCTGTTTAAATAAAATATTACTTTTTGGATGCATAACAATCTAAATATTTGCTTTTACAGAATAAAATTCTACCTCAAAAGATAATTATGCACTTCCATTGTTTTATTATCTTGTCATGTCAGTGTTGAATAAGTGGGCATGGTTAAATGCAATTGGCAAAATGGAGAAAGAAAACAACTTTAAGATGGTAATAAAGCAAAAAGTTCACATACAAAATGGATATAGTCAAGTGATAATAGCTTTCTGATTTCAAAGCAGGAAAGGACAAAAGTGTGAGAGTAAGACCATGAATTGTCTATTTTTTATTAGTTGAGAAGAAATCCCAGTATACATTTGTAGAATTTATCTATAAATTTGGGGAGGGGAGGTTTTTAATTGTCATTCACAACAGATTGTAACTAACCATTAATTTATTTTTTTACTTTTATATGTAATTTGTTTCTTGATTTGAATTTGTCATTTTAGATAACTGCTATTTCTTTACATGTAATAAAACTTTTTAATTTTATTTTTGCATGCCCTGTTTTAATAATTATATAGTATATTTTGGTGCAATTCTCCCATGAAAATTTAAAAAGTGAAAATAGAATTAAGGAAAATTTGAAATGGAAATTGTTCCCTTTATTTACACTTTGCTGAATTTATCAATTCAAAATCCTAAGTATTCTTCTCATGATTTATGGGAGAAATTAAAAACTATTTGATTGGCCTATAGGATATATGAATAAATAAGATATGACCCCATTTTATATGGGAATATAAAAATAAAATTCATTATATCTGGACATTCAATGTTAGCTAAAATGTATGTAGACTATAAAGATACATAGGCAGTAAAAAAAAAAACTTTTATTTCATGTTTTTTGTGGCTGTAATATTTCAAACTCCTATATATATTACCATTCATATGCCAATAATTGCTACTAATAATTTGTGCAGTTTATGAAGAAGGTACTGTGAATGATCAAACATCTGAAAAATGGTTTGATAAGTTTTACTTTTAAGCCATAAAAATTTTGTTGAATGATGCTTCATGATCAGGTAGACTACAGTTGGGGTTGACTGCAATCAAATCAAGGCATTATTTGAAAATAATCAATGTTATACAACGAGGGAGATAGCCAAGTACTGAAAATCATTTCCATCAGTTTAATTATTCTAGTCAAATTTGAAGTGTAACTAGCATATGTGAAAAGAAATCTACTAGACTGTATTTCCATGTGTGAGTTGCTACATAGATTTAATGAAATGTTGTCTTTTAATCAAATTGTGAAAGGCAATGAAAGTGGATATTTTACAATGACATGGAATGCAAGAGACCATGGGGCAAATGAAATGAATTATTCTAAAGCATAGCAAAATCTGGTTTTCATCCAAAGTAGGTGATGCTTAATATATGGAGGGAGGTAAAAGGGGTCCTCTGTTGTTAGATCCTTCTGAAAAACAAACCAATTTAAACAAGTAATATTCCTAATTAGACCAACTGAAGGCAGCAAACAGCAAAAAGCATGTAGAATTGATTAACAGAAATGGTGTAATATTTGATCAAGATGATGCTAGACTTTATACTACTTTGGTGAGCAGAAGAAAATTGTTACAGCTTGGCTGAAAAGTTTGGATACACTAGATAGTACAGCTCTGGATTACCACATTGTAGTCTTTACAGAATTCTCTTAAACAAAAAAAAAATCAGTTTCTGGAAGACTGCAAGTCACCCAGAGCAACTGTTTGCTGAGAAAGATAAAAAGTTTTGGGAGGATGAAGCTATGAAATTGCCTGAAAGATGGCAAAAGATGATGCAACAAAAGAGTAAATATATTGTTAATGTTAAAAACAAAACAAAGCTGTCTTTTATATTTACTTAAACCAAACAAATTTTTTGGTCAAACCAATATTTTCATATCTTTAGTTCTTTTTGGATTATACTGTAAATTATAACTTTTAATAACATCTTAACATTCTTTCACTTTACAGAAAGATTAATTTAAAATCTGCAACCTAGTAGTGAACAAAGCACTTATTTTATTTATGTATTGCCTTCCTTAGGTACCATGCATTATACATGCTTGAGTGATTATGACTGACTAGGGAGATTTTCTTGCAGTAGGCTGTTATTACTTTCTGCAGTAGACTAGTTGCCAACCAAGGCTATAGGACCCAGTCTGTCCTGCTATTTTACCCATAGCTGGGAGAAGAAGAGATGGATTCCTACCTTTCCCAAGGGTATTTGTATATAAGGGAATGTAACAACTTCAACTGGAACCCAAATTAGCCTCTCTGATTTCTCATTCTGAGACATTATCCATCTTACCACCAATACATCCAAGCTTACAGCCCCTGATATTTCCAAATGGACACCCATTTAGCTACTGACCAAGCTCAACATTGTTTAACTTCAGTGATTGGATGAGAACTAGTGATTCAGTGATTTTTATACAATAAATATTTTTAAATATAATCTCCTTTGTCAATGCAGTTAGTGGTAAATCTGAATTGACAGATTAAACATTATAATGAAAATTCAAACTGCATTCAATTAATAACTACTGGTCAGGCTTCATATCTATTGTGACATTCTTGTAGATCAAAATTAAAATCTATAAAAAAAAGCTTTATTCTACTATTATAGCAGGACGTATGACCATATCACTTGAAATACTGATTATTGTATGATCACCAAAGTTAAGCAATATCAAGCTTGGTTATTATCTAGATGGGTAACTGCTTGAGAATACCAGGTGCTGTATGCTTGGATGTGCTGGTGGGGTAATGCATAACAGCTCAGAATTAGAAATCAGAAAGCCAATTCAAAGTTCAGTTCTAGTTGGGTTCATTATATCCACTTATGTGTAAACATGCTTGGGAAAGGTATGAATCCACCTCTTTTCCCACTAGCTATGGGTTAATTAGTAGGACATAGACCAGTAAATTATTATCTCCAAAACATTCTTACACTCTAAAAATATTTTATGGCTTTAAATAACCTGCAAATAAGTCATAAAAAAACAAATCAATCAATTCAACATTATAGAAATAGAAATATTTTATTCAAGTCAACCTATAAAATAGCAAGCAAATCTCTTTTGTTTTTATAATCCAAGTTAAAACTGAAAAATGTTTCTGTGAAAAACTTTCTAACATACCAAAGCCTAAATTATACTAAATATGGAATCATCTGATCCATCATTGCAAAAAAAAAAAAAAAAGTATAAACCAAAGATCTGTAATAATAAATAAAAGATTTACTTACCAATCCAAAGTAGCCAGTGCTTGACCCATCTCCTCAACTCTAAAGTTGTTTTGATTCAGCATGTCAATTGAAGGAACAAATATACATGCTGCCTCAGGCGAAGGTGTGTAGAATGGGCTTTTCACGACTGTCTGAACAATTTCCAGAAACTCAGGAGAAATAGGATGAGCAATACCTATACCTTTCTCGTCAACATATCTCTTAAAAGGATATAGGTACACACTAATTTTTGTCTGATCATTATACCCACAATGGTAAACATCCATACAAGTGTGGAATGAACATTGTTGATTACGTGCTAGTGGATGAACATCAGTGGGAAGAATTTTGATTTCTCCGCTCTTGTCTGCAGTATGAAATGAGAAATGATAGGCCTTGGGAGGTTTCTCTGATGGAGGCCAAAATAAGATGACAGTTCCAACTAAAGTAGTTACAAGAATTGATAAAAATAACAGATAGATTGTTTTATAAGAATAAGTCATTACTCTTGCTTTTCCAGCCATGTTGACTACTTTTTATTTACAGCTATAAAATAATCCTGAAATAAAAAAAAAATAGCATTAAAATATATAAATATGAAATAGCATTAACAGTATAAAATATTTTGATTAAAACTCATAAGACAATACTCCAGTTATACTGAAAAATAATATCCACAAGTCATGTAGACTTCTCCTGATGACTTATAGATAATAAAATGGAAAATAGCATTGTTTCCAGATACATGAAAATAATATCAAAATTTAACAATCTTTGTATTATGAAACCAGATAAAATAAAAATAATTTCCCATCTTCAGTAATGATTTTTTAAACTGATAATCTCATCCTTAAATAAGATCTAAAGTATAAAAGATGTATTAGCTTTCAGCACTACAAATTTTTATGTATACTTTTGATAATGAATTTTTAATTTCTATTGGGATTTTTTCAATAAATTATTGTGTATGCATTTTGAACTCATATTCTTAAGCTTCATATAATGCTCTTAGCATTGTATGATAAAGTACTGAAAAGTTTTTAGCTTGACCAAGATACCTGCCCCTCCACAAACACAGTTCGATATTTGTTCAAATTTTGAAAACTAGAACTTTTTAGCACTTCCTCACATATTTGCTTATGAAGTAAGTAAAAATTTTCTGAATGTACTGAATTTATTTATTATTTTTTTTACAATGTTGCTCACCCTGTACAAAGCCCAAGAGAAACTCGAGGTAGAAGGCTACAAAGTAAGAAGTCCCGCCCCAAATAAGGTGATAATGCCAGCAAGATGCAAGGGGCTGCTGGAAGTGAAAGAGAAGGAAAAGATTTTAGAATTGAGTGAAGACAGAGTGAAAAAAAAATTTTAGAAGAGAAATAGCAATTCAGTATTTCTAAGATATAAAGGGTGAGAATGTTACTCTTTGACATGGGATAATTTCTTAAAAGTGAAACACGATGTAGATAAAACATACAAAGTGAAGAATACTTGTGAATCAATACCTTTGTGCAAAACTTGTATAAAGTATTTGAGAAGATGACAGTATAGATTAGTGATTTTAAGAAAATATTTGAAAACTTCTCTCTAAACCCCCAAAATATTTTAATGGCTGATTTAAAATCATTTCATTTTTGTGAACAAGTTCTGAAAGTGGCAGTCATAATAGTTTGCAATTTAAAAATATCATTTGTATTTAAACTTATTTTATTTTTTTAAATACATTAGTTTGCTGCTGATTGTGTCATTTTTGTTTCAGTATTATTTGTAGCTTCAGGCTCACTTTTCACATGAAATTATATCTCCCAGCTCATATAATCCTTCTGATTTTAAACATGTCATCAACTCAATAATTACAAGTGTCTAAACAAGTTCAGTTTCTGCTTCATACTTTATTTGCACAATTACAAAAATGAATAAAGCAGTTTAGTTGTTGCAATGTTTTACTTCTTTTATGTTGAAGAATTAATCTAAAATGGAAAATAGTTCTCATTAATTATTAAATGTTATTACTTCCAATTACTGATCTCTCTTGAAGAAGAATAATGCTTACTAGTTAATTTTGTTATTTACAAATTGAGATCTTAGGCCTTTAAACATTCCTTGGAGTTGCCATTTTGTGATCTCTTCATTCAGGTTATGCTTAAAGGTAATATCTCAACAAAATCCTTTGCTTAATGTCAAGTATGTATATTGCAAACACGCACTATAACAAGCTATTTGTCATTGTGCAATGTGTTTTCATTTCCATTCACACAAGTACTTATTAAATACGATCTTTCTTGTAAGTGAATTTGATTCAGGTAGTGTTTCAATTATATTTCTTTGTTAGAATATGATTTGCTTTAAATATACAGTTTATGTATGAAAATAAATTGTTTTTGTTTTAATTGAAAAATCTAATCGAACTACTCAAAATCAAACCATATTTGATGGTATATACGATCCTCCCCTATATTGCCCCCACAAATGAATAAAAAATAGCTCTCAAATTTTATAAGCCAAGTTGAGGTATCTGGTAGGCTAATCTTTACATTTGAGAGCTATTTTTTATTCATTTGTGGGGGCAATATAGGGGAGGATCGTATATACCATCAAATATGGTTTGATTCTGAGTAGTTCGATTAGATTTTTCAATTAAAACAAAAACAATTTATTTTCATACATAAACTGTATATTTAAAGCAAATCATATTCTAACAAAGACATATAATTGAAACGCTACCTGAATCAAATTCACTTACAAGAAAGATCGTATTTAATAAGTACTTGTGTGAATGGAAATGATGTTAAATAGTCTAACTTAATAATGACTGCAATATTAACCAAAGTGTGTGTGGGAGTGGAGAGGAGAAGTAAGGGCCTTGAAAGTTCCAGTAGTAAATTTCTAGCATTTATTCTGCTTGTGACTAATTTATGAGATAGTTGTTTACGTGGATGCTTGAAAAACTCAAGTTTTAAAAAAACAAAAAAACAAACCCAAAAACAAATAATAATGATAATAAGCATTCCAGTTTACTACTGGAAAATAGTTCAGATTTTTTTGTGTACATCTCTCAAATGTAAAACAAAATACTACTGAAAGGGTTTTCTGGATAGTTTTGGAACAAGTCAGTATAAAAATTAAATATTTTTGACATTAGCTACTTTTTTTAAAATATGCACTGTAGTGATTAACTATAAAAAATATTAGAAATCATAATCTACTTAATGATTCAAAATGGTTAGTCCCCTTGTATAAAAATTAATAAAACAGTTGAGAATTTCATCCTCAGTGAATTTTTTTCTTTTTTGCTTTGCCAAGAAAATTCATAAATGAAAACTTAAAAACAGGAATTACAGTCAATTTTGAATAACCTATAACCTTAATCCTTTCACATCTGTCAGACAATATTCCCCACTAACACCGTGTTTACATTTTTGATGAGGAAGTCTTGAAACATTCTTAAGAATGAAGGAAGTCAGTTATAAGAATATAAAAGAAAAATGACTTTCAGGATAGACAATAACTCTTGCCTGTAGAAACAATAACATGATTAATTAGTTGAGTTATAACACCAAATTAACTGTTCCTAGTAATTTGGTACTCTGATCTACCAAGTTACAACTGGTTGTTGAGTTCTTAGGTGCTGACATTAGTTATAGCACATTGCAAAAACAACAATGCCTCATATTGTTAACTGGTAGTTGATTCAACAATTCAATCAGGGAAGTTTGGTCTCAGACCTTTTAAATAGAGGTGGCTTCCATCACTTTCACTACATGATTAGTTTACAGCTAGAAACTTCTTAAGCTGAAGAAAATCTTTTTCAGTTGACTAATTCTTTTTGGGCTATATCTTACAAGAGGTTAATAGGTGGCAAAGAGGGTGGTGATGTTAACTTGCAGCATCTTCCTTGGCAACTAGACTGCAATGAAGGGCCAAAATTGGTCTGTTTATACTAAGGAGACTCAGTGTGGCTGGGGTTAATTTGATTGATTATCAAAAATCCCAAATTCATCATTTTCCAAACTTCTCCAAATTTGGCCTGCTTGAATGTCTTCCAAGTTTTCATATTTGCATTGGTTGAAGAATCTCTCACTGCCAATTCCATCATCAATGTGATCTCCTTGACCAATTAATCTTATCTGGTGAAATTATAATTTCTCCAGCATCCATTTTTCTATCCACCCAAACATCTTTGCATATTTTTTTTATTTTCGCATCAGATTTTTATTTTTTATTTTTTTAAGCGTATCACCCCAAGCAAGGCTGGAGGCCACTATCATGCAAGGGGTTAAAGAAGGGTTGGAGGAAGAGCAGATAGGAGTGGTAAAGGAGAGGATGTGGTGAAAGAGAAAGACAGTGGGTCGATCAAGGCAAGGGGGTTACAGAAGATTTGGAGCGAGAGCAGATAGGAATGAAAAATGAAAGGATGTGGAGAAGGGAAGTGGATAGATCAAGGCAACTGGAGATGTCGATTGACGCTATACTTAAACCGTTGGAGATTGTACTTGTCAGGGAAACAGTAATAGGGAAGGGAGTTCCATAGGCGAGATGTGCAAGACATGAAGCTATTGGAGTAGAAGAGACGTCTACATCTAACAGTTTCCACGGTGTAGGGGTGGGAGTGGGAAGCCAGCCTCGTGCGGCGTTTAAATTCACAAGGTCTGGGGACAAGCGAAAGCAGCTCCTCGGAGCAATTACCGTGAAAGTACTTGTAAAAAAGGCAGAGCGAGGCAACATCGCATCTGTGAGAGAGCGACTGCAGACGAGATGACAGATCAGGGCCAATCACGTTGCCTATCCGTCTCTGGATCTTACCAAGAACCCTGAGGCCCTCTCATGGATAAAGAAAATAGTGAGTGACAAGCAGCAATCAATCATTTTGTCATGAAAGAAATCTTTATTAAATTTAATTCATCTAGTTTCACTCTTGACTTTTGGAGGGCAGGCGGGTGGTTTATTTTGTTTTATGGCATATCAACCTGAATGGATTTTTTAATGCCAACAAGATTTTTAGGACAGGTTTTTATGAACAGAATATGTATTCTTTGTAAGAAATCAGTTTGTAGATCAGGTTTCATTGACATATTTTTGTAAAGAGGGTTTTGTTGAGAGTCAAATGTATTGCTGGTAAAATTTTTTTTTTTCAAAAATGTATTGCTGGTATTTTTACTATAAAAATCTATTTTTATACTTTCATATTGTTTTGACACCAGTTTGGGGGTTAACTATTTGCCCAAAACTGGGACCCTAACAGGTGCTACTGCCTCGGGTCAAGGTGCTACCTGGCTCTTGCTGCCAGATGTTGTAAGGAGAGGGTGGCTTTTCAATATCTAACAATGTTATCAGCTATTACCCTTAGGCTCTTTCTATGGGCATCTTTATGACATATTTTAATCTTCTAATTCTCATAACACATGGCCTGCTTAGAAATGTCAGTTTTTTAAGCTCATCTATATTCTTTCAGCAGACATCCCTCCCTTGAGCTTCTCGTCCTGGGTAAACATTTGGGCTCTTAGTTTCTTTCTAGTCAGCATCTTAACTTATGTGAAAATCTCCCTTCCTCTGAGTTTTTAGTTCAAAATAGTGAATTTTACCTTCAGTAAGATAGATTCTCATGTACTTCTGGGATACTAATAAAATACTAATTACCAAATCTGACTATCTAGGCTTATCGCATTAATAAATTATCAAGTTAACCTCATTCCAACTGGCCCATCAGACATTGACATATACTTGTAAATTACACACTAGTAACTCCTCTTTTTTATGTGCCATGTCCTTTCAGAACTTGAATGATCATAACTCTACAGTGTGCTGTTCTTTGTAGTTCTAAGCAATGTTTGTCCCCTTACAATGCTTCCCAGTTTCTGCTCTGCCATCCAATTATATAAACTCATTAATTACATTATTCTTTTCTCTGTGCCTTTACTATCTATTGTAAGTATCAAATTCTCCATGCTCTCTTTCCTCATTATATGTCCTCAAAATTTAAATTACCTCTTTCTGATTCAAAGTATAAGTGCCATTTGTTTCGATTTTCCTTAAAAACTTCCTTGGTGTTCATATATTCTGTCCAAAGCATTCTCTGTTTTCTTTTGCAGAAGATTTCTGTTGCTTCAACTCTCATCATCTGTAAAGAAACTGTCCAGCATTCATAGCAGTTCAGCACTTTTTCCTTTGATTTTAACAAGATTATTCCTATCTCTTAATGCTTCATTTAACCTCTTAACTATTTCAATGTGCCTTCAGATCGCTGTGTTACATTTTCCCTCATCTCTCACGATACTACCCAGATAGTTAAACTTCTGCAGCTGTTTGATTTTGAGGTCCCCAATTTTTTGCCGACACCATGAGCTGACCATACATTCTTTCTTCTTACGCTTAATAGTCCTTACTGCGTGCTTTTATTAATTTATCAAGGAGTTTTTGCAGTTTCATTTCTGAGTATGCTATCAACACAGTTTCATCTGCACATTTTATGTTGTTAAGATTGTGCCTACCAATACTAAATACTGATAAGACTTCTAGTACTCTTAGGCTGAATAAATCTGGTGAGATCTCTTATGCCACTATCTATTTTTGGGTATATTTTATTTTTTAACTGCATGCAAGAGGTTTATTCACAATAAATGTTACAGATCCTTCTAATACCATCACAAATAAATTGTTTTCTTCTAGCATTTCAAACAGATCTTTGTCAAACCTTATCAAATAGTTTTGAGTAATCTATGAAACATAGGTATAGATCTGTTTGCATTTGTATTGCTCACTGATAGCATTCTGATTTTAAAGATTGCACTCTTATACTGGTGTCTTGAACAACGTTATTTCTGGTTTAATTCTGCTACAAGATCTATTGATCAGAATACAAATGATAAGCTTATGTGGCTCATTAAGATGATTGTTCAATGGAGATGACATTCGTTTGAATCTAGGTTCTAATGAATTGCTGTGCACATGGATTTACTAAGATCTGGTATTTTGCCACTGTCATATATTTCATTTATTATTTCAGTAATTTTTAAAAATGTCTTCGGTTGACATCATCTTTGCAATTCCATCTGGCCCTGCCACTTTGTTTCTGTTCATCTTGGCTACTGCTGAGCTTACCACAAAATTTTAATATTATGAGTTCTATATTTTTATGCACTGCAGGTTTCTCCCTGTTATCATGGAAGAAGTCTCCAATGTATTTGTTCCATCTCTGAAGTATTTTCCCCTTTTCTATTATGGGCATTCACTTTTTAGATTTTATGCATCCATTTGACGAGTACATTTTTTGTCCTGTTATTTTTTTTATCCTTTTATGCATGTCTGCTGTATCTTTATTACTCAACATAATTCTTATTGAGTCATTCATTTTTTGCCTGCCTGCATTTACATCTAATATTTTTATTTAACACTCTATATTCTGTGTCATTCCGTGATATTGTTTGCAGTCTTTTTTTCATCAGCTCAAGAATTTCATCTGTCAGACATTTCTTCTCTCTTTCCTTGAAACCTTGGAATGATCTTGTTTGCTGACATCACTAGAGTTTTGTCTATTAAAGTATTCCACTTTGGATTCCTCTTCTAAGCTCTCATATTTGCTCTTTAGTATCAGCAGACATCACTTTGCATTGAATCATCCTTGAGTCTGTTGTAGTTGAGGCATAGCTTTGGATTTCTTTAATTTGTGTAATTTTAATCCGAGTTTGTATATGACTGGAATGTAGTCACTCCCAGAGTTGGCACTCGGATGAATTTCAAAGTATAGAACTGCATTCCTGAATTTTTATTGATTGCTATGTTGTCTATCTGGTTCTTTGTCTTCTCCATGTCCACAAGCATCTTGAGTGTTCTTTAAGTCAGGTGTTGGTCATAATTTGGTTGTCTGTTGTGCACCATTAAGCCCATTTTTCTCTGTGTTCATTGTGTGATCTCAGTCCATACTTACTATTTCACTGCCTCATCTTTTCTTACTTTAGCATTTAGATCTCCTATAATGATAACTATGTAACAAATTCAATTAAATTTTCATTTATACTGAGAGTTAATAGAAGTGTTTTAGTGATTTAAGAAGTAACTTTAATCTTGTTACTATACAAAAACCTATTCCAATATAACCTTGAATAAATTAACCAAAACCTTCAGCAATTCAAGTCTGGTTTCATATTGATTAAAAGAATAAATATAGCACTATCATATTAGGGTAATCAAATGAATTTTATCACTTTTTAAGCCATAAGTAAATTTACTCAATAAGTGCATATCTATTAAAATAAAAATATTAAACAAATTGAATATAAAATATTCTGGAGTATTTTTTAACTAAATAGTTTTTGTGAATGTGAAGAATACACCTGATGTACTTGACTAAACTTAAAAGAGAAGTTAAACCACCAATAAATTGAATAGAGAATGATGTGATATTAGAGAGAGAATTAGTATCCTAATTAACTTTATCATAAATTAGTCCATTGATAGACAGATTTATACCCAGTGGGGAAACTGTTTTAAAGCCTTATTCCCACTTTTTAATTATTAAAACCAAAACCTGCATAATTTTCATTATTTATTTCCAAAGATCGTAATTGGGTTGCATACAAGTATTGACATGAGTACAACTGGGTTTTCACTTTGTGTATCTTCTTGCATGCAATATTTAGTACATGCATGAAATCAATAATTTAACTGAGTTCCAATTTGAGAGTGAGTCAACCTAAGGCCACCAAAGTAACCTTGTAACATGCTACTTCTGAAATACTTATTAGTTTAAGATTACTGAACTGAATGGATGTTCTGCTGAAGCTTTATTTGCATGCATCAGAAGAAAAATCCAATGTACAAAGATTTAGAACTTGTATATTTTGTTGAGTCAGTCTATGGGTTTAAGTTGTAGCTGAAGTTGCCAATGAATAATAGTTTTGATATTGATTAACCCATTTAAAAGTTTTTTGCCATTTACCATCAGAATTGTAAATTTCTATAAAGGACACATGATTTGAGATCAAAAGATTTTCTGATATGGAAAAGTACAGCCAAAGAAATGACAAAATATTAAAAAATTCTCTTTGCAGTTTTAAATCTTGTTGGATCATCAATGATAGAAACAACAACATAAAACAGATGTCTGAAATAATAATTCTGCATGTGTGTCAGGATCTTTGACCAGCTTTCATCACTTGACTTGTCTTAACAGAAAAAAATATTTTGATTTCTCTCAATTGATCCAAGCCATTTTTGTGTTAAAAAAGGAATTTTAGCTATTGGGAAGTGTAAATGGAACCTTCTAAATTATTTAGAAACAGGCTAGGTTAGCTAAGGAGATGAGCAAAAACAAAAAAAGAAAAGAAAAGTAAGAAAAACAAGATTAAGGTATCTTTAATTTTAATTTTTTGTTGTAGTTGTTGCCTTCTACTACTAATTTTAAACTCTTCTTGCTTAGGTAGAAGCCATTCTAACTTTAAGTTAAAACTTTAATATAAAACCCATTTAGTTTGATGCCTGCTCTTCCAAACATAATTACAGGGTCACGTCTATTCTTCCTACAGGTATTTTCTTCATGCTATAGGAAATAAGGGTAGGGGTTTTCAAAGCAGCCTTTGTATCCCCAACCTGTCCCAATGGAGCCTTTAGCGCTCCCAAACAAACAAGTCTGTCTTGATACCTGGGCTGTTAGTGCAGGCATGATGTTTCCAACACAATAAGAAGTTCTGCTGCTTGGATTCCTCAGCAACAACCTCATTTAGTAGCTCTCTACCTTGAGTGATGCTGGGCCTTATATTGGAAAGAAAAAAGTTTAATTTCAATTTGAAGGCTCTTAGATGTTTTGATTCTTTCAGCAGAGTGCCAGATTTGTCTTGTAGTTTCTGCACATTTTTTATTAGCATTTCAATGTTGTGCACTTGAATATAAATAGTGGCATCTCATAACTGTATTATCATGTTACAAATGTTAATGAAAGGAGCAAAATTTTTTGAACCAGATCAATGACATTAGGATGCATCTGAAAGAGCACAGGTATTTAATAAATTTCTGTATTTATGGTCTTTGGCATCAGATGAAGTTTCACAGTATTCTTTAGAGCCAATACTATTGAAGATTTGGGGCAAATAATTTCACCCTATTAAGCAGTTTACCAAAGATGCAATGACTGATAGCCTGGGTGTGTCATAAGAATTTGTCATTTTTTTTTAGCTACAGGAAAATAGATTAAAGACACTTTCAAGTATTCTGGAAAAGGTAACTGTTTCAAATCTTGTGTCACACAAATTCAATACTGAGAAAATAGTAAGATAATTTTCATTAATATCTTATTTACACCCTTGCACTTGGTTTCTATATTGGCACCACTGCCATATTCTTAACCTTTGATCAAGAGAATGCCATTCTTATTTAATGTTTATGTTATCATTTTCACAATGTCAGTATTTCTTTTCTTATAATAGTCTATTTTTTTTTACAAAAAAAAAAAAAAAAAAAATTTGCAATCTGGTATCCTCAAAGATGAAGAGAGACTCAAGGTGGTAGAGATGTACAGAAGGATGCTGAGGATATCATGGACCGAGCATGTGAGCAACGATGAGAGAGGATACAAACAAGGAGGAAACTTATGCTTAACATAAGAGCAGATGAAATTTCTGGGATGTGATGAGAAAGGAGGGCCTGGAGAATCTGATACTCACAGGATGAATAGACGGAAAAAGAGACAGGGCAAAGCAGCGCATGACATACGTGGTGGGCTTGGGCAGGTGGATGGTGGAAAGTGGTCTGGGGGAGTTGGCAGAAACACAAAACCTGTTGAGAGCCACAAGGGATAGGGGGAAGTGGAGAGCCATGATCGCCTATATCCTGAAAGGACACGGCACATAAAAAGAAAGACATTGACATGTAAAAAAGGTCACTTGACTGACATGTGTAGAATCAGATGTTGCATCAACTAATACTGAATAGTATTTTACCTTTGATCTTTCATAGATTATATGTTTCAAAAAGAGAGTAGAGCAAAAAAAAAAAAATCAATTTTTTCTTTTTTTAACTTCAACTGACAAATAACGTACTGCAACCTTTCTTTGACCTTTCTGACACGGTCTTATAGTATGGGATCCCAAGGAGACAGAAGTTCAGTCAACCCAAAGAAGATACCATTATGAACATTGTCAATCAGATAAAAGGTACCACAGAATGCTAACCCCCTTTCACCCAAAAATAAAATTATGTCAATTAGATGGGGTAAAATATGAGACCAGCTGTTAGCGTTTGTTTATGCAGAATATGTTCCATGAATATGTTTGAATGAAGATTTTGTTCAATGTTTTCCAGCCTTGTGCATTAAATTTGTAACATTGTATTCATGATGCTTTATTTTAGAGCTTGTTTTTAAGTTAGGGATATTCTATTTCTTTGGGCATTGTAGATGGTTAATGATCAATAGTTTTAATCTAAGGTTTAAATGAAATTTTGTTTTTGCTAATAAATATTCATCATTTAGCATTTTATCTAGTAATAACATGTGTTCTTTTTATTTCTTCATCATCATTTTACTTCACCCATTTTTGTGCTTCAGACTTTTACTCATGCATTGCATTGACAGGATTTACTGGAAATGATAAAGTGTAACAATATGGTACTGATTAAGCACATAATAACACATCTGCTCTAAGACCAGTATTAGAAGGAATGCATAAAGATTTAGGAAACTCATTTGGTACATGTGATTTGATTGTCTAAACAATCAACTACAGCTGCCAGGGATAGAACCACAAGGGCCTGTAACATAAAACCGGGTCATTCCATCTCAAATCAACCAACAGCCACATGTAACCCTCTTAGAAAAACATGGAAAAATTTACAGCTGTCCCTTATTCAAACTCGACAATAAATCAGATATTAGATCTGTATCTTTAATACTTTTTAAATCAGAACATCTTGAATTTTCACTTATCATTTTGCAAAATAAGGCTTTCAACATCTGACATTCATAGGTCCAAGGATATTGCATGTATAGATTTGAAATTTGGTGACACTAATTAATATTTAATGTAGATTAAAAAAATATAAACAACTTAGGTGTGTCTTATGTTCTTTATTTTTATAAGGACCTGAAAATGGACAAAATGCAAAAAGATGCTGTACACACTTACAAAGTATGTCAGACACAACATCCAAATTAGTTTTCGTGTAATTTATGTCCAAATAGATTATTTTTTTGGAGTAACCATATTCATTACTGTTATAGGAATGTCAGTATTACTTTTTGAAAATGGCTTGATTAAAATCCTTAAAATTGCATATTTTCATGACATCAGCAATCTAGTTAGGCAGTTTTAAAAAGTTTTTATATTTTTACAACTTTTTCTTGCACATCTGAAGATTATGACTGAAGTTTTGTTTTGCAGGCAAACTTACGTGATGTGTTAAAATTTTTTCTAGAACAATTTGTCATGCCAAAATCCTGTTTTTGTCAGTGTTGGTACATTATAAATTTGATACTTAAGAAAATACGAAGCTGAAATTTGGTACCGCTATAATTTTCAATGCAAATAAATAAACTAATTTTGTCTTCATTTTATCTTTATTCCAAATAGTTTAGATACTATGGGTCTTTAAAAAAGGTTTCTTTGCAGGGTCTACCAAAATTTTAACTGAACAAAGAAACTAAACTAAGGATATTAGAATAATGATTCCACTCTCAACTTTTTGTTTAAGCCACTTTGTTTTGGTTGATTTGAGATGGAGCGAACAAACTATTAACTCTTTAAAATTATGAAAACATTACAATATTTTTTATTTTATCAACATTCCCTGTAGACAGGAGAGATGGAATCTAGACATCGTCATAATTATTATCTTCTGTTAGGGACAACAGACTTGACTGGATCAGTACAGATTTGTAAATACTCCGGCGTATTTCATTTCATTTGTTTTGGTTTATGGCATATCAACCTCAATGGGTTATTTAATGTCAACAAGATTTTTATTGCTGGTAATATTTTTCAGAAATGTATTGCTGGTATTAAAACCCATTTTTACACTTTCATAGTGTTTAGACCCCAGTTTGGGAGTTAACTATTTGCCCATACCTGGAGCCCTAACAGGTACTATTACCCGGTTCAGGGTGGACCTGAGAACACCAGCAACTAAAAGGTGGTTTCACACTCCTCAAAACCTCCTGATCAGAGGCCTTGCTGTTGGATGTAGTTTATCATCATACCCAGGATGGTTGATGTATTTCAAATAGAAATTATATTGATTGGAATTTCAACTTTTTGGTTGCTTTCACAAAATCGGTCAGTTTTTACATATTTTGGCACATTTGTAAACAAAAGTTAATTAAAATCTTCCAAAAATAAAATATACATTTCTAAAACTTTGAGAAATATTACCTGATTTAAAGTATAATTAATATGATTTGAAACAAAATTACTTTAAGTCGAAAATAAGTAACGCGATTAAGTGCTTGTCAACACCTCATAAATCACTTTACGAGGTGTTGACAATTTATTATTGTTCTACGGAGATCTTTAAAACATAATTTAAAATACTTAATCATTGTTTGCACACCCAATCACTCATGGTCCCCGGGGATCCGCCTCGCTTTCAGAACGGCTCTAATTACAAGTTCAAGGTAAATATTCGGTTTTTGTTAAATTAAAACAGACCTTTTTTAATTTAATCGTACTATTTTTAAGCGTTTAACTTTAAATTAATTAAGTAAGACTAAAGAAAAGAGGTTTAAAGTTTTCGGATAGAGACTTACTTCCAAAAATTTTACCAATGATCAAATTATTTTTTTTTTTTTTGCGGGGGTGTATTCTTGGTCGTGCCGATAACTTTTCAGCGCTTCCTTGTAGAAATAGAAATTCAAATTAACTTTTTAAAATCCACAACTTATTTTTAATAGGTTTCATTTACAATTTTTTTTTCAAACATAAACAAAAATTGCATACTACATCATGCTTAGCTTAAATGACAAGTCAGCTGATATTTCTTAACAAAAGTATTTTCACTTTTCACTTGTTCATACTTGGCAGTAATGATGATAGTGACATAATTTATCTTTACAAATAAACATATAAAAATAATAAAAAATGTAGTCACAAGGAAACGGAAAAATATTACACAGCATTTACAACGTAAATACCAAACACAAACCGTGCTAAAAAAACTAAAGAAACTCGCAAACAAGAGATAATTACTTCAGGTTTTGTGGCTCTACAAATCTAATAATATATATATAATAGAAAAAATGAATTGTTATAAGTAAAAACAGAGTTTACTCACAATAAACACGAAAATATTTGTCAGTGTACTCAGAAGCTAACGAAAAAACACATCCAAAACAGGTTACGACTTATCACAAGAGCTTAAGAATCGTCAACTGAACAAGAAACAACATTTTAAGTTAAAAGAATAATTTTATTATGTTATTAAATAAAAGTATATGATTAGTATTAGATTAATTACGTAGACAAGAAAAGTCGAACAGTGAAAATTCAGTTTGATTACAAGATAACTTACCACAATTATCAGAGAACTTGGTTGACTCCGCCATTTTAAAAAAAAATATACACATCCGGTGATGACGTCATAAGATAGGCGGTCTTCACCAATAAAACTCGAGCAGACGACTTGTCTCTTTTTTCTTTCTTTCTTTGCGTTTTCTACTTTTTACTATTTCTACTTGTATCTTATTTCTCCTCCATTGTACATTTATTTTTTAGCTTTCTCTATCTTTTCTTCTGTGTCCGTTTGTTTTCTTTTCCGAATGCGAGTGTCAGTCTCTCCCCTCAACCCCACTGTTTTATCAGTTTCTATCTGTTCTCTCATCATCCATCTCCCACCTGCTTCCTATACGCATTTTCTCTCCTACCCCGTCTTTGTCCATGTGTCAGTCGCCCCCACTTTCTCTCTTCTTCTTCTTCGTCCCCCCCCCGTCTTTCTCGCTCTGTTTTCTTCATCTTAGAGACATATGAACAGTCGCTCGTGTGTTTGGCAACACATATATCACCTCCTCAGTGTAAGAAGAGAGAAATCGTTTACTTATGTGGAGAAACGGAGAAATCATGAATTCTTCTCAGAGATATGCATTCTATCAAATATTTGATCAGAGTTTTTATCGGTTATGTGAAAATATAAAGAATTTCTGTTCAGATTAATAATTCTAGTATTTGCACATCATGCCAGGTTTGGTAGTATTTAAGCGAAGATGGTCAATTGGTTCTGATGATCTAGTTGTACCAGCAGCCTTTATGATTGTTGTGCATCTAATATGGTGAGTTGTAAATAATTTTTATTCTTTTACTTTTAAAATAATTCTAAATCTAATTTCAATGTTAGGATAGGAATTACGGGTAATTAATTTACCATTTTCATTTCATTTATTTTATTCTCAAATAAAAATACCAATTTAATGATTGGTTTAAAAAAATTGGATGAACTAAAAAACAACCAGATTTCATTTGATGAATAGTAATAATACCAATTGAATTGCATAACTTAAGTGAAAAACATTAATTTATTTTTAATTATTTAAATTCATTCTTCAATTTATTTTTTAATTGAAATTCATTCATTAATAAAATTAGGAAAACAAAATTAATAAGGATTGAATTATTAATTCATACATTTCATTAATTGGTCTCATCAGTACTGTTAATTTAAGGAATTCATTAAACAAATAGTCTCAATGTTTAAATTATTATTATATATTATTTAATTTTCATTTAAAATTTTACTGCGGGTATTAATTTTCATTTAGTTAACAAATGATTCTCTGGTTATTAATTTTTACCTCCAACAAAGTAAGTAATTGTTTATGAAGACTTTTAATCAGTACCTGTACTAAAACATCAGTCATTTTCAAGCAAAGACAAGAGAAGGAAACAAGTAAAATTTACTGTATTTTCATATTTCAATTCGGTTTGCAATTAATTTACAAATAATTTGTTATTTAAAACCTAAAGTAACGATTAAAACGTGTTATCCTTTTTTTAGTTTTTGGGAATCAGTTTTTCAACATTTGTTCTCTAAGTGACTGGATGGAAATTTCTGATACCAAAATTGGAATTCTGCGGGAGTAGTCGGAGAATGATTGCCGCCACCGACGACCTTACGAGAAACATTTTTAAGATTATAGTCCGGAACTGCTTTATTGCTATTTTATTAATGGTTAAAGATAGTTTTCAATAAGATATATATATATTTTTTTTAAATGTAAGGCACTTGTTTACTGATCTGATGATGAACATATTGAACGCGTGTTTTTTAATTTTTTAACTTTCACTTTCAGGTTCTTTTATGTGCAATCCTCGTGTTTTGTTGTATGTGTTTATTATTGACAATGTTAATGTTCATTGTTTGTGTATCCAGTCATTTGTTTTGTAAAAATCAAGTTTAATTTCGTTTGTTACCGAAAAAAGTATGTTACTGTTAAACACAAAAATTAAAAAGCCTTTCAAATGAGTTTAATTCTTTTTAATTTCTTGAGAAAACTGGTCACATGCTAGAGAGAAATTAACTAAAAAAACAACTGATAATTATTCCAATATTAGTAATTTAAATTAATTATTAAAAAACTTAAAAAATGTAATTATTGCACTTCAAGATAAAATAGTAAATAAATACTTATTTTGTTATTTTTCTAAGTAGAAAATTCGTTCGCTTTTTTTTTTATTTATCATGCATTTTGTGGGCTTTTCAACAAGAATAATAATAATTATTTTTTGCCGAACAAGAACCTAAAAAACTGAAACTCGGTCTTTGATGAGATCAGTGATTAAAATTAATTCTAGTCACTATTGTTTTCGAAACTATTTTTTAACTATAAATCTGTATATAACGATTCTTTTCTTTAATTGAATAACAGTAACACTTACGCAAGTATAAAAGTGCTTCTAAGAAGAGTGGATAATTGACATGAGACCTCCTTTTTTCCTCGTGCAAATCAATACCGCAGACAGCCCGCGCTACATTTGATAAGCAGGCGCCGTCTAGCCAGAGTTTTTCAACGAGAGGAAATCACAATCATCGGGAAATTCAAAAGAAATCATTTTTCCTAGATTCTGAAATGTTTGTCTTTTTACGGTGTAGGTTGTTACTTTTGTTGTGAAGCTTTTTAAAGACTTTTTTTAATCGTCTAACTCAACCAACAACCACTAACGTCAGTTTTGATTTTCAATAAATAAAGGGATAAAAAAAAATGCAGATGAATAAGATAAAATTAAGATAAAAAAAATAAATGGAAACAAGTAAAAATGAAATAGCAGCTGTAAATAATTTATTCATCATTGGAAACCGCGCGAAAAATGTATATTGTAAAGAAAGATCACAAAGTAATGAATAACCTTTTTTGATGGTTTTTATTTTTATTTCTTTTATTTATCGAAAAAGTATTTTTAGAGAATTTCTAAATTTAACGCATATTTTACGGTAGTGCCAGAGGGGATGAGGAATCAAAATTAAAAAAAAATCAATGTTGAACCCTACGTGACCTCATTGAATGTTTAGAGTTCAACAGATTGGAAGAAAATGTTAATGAAATATTATTTTGGTTAAAAATGTTTATGCGTGTAAAATTCTGCATTATTTAAGTAAAGTTCATAACATTTTTTTCACATTTATAAAATAAACCGATTTTACTAAAGTTTTTGATAATTTTCTTTCTTCAAGAAAGTTCATTAATCTTTAATCATGAACAAACTTAAAAAAACTGCACTTTTTTACAAAAAATATGAAGATTGAAGATCTTTTTTTTTAAATCAACAAGTTGTTTTCAGGAGCTTTATGTACTTAATACAAAAATTCTGATACGCTACTTAACTTAGCCTAAGAAGTAATAATAGTAATACTTTCACTTTTGTTAAAAATAACCAAATTATTGTTTTGTTATATTCTCTTCCTTTTTTTTTACAAAGAATATTTTTTATTTATATTATATTATAGTTTGCTCTAGAAATCCAAGAAAGTTTTTCAAGACCAGAAAAATCTGTTTAAGAATTAAATTGAAAATATTGACATTTTAAGAATTTTTTAGAGACATTTTTTTCATAACTCAGTTGCATCTGAAAATGATTGTGAATTATTTCATAGAAAAAAATACACTGTTAATCAAATGTGAATTTTTGTAATGTGATAATTTTCAAAACAAAACGCCATTTGATGACTAATTTTTCTGATGTTTGGTGGTGTGGGCAGGTTAAGGTATGCGACTTAATTGTAATTTAACAAAGAAAATGTTTATCTTTTTTTAGACACCTGAAAGTTGAAATTCATGATTCTTAAAAAGCTTAGGAATGTTATCAAAAACACATCGTAATCACTCAACAAGCATAAAATTTCTGTTATATTCTTGTTTTCAAAACACTACCCATTTTCTTTTGATTCAAGCATTGCACATGGCAATTGAATTAAAAACCATTTTACACAGAAATAATGATTTTAGAATTTCATAAATTGTCTAGTTTAAATTTTCTCATTTTTGGTGCTTTGATGATAAAAGTTTATCAGTGATATTTTCAAAATTTAAATACTTTAAACTTATTTAAACATATTAAACTTATATTTAAACATTATTATTTAAATTGATTTTCATGATATAACATTTACACAATGCTTTAAAAAGCTTCCTATTTTTGATAATACATACATTTTAATTGTGCTGGAAAATATGGTAAAAAAAATTATAAGAAATGAATTAAATAAATATAGGATTACAGTTTGCATTTAATATTGAACATATGCATTATTCAAGGCTTATAATCTCTTTAATAAAAAGATTAAAAATAATCAAATTATAAAGCAGAGCTAGAAAATGTATAAAAATATTTTGGATATTCAGAGGCTGACAACTTTATTGTTCAATCATTAGTAGAAATCCTTCATGTACAAATATTTTTATTTTGATGCTATGATGAGCATATGGAAAACAAATGATTAAAACTTTATTTATGCTTGTAAAATATGTTGGAAGGGAAGCAATAACCTTGTATTTTAAAACTAGAAAGCTGATATTTTAGGTGAAAGTTTCATTGCTGTTCTTTAAAATCCTCTACTTAACAATCCCGTTATTTGAGATGGCATGTCAGTCTTTGTACTAATCAATCTGCTGCATTCAAACAAGTAATAGTTAGCATGAGATGCTCATGATACAAATGCAGTTTGGTGCATCAATGGTTGGTAATTGGTAAACAAGTCAATTTTTAATACCACTTCTAGTACAAGTGGCTGAAGAACAGATGGTACTTCATATAATTCCATATTAGTTATGGTTTTAACTTTATGTAAGATAGGAAGTCATCCTGTGAGTGGATGAGGTGATGTTAAAATTATTAGCAAATATATGAATAGGATTATTACAGGGAGAAGGTTATTACTGAAGAGTATGAAAGGAATGGAGATAAAAGATGCTATTTCAGCATTGATGCAGTGACTTAAACAGATATAATTAAAGAGGAATCTAGATAATTATTTGCAAATGTTTCACTTGATACCATATGGGAGAAAGCTGAACCCAGTATCTTTGCTAAAATACTGCCCAAAGCTTTGCTATTAGTTTCTCTTTGCTTTGCTTTTCTTTTGTGTGAGTGCATTGATTACTTTTAGGTCACCAATTGATTATGCTTCACTGGAGCTTATTATAGTCTGTGATTATTAATGAAGCAGTAACATAGTATCTGTTTTTTTTTTCTCTCTTCACTTCTGAAATTATCAGATTTAATAGTCATACTAGTTTGATTTTCCTCTACTGTAGAAACAAATTATTTCTGTAGTTTAATTTTATGTTTAATACTACAGAGAAATAAGTTGCAGTCATGTTTTATTATAGTACAGTGATAAGAAGAAGAGACTTGAAACAACAGAAATGTGGTTCTATGAAAGGATGCTGAGGATACCATGTGAACATGTGAGCAACGGGAAGTTTGAGAGAAAATATAAACAAAAAGGAAACTTATACTTAACATTAGAAAGAGTTGAAATTTCTGGGGCACATAACGAGGAAAGAGGACTTGGAAAATCTGATACTTACAGGAGGGACAGAGGAAAACAATGCATAACCTACCTTCAGTAAATGGATGGTGGAACAAGATTTAGGAGAGGTAACAAAAAGACAAAATTTATTAAGAGCTACAAAGGACAGGAAATTGTGGAGAGCCATGATTGCCTATGTCACGAAAGGACACAGCACATAGAAGAAGATATAATTGTCATTAGCTATCCTTAACCTTCTCAGTCCTTAAGAGATTTCATTTATTAAATCTCTTGAGTCCTGACCAAATTGTAAAATCTGAATCTCTGATGTTAGTGCAAATAGTGATATATCTAAAAAATCATTGAAAATCAAATATTGCAAGTTAATTTTATATGAAAGTAAATTAATTTATCTTTCAAATGATACTGAATTTAGCCTTCTAGTAATTATTGCTGGTAATGAAAAATCTACAACTTTGTTAAAATCATAGATTTCCATAAAGTTGTTAATTTCTAGCACACCTAGTTAATCATGTGACAAGTGTTAATGTTGTGCATTGAAATACAGTGTTACTTAATTACAGGTGCATTCAGGCACTCCAAAAATGTATGAGTGTGAATTTTGTGGGTGCATTTTGGTCACTTCCAGTCTGATCATGACAATAACCTGAAGTTTGATTCATTCATTTTCTACAGTTTATCAACCCTTTACAGCCAGGAAATATTTTTAGATTGTAATATTTTTTTTTCGAGATAATAATAGCTTGTTCATACAAGTCTTAATAATTAACCCATATAATGAAGCCAATGGTAAATGGAACTCAGCTCTTTGATTAACAATTATCCATTACCCCACTTATACATCCAAGCTTACAGCACTTTGTATTCCCAAGCAGTCACCCATCTAGGTACTGACAATATTGTTTAACTTCGGTGATCATATAGGAATCAGTGTTTCAACATTATGTAGCCGTAAGCTGATAAATTTGAAGTGATTATGACAAGATGGCTTAACTTGTCAAATGCATGTGAACATATAAACACTTGTATGTTGTGGTTATAAAATAATATTCCAAAACATATTAATCAATTCACTTCACTATACGTCTTTTCGGTCCTTGTTATTCAACTTGAAATAACAAAATGATTGAATTAGCAACTGAAGAATGCACTTGGGCATTAGAAAAGGTCACTTGCATGAAAAATTGACATTTCTCTGCAAAATGACAAAATCTTCTTTAGCTGAGAACTCTAGTTTTACAATGAAGCAAAATCATACTTTACCATTAACATGAAAATGCTTTAATAATATTTTAGGCTTCTTTTTTGATGACCTGTCCACATCTTATGCTAAAACAGTCATATATTCTCCTTCTTCTTCTTCCTTTATATGCCATGTCTTTTCAGGGTGTAGGTGATCATACCCTTCCCCACAACTTCCTCTCCCTTTTAGTTCTTAATAAGTTTTGTCTTTTTCTTATTTCTCCCAAACCCTGTTCTACCATCCATTTACTCAAGCTCATCAAGTATTTTAAGCACTGCTTTCCTGTGTCCCTCTTTCCCTCAATCTGTATCATGTTTTCCAAGCCCTCTATCCTCATTACATGCCCCAGAAATTTCAACAACCTTTTCCTGATGTTAAGTATAAATTTCCTTCTTGTTTCCATTTTCTCTAAAACATTGTTGTTGCTCACATGTTCAGTTTATGATATCCTCGACATCTCTCTGGAGAACCACATTTCTGTTGCTCTTCTCCATCTTTGAGGAGATTGTCCAGCATTCATTGCCATACAGGAGGACAGGTATTATGTAACAGTTCAGTACTGTTTTCTTTGTTCCTAACAAAATTTTTCTGTCATTTAGTACTTTGCTTACCTTTTGGAATGCATCTTTGGCCATCCCAATACATCTTCGGATATTAGATTTCAAAATGAACAGGCCCTATTTTTATACAAAAGAAAAATTAGATAAGTAAGAAAATAGCTGATACTATTAAAAAAAATGATAATCTAATAGAACAACAATAATTTTGTAAAGATTTCTTTGTTTTTTAGGATTGCTGAAAATGATGACAATATTCTTTTCATAATCAACCATTTTCTGCACTCTCAAAAATTATAAATGAGAATAACGCTGTCAGATTTTATTACGTAACTCAATGTTTTCACAATAAAATTAGTATACACCTAAAAAGAAAAATTTTAGAAAATTTTACTTACATAAGTAGGTAAAATTTTCTGGATATATTTTTATAAGAAATATATCATGTGAGTTTCTCATAAAACTATATATGTGAGCTTATTAAAAATATTGATAATAACTTGTTTACGGTGACATAGTAATTGTGAGTTCAATCCCTGGGATGTGCGGTGTGTACTTGGACTCAAGGTGAGCAATAACTGATCAGTACTAAAAATAAGAAGTTGACAAATAATCCCTAGATATGGGCAGTGAAATGAGAACAGTCTATGCCTGTAGATTAAATAAAGAGTTCAGTTTGGAATTCACTGTAGTTTACCCAGATCAATATATACTTGATGAAGGCCAGATGACACAACATCCAAGGCTTTGTGATTATAACAACAAAGATGAGGACAATGGCCTGAATGTAAATATAGTGTAAATATGGATAACTCCTGATCCTAGAAATTCAGATAGAAAGCACTTTTACTGTTTTGCAGAGATTTTCTTTTCTTAAATATTGTTCTCCATTCTCATATACATTTCTTTTAAATATGGATCATAAATCTTCTATTAGATTAATATCTAGAGAGGCTACGGGGTGGGGTGCAATCCATTAATTTGATGTTTTTAAAACCTCTTTGGCAAGATGAGTAATAAATAATCAGCTTTGAAGAAAATTATCTTGCATGAATATGCTCTTTAGCTTAAAACATCTTGGCTGTGTCTTGTAATGCACAACACCTGTTTTATCTAAGAACTTAGAATCATACTCTGCATTTATCTTGATACCATCATCAAAACTTTGAAGATACCTATAATTTTACTTCTTACAATATTAATACAAAATATTACTTCACTGTTGTCTTCTAATTCATGTTGGTTGACTATTTCCATGAAGAATGCAACCTCTGACCCAGCAATCAGGTTCATTTAATATAGCTCTTTCTTTATCATTAAAAATTATTGTGGAGAAATCAGTTTTCAGCCATTTCTTTGCTCAACTTCCAAGTTTATCTTTGTGATGTTTATTTAAAGGCAGTGACTGGCACCCAAAGCAAGCTGAACTTTTAGCACCCTTACAAGTATAATTTTTAAAAACTTTCACAAAGAGAAAAACTGAAAATGTAGAATAATGAGTTTATTACAATATACAACTTAATACAATCTAAAGAAAACTTTCATTATCTTACCTAAAACATTTTTCTAGCCTTTAGATCTGGAAATCTTTTTACAGAATTTTCTACACCTATCTTTACAATATCATTTTCTTTTGACAAAATAGCCAAAGAATTTAATCTGTCTGCAAGTATGTGTTTTTATAAGCTTTAGTTTTGTAAGATACAAAACACACACCATGATGGCATGATGGTGCCCTTGGCCTTGATGGCGCCCTGGGCAAATGCCTGAGTTGCCAGTACCTTGAGCCAGCCTTGCTTAAAGGTGGTCATTTGGTTATGTTCATCTCTTTAACCAATGTTCTTAATATTCTGTATCTACTTTATCTGCTTCTTCAAATATTTTCTTGCTGGTTAATCTACTTATTGTTTATTACCATTTTCATCTTTCTCAAATCTCTTTTCATGACAGTCTTAAAGCTAAGATTTTTTTTCTGGTTCTTGTGAATGTTTTCAATTTCTTTTTTGATTGTTCTCCGATCTCTGTTCAACCTTTGCCCAATTTTCAATATTGTGTTCTTGTCACTCAGTAACTTTATAATATCTTGTTTTACTTTTGAGGTTACATCATTCTTATGACCCATGACAATCTTTATATATCTGAAAATAAAGAATAAATAACTATATTACTGTACATATTTATTTACAATTTTTGAGTTACATAATAAAATCTCACGCTGCCAAATGAGTTATTTAAGTATTTCTAATACAAACACATTATATAGTGAAATTCAGATTGTATGTATTATATGAATATAAGTACATCCTAAAAAATCTACCAATATCAATTTGTTGGTATTAATTTTATTGTGAAAACATTAAAGTGCATAATAAAATCTGACAGTGTAATTTTTTGTTTCTATTTTTATTTAAAAAAATATAATTCTGTTAAAAAATAACAATTCCATACCAAGTATAATTATTCTTGAATGTTCAACACAAAGTGACAAAGTGGTAGGAAAAAATACTAACCATAATTATTTCATTGAACAGGATTGATGCAACAGTCTTAATGGAATGTCTATAAAGCTTATTATGAAGATTACTTGAATTCTTGAAAAGTCAGTTTAAATCTTTTTGATAAGATTTACAAGTGATGCTAATATCTGTACAAAAATACTATTTTTTGTATGTTAATCACTTTTTTTGTTGAAAAAGAAGTAAAAGAATTTTTAATACTTTAGTTGTATAAAATTTATGGATTCATATTTATAAAGCAGTTGAAATGTTGTACTTGTTTATTTTTAAGATAAAAAGAGAAAATCTAAATAAATCAATGGAGAAATGAAATCATTTTGATGGATGCTTAAATGAGTCATTCATCTTTCTTAGATGACGTATGCCCACACATCATCCTCTGATATAGTGAATGTTTTTAAGATTAAAAATATTCCAAATGACAATTTGTAGCAAATTCATCCTAAATTATTTAAAAATTATTCATCTAATCTTATTTTTCAGATTTTCAATTCTAAACTCTGGCATTCTTTTTATATTATAATTTGCTTGTATTTGAAGAATAACACTTTTGCTCATCAATCATCATTAAATGAAATATATTTGTAAAATGTATATACTTATATTTAGGTAGCTCTAAAGACTTACTAAAAAATGAGCATACATGATGAAAAAAGTTTTATCATCAAAATCTTTGTTATTATTAAGAGGAAAGACCAAAGGCTTTTTTGATTATTTAATTATATTTTTTAATCCTTTTTAGAACCTTCAAAATTTTGGTTAAAATTTTTTTTTCTTGCATCAGTGGGTGACCATAAATTAGTATAGGAAATTTTAGTGTTTTTTTTGCAATAAAAAAGACATTGATCTGGAAATTTTTGCAAAAATCAAATAATTGTTGGATTTTAATGAAACTTTCAGGACTTATTCACAAATGAATGTAATTATTTTAGAAACATTTCTTTTTTTAGAAAATCTTGGTAAAAAATTTTTTTAGCCTCCAACTTATTTAATTTTATGAAATTTTGAGAAATTCATTTTTGTATGGTTTAGTATTTATATTAGTTATAAACAGAAGTCCTTGTAGAATTTAAATCATCAATTTATTTACTAATCATAAATAGAAAAGATTATTACAATTCAGCAAACCCCAATATTTTAAAAAGAATTTTGAATTTCTTTTGTGTGTGTATAAATTTGCTGATTTTTGTAAATACAGATGTCTCTGTACACAACTTTATCAAAAAATAAGAGTTATAACTATAATAAATTTAAAACCAAAATACCTAAAATTCAATAAAACATTAATTACTTAGAATAGTTTGCTAAACTTTTAAGATTACTGGGTAGTTAAAAAATTATACAGAAAGACACTCACGTTATATTCATTAAGTAATTTTCATAGAAATGACCCTTGTAGAATAAATTACTTAAATTTTCCAAACATCAGACTTTCAATAGAGCTGTCAACACTTCATAAAAGCAACCACCTCCATGTTAAGAAATGCTTATGTGCAATATTTAAAACTAAAAGTAAGTAATATTTGTTTCAAATAAGATTAATTAAACTTTAAATCAGCTAATCTTCCTCAAGTTTGAGAAAAGTGTTTTTATTTTTGAAAGATTTTTTTAAATAAAGAGAATTATATTGTACTGAGAGAATAGTAAATATGTAAATATATATCAGCCATTTTTACTGATTTAAAAAGAAAAAACTCATTCAAATCAATTGGAATTCATTTTGAAAAGTATTTTGCTTATTGGAAAAATTAAGACTAAAATAAAAGTTTCAAGAAAGATTGTCCATTTTTAAAAATTAATTTTAAACCCTAGATAATGCATTTCTTTGGAGGTATTTAATTAAAAATAATTATTTTATTTTGTTTTATTTTTATATTTTATCTCCAACTTTATGATTTTATTGCTCATTTCGGGGTAGAGGTTTTCCAGAATTAGATGAAATATATTATTCCAATATCTTATTTCAAACTCAATGAAATGGTGTGTGAATTAGTGTGTATGTGTTCGAGTATATATTAAATGGCACAACCATATATAAATCACTCATGCACAACACAGGTATATGCATAAGAATTAGTTAAGCATATACAAAGTCACATGTAGACAGTATGTGATGGACAGAGAATCAACACTTTTTATATAGATTTTCCAAAATTATTAAAAAGAAATTTAGCCATTATATGAATTTTACAGGCAGATGTTTTAATATCATTTAAAATAATATAATTAATGTTAATTAAGAGATGCATATATACATTTTTGAATTCCTCCTATTTGTACACACACACACACACACATCATGGTGCTGAAATGTTCTCATCCTGACAAGAAAGGAAATTTTCATTAAGAACTTAAAGAGAGAAACAGAAATGGAGACTAGAAGCAAAACTAATTGTCTAACAAAAATATATTTTCATTAAAAATTTAAAGAGAGAGAAATGGAGACTCGAAGCAAAACTAATTGTGTAACAAAAATATATTTTTACTAAGGACTTAAAGTGAGAAATAGAAATGGAAAATAAAAACAAACTAATTCTCTAACTAGATTCACTTGTTAAAATATCAAAAGAATTTAAATTAATGCAAATCAGAAAATATTTTTCCCATATTATTACTATTACAAAAGATACTTATCTGCAAAAATATTTGAATGGTGTCAAAAAAAGGAAAAAGAAACAGGAAGAAAGAAAACATTTACTGTTATCAAAAATCGTTTTTCCTTTTACAAAATTTTTAAAACCATATCAATGACTATCTATTGAAGAAAATGACTTCATTGACAAGGTAGGATTTTGGTTACTACTTTGTATCTATGTATTTGCGAAAGAGATTCATAAGTAATCAATAATGTGTCTCTAATACAAACTTGTCACTTATTAAAAAATCAACTTTGTGTGAATATGTTTATTTAGGTTGACATAAGGAGTTTAATGGAAATCTGATTTTAAAATCAGTGTAGATGAGTTTTCTAAGCATAGATATCACTTGTTTGGCAATTGGCCATTCTAAATTGTGGTTGTAACATATCCTAGATTATCACTCTTGTACAAAAGGCTAAAATAAAATGCCTCTTAAAAGCCTCTTGATCACTAGCTGTTGGTTTTTACAAAGATTAATTTAGTATGGCACAAGACCAAATGTTGAAAAATTTATGGAAAGGAACATTGTGTTTGTCTAATCTTAAAAGTAGAAAGGAACTGCATACTCACTTAGAAAATCTGCATTTGAAATACTGGCTTTTAGCTGGGTTCGTACATTTACCAGTGTGAAGTAGACACATAAGTAACTGTTTCACTCTTTAGGAAAATTACTTTGAAGTGTTATTGCTAACATTTAAGTAAATATCTATACCACAAGTTTTTATACGGAATAAAAATTAAAGCATATATTTATCATGAAATGAATAATTAACTCCATAGTAATTTTTTTAACCCCACAGAAAGTAGTTTTTGGCAAAAATATAATTTTCATACTTATCACAAGTTATTCAGAGAAGAAACAGGCTTGATTGATTGATTTCTTTCTTTATGGTTTATCAACCATTAGCAGGTTATTTAAAGTCAGAAATATTTCTGGATTGTAAGAATTTTTTTGAGATAATAATGATTTTTTTTATACAGGTCCTACTATTTAACCTATAACTGGGGAGAGAAGGAGTGGATTTATACCTTTCCCAAGGATATTTGTGCTTAAATTAATATAACAAATCCAAGTGGAATTGGAACTCAGCTCTCTGATTTACAATTCTGAGCCATTATACATTACACCACCTGAACATCTGGTATTCTCAGGAATACTGATCTAGGTACTGGCCAGGGTTGATGCTGCTTAATTTTGGTGATCAGATGAGAATCAGTGTTTCAGTGGTGATAGGAAAGCCAGTTAAAACAGGAAGATTATGTTTAAAAAATTCATATGTCTACAATTATGTTATACCACAATCTGGGGGTGGATCAATAAATCTGTAGCTTGGCACATAGTTATTAATTGAATTTAGATCTGAAATTTTCACTGTATAATGTTAAAACAGTGTGATTTTATGTTTAACAATCACCATTAAATTAAGTGCATTGATAGTTGAAAAGAATATATTTAAAAATAAATGTGTAAAATAAGTACATTTTTTCAATCATGAGGCTTTTGGCATACTGACGTACATACATACATACATACCTACATGTTATATTGATTTAGTTTAATGTCTAAATTAGTTCTGTCTTGAAAGAGATTTTACTTCAGTAAAGATATGTATACTTGAAATAGAATATGTGCCAAGAAAGAGAGATGAGGTGCATTGGATTAATGGTTAGCAGTGCAGAAAATGGAATCAACTTGTATTAACCTTAAATTCAGTTTGTATTAACTTTACACTAATGCCTTTCAGAAAGGACTGGAACCATTTCTCTCCTCCAAGCTCAGGATTAAACAATAGGGCAGACTAGGCTCTGTAGTCATGGTTAGAAACCAGTCAAGGAGAAGAAGAGTTCTGAATTCAAAAACCATGGAGAAAGCAATGTGAAACAGTTTACAGAGATTAAAGAAAAAAGAAGCTGTGGAGAGCCATGATCACTTATGTCCTGAAGGAATAAAGCATCCAAGAAGGAGGATCAGGAAAGAGATTAATAAGCAACTGTTAACAGAAAATAATGCACATTCATATTTATTACATGAACTTTTTGTATATTTTGCTTAGGTTCTATTTTGTATTATTTTGCTTAGGTTCTCCAAATAATTTTAATACTTTTAAATAGATTTCACTGTTCTGTCATAGGCTCTTTAATTTCATGAAATGGGATTCACGTGGAATTAATTTAAATATTAAAAACAATACTAAGACATGATGTAGTATGGTGTAATGTATTACAGCTTGAAATGAGAAATCAGAGTACCCCGAATTCAAATTTCAATCGGGTTTGTTACATTCCCTTACGCACAAATATCCTTGCAAAAATTTATGAATCCATCTCTTCTCCTTTCAGCTATGGATTAAATAGTAGGACAGACTGGGTCCTATAGCCCTGGTTGGCAACCAGTCTACCATAGAAAGAAACAGCAGCCTACTGCTGGAAAATCTCTCTAGTTAGTTATGAATCAAAAGAGACATGATTGGCTAAGCGTATGGCACTGAACTGACTGAAGACATATATTAGGATTTTATTATTCTAAGAGATATGAAACAAATATTTTATCTAAATATACTTCAATATTTTTTAATTAGTCTTTCATACATGCTGACAGTTTGTCTTTGAAATTTTGAATTGCACACAAGTTATCAATTTTGTAATTATTTTATCAATAAATATAATTAAAGTTAATTTTTTGTAGTGACTTTTGCATGTACTTTCATCATATGTAACATCATGTGGCTTCAGATTTCTACAGTAGGACCTCACCATCCTTATTTGTAATTTGGCCCAATCAGCAAAACTTTTTATTAAAGTAAAAGTATGTCTATATTTCTGAGATGAGGTATTATGTACAGTATTTACATTAGTCGGACTATTGTCCTCATCTTTGTCGCCATATTTGTCACAACGTTTCGGCCGTTGTACGCTCCGGCCTTCTTCAGGTGGTTGGAATTTCGAACCGAACCCTTTATTTCGATCACTGGGGTAGACTGTTCTAGTTCCACGAGCCATGTTTGATGGATGTCAGTTATCAGTTATCTCCTGCTAATTTTCCCTCTGAAAGTTCTCCACTGCCTGAACCGGGTATTGAACTCACACTCTTAGATCCAGTGACAGACCCAAAGAGTGTGAGTTCAATACCCAGTTCAGGCAGTAGAGAACTTTCAGAGGGAAAATTAGCAGGAGATAACTGATAACTGACATCCATCAAACATGGCTCGTGGAACTAGAACAGTCTACCCCAGTGATCGAAATAAAGGGTTCGGTTCGAAATTCCAACCACCTGAAGAAGGCCGGAGCGTACAACGGCCGAAACGTTGTGACAAATATGGCGACAAAGATGAGGACAATAGTCCGACTAATGTAAATACTGTAAAGTAAAAGTACTTTGCAAAATATATTTCAAAGAAGTAAAATAAAATAAAAAACACATTGAAATAATATAAATCTTTAATAATAACAGTATTTTGTAAATACAAAAAAAAAAATCATCAACTTAGATATCCTCAAAATTATCAAAGTCTAATTCATTAAATCAGTGGTTCCCAACCTTTTTTACATGGTGGCACACCTATCACAAAAAAATAAATATTTTCCACTCATAAAGCCTTTTTGCAATAAAATAATAAAAAACAAAGAATATTATATAAGAAGAATTTTTATTCACATAAATCAACATATCCTGTATTCAATATCAGGTATAAAATAATAATGGTGAATGTCAGTGGGACAGTTGTGCCTGGTGCTTCTTGACTACTGCTGCAATATTTGGGCGAATGTGAGAGAGACACGCTCTTAACTCTTCTTCAGTATTTTTAAGTTTTTCACGTTTTTTATTTTTAATGCTGTTTAGGTTAGAAAATCTCAGTTCACATAGGTACGAAGTTGAGAATTGCAGTAAAATTTTGATGACTTTTTTACTTAGAGTTGGATACTCTTCCATAACAGAAATCCAAAAGGCGTCCAATGGCAGTTGTGCGTACTTCAATTTGAGACCACGATCACTGGAAAGGCTTGCTAATTCTTCCTCTTCACATAACTCAAAATTGAAATGGTTGATGACTGATAAATCTAGAAATTTGGCGATTTTGAATTGAGCGGTCTCATCATGATTAAGAAATTGAATGTCTTTATTAAAGAAAATGAAATTAAATGGTTTCTAGGTATTATCTCTTCGCGGCACACCAGTAATCATTCTGCGGCACACTAATGTGCCGCGGCACGGTGGTTGGGAACCACTGCATTAAATCCTAAGGTTGAAAAGTTGATATTAATAATAAATAAACTTTGACTACTGAAATATTTTAATTTTATTCATTTCATTTTTACAGTTGGTTTGTCAAAGATAGTTTTTTGTATGGTAGTTTCATTCCTCCAAAATCAAATGGGCTTAGTGGATGAAAATCTCTTGAAGTGCTTGTGTTCGGTTACTGAGGATTCTCAACCAGCCATATTTTTTAAAAATTTTAATTCGTTGTCATCAAATATGGTGCAATGATTGATTTATTGTCAGTTAGTATAAACAGCTCATAACAGTCTAATTTTAAATTATAATAATGAAAATTTGAATTTCTTTTCAGACAAAAATTTGGAAATGATTTCTTTATAGCAAAAACAAGAAAAAAGCCTAAAGGAAATTAGAAAAAAAATATTAATTACATTTTTAAAGCAAGGTGTCAATTGTCTGGATAAAATCTTTAGATATACTTAAACTATCTGGTTTGTATTATCACCATCTGCAGTGGAATCTTGAAACAAATATGTCACAGATAATGAGGTCCTTCTGAAATATTTTTATGGATAAGTGTAATGCTTACCATGAAATTCAGTATCTGACCTTAATTTAGTATCAAATAGTAAATGTTAAAAGCCTTAATTGCTACCAATATACCCATAGAAGCATACCTAATGGCTCTTTCATAGTAAACAAAGAAAGCATAACATATTTATACTAGCAGTGACTGGAATTTGACTGGACATTATTTTATGAATGGATGAACATACATCACTGAAGCAATCAACTTTAGTATTTCAATGCTTTATAACATTATTAGTATTTTTCCTCTCTAGCTATTTTTGTTTGTTCATATTTTTCTATCTATCACTATTAATATATATATCAGCTATTGGAAACTTGCACAAATCTTAATTATAAAGCTAAATTATAACTAAAATCTCAATATGAAACAGGTTGCAGGATGTTGATGAGTTTTAGAATGTGATCAACTATACTATAGTAGTGCCATAGGCTGTTAATGTACATGTTTTTATTGTAATCAATTTTATATATGTACCAGCATAATTATAATAAATTTTAAAGAAGTAATTTAATACCAGCATCTTCTTTCCTCCTTTTTTTATTAAAAATTTCTAATACTAGAATTTTTTTGCAAATCCTCACAGTATTTAGTATTGTTGAAGTTATCGCTAACATTTTTTGCTGAGATTTACAAACTCTATGTTTCATTCAATTTTGCAAACTAATCGATGAAATTAAATAAGCTAATTTAAAAAATAAATACCTTTTCATGGTTTAATAATTTCTTTAATTTAATTTTATAGGACTTCATGGTAAACAATATTTTTTAGGAAAATTTATTTTTTCCTTTTTAACAGCAAAGGATAAATTCTTAGGATTTCTTACTCCTGAGCATGCAACATACAACTGGTCATGCATAAATATTTCTTTCTTGAGTCAAATTCCAACTTTTTGAAGTGTTTAGACTTGGGATTTGTTTATAGTTCTCACAAATGCAAGGTAAACTGGAAATTGGATTCTTTTATATAAAAACTTAAAGAAAAGATATGCAAAAAACATTATTGCATTTTTATTAAGTAAGTATTTGTTATTGTCATTAAATTTATTTTAAATATTAAGAGTAAATTTCCAAAAAAATTAATGAAAATTTATTGTACTAAGCTATACACATTAGTAAAACCAATTGTACTTTGTAACCCCTTACCTGTTTGCACTTCTCTCCAAAATTTGGTTTTGATCAGTCAATGTATGGCTATTTTAGAGTGTGTGATGGACCGACTAATGGAAGTTGCAGAATTTTACATATAGAAACGCATTGTTTTTTCTCTGAATTTTTGAGATGAGGAATTATCATTATTATATACTGATTTGTTTTGACTAATGTACTCATCTTGGCTGTTATTGTTACATTTTGTGTTCTTTATTCAATCTATGGGAATATCATTCCATTGTCTCTGGTAGAGGATATCTTATATCAGTTCATTTGTCCTTGTAATATCACTTTGTCTCTTCCACTGTACCAGGAGATTATATAACTTTTTCTCAATATCTGTAAATAAAAACAAATGAGTGCTTAAGCTTGTAGTGAAACTTCATTCAATGCAATTTGACTACTGCTCATAAGTGAGATTCAAACACTTCTTTTATAGTTGAGTATTTCAAGGGGGAGACAGCTATGTTTGCCTTCCACCACACTATTCAAAAGATAAACAATATCACAAGGACTAACTGGACAGAATGAACTGAGATATCCTCAAGCATGGACAATGGAATAGGACTAATCTACTCCTATGCATTGAATAAGGGGTTCAGTTTAAAATTCCTGGAACTTTACTAACTATGATAGACTCTTGATGAAAACAGGAGAGTACAATGGCTAAAATGTGAGAAAAACAACCAAAATGAGGACACTGGTTCAAAGAAATCTATGTCTAATAATGATAATTCCTTATTACAGATATTGTAAATTTTATATACTATTGATTGATTTGTTTCTATGGCTTATCAATCCTTTGACAGAAAATATTTTTACATTGTAAGGATTTTTTTTGGAGATAATGTTTTAAGGATACAAGAGGTGGATTCATGCCTTCCCTCAGGGTATTTGCATGCAAGTGAATATAACGAATATAACTGGAAACTCAGATCTCCAATTAATAATTCTAAGTCATTATACATTACACCACCTGCACATCCAAGCTTACAGCATCTAATATTTCCAAGCTGTCACCCATCTAGGTACTGATCAGGCTCAATGTTGCTTAATTTTGGTGATTGTATGGAAATAGGTGCTTCAATGTGATGTGGCTGTAAGCCTTTTGATATTGGAAAAGTACTTCAAAGGTGTTGGAAAAAGTCTTCAAGAGGATGATCTTTCATCAGTCCCTGTAGATTGGTGCTACAAGATCACCAACAAAAATTTTTACCAGATAACAAAAAGCCAAATCACTTGAAGACTTCCAACAGCTGTAACAACAAAAATGGGTAGCATATATAACTAGAAGAGAAAATAATGTTAACTTTCTGCACTACCAAAAACAAAAGGTTTGAAAGGAAATTTCAACTGACAGTACAGCTAATCATTTGGTCAGTAAAAGCTAAATGTTTTCACTATTAACATTACCAATAATTTCTTTGTTTGATTGCTTGGTTAATGAATGGCAAATCTTCATTGTAGGCAGTGCTGAACTTACCTATAAGCTAAATAAGTTGTAGCTTAGGGTCACACACCTTCAGAGGCCTCATTTTTAAAAAATATATTTTTATTTTATCATTAGTTTTTATTCTTTAAAACTAAATCATCAAAAGTTATATATACTCATTAATAAATAATAATCATGTATAATCATTTTAAATTTTTTTAGAGAAGTACCTTGAATTTCATAAAGCTTAGGTCCTCAGTAGATGAAAGTCTGACCCTGCTTGTAAGGAAACTGCTAATGTTACCATTACTATTACACCACATAAACATCCAAGCTTACAGCACCTGGTATTCTCAAGTGGTCACCCATCTAGGTATTGACTGGATTCAACATTGCTTAACTTTACTGATCATACGGGGAAATGGTGTTTCATTGTGATATGGCTGTAAGCTAAATTTTACATACTCTAGTTCATTTGAAGAAGTAGGCAAATAACATTAGATTTAAAACTGTACATTTCCACTACCAAATTGTCCTATAGGACTTAATGGATGGTAATGTTGGTTAAGTGAACTGAGTTATCTTGTCATTGTGAGTTCAATGTCTTTGTTTGTTAGTTAATCTGCTTCAGTGAAAGAGACATGCAATATCACAAAGATGAATTAACTAAATAGTTAACTGATACAAAATATCCTCCAGCATGAAGTCTACTCCTGTGTATTGAATAAAGGGCTTATTTCAAAATTCCCAGGTACCAACTATGATAGATGCCTGAAGAAGGCTAGAGAATAAAACAGTTAAAATATTGTAACAATAACATGCAAAATGAATCGAATGTATAATAAACATGTTGGTCATACCTTGAATTCTGTTCAAGTAAAGTTTTGACGAGAAATGGCAATTTAAAATAGCTTAAGTGAATTGTAGCAAATCCAAGCACCCTGATTAGTACTGTAACAGAAGAAATCCTCTTTGTACTTTGTACCGACAGCAGATGTATGCTATTTATATGAGCCTAAGAAGTAAACAGGAAGAAATTCTCTTCATGTATATGATCATGGAGGTGCATTTGTTAAATGAGTTGCCTATCATTGACTAAGAAATAGGATATTCTGTTGGATATATGGTTTATTTGTAGCCTTTTTCTGTGATAGATTAACTGGAATGTAATTTTTTTTGTTTTCAACATGATCATTATAAAAGGATAAATTATAATTTAGCCAGAATTACACACTGACAATAATGTACTGTATAATTCATATTAGTCATAAATTATAAATTTAAAAAAAAATACATTAGTATGAAAGAAGAGTATATCAGAATACGTCTCTGTTCATTCCTGGCTGTTTTTTCTGCTTTGCTCAAAAGCTGCAGTAGTAGAAAGAATAAGAATAATAAAAACAGAGGATTTTTCTTTGCATATTTTAGGATTTACATTTTTGTACATTATAAATAAAAAATACAATTTTGATATTGCTTAAAATAGGCATATAAAACACTTGCAAATCAACTCAAATCATAATCAAGTTAATAATTTTTGAAAGATTCAGCTTAGAAAATCTTAAATTGACTAGTTTATAATTTTTAGTTATTTTATGAATTTCCTTCCCAAATTCTTGAAAATTTTTAAATGTCAGCATGATACAAATTTTTATTTTGTTCTATAGTGTATACAGTAATGATTTTCAAAAATACACAATTTGATTTCTGTGCTTTTTTATCCCTTGGAATATACAATATTTAAAAAAAAATTATTTGTATATTATTTAGCTTATTTTTTGTTCAATGTTTTGTTAATGCCATCCCATTTTAACATTTGACATATTTTTTTCACATATTTTTGTTTCAAGAATATCCATGCTTTATTTTTTACTTTAGATTGTATTTGATAAAATTTTAAAATGTATAAACAGAGTATATGTAATTCATTCTGCTAGGTGGAAAACATAGTTAATTTTAAATAAGTAATAGGCATATAAAACACTTGCAAGTTAATAATTTTTGAGAGATTCAGTTTAGAAAATCTGAGACTAGTTTATAATTTTCAGTTATGTTGGGAAGTAATAAAATATTTAGTTCTTGAAAAATAAAAGAAATTTGGCAAATATGGACTTATGTGCTTGCAATAAGATATAGTGTCAAAAGGATGTTTTTTTCCCATGACACTACTTTTTTAATTACCTTCAATCTTTGGCAATATTTATTGTTTTAAAAAGTGATGACTAGAATAAAACCTAAACATATGATGAAAGTGAATTTATGCATTTTTTTTTGTTTTTAAGAATTTACAACAAAAATATTAAACACTATTTATTTATTAGATGGTTTATTTACAAGAATAATTATATATTTACAACATTCTAAAAATTAATACAATTAGAACTAATGCGATGCAGTATTTATAATTTACCAATTTATAAAGAAATAAACACAAAAACAATTTTTTATTCATAGACTTATAAACATTTACTAATTATAAGAAAATCCTTATTATTTTCCATTTCATAACATTTGAATTGGCAATTAGCTGATGTTTTACTAACCATTCCAATAAATAATATATAAATAGTATAAATAAACAATCTTATAAATAAATAGTGTTTATTATTTTTATTGTTAATTCTCAAGAACAAAACAAATGTATAAATTCATTTTCATATGTTTAGGTCTTATTCCAATTTTAATCATTGCTTTTTAAAACAATAAACATTGCTGAAGAATGAAGGTAGTTAAAAAGGAAGTGTATGGGGAAAAAAACGTCCTTTTGACACTATGTCTTATTGCGGGTACATTTGTCCATGTTTGCCAGAAATTTGATCACTAATACATTCAAATGTATTAAACATTAAAGGCTGTTTTTTTTCTTATGCTAGATTTCAACAAATCTTGAATTGTATGCAAATATAGAAGTTAGAAAAATTGTTTTACAGCTAACTAAAGAAAATTGAAACTTCAAGCTGGGATTTGGTTTAAAACTATAAAACAAGAAAATTGTTCAATCACCAAGAATCAGCAATCATGGTGGTGATACAAAATTGGAAGTTTTCAAAGAATCTACTGACCAATACCCAGACAAGGGAGCTGAGATGTGGATGCAAGTGGACAGAATAGCAAGTATAAAGAACAACCTGCCTCTCTATCCACAAATGTAGAAAATAGCAAATAGAATATTGAAGTTAATATATAGTAAATTGAATTCATTGCCCACTTTGTATCTGTAGTAGTATTAGTCATAGTAGATATTTATACCACATGGGTATTACCGATTTTACAAGTACGGGACCAGTGGCAAATTGAAAAATCTATTTATCCTGGGTGGAAGTCAAAATTTGTTTCTTTCTCCTCTGTGAGTATATGGTAATGAGCCTCAACTAAACTGACACATCAGTTGGAACTGTAAACTTCTTGGTTTTTTGTTCATTACTCTACCAATGTAATGAAAGTTGTTAATGTTGGTGGTAATAGCTTAAGGATCACTGCTATGTCTTTTAGTGACTATTTACTGTTATTATAATCGTTTAAAGCATTTTTACAACATGGTAGAATTTAACTTACTGTAGGCAGCTTTTTTAATTCCTCTCACAAGTGTCTTTTTATTATTAAAAATTTGTTTATCTCCCAGTTTGCCACAAACAAGCTAGTTAAGTACTGAGAAGACAACATAGCGAAATCAAGTTCTTTGAATACCAACTGAGCAGTTTCTTAAGTTTTATAATGAAGTTTTATTTTTGAGATAAGAACAGAACCTTTTTCTTTATGAATATCAGGTTAAAGTATTGAATGATTTGTTTTTTACAGCTTATCAACTTTTTTGCAGGTTATTTAAAGCCAGAAAATATTTTAGATTGTAACAATTTTTAGCAATAATAAGGATTTACTAATACAATGCTAATTAACCCATAGCTGGGGAGAATGCAGACTCATGCCTTTCTCAAGGGTATTTGCACATAAATGAATACAACAAACCTGAGTGGAATTTGAATTTGGCTCTTTGATTTAATTTCTGAGCCATTATCCATTACACCATCCACACATCCATGCTTAGATCACTTGGTATACCCAAGCTGTCACCCATCTAGGTACTGTTCAGGCTCGGTATTTCTTAACTTCAGTGATCATATGAGAACCGGTGTTTCAACGTGATATAACTGCAAGCCCAGGTTACACTAGAGAAAACTCAAGTTATATAAGAGATGAAAGTAACTACAAATACATATCCTGGCCAAGAAGTGTTCTTGTACTACCATAGCTTTTAAACCAAAAGAATTTAGTCTATGTTGAGGCTCAGTTACCAGTAGTAGTAATAGAAAACTCATTATTATTGTTGTCTAATTTAAAAGAAAATCCAACTTCAAGTTTGAGATATGCCTTTTTATAAACTAAAAGAAAATCATTTCTTGACATTACAGAAGATATTAATAAGTCAATTAGTTATAAAATTTAATGATATACAGTTCCTATTATATATCATTTGATCATATCCTCATGAGCTTTATAAGAAATACGTTCTTCAAAATTATTATTAAATGTGAATCTTTGAAAAGGCATGTCTGAAATCAGAGGTCAGATAAAAACAAGTTATTCTTTGAAACAGTTTATATAAATCATTTATCTGCATGTAGCCCACCATCACTTATTTGTACTGTTTGTCTGTTTCAAGTAATTTCTTTCCTTTATTTTGTGTCTTTGCCTGAATCTGCTTGGTAGTTATTAAGTAGTTGTTATAAAATTGTGTTTAATTTCTGTTTAAGATATGAATGTTATTTACTTCAGTTAAATCCTGAATTCATTAGAATCTTGTGATTTCTTGTATTCATTCAAAATTTTACATGTTCAGTTCAATCATCAAAGCTTTTTCTTTTGCTTTTTGGAGTGTTTATTGCCATTTTCATCATTATCATTTTGTTTGTTCATTGTTTTGTGTAGATATTATGAATATGATAATAATGTAAAATTTCTAGATACTTAATATAATGTTCCATATTAATGGATTTTTGAAAATTGAAAAAATTTTGAATTATTGAAATGCGAGCAAGAGTAGGATTTATGAGTAAATATCCCAATTATTAACATTTTTAAGAAAATCTTTCTTTTCTGTCTATTTTGTAGGTAAATTAAAAGTTGAAATTTGCATTTTGTCATATATTATGTCAGATTTTATAATGTAAGCCAATGTTTCCATAACATGACAATCTTAACCTCTTCAAGTCAAAGGTCAATCATTATCTATCTTCCTTATCTTCAATGTTCATGTCCTATCACCTCTTTAATTCATATCACACCTCATTCATTATAACCATTTTAACAGTAACCCTCTACCTTGAATGGCTCTCTAGGCTTATTGATTAAACTTTTTATAAAACGAACAATAAAATTAATCAATTGTTGAAAAGAGTTTTAGGATATACTTATATTTATATGATAAATATACTGTGTGAATTTTGGCTTATAAATATCCATACTTATTAAAAATATTGATAACTTGTTTTGGAGATATAACATTTTACTATGCAAATAAAATACAATATAAATTTTAATTTATAAATAAATCTAAGCATTTGATTAAAAATTATATCCCATATATATGAATAAATTATTATTTTATTATTTTACATGTTAATATATGCTCCTTGACATTCTAAAACCTTCATCAGTCTTTCACTTACTGATTTTGTTAAATTTTTACTCTTCCAACTTACATGCAGCAATTATTGCTTCCTAGAGAACTTCTTTGAACATTATTTTCCATTTTCATGTACATCTCTTTTAATGATAGATCACAAATTTTTTATTATTTTTATGTTCTTAAATAGCCTTGTCATATCTAGAAACTCATGTATGTCATGCATGGCACCCAACTCATTCAGAAATGTCTAAACTACCAGTCATATACAACTGTTATCTTAGATCAATGAGTAAAAATGGCTTTGAGTGAAGGTATACTGTAGGTTTTAGAGAGGACCATTCTTCATCAGTGTTCATTGACTGGCACTAAAAAATTTTAAAGAACATTACTAAATGACAGAAAGACTTTCAACAGCAACAACAACTAAAATGGATAGCATATGTAATTCAAAGAGAAAATAATGATATAATCAAAATATTGACTCTCCAAACAACTTCAGATGAAAGGTGAGGAAGAAAACCCCCTCTATACTAGAAAGAACAATAACAGTGGACTTGAGAAACCTATTTTCTAGAAAAGGTGTTTTGAGAGAAAGATTCTATAAATTTCAACTGATAGTAATGCTAACTGTTCAGTCAATGAATGTTTCCATATAAGGAAATGGCTAATCTCACCATTACCAAAATTTGGAGAGGTTGTGAGCCATTCTATTAATTTGGTCTCTTTGAAAACTTTTTTTGACAAGATTAACAGTAGTCAGCTTTGCAGAATGTGAAGAAGCATTATCTTGCATAAATATAGTTTTAATTTGTTGTGGGTTTGGAAATTGTTATCATTTTATGCCTCCTGGTACATTTGTCCCACAAACAATATTTAGTGGACTGCTGTGAGTCTGGGTAAAAAAAAAGATTCAAGACATGGAATTCAAACAAAAAACAATTAATAAATGTATAAACAAAACATGTTACAGAAGGATAAAGAAAGAAATGAAGTTGAAGTCAGAGACAGTTCAATACAATCTTCAGTCTGTATCTTTGAAGAACTTATATACCTCGTCACTATTGGAGCAAAAGGAAATAGTGTTACCACTCTAAAAGTCAAAGGGAAAAGAGAAAGAGGCTTTCAAATATTGCTTGTAACACTTCTCTGCATTTATCCTGATACTATCATCAACTTTCAAGAGGTTTATAATGCACATAACAATTGTCTACATTACTCCAATCTCCTGTGACCTTCTAATTTGTGTTAGTTTCCTATTATATATATATATATATATATATATATATATATATATATAGTCATATTTGTGTATGTATATATATGTGTATACATATAGGTGTATGTGTGTGTGTATATATATATATATATATATATATATATATATATATAGTCATATTTGTGTATGTATATATATGTGTATACATATAGGTTTATGTGTGTGTGTGTGTGTATATATATATATATAGTCATATTTGTGTATGTATATATATGTGTATACATATAGGTGTATGTGTGTGTGTGTGTATATATATATATATAGTCATATTTGTGTATGTATATATATGTGTATACATATAGGTGTGTGTGTGTGTATATATAGTCATATTTGTGTATGTATATATATGTGTATACATATAGGTGTGTGTGTGTGTGTGTGTGTGTGTGTATATATATATATATATATATATATATATATATATATAAAAGGTTAATGGTCAGAGTGTTGAATCAGACTAGGTAACAGTAGTATAAAAAGTGCTCAATACATGTGTGAAAATAAAAGTAAAAATAACATGTAGAGGTATTAACTTTAAAAATTAGGAGATTAGTTGGATATGCGACCTTAGTTTCGACCTCATGGCCTCATCAGGCGATTTCTATCAACTAACCACCCAATGCTTTATTTAAAAAAGATAAAAAACACAAAGAACACTACATTATTATTATTATTATTACATTATAATGATGTAGTGTTCTTTGTGGATTTATAAGTGTTGGGTGGTCAGTTGATACAAATCACCTGATGAGGCCGTGTATTCAACTAACCTAATTTTTAAAGTTATATATATATATATATATATATATATATTTAAAGAATTAATGTATTTTTTTTAATCCAACATATTTGTATTACTTCAAATACCATAAGTTTTCTTGAGTGTGCAGGCCAAGAGATGAAATAAACACTGTTTAAAATATTGAATGTCTAACTCAAATATGGGTATCCACTAAAAATAATATTAGAATTAATATATATCTATATATATATATAAAAGATGAAAAGGAAACATATATATACCAACACGTTTCAGCCCTTGAGGAAATTTATCTAGGTAAATGTGGAGAATTTATTTCGTAACTTGTATTTATACACAGAAGTAACATGGAGGAAAATATTAAGTTTTCAAATTTTGTATTTGAGAACACTAAAATATTCTTAGAGCTTGCTGTCTAAGGAAAGGTAAACTATGGAAGATCATAGTGAAATTCAAAATTTGAAAAATTAACAATGTTTTTCCTCCACATTTCTTCTATGTATAAATAAAATTATAAAATCAAATCTCCACATTTACCTAAAGTTCCTCAAGGGACGAAATGTGTTCATAAAGGAAAGTTTTGATGTTGTCTTTTATTTACAGTATTTACATTAGTCGGACTATTGTCCTCATCTTTGTCGCCATATTTGTCACAACTTTTCGGCCGTTGTATGCTCCGGCCTTCTTCAGGTGGTTGGAATTTCGAACCGAACCCTTTATTTCGATCACTGGGGTAGACTGTTCTAGTTCCACGAGCCATGTTTGATGGATGTCAGTTATCAGTTATCTCCTGCTAATTTTCCCTCTGAAAGTTCTCCACTGCCATAACCGGGTATTGAACTCACACTCTTTGGGTCTGTCACTGGATCTAACCAACTTTATCCACTGTGCCATCGTTGGTTAGATCCAGTGACAGACCCAAAGAGTGTGAGTTCAATACCCGGTTCAGGCAGTGGAGAACTTTCAGAGGGAAAATTAGCAGGAGATAACTGATAACTGACATCCATCAAACATGGCTTGTGGAACTAGAACAGTCTACCCCAGTGATCGAAATAAAGGGTTCGGTTTGAAATTCCAACCACCTGAAGAAGGCCGGAGCGTACAACGGCCGAAACGTTGTGACAAATATGGCGACAAAGATGAGGACAATAGTCCGACTAATGTAAATACTGTACATAATACCTCATCTCAGAAATATAGACAAACTTTGTCTTTTATTTATATTGTTTTTACAAATATATTTTATCTGAAATTTCACACACATATGTATATTACGGTAGGTTGATTTTTCACTTTATTTAGAAAATCAACATTGCACTTGATGTGCAAGCTGGTCTGATGTGATAAGTACTGACACTAAGATTATTTCAAGAATAAATCCAAATAGAGTTGATATTTTTTTCTTTAGATACATTGAATGGAAAATATATTCAATCCAGAATTCTAATTATGAATCACCACAAGTAAAATATACAATGTTTTTACTGTATTTTATAAATAAAAAACTGTGTAAAAATATTGTAAATGATTACAAAAAAAAGCTACTCAATGAATAAGATTTGTTAGATCATAATTGCTAAAAACAAAAAATAGATAAAAGTGTATATAGCACCATAAGCAGACACCTCTACCCCACCTTAACTTAACCTGATTTTGAAAGTAACTTATATTTAATACATAAGTTGTTTAGGGAAATTAAAACCTAACCACCCCTTATCAAAATGATTGGATTTTTCCGTAACCATAACAATTTAAAATATTAAGATTGTCTCTCTGCTCATAAGTGAAATAAATATCTTAATAGGTTATTCCAAAAATTGCTTGAGAATGGATCCGAGCTAAGAATTTTAAATTTAATTTTATAATTAAATTTAAAATTTTAGTTTCTGTTTTGAAACATGGCAATTCCTGTGTAGTGATGGAACCATATTTTTAAAATAGAAAATATTTATAATATTATGCTCTACTGTTTTTATATTGAGCACTGTTTT
>OZ038477.1:89325292-89357792 GCA_964036315.1 Acanthosepion esculentum | reverse complement strand
GTTCTTATATATACAGCCTGGCTTTTTAGCTGGAGAGTAGAAATCAGTGGATCTAGGAGATGCCTAATGATGTTGGAGCAGTGAAGTCTATCACATTTTTCAACCATATTGTTAAATGTGGATCTACTTACCTAACAGTAGATAGCTGTTGAGATAGGTAGAACCATCAACATTGCAAAAGGGGCAAAGACTAATGAGTCACACACCTGTTGAAAGACTTTAAAGAAAGGGTGTTGTAAGATGTTATTCTTGCTACTTGCAATAGTTTGTCAAGTTTCTTATTTCTTTTTTATTTGAAGAGCCTGTCCTGTGCTGTCTGCAATTTTAACAAATACAGACAACTATCCATCTTCTGTGAAAAGAACCAAAATACAATGGGGGAAATGTCAGTCCGTGAGAGAGCCTGTTTCAGCACTGGGTGTAGATTTATAGTAGAACTATAATAATGGGAATTCTACAATTAATAGGTTAATTTTAGATTTTAAATGGTCCAATGACTCAGAGAGCAATGCTGTCAGGAGTTCTAATCTCCTGGTATGTATGTATGTATGTATATATGTATGTTGCGGCATTCACCCTGGATCGGTTAAGCCGGCTCCTTCCAAGGAATTCACCGCATCCGGAACGAAGGCCGACCAAGCATGGCGATCCGTCGCCAATGCTGAAACGAGCAACAGCCATTCCCGATTCCAACGGCGGCGAATTCTTGAAACGGAGTAACAAGGGAGTTTGAACTTCACACGTGGTCCCCCACACCTCGCGTGCTATCCCAGTGGAGGGAGGAATATGCTCTTACTTGCCGCAGAATTTCCACAGACGCAGAGGCAGGAGTAACCAAGAGGCCGCCGGAGGCACGGTGGAGTAATGGATAACGGCTCGGATTGAGGAATCATAGAGCCGAGTTCGAATTCCAGTCGAATCCGTTACATTCACTTACGTGCTAACACCCTTGGGAAAGGTGTGAATCCTCTTCTTCTCCCTCCAACTATGGGTAAATAGCAGGACAGACTGGGTTCTATAGCCTTGGATGGCAACTGGTCTAGGAGAAGGTCAACTCTGAATTCAAAACCAATCTCCTGGTAGGGCTACCTTGGTAGCAAGGTCAAAGAGGATGCAGACTAAGCACACCCAACCCTGAAGACATCAACAGTGGATCAAATGGATAATGAATACAACTGCTCTCAACAGTTGGCCCAGCAGATGAAGACGGCTACGCATGACGGACACGCTCCAGAAGGTGCCACTCAAAATCATAACAGAGTCAGCGGCAGTCCACTGCAGTTTCATAACTGGCTTCTTCATGTCTCATTTGATGTGTTGCAGAGGGTCATGAAATCAAGTGTGTGGGTCACTTCTGTGCAAGTTGAGGTCTACCTTAAACAAACAGTGATATGGGAATGGATGACAAGAGCAGGTTTTGGTGAAACTGGAAACTTCTAGACCTGAACCTGCACATTTGTCATCAACGCCATCATCATAAATGAAGCAATCAGCAAAGAAGAAAGGTTTTTAATTAATCACTTAAATTCACAGTTGGGAAACACCAATGAATCATATCACAGGCATGATTAAAATTGTTTTTTTGGGATGATGGTAAAAAAAAAACTTAGTTTGTAGCTCTGTAGTTTAACACAAAAATTTATAAAAAACTTTAATTGGGACCCATTGAATTTCCCAGGGATGCACCCAAATCACCACCTGTATGTTACAAGGACTCATCCAGATCACCACCTGTGGGTCCCTGGGACTCACTATATTAAAAGTCTATAAGAATCATTGTATATCAGTTATACGGAATTAAATTTAAATCCTTTACTGATAGAGCAGAATGCATAAAATAAATATAATGGTATGATTTACTATTTACAAGAGTGAATCATATGTCAATTGTACTGAAAAATCTTTCAACTGTTACTCTTTTCTATTCAATTTCAGTAATATATACATTATTTTTGTAAGAAAGCTTGCACATTTATAAATCTATCATTTGTCCACACATTGAATATTGCTGCCATATCTGGTTGAAATTCTTGACAAAATTCAAAGAAGGGTCTGTAATGTAATGAATCCTAACCTGGCATCTTCACTTCAGTCACTTTCTCACTGCTCTAACATGGCTTTCCTCTGTCTTTCCTATAAATATTATCATGGCAATTATTCTAATGAGCTTTCCTCTTTGGTACGTATGAATGTGTTGTTTTGGTGTAAGGAATATTGTTCGTACGATTGGGTCAGTGTTTGCGGCTAGCTAAGTTATATTTAAGACAGAAGAAGACCGTCCTTTCCCCAATCCCCCCTTCGGCCTTGTGCCACATTTCTGTAATTTATACAGAATAAATATCGCTTTCCTCTTTGGTGCCTTGACTGCATGAATTTAAGTGTGGCACTAGATTGGCAGCTAGGTCCCATCATTTTACTGTTGAACTAGCTAGATATAACTAGATGTTCTGTTCTAATATTGTATTTTCTTGCACTTCTCGATTTTTTGCTTCCTTGCCACTTATAATCTTCAAAAATGTAAATGTAACATCAATTGCCATCTTATGTCTTCCTGAATTTTGTTCTTTTATTATCCTTTCCCCTCACTAAAGTCATTCTCTTCCACTCCCAGTAACTCTTTGCATCCTTGTGGCATAAAAATTTCCATAATTATTATAATCTACAGATAATAAACAATAACAAAGATTTTTTATGCCTAACAGGGTAAATTACTGGAAGATAATATGTTTAAGGTGAGAAGATTTTGTAAATAAAGTGCTTAATAATAAGAAATAGAGCATTACTAGTAAATAAATAAATAAAAAATTTAAGGACTTATCTCCCAATTGATTTATCTTATCCTTGAAGTGTAGATTTATTTCTGTGAAACTCTGAGTCAGGAGATAAGTCTTTGAACATTTTATTTATTTATTATAATAAACAATATTCCAGGAAACTGTAAATCTAGTCTAGGTCTGCTGCTAGGAAAGTTGGTTCACTGTATCATGCTAGATAATTTTTCTTGCCAGAATCTATCTTAAACATTTATATATCAGCCATTTATCCATCCATGCATTGAATATGGTCAAATTCACCTTTATGCTACTTTTCTAGAGTAAATTTCAGTTCAGCAAATGTCATTACATCTAGTGTTATGTCACTCAGAAATGAAATAAATAAATTTTTCCTTCAAAATATATTTAAAATAAATCAAATTATATAAAAATTAACAATAAAAGATAAGTATTTAAATTCTTTAATGCCTTAACAAGAGTAATATTCTTCTGTGTATTGTTTACGCTAACTGTAAGTGGTTTGTAATCATACTTAATCATAGCATTTTATAGGTAAATCAAAAGGTAAATAATATTATTTTATTACTTGTGTTCATTATTCTTTAAAAAATAGACTAAAATGATTTTTGTGTTCTTTAAGGTTTAGCAATAGTTTTTTTTGTTTCTTTTTAATCAATTCATATCAAGCCAGGTGATATTGCCACTAAAATGCAAGGGGCTACTGGGAGTGAAAGAGAATAAAAAGACTTTAAGAGAAGGAACTGGAAACTCAATTGTAAACAGGAAACCAAGGATGAACCTCTATTCCTGTTCAAAAGACTGGGGAGTTATATCCTTTGATGAGTTATCCATACTAGTTTTACAGTGTTTGTCTTCATTTTAGATTCTTTTCTTGCACTTCTTGCTTGCAGAAGTTCCTTCTGGCTTCATGCTTTCCAATCAACTTTAATCTTCAAAAATTTAAATGCAATGTCAATTGCTATCAGCTGTCCTCCTCATTACTCTTACTTTGTTTTCTCTCACTAGTAATATTTCTGTTTTCTAATTCTTTCTTGCCCAGTAACTACTTGTGTCTTCATGGCTTTACTGCCTTACTTGAGGTTAACTCAATTAAAAAATATAAAGAAAAGACTGTATATTTGGTTTACATAAAAAAACATGTTTTATCAAGGTTTTGGAATCAATTAATGACAGAGAAGAGTGGGACATTTCTATTCTTTTAACTCAATGATGCTGATAAAGAATTCTTGCCATTTTGTCCCAAAAGTTTGTTGCTTGATCTCTGATGATGATGATCTAACATATCATTGACATATTTAATACTTTTCAACCAAAATATTATCATTAAGAATAAGACATTTTATATTACTCTTACTCTGTCAGTAAATATTAACAGAGATATATTTTTTATTGTAAGATGCTTCTAAAAATAGCAAAGTTTTATACCTTTTTATGACCATCTGGTAAACTTTTAAAATTCTTTTATCACATAAAGAATATAGATACACAAAATGTTTCTGTTAGCTTTATAATTTCAACACTTTCTGAATGTTTTTTATTGATAATTAACATACCTTGTTAAAGTATAAGATGCAACAGCTGGAGCTATGCTTACATATTTATGTTTCCTACCAGGTTTTTCTGTGTTTGTTTATGGTAGCCATTAATTATTTTTACGATATCTGTAAGCGTTCTGAAAGCAAAGGAAATGTTTGTCGCAGATTAATTCCACAACGCAGAGAAAAAATCACTGTAAGTTTAGACTCGAATATTGGGTGTAGAAAGAAATGCTGAAAACTCGATTCGCAGGTACTATCTCACAAATCACAATGCACGTAACGAGTCAGAAAAATAACTCACTCTCCGACAAACGCAGTAGCGAAGATACATCAGTTTTCTTTTTCCTCCCGATTCGAGAACATCAACTGCTTTTATCGACCGAGCAGTTTTTTAATTCATCAATAGCTGGGAGAGGACGCCAAGTATTTTGCATATCAAAGTACTTTTATAGAGACTCCTGCGACGTACTTGTTTTTAACCATGTCATGCAGAATACGTGACCTTTTTTTTGGTAAGTAATCTTCCTTTCCGTCGTAGGATACACGTGACATGCTGTCGCTTGGTTTGACAAGGTAAGTCGCTGTTTTCTTCGCTGTACTCCCCCCCGATCTCATTATCACAAATCAAACAGCTTGGAGCAGGTCTCTTTATCTTGGTGCTTCGACTTAATGGAACTATCTCTCTTACGCGTGTCGGAGAGTCATCTCCTGAGGAGTCATCAGATGTATCTCGAGTTTCTGAAATCTCTGCGTCTGTGGAAGCATCGGATTTGCAGATCTCAATTATCCGATCACTCTCAGACGACGAACCATCATTGAATTCGCTCAGCAATGTATCAGAATCAACAAAAAAGTGAAGATCATTTACATGCCATGGCATCCCGTCGACTATTATTGTTTGTGGACTCACAATGTCCGTCACGTGATCCACTTGATACCTGGAGGTACACTGGCCATGGGGAGCTTTCACTCATACTCTGTTACCAATTTTGTATATATCGTGATACTTACAACGATCAGGTGGTAATGTTGTAGTAATTCCCTTCACTTTCAGTTGGTATTGGGTACTCGGGCATCCGATTTCGCAAACTCTCCAGTGATCGACCATCAGACCACTTCCATGATGCGACCCATATCTTCCGGTTTGGATCAAATTCGGCACAGAAATCAGGTTCTTCTATTTTAATAGCGGCGCAACAGACAATCCCACACTTGGGAAACCGTACATCACCACACTCTGTTATTTGGAGTCCGCCCAACTTTTTAATGGCGTCAAACGCAAGCAACAAGTCAAAACCCAATAGCTCTTCATCCACAACCAAGACTTTGATTTTGAGAGGGTTTGCGTTGTCCATTTCAAACTTAATACTTCCAACTCTGCAACATTTGAGAGTATTTCCGTTCACGATAAGTACGTTCACCTCCGTCTCCTGCCAGGGTTGACAGGCTGACTTACTCACGAGTGTCTGTGAGCAGCCAGTGTCCACCAGTGCCACTCTCTTAATTCCGTTCACATAAATACCCAAGATGGATAGCGCTTCATACATAACTCGCTTAGGGAAGAGATCGGTACTGACATCTTGTCCCCTTCTTCTTTTCTCTGGACACAATAAAGCAATGTGGCCTACTTCTTGACACCGGAAGCAACGCATTGTTGTGCATGAACAGCGTGGCTGACGGGCATCTTCTCATCGAACCAGGCAGTCTCTGGAAAGGTGATTCCACCCAGAGCATCGATAGCATCGCATACCCTCCTGATGTTTAACATTTGGATGTTTATCAGCTCCGCCTGGTGAAATGGTAGCCGCAACCATTTCCTCAGTTGCAATTTGATCTTTCATTATGGCCTGAGCTCGGTCCAACATTTGGTTTGTAGTCATGTCTTCCATCCTGGAAGACACGTGCAGTAGTTGCTTGACGTGCGCTTGTAACCCTGCTATGAACACACATACTAATCCTTGCTCCAATATCCCACCAAATAGACCAGCTAGCTTCTTCAAGTCGGCTAGAAACACGTTGATGAACTTGTCTGGGCACAGTCAGCGTTCCGCGAATTGCTCGTAAGCCAAGAAACAATTCGGTGCAAAGGCAATCTGCAGGGCTCGTTTTATCTGCTCGACATCTGATTTTTGCTCTGAGTTTAACTGTTGGTAAACAGCAAACTCTCCGCCCATCAACATCAGAGGAAGAACACGTTCAACCTTTTTAATTCCACACATGTCACAAACAAGTTCTGCCTTCTCAATCCACTCATTGCTTGTCCGGTCACTGAACCATCGAACTCGGGTATCAACTTGACATCAAATGTCTTGCTCGTCATAGTGCCGAAATAGCTTGTAAGCGTTCTGAAAGCAAAGGAAATGTTTGTCACAGATTAATTCCACAACGCAGAGAACAAATCACTGTAAGTTTAGACTCGAATATCGGGGGCAGAAGGAAATGTCGAAAACTCAATTCGCAGGTACTATCTCACAAATCCCAATGCACGTAACCAGTCAGAAAAATAACTCACTCTCTGACAAACGCGGTAGCGAAGATACATGTTTTCTTTTTCCTCCTGAATCGAGAACATCAACTGCTTTTATCGGCTGAGCAGTTTTTTAATTCATCAACAGCTGGGAGAGGACGCTAAGTATTTTGCATATCAAAGTACTTTTATAGAGACTCCTGCGACATATTTGTTTTTAACTGTGTCATGCGGAATAAGTTCCCTTTTTTTTGGTAAGTAATTTTCTTTTCCATCGTAGGATACACTCGACGTGTTGTCACTTGGTTTGACGAGGCAAGTTGCCATTTTCTTCGCTATAATATCGGAACATTTTTCAATGCAATATAAATTTTAAGCTGAATTTATGGTACTCTGTTGGTTAGCATTAAATTAAAATACCCTATCATGTCAAAAAATAAACAAAAACAAAAGGTTTTGAGTCAACTGACACCTAATACCACAACTTATAGAATTGGCTCACTGTTGCCACCAAACATCCTTGGGAGAAGACAACAAACATGTGCTCACATGCATAAATAGAAAAAAAATTGAAAGCAAACTTCTCAACACACTCGATCAAATTTCTTTTGTTACATAGTCACAAACTCTCACTCATTTCTTCTTAGTTTTTAATTATTTTCAGTGGTTTATTCCTTTTAGTTTTATCAATAAATGTTGTTTTGTTTTATTCTTGTTGAATTTCAAGATTTCTCTTGTCTTTTCATTTGTTTGAGATAATTTATATGTTTTCTCTGACAGAAGTCTTCACACAAAACATCTCTGACTGACAAAATTAAAATTTAAGGTGTTGATGTACTTCATTACACACTCACATAGTACTATGTCCTCAGAATTTAATTAAGTCATCTGATTATAGTAGATGTTATAGAAATTTTATCATTTAAACAAAACTACACTTAAAGTTTGATAACTGATTATTGCTGTTCATGTTTACAGGCTGTTTTTTTCCTTTTGTCATATTAGGAGTTCTACATTAACATTATCATATTTGAAATTAATAAATTCCAAAGAAGAATAAGCAATACTATTGGCCCTGATCTGGCAGCTTGGTTTCACTCACTTTCCCACTGCCATAAGGTTACTTCTCTGTGTCTTTTCTAAAAATACTTTTGTAGTAATTCTTCAGATAAGCTCTTTATTATGGTACCTAGACTTTTTGAATTTAAGTGCAGTACTAGACTGGCGTCAAAATCTCATCGATTTATAGTTTAGCTGGCTAAAGATATAATCGGTAAATTCTATGCTAACAGTTTCTTTTCTTGTATTCCTCACTTGTGGAACTTCCTTTCATCTCCATGCTCTCCAGTCAACTTTAATCTGCAAAAATTTAAATGCAATGTCAATTGCTATCTGCTGTTCTTCTAATTACTCAATTTTCTTCTTGCTCATTATTAATGCTTCTTTTCCTAATTCTTCCACACCCTGTAATCCCTTGTGTCATACTGGGCCATGTGGGGGCTGAGGTATTGGGTCAGATCATCACACTATCTTGACTTTGGCCACCCTCTAGTTCTTTTCCACTGCCTTGGTGTCCATTCTGTCACTCTAATAGTCTACCTGTTGTCTCAGAGTTGAGAAACATGGTCAACACATCTATGTTTGCTTTTCCTGATAGTCTTGGTTATGTACTTCACTCCAGTCCGTTGTTGAATCCAGGTGTTGCTCTTTCTGTCATGTAAAGGATTCAGTTTTGAAATAATTTTTTTACAAACTATCCATCTTGAAATTAAAAAAAAAAACCTTGCAAGTTTTTTTCTGGAAAGTGTCTCAGTTTCTTCAAAAATTATTTCAACTAAAATTTTAAACTATTTACACTATTTACATTGTTCTCATCTACTTCTCATTACACTATTTACTGTTGTTCTCATCTTTATTTCTTTATTCACAATGTTTCAGCCATTGTACACTCTGGCCTTCTTCAGGTGGTATTTCTTGGAATTTTGAACCAAACCGTTTATTTAGTCCACAGGAATAGATTGTTAGAACAGAGTGTATAATGGCCTAAACATCATGTATATGGCAGTAAAGATGAGGACAACAGTCTGAACAATGTAAATAGTTACAATACCTCATCTCAAAAATATAGACAAATTTTTAAAAGTTTTCCCTTCTCTTCTTTTATTATCTCTCTTCCTGTAGATTAGGATAGCATTAGAAGTTGCCAAGCATATTCTAAAAAGTAGAGGTAAAAGTTCTTCTTTTCTATGGGAATTATCCAGTATATCTGTCTATTATGATATAATTGACATTTGTATTTCTAGAATAATTTAATACTACTCTATACACTACATGTTTTAATGGGGAATAGTGAATTCAGAATTTAAAGGCCAATCATATTGTATTAGATTTGTTCTATTAAAATTCATTGGATCTTAATTGTTAAAAAATTCTACTAGCAACCAACTGTGAGTAGAGTATCCAAGCTGATGTTAACTGATAAATGCTGAAGTTCTTATTAACAAATAATTCAGAGGATTGATTATATTTTTTATTTTATAATTTGTTTTTTCAGATTATGACTTTCTCAAGGCTGTTGTGAAAACTCTGCTAAGCTAACTTTGTGCATTGTTTGTATTTTTAAAGAAGCAACCTTTTCTTTTTCTGGCTGATATTGACTTTTAACCCCAGCTTCTTGTCTTTTAACTGTTTTTCTAAATGATTAGATTGTATCAGCTTTCAATAATAACTGATCCTGCTTTTATATATGTTCCTATACAGTTTGGTTGCATAAATTATATTCAAAGGAAACTTAGACCGAGCAGCAAATTATAACTTTTTCATCTACTTGTATAGAACTTTGTACTATACAAGTAGATCTACATCTACATGTATAGAACTTTGTTATTAAAACTCATGTTGTGTTTGTTAATACAGTGTAACCCGGATATAAGAGACCCGGATATAAGAGAAGCCCGGATATAAGATAGATTTTCTTTGGTCCCAAATTAGAGCCATACTTACCTAAACAAAATAGACCAAACCCGGATATAAGAGAAACCCGGATATAAGATACTTCTTCTCCGGTCCCGACAACTCTCTTATATCCGGGTTACACTGTAATTGCTTTGCTCATTTCATTTTGTATTCTAAAGTGTAATTAACTTCAATAGAGTATATCATCTTAAAACTATTACTATTTCCATATTCATTCAGTTTTTATTAAATTCATTTTGTCTAATTGACATGGATTTCTTTTATGTTCAGTTTTGTAATACAGTGTAACCCGGATATAAGATAAACCCGGATATAAGAGAGATTTTATCTGGTTCCAAATTAGAGCCTGTGTTAATGTACAGTGTAACCCGGATATAAGAGAGTTGTCGGACCGGAGAAGAAGTCTCTTATACCCGGGTTTCTCTTATATCCGGGTTTGGTATATTTTGTTTTATTAACACAGGCTCTAATTTGGGACCAGATAAAAATTTATCTTATATCCGGATTTCTCTTATATCCGGGTCTCTTATATCCGGGTTACACTGTATTTTAAATTGTTAGAGTTACTTGTTTTCATGTATTATTGTTAGTTACAAATCTTCAATTAAAATGAATATCTCTTATATCCGAGTTTCTCTTATATCCGGGTCACACTGTATTTTAAATTGTTAGAATTACTTGTTTTCATGCATTATTGTTAGTTACAAATCTTCAATTAAAATGAATTCTAAAAGAATTTCTACTAAGAAATTCTTGTGATGTTTTTTTGTTTTATTTCAGTATTCTTTTTTTTTATAGAAGAAACTTTAAAATAAACAGATTTTCTACTCAAATATGGGTATCCACTAAAAATAATGTTTGAAGTAATAAAAATATGTCGGATTAAAAAATAAAATTCATTAATTCTTTAGAAATTGCTTTGTTTATGTTTCAGATACAAAACTGAGCAGATATGTGTTTTGAGAAAAATCTGAATGAGTGAGTGCATTTTAAAGGCAAAATAGAATCTTGCTTTATTGTGAAGCTCTTCATAGCTGAGTGTTAAAAGCAGGCCAAATCAAATGGTGGTTTCTCCTGCAAGAGGGCATGCATGTTCAAATCCTGCCAGAGGGCACATTATCTTTATTAACTTTTCTTGAGTGCACAAAACAAGAGATGAAATAAATACTGTTTAAAATAAATGGAGTGTCTACTCAAATATGGTTATCCATTAAAAATAACATTTGAAGTAATAGAAAGAAGAAACTTTCTAAAGAAGCATGTATTTAAAGGTTTTGTTTTTATCTTAATTGCATTTTTTGTTCCTATAGATTAATAGATTTTATGTTATCCTTGTTACTATCAAAAATACAATATTGAATATGTCCTTTATTAAAAACTTTCATGAGACACCCTATTCCCCACCCCCAAATGCCATGAAGGATCTAGCATAGTAACCTGATATTTATTTGGGTATGGGATGATTGGGGTTTATGTATATATATATATATATATATATATATATATATATATATATATATATATATGTATGTATATAAGTTAACTGAGTGGTTAGAATGTTTGGTTTCCAACCATAGTTGATTAATCAGGAAGGTGACTTCCTGGTGTTATTGATCTGGGGAGACAATCCAATGTGTGGTATCTTTGGAAAGTGTCTATAAAACCATAACATAGGTTGACTCAAGGCTTATGAGGAAAATTTGATATACAAAACTGTTTGGAAGCCATTGATAGTTGTGACTGAGGGTTTGAGTATGCTTACATTGTTCAAACTATAGATCATGCCAGTTGATGCTGTAGCTAATGTCCACTCAGAATAGGTGCAGTAAGAACTGCAGGTGGGCTTTGTGGGTGTTTAACAAACACAAATGTGCCTAAGCATGTGCCTGCAACAGGGATTGGCTACCCACCTTAGCAGATAGGCATACTCTGATACAATCAGCCGGCCATTATATACAGACACCCACGCACACACATATAGATATATATGTTGATTGTTACAATGTTGTTATACATTTGTAAGTTATCAAATCTCTAGAGCTGATTATCCATAGTGACAATGGACTTATGGATAGAATTTTTCCTAAATTGACTATAACAGCATAACCTTTTGAGTCAAAAGGTCCATTAGTTTAATGTAAATATTATTGAAAACCTCACAGACACTATAAAGTTGATTGCATTAACCACATGCAGAGATTATTTTAGCCTCCCCATGACAAAAGTTTTTTACTCCAACATACACAAAGATAAAATGTTCAAGCCTTAGTCACGGCTATTAGAAAGTTGATTTTGCAAATGTAGAATCTACATTACCTCCTTTTGGTTGTAATGCAGATTATTCTGGTAAATTCTGGAAAAATGATGGGTTGTATAATGTAATATAAAAACTGCCATGGCATGACACTTGAAAATGCTATGAAAATAATAAGGATGATGTCTTTATTTCAATCTTAATTTTATTGTAGCAGATTTAACCTGTTAAGGCCAAAAGCACCCAATGTATGCAAGTTTCACATGCTTACAGTCTGGGAGTGCCTGAATGTGCCTGCAATTGGATAGCACTATGTTCCAATACACAGTGTTAATGCCCATGAACAGTTAGAAGCTTGGGAAATCAACAAATTTATACAAGTTGTAGATTTTCAGAACCATATTTTAAAACCAGTAATACCAAGGAGGTTAAATTTAGTATCATTTGAAAGAGAAATTAATTTACTCCCATATAAAACTTGTAATATTTGATTTTCAATGTTTTTTGAGATATATCAGTTCATTTGCACTAACAACACATACATATTTTGCAACAAGACTCCAGGGATTTAACAATTGAAATCTCTTCAAGAGCTGATAGGGTTAAATGTCTAATATTTATCATTTATTGTTATGTTAAAATAAACTTTACTTTGATTAAAACTGCTGAAGAAGCATGTTCTTTTTTTACTTGCAGGATTATTGTCTTGACAACAACTCTCCTTGTGGTTAATTTTGATACTGATGCAATATGCATGAAAGATTTAAAAGGACATGTATTTGGGTATCTTGTCATCTTGTCTGTTTGCCTTGTGGTGGAAGGATGCATAGCATGGACGAGCATGAGAGGAAGCATTATAAACACCGAACCAAGACGATATATGCAACATTTTATTTACATGAGATTAGGTAAGTAATAGGTTTGTAATACTGGAAATGAATAAGGATGTTGTTGTCTGAATTGATTATTTTGTCAGTATTACACTTTCTTTATTTATCTGAAAATTGATCTTGAGAAAGAGCCTAATTTTGTAAAAGGAAACTGATTGATTTGTTTTTTTATTGCTTGTCAACTCTTTGTGAGTTATTTAAAGCCAAAACGTATTTTTGATTGTAAGAATGATTTATTTTTTATCTTTTTTTGAGTGAATATTTCATTAATAAATTTTTTGAGAATAGCAATAATTTTCCCAGAAGTCCTATTATTTAACTTATAGCAGGGGTGGGCATGGATTATGGAGTCATACATTTCTCATTAGTAAGTGAATGCAATGAACGTGATTGGAATTTGAACACTGCTTTGTAAAAGGAAAAGTACTTCCAATGTTGTTATTGAAAAACTTTGTTGTTATTAGAAGCCAAATCATTTGCTCAGGGTACAATGATAAATGCACATGTCTTGTAAATGACTGGATGCAAAAATTTTGCTAAAACTGGTTGCATTGGAACTCTGGGTAAAATCTGCAAATAATATATACATTACTGACTAAAATATTCAAAGAAAAAAACAAATATTAAGAAACTTTAGAATTAGTAAGTTTCACATTATATTTTATTTTGAGGGTTTTATCAAAATGCCAGCTTCAATATTGATCAAGTACAACAATTTATATATCTGGGAAGTGTTTTAATAGCACAGAAAGTGCCACACAGAAATTTGAAAGTGTATTGGGATAGCAAAAGATGCCTTCCAAAGGTATAAGCTAAGCAAAGTATTAAGAAACAGAAAAATTTAATTAGAAACAAAGAAAAGATTACTGAACTGTTATGTAATATCAATCCTCCTATATGACTAAATGTTGAACAATCTCACTGATGAATAAGAGACTTGAAGCAACAGAAATGTAGTTCTACAAAAGAATGCTGAGAATACCTTGGACAAAACATGTGAACAATGACAAAATTTGAAAGAAATTGGAAACAAAAAGGATGAGATAGTTTAGGAAAGAGTGTTTGGAAAATTTGATGCTCACAGGTTATATTGAAGGCAAGAGAACAAAGGAAAAAAATGCATAACCTACCTTCAGTAAATGGATGGCAAAACAAGTTTTAGGAGAGGTATCAAAAAGACAAAATTTATTAAAAGCTACAAAGGATAGGAAATTGTGGAGAGACATGATCGCTAATGTTCTGAAGAGACACGTCACATAGAAAAAGAAGAAAGTCCTAAAATATAATTTAGTGATCTCATTTTTAAACACTTTTTTGACTTCATACTTTTATGTATTTTAAAACTGCAAATTAATTCAGTATAGATCCTGTGATCAGTTTTACAAGACACCTACATATCCCTTATTTTGATTGTAAACTTTTTCTTTATAATAATAATACAAATTATAAAAATATGTGAAATTATAAGAATTAAAAATAAACATATGTATGCATAAATATATGTAAAAGATAGTATGAATAAAGACAACTCACATTATCATTTTACAGATATATTTTAGATATATCTGAAATTTTACACATAACTTAATATGTATATAGTGATATAAAATATAGTGATACAAAAGAAGTACACTTTAACTGGTTCTAAATTTAAATGAGGTTACATTTTAAATGATTCTCTTATGCAGTAAGATTTTCAAATTTTAAATTTATGATTAGCATTTGTTCTGAGGGATATAAATATGAGATCTGATAATAATTTCAATACATTTATTGAACATTCAGCCCTGAGTCTCTGGAGTCTGTCAATTAAGTTAAGTCAATTGTACTTTTTTTTTTTTTAATTTGAAAGTTATATATGACAATTTAAAATCACATATTTAAATAAACCTATTTAACAAAGTTATATATGACAATTTAAAATGACATTTAAAAGAACTTATTTAAGAAAGTTATATATGGCAATTTTTTTCAAATGACATATTTGTGATATATATAAATGACATATAAATTAGTTATAAATATAGTTATAATAGTTATAAAAATATAACAGTTAAATATTCATTTTTGTATACAAATAATTTTTATATAAATATATAATTTATATATAAATTAAATTTTATTTATATATAAATTTAAATTTTATTTATATACAAATTTAATTTATATATAAATTTAAATGTTATTTATATATAAATTTAATTTATATATAAATTTAAATGTTATTTATATATAAATTTAATTTATATATAAATATAATTTATATATATATAAATATAATTTATATATATATAAATATAATTTATATATATATAAATATAATTTATATATAAATAATATATAATTTATATATAAATAATATATAATTTTTATATATAAATAATTTTGCATATAAATAATTTTTATTATATAAATATAATAGTTAAAGAAATATTAATTATAAAAATAGTTATAATGACATATAAAAAATTATAAAATGATATATTTAAGTTATATATGGCAATTTAAAATGACATATTTAAATTAACCTATTTAATAAAGTTATATATGACAATTTAAAATGATATATTAAAATTTAAATGACACAAGTTACCTGAAAGCTTTTATTAGAATCTTATCAATGTTAATGGCTAGTGTAATAATTACTGGCTTGGATAGTGAAACTGACCAGTTGAATTCAAATTCCAGTCTAGTCTGTTGCATTCACTTTCATACAAATACCTTTGGGAAAGGCATGAATCCATCTCTTCACCCCCACGCCCAGCTAGGGGTTAAATAGGAGGGTGGAGAACGCTATCTAGACTTACGTGGCAACCAGTCTAAGAAGGACCAAATTCAATTCATAACCTTGAAGAAGAAAATGGAGAAACAACTACACTTTCGTAAGAAGTCATGTCAATTTATAGATATTAAAAGGAATATGTGGAGAGCCATGATACCCTGATGTCCTGAAGGGAAATGGTATTAATATATCAAATATTTCTATAATATTTCAATATAAATCATCTACATTTGTGATGCTATTATCACTGTTTATTTATACAGCAACTAACACTGGCATATATTTTTCAGAAATTAACTCCACATCAAAATGTATGTTAATAACACTATTAGTAGGTATATTTAAGAAATCCGTTGCAGTTTATATAAATTAAGAATATATTCTTAGTATATGCTTTAATACAGTTAAAATTTTATTACATGCTTAGTTATAGATACAAATCAACTAACATTTATAAATATGTATCACTTTTATTTTTTCATGAATTTTATTTGTTTCAGTGATTTTTCTGGTTGAATTGGCTTGGCTAATTGTAGGCGTGGTTTGGACAGCTAAACATTACCAATCCTGTGCCCCTGGTTCTGTGAATAGAATTGTCCTTGGTAAGTTGTTGTACTTTTATTAGTAATGGCAAATATATGCATGCATACACTTAAATATAGGTATCTCCACTGTTTGTGAATAAGTTCTCAAAGTTTCATTAAAATCCAATAATTATTTGATTTTTGCAAGAATTTCCAAATCAATGTGTTTTTTGCCTGAAAAAAGGTGCTAAAAAACTAATGGTAAATATTATGTAGACTGCTGATGAAAAAAAAAAAAATTTTAACCAAAATTTCAAATGTGCTAGAAAGGATGAAAAAAATTAATAAAATAATAAAAAAGTACTTTGGTCTTTCCTCTTAATAATAACATAAGCATTTTAATGATAAAACTTCTTTTTTATTAAATTTAGGGCTTTTTTCATCATGCTATGCTGTTTTAACTGCAAATTAATGGAGATACTTACTTAAGTAATTAGTGGATGTTTTTTCATTTGATATTATTTCTTATAATGTTTATAGTAATGTATATATATATATATATATATATATATATATATATATATATATATTATTCCTCACTGGTAACACAACTCAGAGTTTCATGCACAATGCAATCTTCACGTGCTGAGTAGAGACTGACCATTATATAATTTAAATTTTAATATTAAAATTTAAACTATGTAACAATCAGTCTTTACTGAGTACCTGAAGATTGCATTGTGTATGAAACTCCGAGTTGTGCTACCAATGAGGAATAATATGTATATTTATTAATATATACTTAATAGCTCTGTTATATTACATTAAGCACTATTTTATTAACACCAGCATTCAATGTGCAGTATCTTATATATATATATTTATATATATATATATATTTGTGTGTGTGTGTGTGTGTGTGTGTGTGTGTGCAATGGCATATTATTTATAGACAATGTGAACATAGGAATCAACACTGCATGGTCACTGTTAGTTTCATGTTTCAATTTGATCTTCATTAAAAGATTGCATTTAAGTGTGAAATTGCCAATCACGATTCAGTGTTGATTCATATGTCCACACTGTCTATAAATACTCTCCCTTATATTGAACACAATTTTAAACAACTATATATATTTCATTAAATTCACAATGTGTTTTTATTTTTTCTTATTTTATTAAAAGAAAATTCATGGTTGGATTCAATTTGATGCATTTCATACTTTAGGATTCCATGAAACTAAAGTTAAAATTTCAGTGTTCCCTGACCTTTGTGTACATGTGTAGTTACATCATAAACATCATGTTTGTAAGATGAAGTCCTAAAGCATGAAACACATCGCACAAAAAAAATTTGTTCCACTTTTCCTAACATTGTTCTAATATATAAAAAAATATATACTTTTCTTCCTTAAATATATATATATATTTTTTTTTTTTGCTCTGTCTAGGCAATCTAAGCTTTTAGCACTTTACTGAATAGATAAGTTTGCCTCTAGGCTTTTTACTTTTTCTTTTTTCACTATTGTTCTTTTTGTTCAAGACTTTATCTGGATAAGAGCTTTGGCAAGTTGTCTGTTTGTTCCATCAACGTTTTTTTAATATATATATATATATATATATATATATATATATATATATATATATGTATGCATAGATAGATAATTTGAAATGTTAAATTAATTTAGATTTAAAAAAATTAAACATTAAATTAAGACATCAAATTAGATTAAAATTTAAATACACAACTGATTTTCATATATTCCATCAGTCATTTATAATCTGTAAATATAAATATACTTATCTATTCTAAATGTTTATCTCAATAAGATTTTATAAGCACAATGTTATCATGAAAAGTCCAAAACCCATTACAAAAGAAAGGCAGGCTGCTATTTTTATAAACAAAATATTGAAGTGAAAACCTGTTTATAAATTTGAATAGGTATGGCACTGAGCCTATTTTGTTCATAATTATTTTAATATCTAAATTTGTTGTTGAATATAAAACCAATAGAAAGAGTCCTTTTACAATTTCAATTTTCATTCTTTTTTTTTTTTTTCAATATTACAAAGCCATTATAAATGATTGGTACACATAGTTTTATGTCTATTAACCTTGTTTGTGGATGAAAAGTGACAGATATATTTACTTTGAGAATACCATATGAATTCAAAATGAATCTTTTATTCAACACTCTTGGGAATTAGATATTGCTTGTGATATTGAATTTCTGTTACAAGAGATAATAGAAATCTGAGGAATGATTTCATCGGCATTTTATATTCTTTCACTAAAATATGGATGAAGCAACATCATTAGTTTTTGAGCTTTTTTCTTTATTGGAATACTTTGAAATATGATCAAACAGGGAAGAAGAGAATAATGAACAAGTGAATCATGTCTGTGAACATCAACAAAGATAAATTAAGTGAAATATTATAGGCAAAGCTCTTGTGATGAGTGAATAGTTGACATTCAATGGATGTTGTTTTGTACAGAGCGATTTGATATGAAAGTTCAGTTTTTATGGCTTGTTTCCTAACAGGTGTGCTGAAGCTAAGAGGATCAGTAAATAAATAAACTATGTAAATATTACAGATTTTACAAGAACATGCCATATCACCAAAGGCTATTTTATTACCTGTTGCTTCACTGATGGCAAGATGACCAAATTTCAAATCTAAATTATTCATCCAATTAAAATACTATATTTATTAAAAATTATATTCACTTTAAATACAGAATGAATCATAAAAATGACTTCAAATGAGTTATTGCCAGTCACAAAGAGAAATTAGCCCTATTGACACAGATTCAGATTGTGTGTGTGTGCATGTATGTGTGTATTTACATGTATATTTTAATTTAGTTTTTATGGTTTAAAAAATTAACTTTTTTTTCTCTTCATGATTCTTCATTCTTCATGATTTTATTGCCCAGCCCAAGGTAGTGGTTGTCCAGTCTGAGTAAGAATGGAATGTACTATTCTAATGTTTTATTTCAAATTCAATCAATTTGTATCTGCATGTATGTGTGTGTGTGTGTGTGTACATTAAATGGCACAAGCATATGTAAGTCACTCATGCACAACACAAATATACACATATACATTACATATACATATGCAAGATCACTACCAGACAGTGTGCGATGAACAGAGAATCAACTCTTCTTTTATAATATAGATATGAAACTAAAATTTGCTTTTCTCTTAGATGAATGTGAGGTAAAAAGATATTTCTTTTGATAATCCTAGTTCTATAGATGATTGCCTCAGTCAATTTAAGCCAGGTTCAGGGTCAAATGTTAATCATATAGGCAGAAGGATTGTTCAAGATTTTTTCACAACAGACTGCTGCTGATTTGATAATGGCAAAATCACAGCATTCTATATTCCAGGCCTTCGCATGGTACAACTAAGAGTCAAAACTGGAGGCCTATTTCAAAAGCTCTTTGTTTTACTGTAAGCAATGCATTTTAGTTTGGGTTTTGGATTTGCAATAGTTCATTACTGTAGTTGGCTTAAAAATTTCAAAGAAATTTTTGTTTTTACACTTGGAAGAACTTATTTAGCTTATCTAATTGCAGTTTAAGATTTATTTATTTTATTTCTTAGGACTTGATATATTAATTTGTGTTTATTGCAGTTATAACATTTTTTGGCATGAAATTCACCAAAAATGTAATTTACAAAACTTAGTCTTTTCACTTCAAAGTTTCTTTATTTACTTATTTATATTTTTCACTTATTTATATTTTGCTTTTATGAATAAAAATTTCATATAGAATATTAAATTTAATATTCTATATGAAATTTTTATTCATAAAAACAAAATACACTAATGATAAACTTGAATTCTTTGGTATAATCTGTATTTGTTTCTCACAGGTAACCAGGTTAAATTTTCACCACAGTTTTTTTACCATAATGTAGCTTTTTTACACTTCAAAATTAAAGACAAAAATAAAAATCTAAACAAGGCAGTATATTCTAACTGAAAAAATGCATAATTTTACTTGATTTAAAGAAATAATTAAGCTGATTTTATTTTAGTCTTTTGTCTTACAAATGTTACAAAGATACTTTCAAGAAATTTTAATAGAGATTTTTCTTCCTCAATTTTGTTTTTAAACTGCAAAATCTATTTAAAACTGTCACATGAAAAATCTGTTTAAAACTGTCACATGAAGGTAATGTTTTCTCTATGATATTGTTATTTATAACAACAAATGTATTGATGATAAAATTAAATTTTTTATGAATAATTTATTTTTCTTTCTAAATGGTATTTAAGAAAAAGTATTTTGAATTTTAGTTTACCATTAAAAAAACGTAAAACAGAAGCAAATGTAATATTTTTATATTACAAAATTAATAAAAAAATTAATTTATTAAGAATGTTGTTCATCTTTTAAATTTCTCCCTCAATTTCTGAAATTCAAACATTTTGAAATAGGCCTCCAGTTGCACCATGGGTAGGTCTTTAGTATTGAACAGCATGAGTGAGATTCATTCAAATAAAGATACAAGATTATTGTCAAAACAAAGCAAGATTTATTCTCATTTATTAAACATTTATAACAATCGCAATGGCATAAACTGTGAAATATTTAAGTTTAAGTGATAAAACAGTTTGTAAAAAGATTTCACTGAAAATAAAATAAAGATAAGTGTTAATAATTATAAATTTAAATGATACTAGAGTGGGTGGAGATACTAAAATGGGTATCAGATAGGTGTTGGTTTTTGGAGAGAAAACTTACATGACTTGTGTGGTAGTTGAAGAAGATTTCTTCATGCGATGGAATTTCCTGCCTATAGGTCTTCATGAGATGGAATTTCCTGCCTATAGGTCTCCAGAGGCACAAAAAAAGAATTTTTTGTTTTAGGCAGGAGAGATTTTTTTATTGGCTGAAATCCTTTTCTTATTTATTTTATTTTTCAGCTGGAAGATGTTTGAATCCCTTGTGCACATACATGTTTTTATTCATTTGTGTTTTAGCCAGGGAAATGTTAACTTGTTTACTACAGTTCTTCTTAAAGTTTTTGTTTACTAATGCTTCAGTTCTCCTCTATTTTTTTGTTTTAAAAGAATCATAATCAACAATTGATGGCCGTCTATTACTGGGTTTTATTTCCAAGGATAAATCACCACCTTTTAAAATGTTTAATCTAGTTTTGGCCAGTATGGTTAGATATTGTTTCATTTATGTTGTTGCATACCTATGGACAATAATGCGTATGCCCCCATTTCCATAAATGCAGTAGTGAATACTGTATGTGTGGGTCTGCTGTCTGTGGTTGGAGATACATTGTGGAATTGACTTGACTCACTTCTAGCAGTTGGCTACTTCTATGCGCTGCTGGCAAATTTTATTTGTGTTGTTCTTGTCCTAAGTATTATTGTTCATTATCATCCTTTGTGTGATTATTCTATTCAGTAACCCTCCCTAGGTTACAACAATTTATTTACACTTTTCAAAATCTGAGAGCAATTTTGACGCCCTATTCAGCTTCAAAATACTATCTCAGTACTTGTATCCACCATAATAACATCTGAAACAAAACAGATAGCAAAATAGTATTGATAATGATATATCGAAGAATATTAACAATATCATTAACAATATAATAAAAATGTGCATCTGAAGTCTTCTCCTGGGTGAAAACTGGCATTGATGTTTTCATTCCAGCAAAGAAATACCAAGTTAAACTATGTTCAGCTCCTTGGTTCTAACCTGCATGCTGAGTCACTATAACCCAGGAATCACTTCTTCTGGCTGTACCGGAGCAACACATCTGATTGCAACAGATATCTCTTTGTCTCTGCTCATAATGAGTGCAAGTGTGTTCTCAATGAAGCAAAGTTACTGTTTGCTGATAGGATGAAATAACGTATGGCATCTCACAAGGTTAGTTCTAGAGATTATTGGTGGCTCTGCAAGAGGTATTGAACAATAGCAAATCCTCAATCCCTCCTCTATTCGATGCATTCAAAATCCTGACATCTACAGCAGATAAGGTGGAATGCTTTGCTCAGAAATTCTCTTCCAGCTCAACACTCGACTCATTTGGAGTACCCACACCTGATTTCCCCCTCTAGAGCCGAGGCACTACTCAGTGATATGCACATAACCCTGTCACTGGTCTCAGACATCATTCCTAAATTAGACTCCCATAAGGCAAGTGGAGGTGACAGGATATCAGCCATCATCCTAAAGAAATGAGCTGGCTCCAGTTCTCTCCAAACTTTGCAACTATTGCCTCACTGCTTCCTGCTTTCTAGCTTGTTGGAAGTCCTCTTCTGTAGTCCCTGTTTTTAAGAACTCTGGAGAACCTTTTGGACCCTCTAACTACACCCTATTAGTCTCCTACTGCTTTTTAGTAAAATATTCAAGGCTATAAATAAATGCTGAAGTGGTTAAGCATCTTACCTCTCACAGCCTACTCTCTGAGAAACAATATGGATTCCATTTTGCATTGTTTTTAAAAACTCTGGAGATCCTTCTGACCCCTCTAACTATCACCCTATTAGTCTCCTACTCCTTTTCAGTAAAATATTCTAGGCTTTAATCAATGCTGAAGTGGTTAAGCATTTTACCTCTCACGACCTACTCTCTGAGAAACAATATGGATTCCATTTTGCCTTGGTTTTAAGAACTCTGGAGATCCTTCTGACCCCTCTAACTATCACCCTATTAGTCTCCTACCATATTTCGGCAAAGTATTCGAGGCTTTAATCAATGCTGATATCTCAAAGGCATTTGATAGGGTTTGGCATACTGGCTTTCTATATAAGACGGTATTACAGGATGTTTGTTTGATTTAATCCAACCATTCCTATCAAATCATGAAATGAATGTCGTTCTGAATGGGCTCACTTCTAGATCCTTTCATATGAATTCAGGTGTCCCCCAAGAGGCTCTATCCTGGGTCCTATGCTGTTTCTGATCTTCATCAATGATCTTCCTGATGTCAACAGTTCCCAAGTAGGCATTTGTGCAGATGACACTACCATTTATTCCTGTCTCAATAGCAAATCCGTCACAACTGACAAAATTAACCTGGCCACTGCTCTTGGAAAGGACTTCCAATCAGTGATTAACTGGGGCAGGAAATGGCTTATAAATTTTAATGCCTCCAAAACTAAACTGCTCTCATTTAACCACCATAGAGAAACTGCCTTGCCTACCATCAGCATGGCTGATGCTCAACTGTAGGAGAGTGCCTTAGCCTCACATTCTCAACTGACTTGAAGTGAAACAACTACATTGAATCAGTAGCTGCATCTACTGCAAGGAAAGTTGATTCATTATGTCGTGCCAGAAGATTTTTCATTTACAAATCTGTGCATTAAATACTGTTGCTATATCTGGTCTGGTGCCCCTGCTATTCATCTTGAGGTTCCTGACAAAATCCAAAGAAGGATCTGCAATGTAATCGATCCAGACTTGACATTTCGACTTCAGTTGTTTCTCACAGATGTGATGTTGCTTCCCTCTGTCTTTTTACAAATATTTTCATGGCAACTGCTCTGACAAGCTTTTTTCACTTGTGCCCCGAGTACATGAATTTAAGTGTGCTACTAGATTGGCATCTAGGTCAGTCCTGCCCTTTTACTGTTGAAATAGTTAAATGTAACCACCACTTCTACTGCAACAGTTTCTTTTCTTGCACTTTCTGACAGTGGAACTCCTCTCCATTTACTTGCTTCTCTGATAACTACAATCTTCAAAAATTTAAATGCAACATCAATTGCCATCTTTTGTTGTTTTGAACCCCTTTCATCTTTTATCTTTTCCTCAATCCACCCTATACCCAGTCTTTTCTCTTATTTTCTTTACTTTTCTCTGTAACCCCTGTGTGCTAGTGGCATTCCCACCTTGCTTGAGGTGAAATGATTAAAAAAAAGTCATAGTTTTTAAATATGTGTATAGAATAACATAATTGATTTGTTTTTAAGCCTTATCAACCTTTTGCAGATTATTTAAAGCCAGAAAATAGATTGTAAGAATTTTCTGTAAATAATAATGAAATACTGATACGAGTCCTACTAATTAACCCAAAGCTGGTGGGAGAAGAGATGGATTCAAAGGTATTTGCATGTAATGAATATAATAAACCCAGCTTGAACTCATATCTTTGATTTCCACCTCAGACCCACTATCCATTACACCACCTGCAAACCCAAGCTTACAGCACCCAGTATTCCTAAGCTGTTACCCATCTAGGTACTGACCAGGCTTGACGTCGCTTAAATTTGGTGATTGGATAATAATCAAGTGTTGCAATGTAATACGGCTATAAGCATGAAATAAACTTCAGAATAAAAGCTTGTAAAATAAATTATACTTTTGATGCATCCTTATAAGTAAAAAATAAATAAATAAAATTTTATATACCAGAGGATTGTGCCTGAGGATAAAAGGCTTAAAAGTTTTATCAATTTGGCATTTTCATTAAACCATCAGGTATTTACTACACTATCATTAAATTAATTTTGTAACTGCTACTCAGATGTTTAGTCTTTTAACTCTTTAAGTGCTGTTTCTAAAGATGAATTTATAGGAAAAATTTGACAGTGTTTAATGTATTAGAAACAAATCAGTGATTGGAAATACATAACTGGATTCTTTGTTGGGAAGCTAAGATAGAGAAAACATTTTTGGCTTAAAAGATGTTTAAATTCTTATCTAAGATGCATGACACACATCGATGTAAAGAGTCTGGGGAATTTTTTTTTCTCTCTTTTTTTAAAACTCTGCTAGTGATGGTAGTGCAGAATTTGTTTTACCAATCAAGCACAAGTGAAGTAATGTTGGAGCTATGCCAAGGAAGGATTTTTAATTTGTTTTTTTACTGGGAGATTGGCAGTTGCCTATGCTGTGCATCTTGCCTTGCCACACCATTGATGTTATCCAAAGGAAAGACAGGAGCTAGTACTGTTTGGTACTGATATCATTGCAGGACTTGCTATAAGGAGATTTCATTTAACATTGGATTGCCTTGGGACTATGGCTCCGGATTTTATTCTCAAGGTTTACTCCCAAAATGTCTCCCATGATTGAGTATAGCTTTAGAAAAACTTTGGTTTGTTTAGTATAGTTTTGAATAAAAAGTTATTTCGGTATCTATCTGAATACTATTAAATCTTAATGCTATGATTAGGAACAGATCCAAAGGTGTAATAGATATTGGTTTGGAATGAGAAATTGGAGAGCAGATTTAAAATTCCAATTGGTTCATTATATTCACTTATGCACAAATACTCTCAGGAAAGGTATGAATCCATCTCCTTCCTCCAGCAATGGGTTAAATAGTAAAGCTTGTATCTAGAAAAATCATTGTTATTCTCAAAAAAAATTGTTAATTCAATATTCACTCCCCAAAAAATAATTATTTTTACAATCCAAAATATGTTTCAGCTTTAAATAAAGCAAAAAAAAAAAAACAATCAACCAATCAAATCCAGAGGTCAAGGGAGGTCTGAAACCCATTTCTGCATAGGCAAAGCACAATTTAAAATGTTTGTTTAAATATCTAGATAAAGAAATTTCATCAATGATAAACCTATATATCCCCAGGTAATCGTAAATTCACCTTAAGAACAAAAATTCTCACTTAGTTATTAAATACCCAAAGAACTTACTACACTAGTGAATTGGCCTGCAAGACAAGTTCACTAACCATCGCTCTATTTCTCAGACACATCTCTGAAAGTGCAGTTTTGTAAGTGGGGGGATTTGTTTAGTTAACCTGGAAAGAGCAACAAACATAACACGAGCAATACAGTGGATCAGTAATAAAGATTATTAATATTCAAATACTCTCTCTCTCTTGTTCTCTCTTTTTTTTCTCTCTCTATAAATGCCATATCCATTCTTTTCATTTTTCTTTAATGTCTCTAAACTGCATTGTCCTGATTCTTCCTGCAAAAGAGAGTGGAGTTGTTTTCTGTTTCCAATCAAGTCTAAAGAGCCTAGTCTACTCTACTATTTAACCAGTAGCTTGGAAGAGAAGAGACAGATTCATGGTTTTCCCAAAGATCTTAGCAGAAAGTAAACACAAATGGTTTCAGGGAGAATTTGAACTTGGCTTATCAATTCCTTTTTCCACACTATTAACCCTTAGTTCAATTCTGATGCTATGATTGTGACACTCACATAGATGGGGAAGGTGTGAGATTTTATCTCAATCTCAAGTGTTTTGGGCTTTATGGCAGATAAAGTATTTGAAGTTGGTCTTCTAAGCAGCATCTAATTAACTGAAAGGGAACAAATGAATAAATAAATGAGAGCTTTTGGGTTTAAATGAAATTAAACTGGACATTGATGATTTCCATTTGCTGTATATTTACAGTTATAGTTGGCTTTGAAGTAACCAATTCTGGTCTGCTGCTGGTGGGGGACGGATTGTCCTTAGAATATTTCTGGTGCCACTCTTTTGTGTTGTCAGCCATGTGTCATGAGGTTGAGCTAGGCAGAGAGTTGGTAGTAGGAAAAGTCGAAGGAAAGTGTCACCTACATACCCACCTATAACCATGCAAATGAAACCCTGAAATAAACGCCTAAATATATTGGAAACACAGTTCAAGCCCTTCTTTCTTGTTTTGGTATTTCATTTCCCTGTGAATGTACAGTGGGCTTTCCCCAGATTTTGGTGCATGTCAATATAAATGAGAATGGAGATGTAACATGGTTTCATCATTAGCTGTTTGGTGGAAAGCTGAATGAAGGTCTTGTTGTATGTTTATACAGCCACAACTCTTATTCAAATACACCATGGTTTTTTAACTCTTTTAAAATACACAATGGCCTTTGATGGCTTTTAAGTCCTTTTGTGTTTGCAATATTAAAATAAATAAATGACAACTACACTGATTAAAATTCCACTCTGATACTAAAATTGATTTTAAAACTTTTATGAAACCTACAGAAATAATAGTGATAGCCATTGAGAGTTTCTGTGACCAGATTGTGTTAAGGAACATTAAGCACAAACAAGTAAGAAACACCTTCAAATAAATCTCACTAAATTCAGTAGATACAAAAAACTTTTTTACAATTCTGTACAAGCATGACTCCAAAATTTAATAAGTGGTTTCTAGAACTTGATTGGATATGACAAGTCATGTGATGTGCTGAGCTCTCTATGATGTCCACGTGGTTGAATTTCAAATGACCTTGGAAATAGGTCAGGGCATGGGTTACTAAATACATTCCTGTGCAAAACTCAGATAGCAATTCAGAGACCCCAAAACAATAAAAGCATCTTGTCAGCAACAGTTGGGACCAAATCTGAAATGGAACAGTTAGTGATAAGATCTGAAATGGAACAGTCAGTGAACTAGCCCAGCATCAACACATGTTACCATGACAATGAGTCAGTCAGTGATGATTTTCCTATTTACAAAGTGGTGGTGAAGTAAGTCTTGTCTCAACTCTCCTTGTTCACTGTGTTTTAAAATTACAGTTATCACACACAACCAGTCAGCAGTCACAAACATGTTTCATTGGTGTGTGCTTCACACACACAAACACACACATACTGGCATGCAACAAAATAACTTTGAACTTTGCAGACTCACTTGCAACAAAATAACTTCAAACTTTGTAGGCTCACTTGCAACAATTCATTTTGAACATTTAAACTATTGGTCTCTTCATGGCCACAACAAAGATAATCTAATTCTAATCTGTAAATACATGTATAATACTGTATAAATGTTATTGTCATATTTAACTTGGTCTTCTTTTTCTGTGAAGATCATTTCTTCACATTGTTTATAATTTTCTATTGTAATTTGTGGACATGACACTCGGATTTTATTTTTCCACCTAAAATCAGGGTAGACTGCTCCCATATATTATAATATTTCATGCTATTTTTTATTTATTTTACAGCTGTCATTATTTGTAATTGGGGAATAATGCTGAGTGTGATTATTTTTGTCTGGTGTACGTTTGATACTGCTGGTAGGAAATGGGTAAAAATGAAAAGATTTCAAGAAAGTCTGAGACGAAAACGGCGAGATAGAAAACATTCCAGTTGTGCACGTAGGAATTGGAGACAGAGGTTTGTTGAATTATTTTGTATTTGAACTCATTCCATAATTTTCAATGTATGACATATATCAATTTACTAATCAGTTCCATAAACTTTTTTTATGGAATAATCAAGTCATTAAAATAACTTTGTCTTGAAGCAATGTAGTTTTAAGAATGTTAATTTTATAGAACAATTTCTGATAAAGATCTCAAAAATGATTTGATTAAAAATTTAAACAAAAAGCAAAGCAAATTTCAATAAAAGTTATATCTTTTACCAAGTAATGCATACATTTTTTTTCTCTCAAAATTTGTTAAAAAATCACCTTGTGCTTATTAATGAATTATGAAGTCATTGATGAATTAAAAGCTATTATTTTAACAAATAAAATTTCATTTAATGAATAAAAGTTTTTTTTCTTTTTTAAGTCTGATCTTACTCAAAACCTGACTTGGTAATTTGCAATTTTTCAGAAAAGCTTTACGAGCATATGAAGAAAAATGGGATAAACGATTTAATTTACTTTGTTGTTGTATGGAAAGGAGAGGCAGAAATCAGGTAAGTATTCATATTTCTTTTACATGTTTTATCAACTTGCATACCATAAATCGCACTAGTAGATAGGTCACACCTTTAGTTAGGGGTTGTCAAGGTAGATATTTGCAGTTGACTCACAGATAGGTCGCACTATAATCTGGAGCTCATTTTTAACGTAAATATAACTAATATTTGTTAAATAATATTTCTGAAACTCTAAACTCTCTTTCTGCAGATCTGTTTGCATGTTCTTCTGCATAATCCACCACTTTCAACTTAAAACCTACTTCATAACTCTTTCTCTTACTCATGATTAGGGTTTGTATTTATTAAAATTTGTAAACTACCGGTACCAGTAAAAATCGGGGTGAATCAAGTTTTTGTACACCGGTAAATGACTACTCCGCACTGAATAACTGTATGTGAAATTGTAATTGGTTGTAATTGTGCGGTATTTATTTATCAAGTGCAGGGCTACACTGTTTAGACAAAAATTTTGATACCAGTAATTGCTTCAGTCTTAAAATCACTTGAAAACAATAGTCTTTCATTGTAAATCAGATAATAAATGGTATATATGTTGACAAACATTAAACAACATGGACAGGGCTGATTGAGCACTTTTATTCGATATGTGATGCAGTTTAAGAGGCGATTGCATAAAATCAAAATGTCAGGAAAAATTCATTTTCTCCCTTGCTCTCACTTATGATTGGCCCAGGGTACTCACTTGGACTACTGATATTCCACTGTCTACTTCAGATTCTCTATGATGCCAAGTGGATAGGTCTAACTCCTGATTTTTATCAAAATTTTGGTTAAAATAAGTGCAACCTATTCTCGAGTGTATATGGTAATGTAGACATTTTCCATGCATACATTTTAATTTTATATTGTTACATATAAAGCAAACAGGTCAGTAAATGTGTGAATATAGAAATTTTGAAAAATATTGTTTATACAATTTTATCAACAAAAAGTACCCATAAAAATTGCCTGGTTTTCCTTTTTGAAATTTCTGATGAATCATAATTCTTATTTTAATGATTGAATAAGTTCCTTTCAAGTTCAACAACTATAAAATATTTGGGGAAATTCCTTGATTGTATCATTAAATATTTCAGCTTAACAACTTTAATAAAATATTACATAAACAATCATAAGTATGAATGCAGGTTATTATTTAAAGAAGAGGGTACAAATGAAAAGATTAATAATTGACAAGGTTTTCCATTTCACTGAAGCAGATGTTAAATGCTTGAAAGGTTTGTTATGCCCCCTCTATTTTCCCGTTTTTTTTTTCTTTCTTTCTTTTTCCTGTAGTGAATTGGTAAATGCAATTGTACTTATTACATATGCTAAGTAGAAGAGAAATAAAGTACATAATAAAGAAAGAGACAGGCGAAAAATTGACTACTGATCACATGTTGTAGAACAACACAATACAAGAATATGGCATCACTGATAGGATATTTAAGTCGCTTGGATTAACCAGAATTTGTTGAGACTTGGATCCAATGTTTTGCAGCCCAGGCTAGGACAAAAAAATTGAAAGACAAAAAAGTATGATGTTGTAGAAGAAGTTCGAGAACAACCAAAGGCATTAAGCCTCTTTGGTTCAGGGAGGTGTAGTGGACTGATAAATAGGATCCTACCTATTTTCATATGTTAAGTAGAAGAATAATAAAGTGTATAGTAAAGAAAGGGACAGGGGAAAAGTTGATGAGTGATCACATGTCATAGAACAATACAATATAACTATTTCTATTCTTTCTAAAATATTTCTCTCTGCACAAGTGTCTATTTTTATTAATAGTTTTGCTGGTTTTTATTCTCTTTCTAGTATTTGGATGTATATCTTCACAGTGACTGAGCTGTTTACCATGTGTAACTCTAATTTGTCGTGGTCACCATAGTTGTTATCATTCTCTGCTGCTTGTATATTCGTAGTGTAAATCTAACTACTGCCACCAGGAAATAACTAGATGCACAACACAAGACTTGTTTTTGTACTTTTATTTCTAGTAGCTCATATATACAGCTTCAATGTGGGTAAATTGCTGTACTCCAAAGTGAGGTTAACCAGAAGTAAACAAATGGGTTAGTGGTTTATTCTGTCCACTGATACTATATCAAGAATTTGTGGGCAAGAGGACACACAAGCTATTACAAGGTATATTGCACTTGTGATTCTAACTTACTAACAGAGGAAGAAACAAATAATATAGTGACCCGAATCACTGTTATGCTTATAAAAGTTGTTTTTTTTTTTTTTACATTTGAAGAAAAAGGAAAGTTTTATATTGATCTTGTCTCTGTTTATGATACAATCATGACATAATTATTTAAATTGAAAATTAAACACTATTTCTTCACATACATCACCTCGTGATGGAGCTGGACATATCCTGAGCCATGTTTTTTTTTTTCTTTTTTCTTTTTTTTACAATGATATTTACCCTGTAAAAGGCACAAGAGCCACTCGAGGTAGAGGGTTACAGAGTAAGAGGCACATCTTATAGGGATATATGGGAAAGATAATGGTTAACTCTAGACTTGAACAGGTTAAGATTGTAGTGATTGGGGAAGCATCCTCTTGGGAGTTTGTTTCACAAACCTCTACTTTATGGGAAGAAGTTACTCCAGTGGAATTTAAATCTGACCAAAGGAATATGAAAAGAATGAGGGTTGTTCGCTACAATGTGTTACAGGGTGAGTCTTAGCCATAAAATTTAGAACTCGTGGAACTAAGGAACACTATCCATGAGAATAGCAATAAATTAGTGAGAGGCTTGTGATGTTTTGTCTGTGGGTGGAAAATAATTCATCATCCACAAGGATGGGGAGAAACTTTTGGGCTCTATCGAGACTGTAACTCCTAACTATATATGCTTGAGTCATTAGGTGTTTTATGTTTTTCAGCGATCACTCTTATCTAGGAAAACCAGTCATGGTTGATTAAGTCCTAACTTGTATCCAGGAAATAAAACTCTCCTTTACTAATTCACAGCCACCATAAAGCAACTTCCACTGTCTCAGTGATGGCCCTTTAGTTATTTGCCCCTGCAATGCCCAATATGCTGCAGGCCCTCCATAGAGAGATTGTCCAGTGAATCTCCTGCATCCCAATAGTCTTGACTCACCACCAATTTGTTTAGTATTATCCAACAGCTTACTGTACTTTGGACTTCTCATTGTTGTCCTCACAAGGAACAGTAAATTCCAAGAGATTGACCAGCTTTGCAGATTCCAATATCAGCACCATTTATGACATTGATGTTGCTATGGCAACAGTTTCTTGGAACTTGTTGCCTCCCCTGTTCAACTTTTACCTTCCAGTCCTGTGCCATTGCTAGCAAGCCTGAGGAGGTGGTCCTGGCACTTGATATTAGATTTTCTCCAGCCCTGAGGAAAGCAATAATCTTCTTGACTGGCAGTGGCATTTACAGTGGCTAATCTTACTCCAGATGATGTCTGCTATAGTCAGCAGCAGACAGCCTTATCCAAAGTTGTCAGACAGCAGCTGTGGATGCACTCCAGGTTCTCTCTATTCTGGCATAAAAATTATATATTGAAAATATGACTGTTACATACTATTAACTGGTTCAATGCTAAATTTGTTTTTAGAATGAATCAAAAGAAACAATTTAATTAAGTTAGATATTGTGTTTGTGTGTGTGTGTA
>OZ038477.1:89317792-89322792 GCA_964036315.1 Acanthosepion esculentum | reverse complement strand
ATTCATTTTTTTATGTAAAATCGTTTGAGTTTACTTTGTTTCGCAAGATCAAAGTGACCAATCTTTATCAATATTCTTGAAATTGTGCACAATTAGATGACACCTTAAACTACACAACCAGGTAGATGTTCATTTCTTCTCTGACCTATTGGAGTGAATCCCTTCAAAAATTATAAAGTAAGGATACAAAAAAAGAAAAAAAGATTATAGTATGTGTGGTAAAAGAACATTCAAATTATTGAAACTACTGTCTTATCACATAAAATAAACGCCCCATATACTTTTCGACTTTCGAGGGTTGTTTTTTTAAACATCTGTCATTGTAGAAGTCTGTCAACAGGTCAATATTTGCTTTTGTTTTTTTAAGTAAGGGTAATAAAAATTTATAGATATGCATAAAGTAAAGACCACTGGAATTGAAAACCCAAAAACCGAGAATCGGAGTGGGTATTAAAATAGAGATTTTTCGGCTTTAAGGTAATTTAGTCATAGAATTCATGACTTAAATTAAAGTTTATTAAACTTTCAAAAAAGTTGTAAAAAATAACTATCATATTTATTAACGAATTGGTAAAATACGAAAGAAATCGTTGCATAAACTATATATATATATATTGTTGTGGGATTCCACACTTTTGGTGAGTTTTTAATGCTCCTGATACATTTGACCCACAAACTATATTGGCAGAATCATGTGAGTCCAGGCAAAGATAAGTATTGGAATTTAAACAAATAAATATCAACAAATATATTGATAGGACATTTTGCAAAAAGGAAAAGTGAGAAATGAAATTAAATGTGAGGAGCTCAAAACAACCTGCATTGTCCGTATCTAAGGTACTTACATGCCGACAGGAGTGAGAAAAATATGTCTTTCCACTATAAAAGTCATTAGTGAGATTCTTTCAAATCTCGTGCTGCCTGTAACTATCATGGTGGTGGTGGTGGGCGCGGGGTTTTTTAATTAAAAATCTCGCCACCTGTTTTTATCATCAGGGGTGGTAATCCAACAATATATATATATTTCTTATTACTATAAACTATGTTGAAACACTGGTTCTGTACACCAAAGTTAAGCAATGTTGAGCCTGGTCAATACCAAAATGGGTGACTGCTTGGGAATATACTGTAAACTTGAATGTGTGGGTGTTATAATGGATAACAGCTTGGAAATGAAAATCAAAGAACCAAGTTCCAATACTCTTGGGAGAGGTATGAATCCACTCTTTCTCCTCCAGCTATGGGCTAATTAGTAGGACTTGTATCAGTAAATCATTATTATCTCCCTCCACCAAAAAAATTCTTACAATCTAAACATATTTTCTGGCTTTATATAACTTACAAAAGGTTGATAAGCCATAAAAAACAAATCAATATTACTATAAATGTTATATTTCGTGGGTACACATGTTTGAGAAGACAACTCTGTTTACTTTTTTTAAACAGTGAAATTAATATCTACTGGCCTAGAGATTGAAAAGTGCTACTAAAGAAAACTCTTTATGCTTGCAAATGGAATTTAGAAAATGTGTTTTGTGTGCATTGAAATATTCTATAGTCAATTATGCCAGGTTTGAAAACTATTCATCTTTTTAGATTGTTTTATTTTTTTTCAATTTATGTTTTATCTCCTTATCTATGTAAACATGAATATGACAATAATATTGGTTTTTTTAAATTATAAATGTTATTTTTGTGGTTTCTTCTCTTGTTTTGATTGTAACCCTCATGCAGATACTAGTGGTTGTATAATGAAAGCTTTAAATAATCAGATTTAATAAAATCAGGTTAAGTACTTATAATACTAATCTATTATAATCATTTTTTAAGAACATTAACAGATTATTTGGAACCTTATCTTTTCATTGTAAATTTTGTAACTGTTTTTTTTTTATGTTCTAAACTGCTTTTATGGTAAAGAATGAAAAGACTTGCTTTCTAAATTGATGTTTCTTTTGTAAAGCAAAGTAAATATAAAGCTAGAACAAAGCTATGATACTTCATTATAAATGGTGTTGTAACCAGGAACTAAGGAAACGGAAGCACTGTTTCAGTTATTGTTCAGATACAGAGGTACCGTGTTGGCTATATTGTATATGTGTGAATAAGAAGCAGAAGCGTTGAGTCTGCAGACAGAAGTCACCAGTCTAAACTGTGTTGTCATTGTTATTACAGACTCCCTTACCAAGTTATGACAAATAGGTTTTACAGTGTGTTGAAACATCTCATGGATGCGAAATTGTGGAAAATAAATGAATTGTCTCAAAAGGAAAGCATTTCTGGGTTGGATTCAAATGACAGACATTTGAATTGGCTGAAATCATTGATATTAAATTGATTGTGAGCTTCGTTTATGTTTTTATAAAAGAAAATTCAGACTCCAAATTAAAGAACCAAACTTTTTTTTACTGATTACAAAATAATTTATAAAATAAAATGCTGACTGTAATGCAGGAATTATCAACAACCATGTTTCAAATTTATAATCTAATTTCTAAATATTCTCAGACATCTTTCAGTCTTGCAAGACCATAAAATGTCTTGTTCTCCAGGTTGCAGAACTAGATAAGATTAACCCTCTCCACACCACTATTGTCATCCAGGGGAAAAGTGAAGTTTGATGCAGTTGGTCACCAGTTTCAGATTTATCCTCATCAGTGCCAGATTTACATATTTGCTAGTATGGGCTGCACCCTAGACCCCTGATAAAACTAAAAAAAAATAATAAAGATATTAGAACAGAGGAGATTTGTTTATTTTCAGATTTAATGGGGCTCCTTTGAACTAATTTGAAATCATTTAGACCAAAAAAAGCATCATCTAAAAATATATCATTTTTTTTATAGACAAAGGAGTGGGGGTGAACATACATAATGAAGGGACTTCCAAATTCTATTAGCTCTTGGCCTCTTAAGGCTTAAATCTGGCCCTGGCTCTCATGATCTACTCCTGAATACTTTCCCATGAGTAGATATGGCTGTATGAAAGCAGATGTTTTGAATTCAGGATTTTTGTTCTAGACTGGTTACCAGTCAAGGCTAGAAAACACAGTCTGCATTGCTATTTTACCTACAGACTGACTAACTGACTGACTATCTTGTTTATCATCTTATTTCCTTGATGCAAGGGTTGGACATTTCTTTGATCATTCTTTGCCACAATGCTCAGTTCAGTGCATTACTTCAGCCATGAATTAATATACCCAAACTACCATAATCTTTGGGCAGCCAGCAACAAATCCAAAAGTGTGATGTCCAGATGTTTGTACAAAAGCACCAAGCTAATTCTGTCACTATGTATCCACCTCATCATTTTATACCAGGTGCAATTTGTCCTTAGCATGCAAGCATGCATAGCCCAGGATTCGTCACTATAGGTCAAGACACTGCAAACACAGGAGTTGTAAACATTGCCTGGGGTGTGACAAGTGATGTAGAAATTTAGCAATATAGGTAACAGTTCTCTAAACTTCCCCCAAGGGGATAATAGACTGATCCAAACCTTTTCAAGGGTATTAATATGATGTGAGAACAAACTGTCTCAGCTTTAATTTGAACTTGTCTTACTGATTTCATTTTCTATGTCGTTAACCTTTATGCTATCCACACCTCCATTTATAAATATAATTTTCATAATAACATGATATTCTTTATTATTTGCTCTTTGACAAAAAACATAATTTCTTAACTACACAGTTGTGGATTGACACATTTTAGGTAGTGGCATACTTAAAAAAATGAGACTAAATTTTCTAACATTTATTAATTATAAAGACCCACTGTTTTTCCTTTATTTTAATAATAATAATTACATTTTTGTAGCATGTTTAAATTTCTTTTGTATCATACTGGCATAATGGATGAAAGCACTGCCTTTAAGGTTTAGTATTCAGAAAAATATTAGGCTGTAAATTAAATGCTACAAATTGCTGAATAGGCTGAAAAGAAAAATAACAGGAAGAAAACAAAAATTCAAACAGATTAAGGGGTTAGCAAATAACAAAACAAAAAAGAAAAAAAGATTATCCTTGGGAGGGATTTCAGTTTGCAATCATTACTATGCTCATATCATTAATTGTTCAAGTATTGTAGATAATTCAAAATAGTCTGGATTAACTTCATGCAGTTGACATTTATCAGATTAGAATTCATCTGTTTCTGTTTATAATTATCAAGTTTTATATGCTGCAATGTGCAGGTGGTCTAATTGTTAGCAGTAGACAGGCCTTGGGTAGTAGCCAGTCTAGGAGTAGACAGGCCTTGGGTAGTAGCCAGTCTATGAGAAAGTCTACTCTGAATTGAAAACCATGGAGAAGACAACAGGAAATCACTCCACTACTTCCATGGAAAATGCTTACATGAACTGCATTCCTTGCTTCTGCCAGTTCTACCTTTTACAGCTGACATGACACTTACATTGTAGTATACCACCCTTATTCCTTCCATATTCCTTTAGTGAGAAGTAAGTTCCACTTGAACAGCTTCTTCATGCAAACCACTACTCCGTGGAACCAACTCCCAAGAGGATGTTTCCCTGATCATTACAATCTTAACTTGTTTAAGTCTAGAGTTAACTGTTATCTTCCCCTCCTATCTGCATAAACTGCCTCTTACTGTAACCCTGTACCTTGAGTGGTCCCCGGCCTTTTACAGGGTGAACTTCATTGTAAAAATAATAAAATAAAAGTAAGTTATCTTTCTCAAAAAAAGTGATATCAGTTTACAGATATTAAAAGAAAAAGAAATCTGTTGAGAGCCATGATCACCTATATCCTGAAAGGATGTGACTTTGAAAAAAGGAAAAATATATTTATTATGTGTATATTTAAACAGAGAGGGAAACTGGAACAAAATAGTAATTGTATTCTCATGTAAACGTATAAGTTAGCATTATAAAAAAGTTACTTCACTTGGGCTATTGCTATGGAACTGTATGTGGCTAGAAGAAACAAATCCATGGGTAAAAATCAATATCAGGTTGAAGAGTAATAAGAAAATGGG
>OZ038477.1:89302792-89310292 GCA_964036315.1 Acanthosepion esculentum | reverse complement strand
GTAACAATAAAAAATAGATAGGACATATAGCTTTTTTCTTTATGTGCTGTGTCACTTCATGATGTAGCAGGCGATCATGGCTCTCTACAACTTCCTGTCCTTTGTAGCTTTTAATAAATTTTGTCTTTTTGCTATTTCTCCTGAACCCTGTTCTACCATGCATTTTCTCAAGCTCACTAAGTGTGTGTTGTTTTCCTCTGAATAGAAAATAATATCATTAAGATGTTAACTCTCTACACTACTAAAAACAAAATGTATCAGTGCCAGAAAAAAATCTACAACAGACTTGAGAAGTCTAATTTCCTGAAAAACTACTTTAAGAAAAAGATTTTATAAATTTCCACTGACTGTAACACTAACTTCAGTGAATGTTTCTTATATGGAAGCAACTAATTGTATTGATACCATTAAAATAACTTGAATACTTAAACAAATGATAAATTTATAGTAGGGTTATATATGTGGAAAACTAATATCGATAGTTTCTAGTCCATATAAACAGAAAAAAACATTAGGTGATGTGAAGTTGGTTGGCTGGTTTTGTTTAGCAGTATATCAACCTCTATAGCTTATTTAATGCCAAAATCTAAATATTTTGAATTTAATTGCATGCCTTCGATTACAGATAAAATGTGTTGTTGGTCTTTTTAATATAAATAGGTATTGTTGGTAATTTTTTAATAGAAAAAATATTGCTGGTATTTTTACTATAAAAAAGTATTTTTTATATTTTCCTAGCATTTTGCTTTTGCTTGGGAGTTCACTATTTGCCCATAGCTGGGACCCTAACAGGTGCTACCACCTGGTGTCAGGGTGGACCTGGGAACAACAGGAATGAAGAGGTGGTTCCGTGCTCTTCAAAACCTATATAGAAAAGAGTTTGTAAGATTTTATTTGGGAGACACCAGGCTATAGTTTTCTCTATTGTGCTCTGTTAATCAATTTGAAATGGCTGAACTGAATCTCAAGAAAACTTTCTTGTTTCTGGAAATATGATATCTTGAAAGAAATTTCTTTTGTGTTTTCTTATTCCAGATTCAATTATTCAATTTATTTTATTCTAGATTCAATTATTCAATTTATAAGTGGTGATGAAGAAAGTAAAAACAATTCTAGAGAATCTGTTAAATCATTTCTCCAATATGACATTGTATGAAAATATCCCAGTTCCAAATGATTAATCTATCCCTTAGTTTTTCAAACAATTCCTGTCTGTCAATGTTTTTCACTTCTAACCTAAAAGTTTGCAGAATTAAAATAATGTGATAATTCTGGGGTTTTGTTTCTTTTACTAAGATCAATTCACGTGAAAGAGATATGTAAATGCCTTTCTTATTTATTCTAGCAAAGATATCTACATATATGTTAAAATAGAATCTTTGTGATAATAAAACTATCTGAAAAAAGATCCATTGAAAAATTAATGTGACAAGTATGTTACACATATTTGTCATGTAGACTTAATGATCCAGTCTTTACAAGACTGGATCATTAAGTAATAATAATTATTAGATGAATTTGTGAGATTTTCACTGTATAATGTTTGATCTATGTGATTAATATTTACCAATGTTTTAAATGCATTGACAAGAAAGAAGATTGTTGTATAATGTTTTCATCATTAGTGGTACTGGTAATATTATATGTTTCCTTATAAGGAAACATTTGGTATTCATTGACCAAAGAGCCAGTGATGTTTTCAATTGAAATTTATAAAATCTTTCTATTAAAACAGTTTTTCAGGGAAATCAGTTTCTCAAGTTCACTTAGTGTTATTGCTCTTTCCAGGGCTTCCTTTATAACTTTTTGTTTGATGTATTGTAGAATACCAACATCTTCATTATGACATTATTTTTATTTGAATTACATGGGATATCCATTTTACTTGTTGTTTTTTTAAAAGTCCTCAAGTGATGTGGTTTCTGTTATTTGGTTCAGTTCTTTTTTTTGTGATTCTGTAGGACCAGTCCATAAGATTTGAAAAATGGATGGCCCTCATGAAGACTTACAGGTTTCATTCACTTGAAGCTATTTTTTATCAGCAATTAAGCTTTGGATTTATTGATGTATATGTTTCCTAAGAAAGGAAACAAGCATAAAAGGGAACACATTTATATTTACTAGCATTAAAGTATATATTTCACTGTATCCATTTAATGTTAGAAATTTACCTTCAAAATTATTTCATGAATTAATATTTAACTTATTTAAAAATTGAAATTAAACCTTGAAAAGCTTAAGATTCAGTTTGACAGATTTAAGTGAATAATATTAAAAGTAAAAAGGTTATTTAATCTTCTATTCCAGGTGTTGCTGTTGTAAACACTGCTTTTCGAGTCATCAGAATTATACAACTGTCATTGAAGATAACTGCTGTGATTGTAACTTTGCTGCTATGAAACAATTAAGTGGACTTCCAGAAGCTGATATTGTCTATGTAACTTACCATGTTGATGTGAGTAACATTTTTCTTTTTATTTCTTTTTTGCTTTTACTTCTTTTTTCTTGTTATTTTTTTAAAAATTTTCCCTTTTAATTCATTTTTTTTGTTCATTCATTTTTCTCTATTTCTTTTCTCTCTTTAATTCCTTTTCTTGTTATTTCTTTTTCTCATTAATTTTTTCTTTCTTTATTCTTGTATTCTTTTTTTTACCTTTTATTTATTCTTTTTCTTTTTATTCTTTCTTTTTCTTTTTCTTCTTTCTTTTCCCTTTTATTCTTTTTCTCTTTCTTTCTTTTTTCTTTTCTTTAATTCTTTTCCAATACTTTTTCTCTTCAATTAAATTTTTTCCCTTAATTCTTTTTTCTCTCTAATTTGTTTTTTCTTGATTTGTTTGCCTATCACACCCCTCCTCAGTCTTTTGATCAAGACTAGCGGTTTCTTTTTTTGTCTGTTTTTTTTAGGATTGGGTTTTCAGTTCTTTCTAAAGTCTTTTCATTCTCTTTCACTCCCAGTTGCCCCTTGTGTTTTAGTGGCATTATTGCCTTGTGTGGGGTATATTGGTTAAAAAAAATATTTTTTCTCATTAATTTTTTCTCTCTTTTTTTCTTCTGCTCTGTAATTATTTCTCTCTTTAATTAGGACTTTTCTCTTTAGATCATTTTTTTCTTCTTTAACTCTTTTTTCTCCTGTCGAATATTTTTATTTGATAAATGAAATACAAGAATAATTTTCTTAACATGTTTTTAATGTTAGGATTTTAGTAAAGAGATGATAGAGTTTATAGAGTTCATTTTGTGTGGTTGTGCTGGTTTTTCAGATTTTAACTACTGTCAGAAATAATTTATGTAGCTCTGGCAAAGCACATACTATGCAGCTACGGAAAGGGTCATTTGTATTTACTTGATGATCCTGACTACAGTTGACTCTCTAGAAATAATTTTATCAAGAATTTGAACTCTCACAGAAATATTCTTTCATAACTATAGCAGCAATATTTTTTTTATTATTGCTTCCTTAAATTATTAAATACTTTACCGAGTTGTAGTTAAAATACTGATATACTACATGAAATAAAATCCCTTTTTGATTTCCTATTCTCTTAATAAAGTAGACACTATTGTCATCTGTAGCAGATTGTGATACTGACATGATTTAAGAATTTCTGTCATTGGGTATTAGGTGGGGTTCAGCACATCCCCATAAGTGACCCATGCTGCTGGCGGATGAGTGTTTTTAATGAGTTACTATCTTGAGAATGGTTACCAATCAAGGTTAGAGAGTCCAGTCTGCCATACTGTTTAACCCATAGCAGGAGAGAAAAGAGATGAGTTCCTATTTTTCCCAAGGGTATTTGTGCAAAAGTGAATATGACAAACTCAGCTGAAATTCAGTTTCACTTGCTGATTTATTTTTCTGAGCTGATAAACTTTACACTACTCACACATTTACAAATTATTGAATACTACACTGAGTTGTTGTTAAAACACTGATTTTCAACATGAAACCCTACTTTGTGGAACTGACTCCCAAGAGGATGCTTCTCAGGTCTTGTACAGAGTGAACATCATTGTAAAAAAAAAAAAAAATGAGAGTGAAATAAAACCTAATTTCCTATTGCCTTAATACTGAAAAAGAGACTGAAAAATACTCTAGAATTATTGATTCTGGGAGTTGCATATAATATCCTTTGTTGGACTACCTAGTATAGAATGATGATTAGTAAACTAGGCCCATTAGAACATTTAGTTTGATCCTCAGGGGATGCCCTGCTCTTGTAACTTGAAAGACGACAAAGCAAAACTATGGTATCTGTTGATACATGGGATGGTCTAATGTCTAACAGTATAGAAAATGGGATGTTTTTCTAGTGAGGTTATAAGGAAAGTATAGTTTTAATAGTTTTAAGACACAACCATTTACTCCTGTCTTGATAGCAAGTCCGATTGGCTCGATAAGGTCAAATTCAAATTGGCAGCTGATGTCAAAAACGATCTTCAGTCTGTTGTTAACTGGGGCAAAGGATGGCTTGTTAATTTTAATGCCTCCAGAATTAAGCTGCTCTCTATTAATCATTTGAGAGACCCCTTTCTGCCTGCTATCAACATGACTGATGCTAACCTCCAGAGGGTTGACTTGTTGAGCTTTCTCAGGCTAATGTTCTTGGCTGGTATCAATTGGAAGGACTGTATTGAATCCATTGTTAGGTCAGCTGCTAAGAAAGTTGGTCATGCTAGACATTTTTTCTTTCCAAAATCTATCTTACATATCTATAAATTTGACATTCACCCATGCTTAGAATATTGCTGCCACATATAGTCTGGTACACCTGCTATATATCTAGATATCCTTGATAAAATCCAAAAAATAATCAGCAATATTCTTGGTCCTAATCTTGCATCTCATATTTTCAGGGCAACTGTTCTGATGAGTTTTCCTCCTTGGTGCCTTGACTGTATAAATTTAAGTGCTGTGCTACTAGATTGGCAAATAGGGCTAACAATTTTACTGCTGAACCAGCTAGATGCAACTGCCATCTCTATTATAATAGTTTCTGTTCTTGCACGTATTGCATGTTGAACTCCCTTCTGATTTCTTGGTTCCCTCCCACCTATAACCATCAAAAATTTAAATGCAGTACCAATTGCCACCTTCTTCTTTTCTGAAACCTGTTTTTTTTTATTGTCCTTTCTCCTCATTTCTCCTCACTAAATCTTTCTCATTCTCTTTCACTCCCTGCAACCCCTTGCATCCTAGTGGCATTATCATCTTGCTTGAGGTGAAATGATTTAAAAAAAAATAGAAAGGCAGACTGGGTTGTCTAGTCTTGGATGGCAATCAGTCTAGGAGAAATAAAACACTAAATTCAAAACTGGAGAGTTAGGAGGAGGTTCTTGCAATGCCATCTTCTTCTATAAGCCATGTCTCTTTAGAATGTTGGTGACCATGGCTCTCCATAATTTCCTATCCTTTGTAAATTTTGTCTTTTTGCTATCTCTCCAAAACCTCTTTTCTGCCATCCATTTGCACAAGCTTGTTAGGTAGGTTATGTGCTGTTTTCCTCTTGCTTTCACTATGTCATGTGTGTGTCAAATGTTTCAAGCCCTCTTTCTTTGCAACACCACTTGGCAAAAACTCTATTAGCTGCTGAAGCTTTTAGTTTTAGTGCAGTTGCATATTTATGCTATTCAAAAATAAATATTCCTTTATACTTCTTATTTAATCTACTTAATGATTTAAAATTCAATCTGCATTTCTATCATATCTAAAATCCATGCATGAAATACCTAAATTTATCTACATAATAACTTTCACTCTAAGACAGGAACAGTTCATCATTTTTGAATAAGTCTGTCCAATTAGTGTAACACTTCTTTGAAATTTCAATACTTCTAGAATTAATCACGTACTTGATTTTAGGTCTCTGGTTATCCAGTATTGATCTGTTTATAAGCCATTTTGACTTTACATCTATTTTTATTACAGTTTTTCTCCAGCTCTATAGTTTTTCAGGTATGAAGTCTACTTTGAACTTTTCTAGAAGTAATTTCTCATTATATTCTTTCAAGTATGCTCTGTTCATGGCACTCATTATTTTACTTTGTTTTCTCATCCTCTTTTCATGATGGTAGCTCCTATTCCCAAATAACTAAGACTGTTTCTTCTCCTGCTGTTTTAACAAGGCTTGATTCTTTTGCTCCACTGGCAATGTGTAGAGTCTAAACAAGATATATACACCATATTTTTGCTTGGTAAATAGCCTACTTTTGATAAAAATAATATATATATTAAAACAAAAAGAATAAAACAGTAAGCCATAACAATAACTCCCTTGGTAGAGATTAGTTTGTCAGGGTGCTTGGATGAGATACAGCTGTTTAACTTTGTTTTTACTAGGTTTCTGTGCCACTTTTTCAAATCTTGCTCTAATGCACAAAGTTTTTATTGTCAGAAATAATCTAGAAAAACATTAGGATCATTTCATCTGGATATAGTTTCTCTAAAATTATTAAAGGCTATTATTATTGCTTGACTGTATGTTTCTTCAAGCATATTTTATTTAATACTATTGTCTCTTAATTTTTGTCTGAATTTTTGTGATGAGGAGTTATTATTATTTACATGTGGATTGTTGTCCTCATCTTTGTTGTTATTATCACAAAGTTTCAGCTATTGTGCCCACTGACCTTCATCAGGTGCTTTCAGACTGAACCCCTTATTTAATCCTCAGTCCATATTAGTGGAAAAAAGGTTTACTGTGTTGGCTACTTCAATAATAAATGTATACATATTTTATAGTACATGAATTAATGGTGGTGAAAGGCTACATGCACAAAATAACAGACCAATTGATTTGCAATGCAAGATAACATTTATTAAACAAAATTAACAAAAGAAAAGTTTAAGAGTTTCTTTTCCTAGAAGTAAATTGTATACATAATGAAATGTTAATGACTATTTTGAGTGTGACTTACTGTGTTGGTGTGTTTTAGTGTGAAGCATTCACAGCCCTTTTGCTTCAATGTGAAAAGTTCATGTCACTTAGTTTGAAAGAAGGACAACCCAGAAGAAAGAGTTACTTAAGGGTTTTCTTGTTTTTAAGCTGCTGCTGATACTAGATTTATTAAAGGCTTCTACTATGACTATTTTTATTAAGGCACTACACAGGGGAGGCAATAACTGAGTAGTACCAAATAAGAACAAGATGATATATTCCTAGACATGTGCACTGGAAAAAGAACAATTTATCCCCATAGATTAAATAAAGGGTTCAGTTCAAAACTCCTTGAAGGATACCTGGATTGACAAGTATTTGATGAAGGCAGAAGGGTATAACAGCTGAAACATTGTAATAATAACAACAAAAAAGAAGACAATTCTCCGAGTGTAAATAATGTAAACTAATGTCTCTTGGTTTATTTATTTTAAATATTCACCACATCAAATTAGTTTTGCTTCCCTATATGCATGGCAGTGAGTAGCAAATTAATTTTTGAATGATGATTTATTTATCAGGTTGGCAAGACACCATTTTATGTTGCTATTGACCATCAACAAAG
>OZ038477.1:89105292-89297792 GCA_964036315.1 Acanthosepion esculentum | reverse complement strand
AAATCTTTGTTTTTTTTTTTTCTTCAAACCAGTGTCTAATTTGTTTCTTTACTCCAACCAACTTCCACCCCGGGATCACTTTGGAATGTTCATTCTGATTATGTTCTTTATAGTTATCTGATATTTGTTTTCTACAATATGTTATAAAAATATGCTGTAATATGAAAATAGTACCTGATTAAAACCCCCCAAAAAAAAGAAACAGATACCTGCGGTGGGATTTGGAGCAATTGATTTATTCATATCTTAATCTGACTTTGTCTGTTTATCTTTTCTGGTCAATACAGAAATAAAGTTTGATTAATCTTATTCACAAAAATATGACTCACTAAACTATATTTCTGTATTGACCAGAAAAGATGAACATAATCTTCAACATTATCCTCTGAAACTTATTCTTTATTTCGATCATTTTCATCCAGGATGTTTTAACTGATCTGAAAGCTGAATCAGCTATGCTCCCATTGGACCCACCAATTGAAAACTGGCTCGGCCATGAGGTAATACCAATTCCATTAATTATGTTAATTACAGAATAAAATCTATGAAAATATTGCAAATTTACATTTAAAAAAGGAACACCCATTTTTTCATTATTATTAGCTTAAACTATTATTTAGTGAACTGATGTGAGTCTGGGAAAAAAAAAGGTTACAAAACATGGAAATCAAACAAAAAACAATTAATAAATGTATTGACAAGACATTACAGAAGGATAAAAAAAGAAATGAAGTTAAAGTTATGAACAGTTCAATACAATCTTCAGTCTCTGTCTGAAGAACTTATATACTTTGTGTCTATTAGAGCGAAAGGAAACACTGCTGCACCAAAATTCAAAGGGAAAAAAAGAAAGAGGCTTTCAAATATTGCACTGGCTGTGATTATCGTCAATGGGCAGTAATATAACAACTTTCATCTGAATTTTTTTAGTTGTTGTTTACTAAGTCCATCAATTTTTGACAGCATAGGATGGGAAATAAAGGATAAGCTTCCAAAGCTTTTTAAACTGTCTCCTTTTTGCCTTATGGAAACCTGGTGAATTTCCAGCTACTTTAACTGCTAAACTATAAGAACTTGATGGTTTTGCAGAAGATTCAATTCCATCTTTAACTCATCACATTGTATAATGATTATTATCAATGACATATCTGTTCTTTATTTTACAAAAGTAGTATTAAGATAAACATTATTTATAATAAATGAAGCAAGTTGTATCATTATTTTTAATTTTTGACTACTATTTGCTTTCATTTTAATTTTTTAGTTGTTTTTATTACAATTTTGCCCAGGTCTTCAGTTTGTGGCAATACAGATTGGAAATAAAAAATAAACTCATATCCCTTTTGACTTGGGAAAGCCTTGTTAAAATGCACCAGTTGTTTTTACAGCTATAAAAACTGAATGACTTTGTAGAAGATCAAATCTAACATTTTAAATCCATCCATTATTCCATGATTTCTCTCACTACCATATGTGACTTTGGTTTTATACTATTAGTATTAGTAAATTCATTTTGATTCTGGGTGAGTTGGCCCAATGGTTATTACTACTGTTGGCTTATATTGCTTCTTGCATCAATGCTACCCTGTCAGATTTTATTATGCAAATCAATGTTTTCATAATAAAATTGGTATTAATTAACCACTGTTGGTAAAATTTTCAGAATATTTTTATATAATAAATCTATTATATGAATTTTTGTTTACATCTATCTTTCTTATAAATATTGATAATAAGCTGTTATCATGGTGTATGCAAATTTATAAATAAATCCAAAAGATATAAGTCATAGAGATATATTTGATTAACCAATATCCCATATAGAGGAATAAAGTATTATCTTATCATTTTACATGTTAATATGGACTCCTTAATATTCTATAACCCTCATCAGCCATTCAACCATTGATTTTATTAACTTTTCTGCTGTTTTGACTTAAACATTAACTGCAGTAGTTTTCATTCTCAGAAATCCTTATATTTATTGTTTTCCATTCTCATATACATCTCTTTTACACAAATCTTCTGTTGGATTAATATCTGTTGCAACTGGAGACCCTTCCATTAACCCTTTGAGCCCAGTGTTCCTGAACAATTTTAACCCTTCTGCCTGAGCTCCTGAGTCAAAATTCGCAAATAATTGGTATACAATGTTTCATGGTAGATATAAAAATAGTTATGAGTGTTTACCCACCGTTCAACCAGTGGCTGGGCATTAAGTCATTTTTCTCTACCACTGGTAAAGCGGTGGTCAGGGCTCAAAGGATTAATTTAGTGATTCTGAAATCTTTTTCTTTTTTGGGTTAGGTTGGCAATAGTTTGCTTTGCAGAATGTGAATGAACATTATTTTGCATTAATATACTCATTAGTTTAAGCTTTCTGGCTATGGCTTGTATTATACAAAAAACCTTTTATCCAAAAACTTAATTTAAAAAATGCTACTCTAATTAAAAGAGAAAACGATTCACTAAGATGAACATTTTTAGAAAGTGCTTTAATCGTTAGATCACCCACAGTAAATATGCATCCAGGTTTTTTTTTCAACATTTCACCATTCTTGGCAAATCTTCTATTATCACAATGTGGGATATTTAATAACAAAAATGATAGAAACATAAACAAAAAGAATCTAAACAAAATCGGCTGGATTATATGCTCAAAACACATATTAAAAAAAAAAAAATTTCTTTAAATTTTAAATTCCCAGCATCTCTCGTTCAGCACGTGTTGTCACATCTATGTGAACATCAGCTCAGTCTGATAAAGGATGAAATGCATCACACAAAAACTTTTTCCAGTTTGTCATACTTCATTCCCCTAAAATATTTTTATGTATTTATCTTGATGCCATCACTAACTTTGAAGGACCTATAATTTCACTGCCTACAGTAATAGCCTAAAAAAACATTATTCTGCCTCCCCACTGGTGTTTTCTAAATGCTAGTACAAACATTAGGTCTATCTTATGTTACTTTACATTCTTCACTAAAAATTACTTTGTAGGAATAGGTTTTCAGTGCCCATTTTTGTGATATTTACTTAAAAGTGGTAGTTTGGTTGCTTTCATGTCTTTAATGTTTTTCATCTTCTGCATATTTTTCTCTTAGCTTTTTTCAAAATTTTCTTGCTGGTCAATTCCCCTTTTTTTGCTGAGTACCCTTTTAATTTTCTCAAATTTCTTTTTGTGACATTCTTAAAACCAGTTTTCTTTTTGTTCTTGCCAGTGTTTCATTTTTTTTCTTATATAATCTCTGTTCAACATTTTTTCAATTTCAAACACTGTGTTCACATCAAACAATAACTTTACAATATCTTGTTTCTGTTTTGAAATTATTTCTTTCATACATCCTATACTAAAGTTTATATTTTTGAAATAACTAACAATAAATATATTATTATATCTTATTACTATAAATGTTATTTTAATGGGTCACCGTGTTTGAGTTTCTATCCCTGTTTTTTATTTTCTTAAACAGTCAAATTAATTAATAAAAAATAATATTGTTAAAAGAAATCTCTTAAAAATTACTATTATACCTGTTTATTTGCAATAAGATGAACAATCCTTAAGTTATGTAATAAAATCTCACACCACCAAATAAGTTATTGTAAAAAACATTACAAACTGAAATTTTCATGGTATATTTATATGATAAATGTAAGTATATTCTGAAAATTTTATCAATATTGGTTGGTTAAAAAGAAATTGACTTATACAATAGAATCTGAAATGATGTAGTTAATGAACAGATCTTAAATAAAATGGTCATCATCTATATGACATAACTAATTTCAATATTATTATTTGTATATTAATATTATATATCATATGACTAAGCATAAATGAATTTATTAAAATAATAGTTCGGAAAATGTAAATAAGGACAAATACAAAAAGAAAAAAGAATAACTACTAAATTAAGAAATTTTAATTAATGTGAAAATAAGTTTAAAGTAATAAAAATGTTAGTGATAAATTTTTTAATAAAAAAAGATTTTTGATATTTTATTCAAGGACTAAACAAATTTTTATGTATTTAAACCATTAACTGATGTCCTTGAACCATCTTTGCTTATTCCTAATGAGTTAGATCTGAAGTAGATTGAAATTTATTAGTGTTTAATTCCTTTTCTTTTTTCTTTTTTCTTTTTTTTTAAAATACAAATGCTATACATAGATGCATAATTAGGGGTGGGGGTAGCAATTTCTTGCTGCTGAGTGGCTGCTATCTCCAAGTGAAGAACCTCAGCTGTTTTTGATTCAGAAATAGAAACTTCATATCAGTGATTTATGGTTAATGAATCCACTTACTAAGCATTGCGTGTATGTATGACAGTATACTACATATATATATGTGTGTGTGTGTGTGTGTGTGTGTGTATGCGTTTTAGTAAAGACGACTGACAAGGTAGTGTGGTTAAGCTTTTTACTTAATTTTTCTTGTGTTTGTACAAGTGTTTTCGGCTATACTTTTAGCCATACACACACACACACACACACACACACACACACACACACACACACATAGTACAGGTAAAAAATCTATTGGTATATAATCCAAGTGGATCCTAGTAATGTGAAAATATTAGAACTGATCTATAAAAAAGAGCTTGATGTGTTTTATTTAATTTATACAGAGCAATATGATTATAATCAAACAAATCCTTTTACCTCATATGGAGAATGGGCTATTTTGGCAGATGACTTTTCAGCCCCAGAATGAAATGAAGTTTATGTCTGTAAGGTTAGAGGAAAGGAGATGTAGCAGTTAACGGTGAGGAATTGATATTGAAAGCTAAAGGGTCAACTTAAACCTTGACGAAAACACCTAATACAGAGTTTACACTTTTCACTGTTTCAGTCAGACACTAGGCACGAGACAGGGGTCAAGGAGGGTGGTAGGTATCTATCTTAAAGGGAAGGGAAGTAGTTTTAAAAAAAACAGAATATTAACCTTATGACGACAAATTGGGGATATTAGAAGAAAATACAATTTTTAACTTAAATTTAAAATTAAAGAAGAAATTAAAAATGAACCCCAAAAATAAATTTTAAATTTATATATATAAGAGAGATGTAAGGTATTAATGGAAAGAGGGTTAGGTAGATATTCTAAGTAGATGAAAGTTTATAAATTATAATTAATATTCCAACACCTTTTATACTATATTAATTATAATTTATAAACTTCCATCTACTTAGAATATCTACATCTATATGTATATGTATGCACATTTCATTGAATACGACAGACAAAGTGCTTCGATTTAGTTTTTTTAAAACAGTTTCTCATGTGATCTAATAATGTTTTACTCTTCGAATGATAAATTATATAAAAACTGTCCGATTGTTCTTTTTATCCAAGCACTTTCAGTTATACACTTAGCCATTTTCAATTCTCATTTATCTCGGATAAAAAGAACAATTGGACAGTTTCTATATAATTTATCATCCAAAAAGAAAAAAATTATTAGATCACATGAGAAATTGTATAAAAAAACTAAATCAAAGCACCTTGTCTGTCATATTCAATGAAATGTGCATGAAAGAAGGATTGCTGCCTCAATACACAAATATATATACATATATATATATGCAGAGGTGTTGAAGCCTCACACTTATACACACACCCATAGTAATATACACACTTACACACATCATACTCACTTACTCCCTAGGAACCAAATAACACACACACTTAACAGAGACACATTCCATTTCCAGGAACCAATAAAACTGTCTAAATGACCAAGGGAATTCAGAGCAGCATGAATCCATCCAGCTCTTATCTTAAATAACAACTTAAAAGAGACTGTTTGACCAACACAAGGACTGAACAAAATTCATGTTAAAAAAATAAAAAAACAAATGAAAACCACAGACAAAAGTTCATTTTCTCCATCAAGACATTTCTGTAGTTCACTGCTACTAGCAAGCAGAAATTTTTTTTTCTGATGATGGCCATGTTGGCTGAAACTAGTTGAGGAATCTAACTGAAATAATAATAAAAAAAACGAAAGAATATTAATATACAACCTAGTGTGTCTGAAGATTTTAATTTTTTAATATTTTTTATTGTTCAAAACATAATATATATATATATATATATATATATATATATATATATATATATATATATATATATATATCCTAATGTCTATCTCTGATATTGAGCACTTTATTACAAAGATGAATTGCCTTAAATATCCTTTCTTTCAGATTTCCACTAACAGCATTAGCTCCACATCATCTTTGTTATTACTATTACTTATATATATATATATATATATATATATATATATATATTATATTATATATATATTTGTGTGTGTGTGTGTATGGGTATGCCAGTGATATAAATATGAGTTTGTCATTATGTATCATTGAATTATATCTACATGTGATGATGTGTAGGTAAAATACAGGATATATAATTTTATTCATATATAGTTGTTGCTATTGTTTGTGTGTGCACTTTTCTGTTTTTTTTGTGCTCCTGTGTATATACATGGTTCCAACATTTACAGAATCTAACAAACAAAAAAAAATAGGCATCTGCAAGCAAGCAGCAAATTATCTTGTTATTGAAACTCATTCATCCCCTATGGCTGATAGCTGAGTTTTTACTGTTGTTTTATGAGCTGACAAAGATATATTACCACATTTGAACTCTTTTCAAACAGATGGATGATGAATTTTACTGTTATTAGTGATGTTTTTTCACATTCTTTCAAAGAATGAGAAAGGCATACTGGAAATAAACCACATAAAAATGATGAATAACCCATCTCTCTCTCTCTCTCTCTCTCCCTTTCTCTCTCTTTCTGTCTCACTCTCTAAGACCGCCTATCTATATATTCATCTATTTAAATGTAAAATAGTGTACAGTGAGTGCTAGTAGTAATAAAACAGTGGTTGATGTAAAATAAAAGAGCTAAAATTGATAATAATAATAAATATACATTTTGTTCTTAATTGTTTGGTATAACTATATGTTTCATGCACTGTCTGTGTGTCTGTCTGTCTATCTATCTATCTCTCTCTCTCTCTCTCTCTATATATATATATATATATATATATATATATATATATCTTAAACAGATTAAAAATTACAGGCTTGATTTCTCTTACTTGAAATTGAGCACTTTTTTAATGCATACGATTTTAACACTACTATTTTAGTTTAGTGTTTGTTTATTTTGGTGTGTGCGTGTATATATATATATATATATATATATATATATATATATGATAAAATATAGTTTTAAGGTTTGCTATATTTATGGGTTAAAGTGATCAATATCAGGGATAGAGCATATGTAGATATAAAAATAGCCATTGAAGTTAACACCCAGTGGTGACAGACTGTTTCATGGCTTGATATTTGTGTATAAGCATGAAAGAGACTGTTGCTGTTGGGTGCTGACTTCAATGTTCACTTTTATATATAAATATATATATATATATATATATATATATATATATATATATATATATATATATATATATATATATAATATGCCAAAGATTTTTTATGCCTAAGGAAAAACATACTGAAATGTTGAATTACTGGACATAAATAAAGATGAACAAATAAAGTGCTAAATATTAAGAAATGGAGCCACAATAATTAAATGATGCATAAAAGTTCATATGACTTTGTATTGAACAAATTTTAAATTTAGTTAATGTCAACAATTAAAATTATTGTGTTACATATTTAAGATAAATAATAAATATGATATCTAAATCCAATACATTTATCTTACCTTAACAAGCAGGACTGTGTCTCTGAATTTTCAAATCAGAAGATGAGTCAAATGAACTTTTATTTATCTCTCACTCACTCTCCTTCTCTCTCTTCATTCATATATATATATATATATATATATATATATATATATATATATATATATATATATAATATTATAATAATTGTTAATTGTGTACTAACATATCAAAAAGGAAGTGCTTAAAGTAAAATGTAAAACATGATACAGAACCTAAAATTTGATATAATAACAAACATTTCAGAACATGTATCACTCTACTACTGAGTTTCATTGATTATAATATCTTTTGTATATGCTTCCATCTTGCCCCCTGAGAATTGCAAAAAACTTTCGGAAGTTTATTCACAATTTTGATTTCTGATGTACATCTTATTTGAGAATTGGAAAAATACAAAAGAGAATTAAATAGACATACCTTGTCTGTTTAATTTAATAAAACTTATTTGTGCATATGCATATGTGTGTGTGTGTGTGTGTGTGTGTATATGTATGTATATGTATGTATGTATATATCAGCAGAAAGATTTCATTGATATAGTTATTGTCCTTTCTGTTTCTTTCACTCTCAGTAACCTCTTGCATCCAATTGGTTTATTGTCTTGCTTTAGGTGAAATGATTTAAAAAATTGCCGACATTTTTATATTGACCATTTTTATTTTCATATATAACACTGTTATATTAGTAATATATTAATATTATCTATCTCTGTCTCTGTCTCTATATATATCTATATATACTAGCTAACATACCTGATAATTCGCAAGAAAGCAGATGTTATCCCCAGTCCCTCTTCTCATATCCTTTCTTTGGTTAACAAGTAACAATTCAAAATAAGTATCACTGAAAAGGGCTTTTGTGTGTTCACAAAGAATACTCAACTGCTGCCCCTTGGATTTTTGGAGGAAATACCAATAAGTTATGGATACCATAATCATAAAGTGACTTACATAATAACAAGCAAATTGGTTATCTGAAAATAACAATTCAAAGTGGCCCTGAAAAGGGCTTTTGTGCATTCACAGATCATGTAGCACTTAAGAGGGCTAGTGTTAAAATAAATTTACAATTTGCCAGTTCCACCTGGGGCATGGAAGAAGAATAGATCTCCTCTTTCACCTTTAATGCTCAAAATAATTGTGTTATAAACACCCACTTGGTCCCCTATCAGCTTCTGTTCGTTATCAGCTATATACACCACCATTTCCTTAGTGTCATAGCTGATTTCCCACGTGTACTCAATTGCAAGATTGTTTGCTGCCTGCTAAGGTTGAGTTAAGCCAAATGTGACAATTTCTTGGCTACCCATAGCTTGTCTAAATCAATTAATACCTCATTGTAAATGGCATCATTGATCATAACAATTTCTGCTGAGGTTTGTCTTTAAATCCTTCATAGGATGTCCTTTGCCTTGCTGGTTTTGTGGGTCACCCAAAGCTTCATCAACATGATAGAAAATAGCTGGCACAGTTGACTTGGTGCTCTGCTGACTTCTCCAGTGTCTGGTCCCAGTGTGCATTGTCCTCCAGTAGTCCATGTCTGGCACAGGCATTTCTGTAGGTTGTATAGACTTCTCCGTTATATCTTCACAGATCTGTAGGACCTCTGACAGTGTGCAGCAACAGATACAGAAAGAAGCACTCTTGCTGATTTGGGTGCACAGTGTACACCTGCCCATTGGTCCCACTTCTGAAGACAGCATTTTCTTCCCAGCCCTCAACTTGTGCTGATTGCTCCATCTATTGTCTGCCCAGGTGTAGTAGATGAGAACCTCAACATATAGCAGTGTTTGGGCAAACCAGTCACTTTGGTATAATTTGAAGAAAGCTGTCAAAGTGGTTTCTGGTGTATTCTCAACTAAATTTTGAGAAGTATCTTCTGTGAAATATACACACTGGTCATTTTCAAGATGAACAGCTAGATTCACCGCTGTTGGATGCCGCTTGTGGATTTTGAAGACCAGGATTGCTTTGTTAGAGGAAAGATATCTGCCCAACTGATAGATTATATATAAATATAGATTTCAATGCTGAATTGAGTGAAAGGTTTAAAAAGCAATTCTTTATTAAATTTTTGATTTCAGTTTTGCTTTTCATCACAATTTGATATTGTCTAATTAAACCGCCATAATTAAAAGTAAAGCCTAACAGGGAAGGGTACATGGTCCATGCTAATTAAGGATATTTGGATTTTTGAAGAAGGATGTCTATTTTCACAGCTAGATTTTTTTACACAAATGGTATATAGCATGAAAGTGTCCTTCAAACAGGTTTTTATTCCACAAACAACGACAGCAACCACAACCACGATATGCCTTTTTAAGGGTAGGTTGAAATATGAAGTAAGATTTCTATTCACAAATAAACTCAATTTACATGTCATTTTACATTTAAATGACTGAATGGATTCAGCCAATTTCTTTGTATTTAATAAATTTGTATCTGGCAAATTTAATGATGCATGTGGCAAAATTTGAAATGAATTAATTTTCTTGCAATATAAACACACCATAGAGATAATATTCAAAGAAAGATTATGCTGAATTAATATTCATTCAGAGGTTGTCCCCATAATTTTAAAAATTGAACAAAGATCCCTGTCTGTCTGAAATTTTAAGCTTTATAAGAGATATTGTTTTATAACACGTGTATCTTAATTTCTGTAAAGTTTGCAAGACCAATTATCTCTCTTGCTTAAATAGCGTTTCGTGTAAGACCTGGCAGAGAGCTGCAATCTAGGGGCCCTAGTAGTCCCATTATAAGTTTTTATAAAAACAAACAATGAGGCTTGTAACAAAATGGATGTTAGTTTAACATGTATGCAAAGTTTCATCAATATTGGTTCATGGGTTTAGGCAGCAAATTGATTCAGCAATAAAGACAGAAATTACCATTTATATATATATATATATATATATATATATTTTTGTCATCCACAGACAGACTGTTTCGCTGTTTCACAGCTCATCAGTGTGGCTAGACGTCCGGTTGCCTCTAACTAGGATCGAAACCCGACTGAATTTGCGTCAGTCTGAACTTCTCCCACTAAGCCATCAGCTTACGGTATGGGATTAAGGTGAATTTTAGCGTGTTTATTTTTAGATTCGGATAAACACACAGTGACTGAGAGTGACTTAATTATATATATATATATATATTTATATATATATATATATATATATATACATTTTGGTCAGATGGTGGTGAATCTATGACAGAGTAGACAACATTTTTCATGTCAAATGTTTCATCCTTTAGAACTTCATTTGTGTGTGTGTGTGTACAAGAGAAAGTTAGGCCTTAGCCGAAAAACAAAAGAAAAAACAAACTACTTTGTTTCATGAGAGAACCAGTTATATAGTTGTAATGTATATATTTATGTTTTCATTTTTTTTTTTTACAGGGAATGGTTGATGCAGCCCAATACATATATAAGAAGTTAAAAGAAGAAAATATTTTAGTAAAAGCATTTAATAGTGTACTGGTAGGTACATTTTACAGTTTTGTATCATTTTCTTTCCACTTAAAATTTGATACCTGGAAAATAGAACTTCTCATAAACAATTGCATGTGTTTTGTATAATTAATGGTTGAACATTATTATAATGCAGAAAGTGTTTTTACTAATTTTTAGAAAAATCGTTATTTTGTTATAAAAAGGTGGGAAGTTCTGGAGGTGGGCAGCATTTAGGTGAATTAGTAATGCAGATGACAGTATTGATAGCAGACATGAAAAGGTAGTGAAGGAAGGCAAGAGAAAAAAGGACTAGACATCAACTACAAGAAAACAGAATGCATGGTTGTTAGCAAAAAGATGAGCCCAAAATGCAAATTACATATTGGAGATACCAAAATGAAACAAGTACAAAAATTTAAATATCTGGGAAATGTTTTAACAAAGGACAGAAAGTGCGATACTGAAATTCAGACATGCATTGGGATAGCCAAAAATTAATTCCAAAAGCTAAGCAGAGTATAAAGAAATAGAAAAATGTTGTTAGAAACGAAGAAAAGAGTGCTCAACAGTTACATGATATCAGTCCTCCTATATGACAGTGAATACTGGACAATCTCCTCCTTCTATAGGAGAAAAGAAGACTTGATGCAACAGAAATGTGGTTCTACAGAAGGATGCTGAGGATACTATGGACTGAACATGGGAGCAATGAAGAAGTTCTAGAGAAAATGGAAACAAAAAGGAAACTTATACTTAAGAGACAGTTGAAATTTCATAATGAGGAACGAGGGCTTGGAAAATTTGATACTCACAAGACAGATTGAAGGCAAGAGGGACAGAGGAAAGCAATGCATAACTTAGTTTGAGTAAATGAATAGTGGATAAAGTTTAGGAGAAACAACAAAAAGACAAAGTTTATTAAGAGCTATGAAGGACATGGAATTGTGGAGAGCCATAATTGTCGATGTCCTGAAGGGACACAACACATAATGAAGTATGTTGAAGTAATATGTTGTTATGAAGAGGAGTGGCAAGTTCTATGATCACCCCAGATGGCAAAATTTCTAGGTAAGAATTTTGAATACTAAAGTTGAATCACAATTGACTGACATTGATGCTTCTGATTTAGTAGCACCAGGAGATGAAGGTGTTGAAACTTTAAAAGAGAAGGAATAATGGAAATTGCTTTTTATTCATTAAACATGGTTCATATGGTGTTAATATATCATTGAGTTTTTCCTCAAGTTTCATTGCATGAATCATGTGATCTTCTTATTCCTCATTGTCTGCAAATTGTTTTGCATTAGACATTGCATTGAGCTTTTGATTCAAGTTTTAGGCTTATTGATATAACAAAAGATGACTTCCAAAAGCTAAGTAAAGTATTAAGAAACAGGAACATCTTGTTAGAAATAAGGAAAAGAATGTTGAACTGGAATGTAATATTAATTCTATATAGCAATGAATGCTGGACAATTTCCTCACAGATGAAGAGGAAACTTAAGGCAACAGAAGTGATTCTATAGAAGGATGCTGAGAATACCATGGGTGAAACATGTCAGCAATGAGGAAGTTTTAAGGAATATGGAAATGAAAAGGACACCTGTACTTAGAATCAAAAAGGAGATAACTGAAATTTCCAGGACATAAAATGAGGAAAGAGGACTTGTAAAATTTGACACTCACAGGGCATATTGAAGGCAAGAGAGGCAGAGGGAAACATTGTGTAACTTACTCATGACATTGTGTAAATGGCTAGAAGGATATGGGTGGAATAAATAAATTTTGATTAGAACTACAAAGTCTAGGATGCTGTGGAGAGTCATGATTGTCCACATGTTCAAGCAACATGGTATTATTCTTTCTCATCTTCAGAGTTAGAACAGAAAAATACGTTGAATTGAGATGCCTTTTTCAAAATAATGTTATCTCATTGGGGTTCAAGACATTGCAGACTTTTGAGGGGTGCTGAAAAATTCTTGGCCTGTCCAATTTCCCCAAATCTGACTAAATGTCTGAACATCAGAATTTATTTTGGAATCTCTTGTTAGTCAGATCAAGAACTTTTCAGGGTCCCCTCATATATCCCTTCTTGATGAGTATCTTGAGTTGTGCAGGGCAGGTATTAGCAGTCTCAGGATCAGATGAAGGAGACACACTTGTAATATTTAAATTAAAGATGGAAATGCAACTCTTGAATTTGTTGGACTAGTTCTTGCTGACAGTAAATGTTTGTTGCTTGAAACTTTTGTACAGAAAAAGAATATCATGCTAAAGTTCAGAAGCAAGTTTTTATTGTGTTGATCTTTGATCCATATAATTTGAACATTCTACAACATCTTATCACATCCATAAGCCATTTATTTAAAAGCATGAATTAAACTAGTACTTATGAAAAACAAAACCTACCATTGTATATGGAAGTTTTATTTTTTTCAATTTATCTAGAATCATTCAAATTTATCACTTTCTTGGCCCTTGTGATCTTTTGTTTGTCAATAGATACACTTTATTCAGAGCTTAATGTTAATGACCTGAACAATGAAATCAAAAATATGAATAAAGACAAAAGGAAAATTTATGTTAGCCAACGTGTTTCATCCTCTGAGTTACTTGTTACAAAATAAAATCCTTGCATTTACCTTGATAAAATCCTTCAGAGGATGAAACACGTTGGCTAAGTTTTTGTTTTGTCTTTATTCATACTGTCCTTTTACAGATATACTCTATCTGAAATTTTACACATCAAAAATATGTATACAGTATTTCCAATAAGTATTATAATGCAGATATACAAAAACACTGACAACACGGCTTTATTCAAATAAAGTTTACTGCAAAACTGCGGATTTATCTATGGCATTGCTTATTAGTCCAAAGTTTTGATAAATTTTGTGAATGCTCCAAAGCCCAAATCAACAAATAAAGATTATGCAAGTACAGAAACCTAACAGTATTCAAATGAATTTGCATAAATTTAATTTTATACATTTAAAAGGATATGTTTTATTAAATTAATTTGTGTAATTACTCAACACTGATTTTCTCAGTGTCTTCATCTTGATTGTTATTATCACAACCTTTTGGCCTTTTGCAGAATTTTTATGAATTTCAAGCCAAACACTTTATTAAGTCTATAGGAGTAGATTGTTCTTATACAGCAGTTCATGCTAGAGGACCTCTCTTATCAGTATTTAGTTAATATCAGGTCATCCCATAAGTTCTGTCCGAATTTTGAATAAAGAAAACAAGTGACCAAATGTTACATTTAATTACAGATTCAATCAACAATGTATTTTCCCTGATTATCTATGAATTCTTCCATCTATTAACAAGCTTACTAATTCCATTACTGTAAAATTCTTTTGGCTTTGATTCGAAGAACTCACAAATGTCAGTTTTAACCTCTTCCTGTGTTACAAAAGCTGTTTCTTCCAAATGATTCTGTAAGCTACGAAACAAGTGGTAGTCTGAAGGAGCAAGGTTGGGAGAATAAGGTGGATGAGGAATTTTCTCCCAACCAAGTTCTTCGATCTTTTGTGACGTGATTCTTGCTGTGTGTGGCCGCGCATTGTCCTGATGAAACATCACCCATTTTCAATTCACTAGAGCAGGTCTTTTTTTCCTCAAAGCTTGGTTCAAACGCTCTAATTGCTGACAGTATATTTGAGCATTAATTGTTGCATTAGGTGGTAAGAATTCAAAGTGGATTATTCCTTGGCAATCCCACCAGGTTGAAAGAAGAACCTTTTTGCTCATGAAGTTCCCTTCTCAGCTGTCGCTGGGGTCCTTCCCCTTTACCAAGCCACTGTCTACAACGCTTAACATTTCGATAAAAGATCCATTTTTCGTCGCCAGTCACAAGTCTATCCAAAAAAGGTGAAACAAGTTAGAGAGAATGGAGAGAAGAGCAGATGTCAACTCGGGATTTGAGGTTGTTTTCAGACAATTCATGAGGCACCCATTTTCCAAGTTTAGGAACTTTTCCAAGTTGTTGAAGATGACGATGAACAGTTGTATGGTTTGAACTGAGAACCACTGCCAATTCCTCAACTGATAAAGCAGGATTTTCTTCAAGGTCTGCTTCAAGAAGCTTTTCATCAAACTCAACTGGACGTTCGGTTCGATCTTCATCTTCAAGGGTGAAATCTCCACCTCTGAATTTTGCAAACCATCTTCTGCAAGTTCTTTCATTCACACATTCCTCTCCATAAACTGAGTGAATGTTTCTAGCCGCTTCGGCTGCTGAGTTTCCTTTCTTGAACTCATAAAGCATTATGTGCCTCAAATGATTCTTGGGTACTTCCATGTTAGCAGGGTTTTAATCAAACAAAATTTAATTTTATTGTTCTCTGAAATAAGATTTGATCAGTTTAAATGCATCTAAACATAAAAATAATGTTCAGCTCCATTAGACATTATAAAATACTCTTTAAATTTTGTTCATTTTAACAAAAAGTTAAAATTCGGACAGAACTTATGGGATGACCTAATACATCCTTGAGATATCACTTATCCCTTCCTATGGGACATATGGCCTAGCGGATAAGTGTTGGTTAAGTAAATCAAGTTACTTGGTGGTTATAAATTAAATATCTCGGTTGGATAGTGCAAGAAACAAGTGACATCAAAGGAGTAAATTAACTGATAGCATGGACAGTGGAATGAAAACAATCTACCTCTTTTGATTGACTAAAAGGTTTGGTTCAATAAGCACCTGAAGAAGGTGCTTGTTGAACCAAACAAATTCAAGAGTTGCATTTCTAGCCTTTTCCGTTTCTTTGTATAAATCATTATGCTTCTTTTTTATATACAAAATGTTTCAGTATCACTAATTTGATAAATATTTTTAAGCGCAAAGACAATTTATTCATAGGAAACATTAGATAAAATGACTTTATAAAAATAGTTGATTACTTTACCTTTTATTTATTTCTCTAGGAACAAGGAATATCAGAATATAAGTTAGTTCTGGTGGGTCATTCTCTTGGTGCAGGAACTGCTGCTATCCTAGCCATTCTCATGAAAAAAGAATATCCGACCCTGCACTGTTATGCATACTCCCCACCTGGTGGCCTTATCAGGTAAGATTAAGTTTCACACATGGCAAATGAAACTGAGTTTTGTGTACAAGTTTATTAACAACTAGTTTAAAGCTGCCCTATCAGGTGACATTTAAACAAGCTCCAGCCAAGGGCTCTTTACTGGGCCTTCATCACAATAGGTAGGGAGGAGTAGATGCAATAGGCAACAATAAACTACAGAAAACTCAAAATTGATTGCTACATTTAATTGCTTTATTTTTTAAGTTTACCTTTTAAAAGTTCAACAATAATTCTTCTGTCACCACTTAATTTAAAGACAATTTGATGTACATAGGTCCTTACTTTCCATACAAACAATTATTTTTTATTTCATAGGTGACTTTCACTGGATTTTGCAATTAATTTTAATTATTCCCAAATTTATTTCCAAGTTATAAAAATTGTTATCGTACAAAAATTTTGTTGCAAATATTCATGTAAAAACAATCATGGTAATGAAAACTTGGTAATCCAAAATTTCAGGATTGCAGGTCTGTAACTGGCCTAGAATGTTTTTAATTTGCTCATGGAGTTTCCAGAATGGTATATGATATGTTGGGCTACAGCCTCTAGGAGTAAAGTTGAAAAAGTATGACACACTGACATTCACATTTATTATATAGATGAATAATAAGATAATTTACAAGACTATAAAAGTTCTACTAAATAGATTTGTTGCGGGATACTAGTATGCTTTAGTAGAAATAAGTCACCATTATGTTGCGGGTATCACTTCTTTAGTTGTGGTGCGTATAGGCATTTTATATGAAATATTTATGTTTTCCTGGAATATTTATCCTGCAAACAATATTGGTGGGCTCAATATGAGTCTGGGTAAAAAAAAGTAACACAAAACAATGACTATAAAACAAATGACAATGCATGTTATTAACAAAAGGAATTACATCTGTAGATAATTGTAATGAAAGGAAAAAACATTAAAACTAAGAGAGTGTGTGTGTGTGTGTGTGTGTGTGTGAAACAAGTATGTGTGACAGACGTGTGTATGTGCGTGTGCAAGAGAGTTAAAAAATCAACAGAGGACCAAGGAAGCGAATGTGCCTATTCAGCAGTGTTCTTTATTGACATCAACCACATCTGGGAGCAAGATTTAAAAAGAGCTAAAAAGAGGAAGCGCGAGAATATAATTCTTTTTATAGACTTAAAGAGTGCCCCCAACAGGCGTTTTGGCAAAGCCAAGTGGGATAACTCACAAATCAGTCAATATTCAGTTTCTTTTTAAAAATCTTGTGGTTTAAGGGTGAATTTAAAAGTGAATTGAATGGTCCAAATTATTATGTAAATTGAGGATTTTCATGATAAAAGTGAAAACTACTGAAAAATTAGACAAATACAAATTTTCTCTATAATATTTTAGAGATCTCACATAGTTACTTTAAATCTTAAATCATGCTGCATAGAAATAAATTTGTTTTTCTTCCTGGTGATTTTCAAAATTGTTTTTTATGATATTTTTTGCCAATGAAAAGATTAATTTAGTCAAAAGATATTTTTAAAATTACTTTTGGAATTCTAATGCAGAATTTTTTATGAAATATGGAACAAAATACATGTTTCATGTTCTAAATCTGAGTTTTGTACTGTCAGAATTATTTAAAGTTTACTTTTGCTATTTTAAAAATATTTTTTTGCTCTTATTAACACTCAGTTAGGTTTTATTTTGTTTCCTATAACCATAACCGATTAATGCCCCCATTCCATTTTAGGTTTGTTTGAACCTTTAATAGTGAATTTTTGATAAACCTATAATTAATACTTCATTTTTTAAAATCCTATTATTAATTACATATTTTTTTATAAACTTATAATTAATACTGGATTTTTTTGAAAACATAATTAACACTGAATTTTTTAGAAAATTATAAATAATACCAAATTTTTATAGTAACCTATAATTAATACCTGATTTTAATTTTGAATTTTATTATTAATACACAGTTTTATAGTGGACATTAATGTGCTACAAAGATAGTCAGTTCATTAAGTAAAGTGTATTTATAATACGAAGTCTGTTAAAAATAACTTCTATTAATGACAGGATTTTAGATTATTTTTATTATGTCTGTAGGATGTTCTAACATAATAATTGTTGAATTTTAATAGAAAATACACAGAATTTTAACAAATAATTTAATCTTATTTCTTATTCAAGTGAGGAATGTGCTGAAGCAACAAAATCCTATATAACGTCTGTTATTGTTGGAAAAGATATTGTTCCCAGGTAAGACATATTCTTTATAATTTTCAATCAGTTCATTAGAAACTATGTACGTCCTGTTTAATTTAAAAAATGAAAAAAAAAGAAGCTCTCCTATCCACACATACATAATGATACAAGCCAAATACTGTAATCTGTGATGAAATATGCATGATTCTTACTGCTGAAATTTTTTATTTTTGTTACTGTCTTACTTATTTTCCTTTGAGAATAAATTTTACCTTTTAATCAATTTATTTTTATTAGTTAGTTAGCTAATCTTACAGTCCAGTTCACTAATGGAAAGAGTTTGATCCTTGTGCCACACTTAAGCTTCCTCAATAGCCACTTGAGATTAGTTGTATGGAGGCAGTAGAAATAAAGTGAATAAATTTGTGAATAACCAAATTTTTATATTTAGGAATATTGTGAGAACTTCAAGCAGTTCACTTTCATTAGTTTCTTTAAAACAAACTAGGTTAAACAGCAGCTCTTCAGTTGTACAGATACACACTTTCATATTAACTTCAATTTAGTACCACAGGACAAAATGCATCCTATGGTACTATATATCATGGACCAGTTAAACCTTCCAGTCACTTATCATAAATTGATTATGTATGTAAAAACAAGAATCTAGTATAAAAAGACATTAGCATTGTTGGCCTCATTTTTCCCTAGAAATGCTGTATTGACCAGCTGTTGTTATTCTGCATTTTGTTTTGATATCTACTCCTGTGATGCTGGATTAATGGCTTTATTACTAAGCCAGTTATTGAAAAACTGTTTCCTTTAAATTTGTTCAGTAGGATATTTTTTTAACACCTCATTCCCTCCACAGCTTCATCTCATTGATTAGAGACTACTAAAATCTCTGAATTTATTTCCCTAAATGCTTGTATGCTGGGACAATTTTTATAAAGTGAAACAGCTGCTGTCACACATGACTGCATCACTGTGTTTTTTTTTCTTACTGCTGCTGCTGTTGAAGCTTTGCTATCATGTTTCTAGTATTTTATTTATTATTGATCCCTATATTGAGAAGGTCCTAGTATATGTAATCTAGTATATGTGCTGATTCCTTCACATGGCTAATGTTCCAGTGTTCTTCTCTGTTTATATGTTTATTTAATTCCACAGAGCAGGAATTGATGACACATTTATTCGTTCTTACATGGTCAGTCATGCCTCATTTCATTGCCTCACCCTTAATTGCAGCTTTTTAATATTCCTCCAACATTACTTTTGGGGTTGTTTGCATTCACCTTTGTATTCTTTGTCACAACTGCAAGGGATGGAATACACACAGTAGTTGGTCATGTTCTCCACTGTGTGGGGCTTTACAGAGTGAGCAATAACTGAATAGTACTAAATACAAACAAGACTAAAATGTGAAACCTGTACTTTTCATAATGCTTATATAAAACCTATCAACTAAGGTGACATTATATATATATCAGCATTAGTTGCACATTAGCAACATCCAACAGAAGAAGAGAGAATTATTTATTTTCAATCTATATTGTTTATTAACACTTGTACAATGATAGTCTGTCTAGTTGCAATAATTAACATCTGAAATTAAAATAGAATTAAGTTGAAAAATAATTGGCAATGTTTATTCTAACGAATTAAAAAAAAACAATATTGTTTTACTTACTATCTGAAATTCTGGGATTATTTACATGCAGACTATTGTCCTTATCTCTGTTGTTATGTTTCAGCTGTTGTGGAGAAGGATGGTAGATAGATCAATGCAACTGGAGATGTCGATTGACGTTACATTTGAATAGTTGGAGATTATAGTTGTCAGGGAAACGGGACTAGGGACGGGAGTTCCACAGGCGTGAGGTGCAAGATATGAAGCTATTGGAGTAAAAGAGACGTCTACATTTAACAGTTTCAACAGTGAAAGGGTGGGAACGGGTTTCCAGCCTCATATGACCTTTGAATTCATGGAGCCTGGGAACCAGCAATAGCAGCTCATCGGAGCAATTACCATGGAAGTATTTGTAAAAGAGACAAAGAGAAGCAACGGTGCGTCTGTGAGAGAGAGACTGCAGACGAGAAGCCAGATCAGGGCCAATTACATTGCATACCCGTCTCTGAATCTTATCAAGAACCCTGAGGCAAACAGAAGAGGCTCCAGACCATATATGGCAGCAATACTCCATAAAGAGATAGCTAAAAGATTAACTGTATTACATTAAGTAAATCAGATAATAAATGAAAATAAGTCTATTTTATTTAATATTTTCCTATTTTCATGCATTTTGTTTATAAATATGCTGTAAAACTATATTCTTACTTTTAACCTGCAGGTTTTTATCAATAACAAATCCTTTCACTCTCTGTAACCTCTTCTGTCTTAGTTTGGGGTGAAATGAATGAAAAAAGAAAGAAGAATAGTTTTGTATATCATTTGTTTTGATACAATCAACCTTCTTTTATTAATACAAACTATCCTTTGTTATTGTCAAAGGAAATTGATTCTTTGCGAGAAAAGGTGAGCGTTTCTAACGAATTATCTCTAATAAATTATACAGCAGATGTGGCATGAATTTTCTAATTACATTTTTTTATTATATTTAATCATTGGAATTGATAATACTGATTAATGTAGACAATACTGAATCTTACATTATCAACCATTTTTGATTTTTCATAATTTTTAGAAAAATGATTTCAATGAACAACAGTGTGTATTGATCAATTTTCAGAATATATACAACATATATGCCAGCATATGTAATTGTGTGAAAAGGTAACAAAATTGATATGTGGTTTTTTTAGTTGTTGTTGGTAAGGATGGGAGTTGACAGATATGTTGAGTTGGTTGACCACGGTCACAATTATGATGACGAGAGAGTCCTGAAGTGGATTAGTGAAGCCATGTGAAAGCATGAGTAGAGTATCATTGGTGAGGCTGATTTGTCAGGCTTCATCACTGAAATCGACACTGGTGAGGACTGTGGATGGGCCAGTGGTCGTGTAATGAGGTTGTGTTATTGAACTGAGCTGCCTGTTTTTTATATTTGTGATACAACGGGTGCTGGCTCTCAGGCAATGTTCGTGATTGGCTATTGTATTTTAGATTTTTGTGGGGATTTGTTTTTTTGAATCGGATGTGATGTTTGGAGCCTCTGTGCAGAAGATAACTTGGTGGGGGTTGCATGCATATCTGGCTGACATGGCTAGTGAAATGTTTTTGTGAATCAAAAAGAGATCTTGATTAAAGTACTATAGCAACAAGCACTATAAATGTACAATATACTTTATATAATATATATAAATTTTAGTTGACAACATATCACTCTTATGATGTGGCAACCATTTTATGAATTCTAATGGATTTCTAAGCTTTCAAGTTTCTTGGAGCTTTAGTAACTTGGCTAATATTGAATATAGAATAGACTGCACTAGAGATAGTTTTGCCCATCAGTGCAAATTGCTACAAAACCAAAACATCAATCTGAAAACTCTTAGATGTTCTTAAATAGTTTCATCAGATCAAAACTTTCATATGAATGTCATGCATGGTGCCAAACCTATTCAGAAATGTCTAAACTGTCAGCTGTATACAACCACTTTCTAAGATCAATGGTTAAAAATGGCTTTGAGCAAGTGAAGCCTGTGGGTCTTGGTGAAGACCATTCTTCTTCAAGTCTTGTGGACTGGTGCTACAGAATCATAAACAAAGACCTGTACCAAATAACAGAAACTACTTAGGAGGACATTCAACAACAACAACAACAACAACAGCTAAAATGGATATCACATATAATTCAAAGAGAAAATAATGACATAATCAAGTTGTTGATTTTTGACACTACTTCAAATAAATGGTTAGCAAGGAAATCCCCATCAATATTGGAAAGAGCGATAACAGCTACTGGACTTGAAACCTATTTTCCTAAAGATTGTTTTAAGCAAAATGTGTCCCAAAAACCTTTTTCTACTTTGTCATACATTTTTCCCCATTAAAAATTGTAGTAAAATTTAATTAATTTGTCTTTTTTTTATTTATTCATTTTTAAAACTTTAATATGAAAAAAATAGATGTATTAATTTATCTCCTAAAGCTTTTAATGGTGTTTTTATTATGCTACTAATATAAATGATAACAAAGTTAAAAAAACATTTTTCAGACAGTTTAAAATTTTTTCAGTACAATTAAAAGTTGCTTTTCAGGACAGTTCCAGAATGATGATGAAAAGAGTTAATTTGTTTGCAATTTCAGAGTTACAGACTAAGTTCTTAAATGAAAGCAATAATTTACAGTTTCACCCTTGTTAATAATTATATGATTATTAATTTGTTCTTTGAAGAAATGTTAGTATCTTTGCACATAGTTACAAGCATCAATGTAAGACATTAAATAACAGCTGTCTCCATTTATCAAGTTTAAGACATTATTTATTTTATTACCACCATCAACAGCTGGACTTGTGAAAATTTCAAACATGTTTACAATTAAGATTTGGCCATTATCTCATGTCTCTGTTCTTCACTCAATTTTTGTCTTCTCATTCTCCTCCTTAGCCCTTCCAATCTTCCTTGCTTGGTGGTATTTTTATTAGAATGTTTTACAGACATTGATTAAATTCACATATGAATAAGGAATGCACAAATATTTTATACTGCATCCTTTTGTTTTATATTTATTTTGCTGTATATATCCATGAAGAACTTTAATGTGTAACAATTTTCATTCCTTTCCATTCCAACTTGCCTTTCAATCTTTTTCTTATTCTCTCTAGATACCCAGTCAGCAATCTTGTCTTTCTTTCATCTCCCTCTCTCTTATATTATTCATTTGTTCTTCATCACTCCCCCCTCTCTCTTATATTATTCATTTCTTCCTCTTTTTCTATTACTGCTTGTCTTTCAATATTTTACTTATTCTCCCTTAATATTCAATCATTAAGATTATGCATCAATCTTTCTTTCGTCTCCCTCTCTTCTTCCTCTCTCTATGTATACGTTTGTAATTTCTTTCACTTAGATTTCTTTTTGTTTTTCTCTATTTTTTTCTACATCCAGCCCTTTCTCTTTCACTCACTCTTTTACACACCTCTTGCTTTTCCAAATTCCTCCCTGATTCTGTATGCTTCTTATCCAGAACGCATAACAAATTTGATTTCAGAAGAGCCAAGATTCAGGCAGGTAGAAAAGTATGATGCTCATATATATATATATATATATATATATATATATATATATATATATAATTGTTTATTTAAAAATTATAACATCAATATGTTATAAAATCCCTACAAAAATAGCCATTTTGTTTCAACACCTCCGGTATATATATATATATATATATATATATATATATATATATATATATATATATATATATATAAACACACAAACATGTTGATTCATCATCACCAGCCATTGTTAGTTTGCTACTGGACAAAGGCCTTCCATGTCAACTGTGACTGAATTATTCTCTGATGTGTCTTACCAGAAAAACCACATCATCTCATCTGCCTATATTCTGTTTTTCTTTCCTACTGTCTTGGTACCAATCAACCAACCTTTTGCTCCATCTTTTATCCTTTCTTGTTGCTATCAATCCCACTCACCTCCATTTTTGTCATTTAATCATTTTTATGTTTTGTTCTCTGATCCATGTTGACATATTCCTCTCTCTTAGAGTTATTCCTACCATTGCTCATTCTTTATGCTTCTCTGAGTTTGTTTTCAAGCAAGTTTGTCAATTTGCACTGATATATCATAACTGACATTATATATTCATTATCCACTTTACATTTTTAATTGTATTAACAAGGTACTTTTCATTATATCTATATTTTTGCTAAAAGCTTTCCAATCAATGATGATGCATTGTTTTATTTCATTTTTATGGGATTTTTTTTAATCGTTTCAACCCAAGCAAGGTAAAAGTGACTAAAACACCAGGGATCACTGAGTGTGAGAGAATATGAGAAAAAACATTAAAGAACGAAAACAATAAAAGAACAGGAATCAAAAACACATGATAATGATTGACATTACATTTAAATTTTAGAAGATCAAACTTGACTGGAAAGCAAAAATCTGGAAGAGAGTTCCACAAGCAAGAAGTGTGAGGGAAGAAACTGTTAGCATAGTACCTACATTTACAACTAACCATTTCAACTTTAAAATGATGAGACCTTGCCGCAGATCTAGTACTTTGCTCAAATTCATAAAATCTACGAGAGTTGATCAGAAAAATTACACTGAAAATATTTATAGGAAAAGGCACAGGGAAACTACATTACAGCAGTGGGATCAATAATATTGCAGATTCTTCTTTGTATTTTATCTAGAATCTCTAAATATATAGCAGAAGCACCAGACCCTATGTGACAGCAGTATTCAATGCATGGATTCTAAAGGTGTAAGATAGATTCTGGTGAGAAAAATTGTCTAGAACAATGACTTCCTTTAATGTTACCACCTCCTCTACGTAGATGTATTCCTGGATTTCTACTTCTTTGCTCTCTAATGTTCAAGTATTCTTTAGAGCATTACAAGTGACCATTGCTTTTGTTTTATTTCTGTGGGTTTATTAACCTAACTTTAGGCTTAAGGTCATTCACTATTTCTTGTAATTCAACCAATGATTCTGTCATTTGTAAAATGTTAACAAATTCTGGGAAGTTTGGATATTCTTTGTTTATATTTACTCCTATTTGTTCCAACTTCTTTTTCCTAGAAGATACTTTCAAGACATTCTCTAAATACTTTAGGCAAAACTAGGTCTCCTTTTCCCACTACTTTTCCATTCTTTATCTGTATTTTTGTGTAGTTGAATTACTGCATCACTATTTTTTTAATCATTTCACCCACAAAAAGGTGACAGAGTCACTAAGACACAAGTGGTTGCTGAGAGTGAAAGAAACTGAGGAAATGTTATTGAGGAGAAAGGACAACAAAAGAATAAGATGGAAATTGAATTTAAATTTTTGAAGATCATAGTTGACAAACTTTGATGTATAAATTATATACAAACATTAGTAGAATAATAGATTATTTAATGTTATTTGTTTTAAGTATTGCTTCAAATCACATGACTATAACTTATAGTAGAGCTGTTTAGCAACTGTTTCAGGGGTTTCTTCAATTTTCCCTTATATATAGATTTTGTACAAACTTATTTTCAATATCATAAACATCTTTTTTCAAATCCAGCTAAACAACCTTTATGATTGTCTTTATGACTTGCATTAGGCATGATTAAATAGAAAATGATTTTATTTTTGTATATTTTTTATTCTTGATGGAAAATTAATACTCTTTTCATGTCATTTCAGAATTGGCCTTTCTCAACTAGAACTTCTTCGCTCTGATTTGATTAATGTCATCAAAATGAATGAAAAACCAAAGGTAACTTATTAAAAAAAATATACAAACAAGTATATACAAAAGTCAGAGGGATAGCAGTATGTAAAGGTAATGTTAGGTGACACCACTGTATTGTGATGTCATAGAAATGCCCAGATCTATATTACTTGTGTTGACATCAGATGGATGGGATATTCCATTTTTAAAATTGTGGGACATTTGACATCCCTTGTACAAAGAATACTTGATAGAAGGCATTACTTATCACCATGGATACTGTAGCCAGCACAATGGCTGACCACTGATCCTTAATGATCATAACCAGAGACAGTTGTCTAGAACTGTCTGAGGTAACAGGTAAGTGACACTGACTAAAATCATACCCACATTCAATACAGGTGGTATCAGATTCATTAGAAGCAGACCAGTTCAGCATTCTTAGCTTCCATGGAATATGGGAGCAGAAAACCAACCTTTTGACACTGGACACAGTGAAGACTAACTAGTCATGATTCCAGTTATTTTGTGTTGATGGTAGGGTTCAGGTGTAGCCCAGACCCCAAGAAACCATGGATATCAATTGTCAACAAGGTACCATGCAGGTGGGTGATGGTTCCGCAATGGTATACGGGACTGTTCACAATGACATGTGTTGAATTTGCTGGTCTGAGAATGTCATTAACTGGAGACTGTTAGATTACACTGTTTCATGACTATTTTCACTCATTTATGAGATTGATGTACCTCTAACAATGATGGGTTATTATAGCAGGATAAAGCACTGTATCATCAAGCCCAAGTTGTCCAGAATTGGTTTGAGGATTATTCTGGGAATTTCTGGCCAATCGTTTGCCCAGCATTAACCCATTTGATCATTGATGGTTCTGGGTGAAGAGGTCAATTTGTTCACAAGAAACTGCTCTTTTGTAGAAACATTGCTATATCAACTTGCTACATTTCACCAGGGTAGCTCTGAATGATACAAAGCACCTTTTGTCACATCAGTATATAGACTTTAACTTTGAAAGTCAGAAGATATATTGGCAATTTTTTCACCTCAAGTATTGATAATTACTGTTGCCTTCTTAAATATTTCATACACAAAACCCTCTTTGATTTTTTATTTGCTTTGAAACTTAAGAATTGTTTATGAAATGCACAACCTTGAATAATTTCATTTTCTGCAAAAATTATGATTGTAATCAACTGTTGCATGTAGAAAAATTCGAAGATAACCATCACAAATTTTATAAATCCTTCAGGCTGTTCTAAATAAAGTTTTTTCCTTGGTGCATTTGGATTAGATCTTCTTCAAACCCTGCAGCTCTTTAGCCAAATCTTACTTTAGCTTTTTAAAATTGTATGCCCCTTTTGTCAAACTTATTTGATTGGTGTAAATTGTATCTCTGCAAACAGCACAATTGATACAATGTTACTTTGCAATATGTGCATCTGTTTCCTTTTTCCTTTAACCCTATCAGCCATCATTAAGAGATTTCAATTAATGAATTCTTTGGGTTCTGGCCAAACTGTTGTAAAATCTTATGTTATCTCAATTCAATTGATATATTTCAAAAATCGTTGAAAATCAAGTATTACGAGTTGATTTTATATGAAAGTAAATTGATTTCTCTTTCAAATGATATCAAATTTAGCCTCCTTGGTATTATTACTGGTTATAGGATATGGTTTTCTAACTAATTACACTATTTACATTGATTGAACTGTTGTCCTCATCTTTATTGCCATATTCACATGTCGGCAGTTGTACACTCTGACCTTCTTCAGATGATATACTTTACTTAGTCCATGGGCTAGATTATTCTAATTCCACATACAATGTATTTTTTTTTTGGATATCACAGCATCAGTTAATATCACCTGAAGAAGGTTGGAGCATACAACAGTCGAAACATCATGAATATGGCAATAAAGATGAGGACAACAGTCTGAATGTTGTAAATAGTTACAACACCTCATCTCAAAAATATAGACAAATATGGTTTTGTAAATCTACAACTTTGTAATAATTTTGGATTTCTAAAAAGTTATAGATTTCGAGTGCCTCTAGTTGATCATGTGATGGGTGTTAATGGTGCGTATTGAAATACAGTGCTACCCGATTGTAATTGCGGGCACATTCAGGCACTCATGGAATGTAAGTTTGTGAAACTTGTGGGTACATTAAGGCACTTCCTGTCTGAAAGTGTTAAGCCACAGTTTGCTGATAAATTCATTTGTTTTCCCCACACCTTGTTTTTTTGTTTTTGGTGACAATATAAAGATTTGTTTATTGTTAAAATAACTGAAATGCATTTTTCTATTTTCCTTTTCTCTTTCAGTGGAAAATTATTAGACAAAGTATGATGTGTTGTTTATCAGATAATCCAGATCCTGTACTAGAAGGAGAAATAGAACGTAATGTTAGATTGCATCCTATAGATAGTGGCATTGGTTTATCAGCTCATAAACCACTGTTCTTACCTGGAAAAATTATCCATATTGTACGCAGTCATCCAGTTATCAAAAAGTAAGTTTCCGTTTATTTAAATTACTTCTTTATATTTGATATAATAGTTTTTTTTGGTCATGTTTAACCTTTGTGCTTTCCAAAAAATGGTGTGTCAAAAAGATGGTTATTCCCTTGATACCACTATTACTGTATACACTTTTGATGACCCTGGCAATATTTATTTACAAGATTATAAAAATATGTGCACTAAATGTAATGTGATATTTATTAATTACCTTTTATAAAGATTTATTATTTATCATTTTATAAAGAAACAAATTTGAAAAGAAATCTTTTTATTCAAAAATTTATAAAAAATTACAAAATATATAAATTGACTACAACGCAATATTTATTATTTACCATTTTTATAAGAACAAATTTTTTATTCAATCTAATAAATAAATAGTGTTTAATGCCTTTGTTGTCGCTTCTCAAGAATAAAGAAAATGTATAAATCCACTTTCATATGTTTGGGTTTCATTAAAATTCTAATCAATAATCCTTGTCAAGGGAGTTAAAAATCTATACAATAATAGTAGTGTCAAGGGAATAACTATCCTTTTGATATACTGTTTTTATTTGTGGACATGAAGGTTAAATGTTGTTGTTTTTTTTACTTTGTTTTTGTTTACTTAAAACTTATAATCGCATAACCCCAATTGATCATATTGTTTGAATCATACAAGGTGCTATTAGTGTTTCTCAAACAAATATAATTGTATGCTTGTAATTGTGTAATATTCATAGATTTTTGAAGCAAATGTATTCATTGTTTTTATGATAGTATTTTGACAATTGTCTTTTCTTCATTAAGTGTTCTGTTTTAATTCTGTTTTTATAATCAGGTCTTTTATTATTTTTCAATATATTTTTATGGGAATGCAATATTGAAGTTGTCTAGAACAAACTTTCACAATTCTCATGTACTTTGAATTTCATATTTATTGACATGTAGCATCTACAGTTATCCTTTGAATTAGAAACTTAAAATCTCTGTACAATGACTTGATTCTCTTAATGTCATCTCAGACAAAATAATGCATTCTGGGGGTGATAGTAACTCCAGAAATTAAACAATTTTCCATAAGCTCCTACTCAAAGTAATTACTAAATGGTTACTTAATGCATATGTTGGCAATGGTAATAATAAATCTTTCAAACCAATAAATACTATAGTTTATAATTTTTTCTTCAAAAGGACTGCTGCTTTCTGGAACAGACTACCAGCAAGAATGTTTTCCCAATCACAACAATCTTGACCTCTTTCAGTCTAGAGTTAGCTGTTATCTTTCCTGCATAGGTCCATAAAGTTCACTTTTTACCCTTTCTTACACTCATACAATACCACATGGTAACCTCCTACCTTGAGTGACACTTGGGGCTTGCATTGGGTGAATATTTGTGTATATATGTATATCTGACAATCGCAAAGAGCATAAAAACCCAGGTTCACAAACTCACATCAATCCAAATATATGCATGTATATATATATATATATATATATATATATATATATATATATATACACACACACACACACACATATATATATATATACACACACATATATATATATATATACACACACACACACACACACACATATATATATATACACACACATATATGTACACACACATATATATATATATATATATACACACATATATATATATATATATATGTATATACACACATATATATATATGTATATACACACATATATATATGTATATACACACACATATATATGTATATACACACACATATATATATATATGTATATACACATATATATATATATATGTATATACACATATATATATATATATGTATATACACATATATATATATATGTATGTATATACACATATATATATATATGTATATACACATATATATATATATGTATATACACATATATATATATATATGTATATACACACATATATATATATATATATATACACATATACACACATATATATATATGTATATACACACATATATATATATACACACACATATATATATGTATATACACACACATATATATATATGTATATACACACATATATATATATATGTATATACACACATATATATATATATGTATATACACACATATATATATATATGTATATACACACACATATATATATATATATGTATATACACACATACACATGTATGTATATATATGTGTGTGCGTGTGTGTGTATGTATATATAAATCAACCATCCGTCCTTGCACAGGATATTGCTGTCATATATGATCTTGTGTCCCTGCTGTATGAATACAGAGAAGTATATGCAATGTGATAGATCCTGATCTGGCATCTAGTCTACAGACGCTTTCTCACAGATATACCATGGCTTCCCTCTGTCTCTTCTACAAGTATTTTCACGGCAACTGTTCCAACAAGCTACTTTCGCTGGTTCCCAGACTGCATGAATTTAAGCAAGCTACTAGGCTGGCATCTTGGTCCCATCCTTTCACTGTCAAAACAGTTTAATATCACCGTCTCTTCTACTCAAACAGATTCTTCTCCCGCACTTCCCATCTGTGGAACTCCCTTCCCCTTGCTTGTTTCCCTGATAACTATAATCTTCAAATATTCAAGTGTAATGTCAATTGACATCTGATACCTTGATCTTGTTCCCCCCCCCCCCGGTCTTTGTATCCTTTCCTCAAACATGCCACTTTGCTCTTGTTCTCAATCCTCTGTAGCTCCTTGCATGCTAGTGGCACTCTCGCCTTGTTTGGGGTGAATTGCTTTAAAAATATATATATATATGTGTGTGTGTATATATATATATATATATATATATATATATATATATATATAAAATTCTCATTCCTTTTCAATATATTTTTGGATTTATTTATATATATATATATATATATATATATATATAATTCTCATTCCTTTTCAATGTATTTTTGGATTTATTTTCCAGAACAAAAAAATTAAATTTATTATACATATAGTATTTTTCAATCATTTCATTCCAAGCAAGACAATGAAATATTATAAATAAAATGTATTACTTACAATGGTCAATTACATTGGTAGGTTAACAATATTTATAAAAGTAGTAAAGTTACTTTGACTTAAATATAAACATTTTGTTCATATTTAAGATATTATTTTCAAACTTAGTTTTCTTTTTGGTTGGTATTTATACAATTACATTTAATCAATTTTCCCTGTGCAAATGACAATATATTTTTTGTATTAATAAAATGAATTTTATCAATCAAATTGTCAACCAAATAATTACAAAATAAATTACAGTTGTAAATTTTTTTCACTGCTTATTTTTGTATTCATAATGACTCATTTAAAAATGAAAATATCGAAATTATGTTTTATAATTTATTTTATTCTTTAGTTGTTTAAGATTTGAATTTATATTTTATTTAATTTGTAGGTCAAAATGCAAACCAAATGCTCCAGTTTACCAAGCCATTATTGCTGATAACAGTAATTTTGAACAAGTATTAGTATCCCCAACTATGATCAATGATCATTTTCCAGATAATGTATTGGATGCTCTACAAAAGGTAAGTTTTCATGTAAAAAATCATAGGAAAAGAAATATAGATATATTAATAAAAGTCCTTTTTTTATTTTCTCATCTCTCCAACTTGGTTGCTATTTTTCTTGTTTTCATCGGTATTTTTCCAAATTTGTTTAGGCTTAAGGGTTTCATAGGTTTATGATCATAGTAAATTTGTAACTATTTTCATATGTTGTGTGATCATTTAAGGCATAAATGCTACTGTAGTATAGAAGTCATACAAGCACTGGGAAAGAAAACTATGTAAGCAAAATCAATCTACTACTATCTATATTGCTACTAAACTACCTTGCTGTAAAGGGTGTTAAATAGTCGGTCACTTATTTATTCATTATACTTTGTCTTTCCCAGGTGGCTAAGTGCCACTCCCTGCTGACAGGGAGCATTTAACTTTCAGGTGAAATCCTAGCTGCTAGGGTTAATTTGTTTGTGCCTTCTGAACCATGAAACTATCAATATCTTCATTCTCATTACTACGAATGACTGGGGCTTTCTCTAGAATAGCTTTATGAAACTTTTAAAAAAATTCTACCTTGCAAAAAAATTGATGCCTCATAACTCATACTACACAATTTTCATTTTTTAAATCATTTTCCTCTTTCTTAATTTTGTATTTAATTTTTAATATATGTCAAGATACTTTTTAATTTATTTGAACTATTTTTCCTATCTTGATTATTATAGTTGTTATTATAGTAAAAATTATAGATTTTATCATATAAATGTTATTGTATGTTGTAACCTAGGGAAGGTTACTGAATAGAATAATCACACAAAAGTTGGTAATGAACGATAATACTTAGAACAAGAACAACACATATAAGATTCGCCAGTGGTGTGTAGAAGAAGTAGTCAACTGCTAGAAGTGAGTCAAGTGAATTCCACAATGAATCTCCAACTGTAGACCAACATACAGTATTTACTACTGTATTTATGTTAATAGGGACATACCCATTATTGTCCATAGGTATACTACAACATTATAGATTTTATTATAGACGACATTATCAAAAAGCGGTATAAACCTGCCATAATAACCAAATGTTGAAATTATAGCTGTTATTATGGAAAAAATTATAAATGTTATAGATTTTATTAAAGGCAAAATTATAGATGTTATTATAGACAATATTATCAAAAAGTGGTATGAATCCACCACGATAACAAATGTTGAAATCATCTGCCATGGAATATAAAGGTCTCGAAATACACTACTGATGTCCTTTGGCATAGTGGATATAGAAGTTGGTTAAACATGTGTTGCTGTCATTTAGTAGTCTTGTTAAATTAGCAAGAACAAACAATAACAGGTATCATAGGAACAAAATAATACAATAATCAACAGATTTCCCATATATTAACGAAACAATGGACACCTGATGATGGCCAGAGGGCACTTGGCTGAAACATTGTCTCTAATAACATCTAGATGAGAACAATAGTTTGAATAAATTAAAAAGTATATGCTCTTTCTTAGTTCATCTCTTTGATTGACTGTTTGTATTACAACTTTCATCTGTTCTTTCTTCTGGGTAGATATTATGTCAAAATACTTTCACTTGTATAGAAACATAGCTTTTTCTATCAGAGTTAAAATAAGATAATTTTAAGAAAGTGTACTGTTTATAGAATTTACTGACAAATTTAGCATAAAATTATGAGCAGTGTTGGGTAAAATAAAAAAACAAAACAAAAAAAAACCCTCAGTACCCAAAGAGCAAATATGTGAAATTAATGTGTCCTAAAAAGTAGACAGACAATCTCTCCTTTTAGTGTATTGGGATGGTGTTATGAGGATAAACTATTAGCAGTGAATTTTCTGTACCAAGTAACAACTTGGTCAATCATTTTTTTTTATTCCATCTTTTTTTAAGGTTGTGAACTATGTTTTCTGATTTCAAATTTTCTGATGTATTTTTCATGTCGTTTTATTTTACAGCAACTGAACTGATGATATTGTTTATAATTTTGAGTCATTATCATTCATATATTCCTCATTATTTATTATATTGTTCCCACTACATTTCAACCAATTATTTCCATGGCCTTTTTACAAATGTGCTGTCCATAGGCAATGTCTATTTTTCTGGTAATACAAGACATGGAACAGTAGCAAATAAAAAATTTTAAATGTTAACATAAATGCTTGTAATACAAATTATTCTAATTTCAATAATGCATGCAGTAAAATTTATTCCATAATTAATATACAAATCTGTTATCAGTTTTCATTCCTGGTCACCAAACCAAATTGTTGCAAATAATTGAACATTGTACTCAGTTCTCTGGGGAGTTCATGGAAGAACCAAATATTCCTTCTTAGATTTCTTTCCAATTTGCTCAAAATTTTTTTTATAATTGAAAAAGATACATTGTACCTTTTGAATAAATCTTCTCATGCTTTGATCTGCTTAAAAATATCATTGTCTAAATTGGTTGATTTTCCAGAGCAAGTCTTATCAGAAAGACCACAGCCTTTTTAAACTTACTTTAACCAGTGCTGGCATTCATGCACACTTGATAGAATGGTAATGGTAATATTAGCCATTTCCTTATAAGGAAATATTCAGCATTCATTAACTGAGCAGCGAGTGCTACTGTCAGTTGAAATTTATAAAATCTTTCTCTTAAAATAATTTTTATGAAAAAAGGTTTCTGATGTCCAGTATCTGTTATTGCTCTTTCCCTGTATTGATGAGGGTTTCCTTCCTAACTTTTTGCTTGAAGTAATGTGGAATGTCTTCATCTTTATTATATCATTGTTTTCTATTCGAGTTACATGTGCTATCCATTTTAGCTGTTTATGCTGTTGGCAGTCCTCAAGTGAAGTTGCTTCTGTTATCTGTTATCAATGTTCAAACAAGTGTGGTCCTCACTAAGACCCATAGATTTCACTCACTCAAAGCTATTTAAACCATTGATCTGAGAAAGTGGTTGTATACAGCTTTAGATGAGTTTAGATATTTCTGATCAAGTTTGGCACCATACATGACGTCCATATGAATGTCTCAATCTGACAAGGCTGTTTAAGAACTATAGTCTTTAGTGTTAACAACTATAATGGGACAGAGGTAATATATTCTTTTTATATGCTGTCTCCCTTCAACTCATGGATGATTATGACTCTTCACAACCTCCTATCCTTTGTAGCTCTTTGTAAGGTTTGTGTTTTTGTCATCACTTCCAATCTTTCTTCTGCAATCCATTTACACAAGGTTGTTAGGTAGGTTACTCACTGTTTTCCTATTGTCTCTCTTACTTTCATGCTGTATTCATACAGCATGCAAAATATATAATACTTGTGAAAGTCTTTCTCTTCCATGGACTTAAATGTCCTTATAAATGAATAGCTTGATAGAAGTGATCTTAAACTAAATCTAGATCTTGCTTTCTATTCAACATTGATTTGTGATTAGTTGCATATTTTTAATGTACTATTTTTCAGATGCCCTAATATTTTGACCTAATTCAGCTTGGAATTTTTTGCTTCAAAACAGCTTTTAATTATCAAGAGCACATGGCTGGCGATCACGTACATTCCTCATTATTGTTTATACAAGTAAATCCTTTCTCATAGCTAGTTAACAGAGAAATAATTTTGTAATTGTTATTAATTTTGATTAGTATTTACTTACATCTTAAGTTTTGGTTGTTTTCTTTTATAAGAGTTTTTAATCAGGTGATCCGTAGTGAGTAGACGATGAAGGATCAGGTTTAAAGGATAAGCTCTATTGGAGATCGATGGACTAAGTAAGCATTGCAAATATACTATTCTACTGTCTATTGAATATTACTGCCATCTCTGATCTGAATCTCCTGCTATATATCTTGAGATTCTCAACAAAATCCAAAAAAAGAGTCTACAATTTTATTGGTCCTAACCTGGTATTTCAGCTTCAGTCACTTTCCCACTGCCATGATGTAGCTTCTCTGTGTCTTTTCTATAAATATTTTCATGGCAGTTGTTCTAATGAGCTCTCCTGCTTGGTACCTCCTTAAATTCATGCAGTTGCATGCATTTAAGCATACTACTAGATTGACTACATTTTTTCTTACTGTTGAATTAGCTAGATATAATCGTAAGTTCTATTCTAATAGTTTCTTTTCTCACACTTTTTGTCTGTGCAACTCACTTCTTTTTTTTTTCTCTCTGCCACCTACAATCTTCAAAGATTTAAACACGACACCAATCACAATCTTGTCTTCCTGAATTTTGTTCTTTTATTGTTTTTTCTCTTCACTAGTCTTCTCTGTCAACTATGAGCTTAAAAAATATAAATGTAACATCAATTGCCATCTGTTTCCTTGAATCCTGTACTTTTCTTGTCCTTTCTCCTCACTAAATTCTTCTCATTCTCTTTCACACCTGGTAACCTCTGTGTGTCTTAATGGTATTATGGCCCTCCTTGGGGTGAAATGATTAAATAAATAAATAGAAACAACTAAAAATTAAAATAAAATAAATGCAAGTCCAAGTTAATCATCATGAATAACAAAGTTTCATCTAATAAAAATAATTTCTTGTTAGAAAAGAAATAATTTCTCTCTTACAAAATAATTTCTTCTTAACTACTAATATTAAATATTAACTGCCTTGATAAGGAATAACATATTAACAAAATTTCACCTTTAGTTTTTTCTCTTTTCCCCAATAATCAAAGTGACTGCTAAAATCTTAATACTATCTTTGTCCTATAATAGTTGCTACATTTAGTACAGGAGATGTGTATGCAAATGTAACAACTATAATGGGACAGAGGTAATATATTCTTTTTATATGCTGTCTCCCTTCAACTCATGGATGATTATGACTCTTCACAACCTCCTATCCTTTGTAGCTCTTTGTAAGGTTTGTGTTTTTGCCATCACTTCCAATCTTTCTTCTGTAATCCATTTACACAAGGTTGTTAGGTAGGTTACTCACTGTTTTCCTCTTGTCACTCTTACTTTCAATATGTTCTGTAAGTGTCAAATTCTCCAAGCCCTCAATCCTCATTATGTGTCCAAGAAATTTTTCTGTATGTATCCTTTTTGTCTTCATTTTCCTTAAAACTTCCATGTTACTCACATTTGATATCTGTCCATGGTATTCTCAGCATTCTTCTGTAGAACCACATTTAATAGAATTTGTAAAATTATTTTCTTAGAATTATAATTATTGTTCACTTTTTGGCAGGTTCTCATCAACGTGGCACCAGCAAAGCCTAACAGAAAACTGCCGGAGACTGAACATAACAGTAGACTTTGTGAAATGCCATCCCTCCCTGTTACCGATGTTTGTAGACATTCATGCAATTCCTGTGTCGAAAAAACCTTTTCTGCACAGACCATCCAATGCATTCGCACACCGTCTGATCCTGACCTGACATTAAATCCACCACCCTTGACCTGGGACCAAGTTGCTGAGCAAAATATTCGGAAACTTGAGTATATGAGAGGAATAAATGTACGTCCCCCACTGACAAGATGTATGCATCTTAATTTAACTGGTCAACCAATGGAAGCTCCACTTGCCAGCCCAGAGCCTTCAATTTCAGAATCTTCAAGTGCTGCTTCTTTAAAAGCTGGAGCTGCTGTAAATAGATACAGTTTCCATAAAGCAGTCCATGGATTTCAGGATCTCAAGTCAATACAACAATCGCCGATGCCCAAATTACGTACAGGTGCACTTTCTTGCTTCAGACAGGAGCAATCTCCAACCTCTGACCCTTCTTCAGATGCTGAGAAGGACATCGCAACTATTTTCAATGAAGATAACATTAACAATAATAGCAGAAAAGTAAACGATAAAAAACGAGTTGCCATAAATGGGAGGGTCGCCCACTCACTGTACACTGAAAATGACCGAATTTGTGATAAACCCAACGGGCACCTATCATCTTGGATGAAAGATGATACACAATGGAAACAAAAGAATATGGATGAAGTTTCAATTGATACTTACAATAGGCTGAGTCGGAAAGAGTCTGAAAAAAATGATAGCAATTTTCATTTACCTCATAACAGGCTTGGAAGCTCTGATAGAACGAGATCTGTGGCATGTATGCCACTTCCATTACCCAAGCCTCTTTTTCAGCACTCGGGATCAGAAACAATTCTTCGAAATGTAACAGCAGCACATTTTATGCGCAGATCCACAGAACATATGGATTTGAAAAATCCCAAAGACGACTCTCATGTGTTTGAAAGCTCCAAGAAAATTGCTCCAGTTCCAAAACCTCCCAGACATATCCCTGTAAGATTGCCTTCAAGTCTCCCAAGAGTTTCAGTTCTTAGTTCGGCTGGTGAAGAATTTGAAAGGAGACATTCTTTTCCAAGACTTTGACACTGAATTTGTGTTTTTTTTTTTCTTAAAAAAAAAAAAAGAAAAAATCTTAAAAAATGTTTGTGTGAATTTGCATGATGTTAAATTAATCTAGTTATCTATTCATGAAAATAATTGTCCAATTTTATTTTTTATTTAAGAAATTATTATAGTTTAATTTAGTTTAACTGTCACTCATGATGTATCTATTACTATACCTACTGTCTTTCATTTAAAAGTAATTGGAGAGAATTGTGAATGAAAATCCGAGTAACAGATTTAGTGCACAAAAAATTTTTTATTATAAAATCATAATTTTATTCATGAAAAAAAAAAACAGAATTATTCTTTACATTTTTAGTAAAGAAATTGCTTATATGGATTATTCCACTTTGCTCTTGATTTTGCTTTTAGAATTCAAATATCTATATAAATATATATCTATATATAAAGTTGGTATTTATAAAAGGTTAGGTTATCTATATCTAAATAATATTTTCATTACCTTGTTATAATTTTTACTTCAAGATTTTAACAGTTAGTAATAAAAATAATGTTATATATCAAATGAAAACGTTTATATACTGATATTTAAATAAGTATAGAAATATATTCTAATCTTTTTAAAACGATATTTTATAGTACTCTCCTCCCACAAGAAAAAAAAAATCTAGCCCAATGATATTCAAGAAGAGATTTTTTTTTCTCTTAACCATTTCTTTTTGTTTATTTTTAATATGTCTTGTCCACTGGTAATGTTAAATCTGTTCAAGCCAATTAGTTAATGCAAAATTAACTGAATCATATTGGCAACTGTAATTTGGCATGTATTAGATGTGACACCCGTTTTTCCACATTGATATTCTGAAGCTATTATCTTTATATTTTTTGTTACAATATTGCAATATATTACAAATATTAGTATTAATACAAATTACAAATGTATTAATGCAAATTACTCAAATCGGCTTCAGATGCCATATTGCATGTGCTTTTTCTATTTATTTATATATTTATTTTCAAATTAAATATTGTTTCTTAGACTTCGGTTTTATACATTTTTACTAATCATGCATAGGCATCTCGGTCATATCTGAGAAACTAAGAGATTAAAAAATTCTACTCAGCATGATTAAAAGTAAAGAACTCCTTTTCCAAGGAACCAAATTCTACTTGATAAATGTTTATGTGCATATAAATATAAGGGTCACAAGGAAAAAAATAAAAAATAAAAAACAAATTATGCACTCATGTCAAAGTTTAAATTTAAATTTAATAACAACTGGGTAGATCGTTGTCAATGTCCAAATATCTAAGTGCTCGTTTTTTGTTTTTTTTTTAATTTATTTTGGGCTGAAAAATCATTATTTGAAATTTAAATTAACAATTAACAGAGCAATTAAAGGGAGAGCACTTTTGACGACCATATTACAGGTAATTTGAATTGAGTGCTGAGAGCTATGTAAAAATACATATAAAAAAATAGAAGGGAAAAACCAAAACAAAAACAGAAGCAGCCCCAGTTTGAGACAAGCAACCCAGAACAGAGATGACATATTATGAGACAGTTGAGTAATTCTATTCCCCTTTCTCTTTATAAATGTATAATTGTGAATAAAAAACAATTTTTATTTTTCTATTTTGGACTTTATTGGTTCTTTACCTGTCAGCAAAGCACCACATTCACATGCACATACCCTGAAAATCAGAGGAACAGGTTTTGTGTCAATGTGTTTCTGTGTGTGACTAAATATATTTATATATATATATATATGTGTGTGTGTGTGTGTGTGTGTGTCTGTGTGTGTGTGTGCATGCATACAATATGGCACCTGCAAATGATTGGAGAACTGAATATTGTAATGCAGTTTGCAAATTTGGGGGTGAGTTTCAATTGTCAAATTGTAGAAATAAATGTGGTGGTTTGAACAAGTATCAAAATGTTTTGAAAAATTAAAATTTTTATCGTCTTGAACTGAAAGTTTTTTCTGCATGAACAATATGCGAAATTATTTACATTTACTCTACTTAGATGAATAAATATTAAATAAGGATTCAAATGATTGTGGATATTGAAGAATGAAAACTTTTTCTTATTAGTAAATCACTACATTGAAATCATTTGTGAGTTCATTCTTGAAAAGCAACAAAAGCAATTAAGCTTAACTGAGATAAATTTATTTCCATTTTTTTAACAATTTTAGAAAAAAATCATAATAAAATTTTTTTTTTTTAATAAGTTTAAGGATGAAAGATAATTAATTTGTATTAATCTGTTATCCAAACAGGTTTTGTTAAATTCAACCAACAAGAACTCTCTGTTTAATTTTTCCTTATATTTTTCCAGTTTCCAAATGAAACATATATCAGGATTTAAATTATGAATAATCTGCTCAAAGTTCATCTCTTTTTTTTTCTCCCCTTTTGACTATCTCAGTCGATATCAAGAACCATTTATGTCAGTATGGTAAACAAAATTTCGACAAAATCCTGGTATTTTTACATTGCTGGAATTGGAATTGAAATCACTTTAACCATTACATATGATGTCACTTTAAACAGAAAACGTATCAAATATTTATAATTGTTTTTTTTTTCTTTTTTTGAAAAATATAATAAAAAGAATTGACAGACTTTGTTGGTAGAATTTAACAAATCTTGTTTGGATGAATTCTTGCTGCCTAAATAGACCTTATTAATCTGTTAATAGATGCTAATGAAACTTGGTTTGGTGTAGAACAGTTTTACAGCAGCCAGTAATGATTGAATTCACTCCACTTAGCATTAGCTTTATGAGATAACTTGCTTTCAATACTCTGTTTTTTATAATCTATTTTATACAAATTTCCTCTAAATTTATAATCTATTTCTCCATCTCAATTGCCATGCTCCTTCAAGATGTAGGTGATTATGGATCTCCACAGTTTCCATTCTCTTAATATCTGTAAACTGTGCATTTGTCAAAGCTGTTCTTGAGAAAGATAGTGGAATAGTTTTCTATTGACTTTTCTACAGTTTTGAATTCAATGTTGTTCTTTTAGACTGGTTGCCAACCAAGGCAAAAGAGCTCAGTCTACAATGCTATTTAACTTGTAGTTGGTAGAAAAGAAGTGGATTCATAACTTTCCTAAATGCATTAGTGTGAACTTAATACAAACTGTCCGAGCCGTAGTTTGAATTTGCTTGCACATTTCATTCTCCCTGCCATTCACTGCTAGGCCTCCCATGCTTTCAATAATCTATTACAGATTTATAAATTAGAGAAGTTTTTATATATATATATATATATATAAATATATATATATATATGATGTATCATTGAAGTTGTGTATGTTTAAAACACTGCTACCAAACAAGAAGAAATGAATACTAATTGAAAAAGTAGTGAAATTTTATTAGCAAAGTACTATTTCTGAAGATTTACCATTGTGGCATACTTGGTTGATAAACTTGCTTGATAGGTCAACTTGCCTGGTCAGATGCAATTTTAAGTGGCCATTTTAAAATAGGCAAGTGACCATCAGCCACGGGTATACGTTTGAAGTTGCCATAGCAATACGGGCAAGTAGCAGATGTTAAAATGATACTTTTGTTTTTATTAGCTAATATTCAGAGTTACACATTTCCTACCGATATTTGCAACATATTTCCTGTTTGATAGATCATTTTTATCAAGTGAGTGGAAATTAAAATAAATAAAAGTGTTTTTCTTTTTAAATTCCTACATTTCGTTGGTACTTTGTGGATGATATTGAATTTTATTTTTTCAGAATTGTGTGTGGATATTGTGAGCCTACACTGTTTTCTTTTTTCAAACAAAAAGCAAACATTGGATTATGTTGGAAACAAGTAGTACATTGTTATTGTTGTAAAATGTAAATATATATTTATTTTAAAAAATTCTAGTCTCTGTTGGAGCTAGAATCAAAGTGAACAAAGAAAATTTAAATTATTATTATTATCATTATTATTATTATTATTATCATTTACAATTGTTTAAATGCGGATGAATTTATTTTATTTTTTTAAATGCTCTGTAAATTTAAGCCTGTGTAAAAAAAAAAAAAAATTATAAAATTGCAACTGGTGTTTTTTGTTTTTTTTTCTCCTTTTTTACATTAATCTGCAATTCAATAATATTTGTTATAAACGGAAAAACTAAATCATCAAATGAATTATGTTTTTTCTTATATTTTCTATGATTGGTTATTTTCTTTTATAACTTTTGAATGGTTCCATAATCAAGTGCTTGCTGGGATAATTTAATTCATTATATACAGGGTCAAGTCATGTACTCTTTATTAAAGGTTATGGTTAGTCTTTAGATAATGCTATATTGAGGGAATGCCTTTTTAGCTTATATTAAACTTTTCACTCAACTTTAAAATAAAATCAGCACTGAAGTTAACAGTAAAAATTAATTTTAAAAATGTTTTGATACTAAAAAAAGATAATGTGATTAATTTCAAGCAACGTGTACACCAATATAAAAGCAGTTACAGCTGCATTTTTTTACTTTTTGTTTTTAATTGAAAATTTCATAAAATTTTCCTTCTCTTTCATTGTTAACTTTAATTTTAATCTGTGTGATTGTGTTATCTGCAAATTGAAAAGTCAAATGTAAACAAAAATATTGGGTGGGGGGAGGCATTTTCCTTAAATGAAGTTATCTAAAGAAACCATGAATGCTGATTGGGCCAATTTTTATCTTTTATGCACAGAGAACTTTTTAATACTGTTTTTGACCCACAAACTTTTCAATTTTGTTCTGTTTGCCTTCTTAAGGCAAGTTCGTCATTGTTTAAATAAAAAAAAAAAATGCAATACAATTTGTTGATTTAACTGTTTTTAATTCCAAATTATGGAAACCATGTATTGTTTATTCTATTTGTATTGGTTGCCCTTTACAAATAAAAATAAATAATGAATTTAAGAATTACTGCCATGATTTAATATAAATGTACTCTTTTCAGGAAAAAAAATGCTAAACTAAAAACGGTGGCCAGAAATTTGGGATCAAATGTCATTGTAAGGTCGATGCAGCAAAATAAATATTTTCATGATACTGAATACAAAGATAAAATATTCCTGAATTAATTTAAAAAAAAAAATTCATTTCACCCCAAGCAACCCAACAGAGCCACTAACAACTCAGATGGGTTACTGAGTGTGAAAGAATATTAAAAAAAAAAAACATAAAGGAGAGTGAACAATAAAAGAAGAGAATTTAAGAGGACAGAAGATAACGATTGACATTGCATTCAAATTTTTGAAGATCAAGCTTGAGTGGAAAGCAAGAAGCTGAAAGAGAGTATTAACAAGGTACTTTTCATTATATCTATATTTTTGCTAAAAGCTTTCCAATCAATGATGATGCATTGTTTTATTTCATTTTTATGGGATTTTTTTTAATCATTTCAACCCAAGCAAGGTAAAAGTGACGAAAACACCAGGGATCACTGAGTGTGAGAGAATATGAGAAAAAACATTAAAGAAAGAAAATAAAAGAACAGGAATCAAAAAGACAGATGATAATGATTGACATTACATTTAAATTTTAGAAGATCAAACTTGACTGGAAAGCAAAAATCTGGAAGAGAGTTCCACAAGCAAGAAGTGTGATAGAAGAAACTGTTAGCATAGAACTTACAGTTACATCTGGCCATTCCAACTGTAAAATGAGGAGATCTTGCTGCCAATCTAGTAATGCACTAAACCTTTACCATGCTGTATGTGATTACATTTGCTGTACAAAATGTTTCTCCTGCCACTGAAGGTGACTCTGATCTCTGAATTTGAATTTCATAGATGTGTTGTGTTACGACCCATCCTGTCCTCTAACCAAATTGATAGAGGATGATCGCACACTGTATTATTATTTTTAACGTGTATGCAATTATTTTGAAAATTTTCTCAGTATAATGTATATCTCTCATGTTTTGACATATCTCGTGCCAACGTTTACTTTCTTTTCTGGGTAAACCTTGTTAAAGTTGTTTTGAACTTTGAAATCACTTTGGATTTCTCTTCCTTTCACATACACAAATTTATAGCGAGTTATAGCATGTATGGGATGCCAAAGCGAACCTGGCTTTTTGTTGTTTATTGTTCTTTCTCCCCCCCTTTTTTTTGTGTGTCTTTGTTTCATCACATGGTCCTTTATCTCCAAGTATGAACCTTTTTCCTGTGTGAGTGAAAAAAGGTCACTGACCCCTTTCTCCTGCCTTTCCCTTTTCGCCATCTGGACTTCGTCTACTTAAATCACGTAAGACATGATTAAGAGAGAAATAAAAATGCTCACATGCATGTCAGTTTGGTTAAAATCTGTCAACATCTAATTTTGCTTTATCCATCTTTTTTTTCTTCTTCTATCATTACATTTTCTGAGAGTACTGACCTTTTATTTAGAATGCTTCTAAAATATAAGCATGGGTACAGATTTTAGGAGGGGCTTGGATGAGGGTCCATAAGAGTTGTCATATCCTGCTAAGGAAACAGAAAACACCTTCCAGTGAAATTACCAATAAGGATACTGAAATTGAGAGGCACTTAAAAAGAATGCATTAGAAAGGGAAGTAATATTAATAATGCAGAGTGCTAAAAGTTAAACTGATACAATCTAGTTACCATAGTGGAGAGTTTGTCAAAATAATTACCATGAAAGTATTTATATAAAAGGCACAGGGAAGCTATGTTATGGTGGTGGGAAAGGGACCAAAATGCCAGGTCAGGACTAATAACATTTCAGATTCTTCTTTAGATTTTCGTCAAGAATCTCGAAACATATAGCAGAAGCAGCAGACCATATGTGGCAGCAATATTCTAAACATGGGTGAATGATAGATGTATAAATATGTAAGATAGACTCTGGCAAGAAAGATTGTCTAGCATGGCACAGTGAATCAGTTTTCCTAGCAGCAGACTTTCCAATTCATGTTAGAGGAAAACGTTAGCCTGAGAAGGCGCAATGACCCACTCTCCTGGAGGATAGCATCAGCCATGCTGCTGGAAGGCAGAAAGAGATTGGAACAATTTCCAATGTCTATTGTCTGAGATATTTGGTCTTGCTTATTTCCAATATACACAAGTTCTGACTGTAATTTGAGGGCCATTGCATTCATATTAATTTCTCCTTTTATGTGCCATGTCTATGTGGCCTTATAGGTAATGAATTGTTTTCCACCCAGCAACCCCTTTCCTGCAGACGAAACAGCATGAGTCTGCCAATACTCTATTCCTACTTCCATGAAAAATGTTCAGATAAGCTATATTCCTTAGTTCCACCAGTTCAGACCTTCACAGCTAACATCTGCCATGCCATGTATACAGGGTTGAAATCATCTTCATATTTCTTTGGTAAGAAGTAAATTCCATTTGGACTGCTTCTTCCCAAGAACCTCTACTTTGCAGAACAGACCTTCAAGAGGATGATTCCTGAATCACTGTAATCTTAACCTCTTTTAAGTCTAGGTTCAACTGATATCTACTTTCAAAAACCTTTTTTCAATAACCCTCTATCTTGAGTGGCTCTTGAGCATTGTATTTGGAGAAAAACATAAAAAAAAAAAATTCCTTTCATGTTATAGGCGATCATGGTTCTCCACAAATTCCTGTATTTGTTTGTTCTAAGTAAAATTTGACTGACCCATATTTTTTTTTAATTTCATGTCTTTTGGAGACAGGAGTCTATGGTTGTCCACAGATTCTGTTTCTTTATTATCTGTGACTTGCCATGCATTCTGCTGAAAGATACTGGAGTAGCTTCCTGTTGCTTTCTCTATGGTTATGAATTTAGAGTAGTTCTAGACTAGGTGAAAGAGCTCAGTGTACCCTACTATTTAAAAACTCTATTTTGTCAATTGATTGATCTTATTGATTCACCTGATGCAGTTTTTTTGTTGAATCTTTTACATACCGAGGAAGTGATATAAATTCTACTGAAAAAGATGTGAAAATTCGCATAGCTAAAGCCTTGAATAAAATGGATGTAATCTGGAAGTCTAATCTACCAGACAACCTCAAGCAGAGACCTTTTCATGCCACTGTAGAGGCAGTGTTAATGTATGGTGCCACTGCCTGGACATTAACTAAAACCAGTGTATAAGTTTGATGGAACCTACACTCAGATGCTGAGAGCTATACTTAACATCTGGAGACAACATCCAACAAAATCATAGCTCTATGGACCCATCCCTGATATCTCTACAGTCTTATGCAAACACCCAATACACTTTGCAGGACATGGAGCAAGACAGCTACATTGACCAGCTATGTTATAACACAGAAGCCGCCCTAATGACCTCCCACCCATGATGCAGGACCATGATGGTTGGTGTGATAGACTCATGAATGTCCACGGTAGCTTGACCAAATAATACATTTGTCCATGTTCTGCCATCCATTCATTCAAACTTCAGGGGAACAGGAAGTAATCTACTTCCTGTTCCCCTCTCTTGTCTTCTCTTCAATATATCCTTTTGAGTGTTAAATTTTCCAGGCTGTCTATCCTTATTACGTGGTCCAGTAATTCAGTTATCACTTTCCTTGTTTATTCCTATCTTTTTACAACTTCCTCATTGCTCACATGTTCTGTCCTTGGTACTCTCAGCATTTGTCAGTAGAATCACATATCTGTTGCTTCAAGTTTCTTCTTTATCTGTGAAGAGATTGCCATATTATAGATTAGATATTACACAGCAGTAGAGCACTCTTTTGTTTCTCAGAATAGTTTCCTATCTCTTAATACCTTGTGTAGATTCTCACTCACTCACTATTCTAATGTGACATTTGATCTTTGTATATTTTTTTGTTTGTTACATCACTATCGAGTTAAATTTTTGTCGCTACTCAATTTTGATGTCCCCAGTACAATCTTGGGTTCTTTTTTTCTATACATTCAATCTTGCAATTAATAGTTAGTCCTTTCTTCTTGCTTCCCTTTGTTTAAGGGTTCTTTCAATTTTCCTTCTGAGTTTCCTATCAACTCAGTGCCATCGGCATATCTTATGTTGCTAAGATTATATCCACTAACAATAAATCCTGATAGGTCTACTAATTCTCTTAGGATCATCTCATTATATAGGTTAAATAAATGTGCAGAAGAAATCCACCTACTTTCAAAAGGGCTGAGGGTAGGTACCTGTTTATGCCATTGGCTTGAAGATGCAAAGAAAAACCAGTGCTGACTCATTCCATCGGTTATAACAGAAAACGGTCAATGAAAGAATACATATAAAGTCAGTGACAGTGAACAAGTGGCAGGGCAAAAAAAGCTGGTCATAGGAAAAGTGAATTTGTGACTATTTGAATATGCAGCTGTATGAATTTGTGACTGTTGATTTTATTTTTATTACAATAAATCTGGTGAGAAAATGCATCCTAGTCTTTTTTATTTTTGTGTATTCACTGAACTTATCTCCATCTGGATGCAGGCTGTTTATTCCCAGTAAAGGTTATGGATTACCTTCTTGTAATTTACGAAATAGACTTTATGCATTTGTATTGCTTGTTTTGATAACATTTCTTGTTGCAGTGTTTTGAACAAAGCTACATTTCTTGCTTTATTTCCAGTCTATTTCTGCTATGAGTTTGTGGCAGACATGATGAGGCAGAACCTGGGACGAGCACAACTGGTTGAGACTTGCCTTTTCCCTGCCAAAAAAGATCCTGTATTTGCTTAGCATGTAAGGCTACTGCAGTCGAAATGAAGGAGAAAAAAAGCACTTACCGCTCTGCCGTAATCTGTCCTCGGCCAGATAACGTAAAAGAATAAGGGGGGACTTGCATTGCCTTTTTATGCAATGAATATGCAATGCATTATGGGACAGAGACGCAAGGGATTATGGGATTGCATGAAGATGCAAGGGATTATGGGTATATGGACAAATATAAAAGCAACTAGTTTTTCCCAGTTCAAAAAAAGGCTTGGAGTGACGTTCACGGTTGGCGGCTGGAAAAGTCTGTTTGTGCGATTTTGAGACAGAACTCAAGAAGGAACGACTAGAGGTTGGATTACCAGGTGGGAGAGCTCGAATTTACTCGCTAGTGGCCGTTTTCTTTTTATTTCACCACCGAGTTCTATCAGTTTAGATTCAATAAGCAGATTGTCCAATAGAGTTTATTAATGTGCACCTTGTTTCTTTGGTATTGTTTTGAAAATAGACCAACTGGGTTTTTTTATCAAATAGAGTTCACCCCAAGCAAGTCACCAAGACACAAGAGGTTACTGGGTGTGGAAGAGTTAGAAACAAGAAAAACAGGAACATTGCTAAGGAGCAAGAACAAAAGAAGAGTAATCAGGAGGTCAGCAGATAGTGATTGACATTGGATTTAAACCTTTGCACGTTCAAGTTGGTTGGAAAGCATGGAGCCAGAAGGGAGTATGACAAGTAAGAAGTGTGACAAAAGAAACTTAGCATAGCATTACAGTTACATTTAACCAACTCAGCTGTAAATTGGTAAGACCTTGTCACCAGTCTAGTATTGCTCTTAAATTTGAAGAGTCTAGGCACCATAATGAAGACCTTATCTGAACAATTACCATGAGAGTATTTATAGAAAAGGCGTAGAGAAGCAATCTTACGGCTATTGGAAAGTGACTGAAGCTAAGACGCCAAATCAGGGCCAATAATATTGCTGAGTCTTTTTAGATTTTATCAAGGAGCTCTAGATGGATAGCAGGACTACCGGATCATATGTGGCAGCAATATTCTAAGCACGGTAGACTTATAGATATGTAAGATAGACTCTCGATAGAAAAACCATCTAGCATGACACAGTGAACCAACCTTCCCTGGCACAGCAATGGATTCAATATAATCTTTCCATTTCATATCAACTGAGAACGTTGGCCCAAGTCACTCTCCTGGAGGTCAGCATTAGTCATGCTGATTGAAGGCAGAGAGGATTCTCTTAGAGGATTAATAGAGAGCAATTTAATTTTGGAAGAGTTAAAATTAACAAGCCATCCTTTGCACCAGTTAACAACAGATTAAAGGTCATTTTGGATATCAGCTGCCATTTTGACTTTATCAAACTGACCAGACTTGCTATCAAGTCAGGAGTAAATGGGATCTTCCAGTGTTTCACCACTGTTATATATTTTATTATTTTGATAACCTTACCAACCTTGAAATTATCTGAGGCTAAAAGCATCTCTATTACAATCCTATCTGGTCCTGTTGCTTTGTTTCTGTTCATATTGGCCAGTTCCGGTCTTACCTCAGATTTTATTACCACAGATCCTTTCATATTTATATGTATTGTAGGTTTCTCTCCTCTGTCATAGAAGAGTTCTGATGTATTTATTCCAACTGTAATTGGTCCGTTTTAGGTTTCATGCATTCTGTCAAAGAGCACATTTTCTGCCTCTTTATTTCTTTTATATTTTTATACTTAACATCAGGAAGACGCAGCTGAAATTTCAGGGACACGTGATGAGAAAGGAAGGCTTGAAGAATCTGATACTCACAGGGCGGATAGAGGGAAAGAGAGACAAGGGAAGGCAATGTATGGCATACTTAGTGGGCTTCAGCAAATAGATGGCAGAACAGGGTCTGGGAGAAGAAGCAAAAGGACAAAACACTGAGAATAAGGGATAGGGGATAGGGGAAGTGGAGAGCCATGATCACCTATGTCCTGAAGGGGCATGGCACATAAAAGAAGAAAGATGCTTGCTATGTCTATATTATAAGGTTTCTATCTCTGCAGCCATTCTTTTGTTTGTTAGCATTTATTTCTAATGTCTTTGCTTTGTTTAACATCTTATATTCTGTGCCATTTTTTGGTACTATTTGCTGTCTCTTATTCATTAGTATGAGAATTTCATTTGTCATCCTTTTTTATTATCTCTTTCTTTGTGCTGACCTCTTTTGCTGATGTCCCTAGTCCCTTAAGGTGTTCCACTTTCAGTTACTGACCTCTTCTAAGCTTTTATATCTGTTCTTTACATAAGCATAGGTTTTTTGCAAACTGAGTTCTTTTGCTGATGTCATTAGTTCTTACAAGGTGTTCCATTTTGAGTTACTGACTTTTTCTACATTTGCATGCAAACTGAGTCATCCTGTAGTTTGCACATTGCTTTAGGTTTCTTTATTTTTTATGACTTTATCCTTAGTTCGCATGACTAGAACATATGATAATTATCTCATGTTGATTCACCACTGATTTATTAGTTTACCTTTTAATTATTGCAGAAAGTAATTTACCTGTTTAGCAACTATTACTCATTCCAATTGCTCTAAGCCTATTTCCATCTTTTAACCCTTTTATAAAATTATTACAATCCAGCATTAATTTGTTCAAATTTGATGACATGTAACATGGCCTCTCGCATCATCAGAAAATTGTAATAGTTTACAATGGTAAAAGCCATATATTAGTTTATGGAAGTGTTTCATATTTATATGCAGAAGGCAGGGTGTTTTTGAAAAAGGTGCAGCTAATATACTATAAAATACAATATTTGAGATTCTAAGTAAATGATATTTGTAAGAATCAGTTCATTCAACAAATTAAGAGAGAGAAAAAGAAAATTTTTAAAACAATTTTAAAATAAACGTCGCAAATCATTAATCTAGAAATTTCCTCTTTCTCTGAAAATAAAATCTGAATTATTCAAGAGCATTCAATAAACTTTCCCATTTTCTACATATAAAGAAAGGTTATCAATGTTTTTTATTTTTATGACTAATACTATACTAGTTTATTTTATCATCAAAAATATGTTAAGTGATTTTACAATCCCACTGTATTTATCCAAAAAAAAAGAAAAAAAAGTCATTCTGCATTTTTTTGTATATGTGCTCTCTATTAAATATCTGTGTTGTGCTAGACAATTTTACGTATTACTATCTTACGTATTCATAAATCTACCACTCGTCCAGGCTTAGAATATTGCTGCCACGTATAGAGATTCTTGATAAAATCCAAAGAAGAATCTGCAATGTCATTAGTCCTGACCTGGCATCTCAGCTCCAGTCACTTTCCCATCGCAATAATGTAGCTCTCCTGTGCCTTTTCTATAAATACTTTCATGGTAATTGTCCTGATGAACTTTCCTCTTTGGTACCTAGACTTTATGAATTTAAGCACAGTACTAGATCGGCAGCAAGGTCTCATCATTTTAAAGTTGAAATAGCTAGCTGTAACCGTAAGTTCTATGATAACGATTTTTTTTCTTGCACTTCTCATTTGCAGAACTCACTTCCAGCTTTTTCACTTTCCAGTCAAATATAATCTTCAAAAATTTAAAGGAAAAGTCAGCCATTATCCTCTGGATTTTTTGTTCCTGTTCTTTTGTTGTTCTTGCTCCTTAATAATGTTTTCTTTTTCTTATATTCTTTCACACTTGGTAACCCCTTGTGTTTTAGTGGCTTTATTGCCTTGCTTAGGGTGAAATGATTAAAAAAGAATTAAAACAATATGAAGTTCACTACTTCCAGAAATTAGAAATTAACATTATATTCACAATGGAATGTTGTTTATCAAGCTTAACATAACAAAAAGAGAATTGTTTTATAAAGATAAGTGAATAAATTACTTGAAATATTTAATACATGGGTAATTTGCCTACCTGTATTGAATGAAATGTTTTAATCTACCTTCACTCTTTGGTAATATTTATTGTTTTAAAAAATGGTGATTAGAATTGCAATAAAACAAATATATGATGAAAGTGAATTTATACATTCTTTGTTCTTGAGATTTGAAAAATAATAAACACTATTAGATTTTTTTATTGGAATAGTTGGCAAAATATCTGCTAATTGCCAATTGATTCGGACTTTATAAAATGGTAAATAATAAGGATTTCCTTATAGTTGGTTCAGATATTTTAATAATTTAGTAAATGCATATAAAATTAAGAATAAAAATTTTTCATATTTATTTCTTTATAAATTGGTAAATGATAAATATTGCATTAGTTCTAACTATTAGTTTTTAGAATGTTGTAAATATAAAATTATTCTTGTAAATAAACAAATCTAATAAATAATGTTTAATATTTTTGTTGTCAATTCTCAAAACCAAAAAATATATGAATTCACTTCAATCATATGTTTAGGCTTTATTACAATTCTAATCATTGCTTTTTAAAACAATAAACATTGCCGAGGAGTGAAGGTAGTTAAAATAAAAGTGGTATCATAGGAAAAACCGTCCTTTTGACACACTGTTTTTCTGCAGACAGGAAGGTCCATATTTGCTGAATTTTTTTATTGGTTGATAGGATTATGTCTATAGGTATGCAGAAATTTTCTTTGATGGGTTTTACGTGTTGGTAGATGTGATGTCAGGTATTTTTTCAAATACAACATTTCCAATTTAAAAAAGAAAAAAGACAAATCATCACAAACTGACACATGAAAATTTGATACTTACAAAAAAAAAACAAAAACACATACCAATTATTGACATGACACTATCAACGTATCACTCAAAAGCCATGCTTGAAAAATGGAGGTGATGTTTTGATTTGATTTTGTTATTTTCAGCTTCAAAGCAGAAATATATTTCAGACTGTTGGAGGTCACTTATAGTACTTGGTGTTCCTACGCGGTCATCCGTCTAAGTACTGATTAAACTTGGCACTGCTTATCTTTGGTGATGAAATGAGAACTGGGTAAACTTAGAGATGACAGAAAAATATTTGCAAATATGATGATAATTTATTGGTTAAAATAATTTGTGATCAGTGAGGTTTGTTATTACACACTCTCCTGAAAGGAAATAACGTTCATGTAAAGCAATAAAATCCTTTGTGAACAATTCACTTAAGCAGACTGCATTAAAAAACAGGTTCAAAATATTAAAAGACCAGAAGCCAAAGATAAATTTTAAAACATAATCAAGAAATGATCTTATATTCCTCTGCTAAAATGTGGAAAGTGGATTCATTCTATAAAAACAAATGTGAAAGTAAACTTTTGCAAAAATATACTCGGTTCTACGTTCAAAAAATCTGAAAAGTGGATCTAACAGATGTGCAGAATCTTTAGTAAAGTGGCTGGCTTTCAGATTACACTAGTTTTCTTTTATTATCATGCAGCTTATAACCATTCCTAGGCTTAGATTAGTTAAAAATTAAGGATATTTTAAGCATGAAGTGCAGTTAAGATCTTTTTATTATCTTAAAGTTTATAACCATTACTAGGCTTGGATTGGTCTAAAACTTAAACATAAGCACGAAGTGTGGCTATAACCGATTGATTTGCTGTGGTTTATCAACCCTTTGAACGTTATTTAAAACCAGGAAATATTTTTAGATTTTAAGAAATTTGTGTGGGATAACAATGATTTAGTGATACAAATCTTACTAAGTAACCCATTAACTGGGGGAGAAGAGGTGAATTCATACCTTTCCCAAGGGTATTTGCACATAAGTGAATATAATGAACTCAACTGGAATTGGAACTCGGCTCTCTGATTAACAATTCCGAGTCATTATCCATTACACCACCCGCACATCCAAGCTTACAGCAACTGGTATCCCCAAGAGGTCACCCATTGAGGTACTGATGAGGCTAGATTTTACTTAAATTAGGCAATGTATGGGAATTGGTGTTTCAACATGATATGGTGAAGTGAGGCTAAAATCTTTTATCATAGAGTTTATAAGCATAACTATGCTCAGATTCATCAGTCATGTGTCATACACACTTAGGCAATCATGTATCTTTTGATACATGACTGATGAGGCAGATTTTTTCATGCAGTAGGTTGCCATTTCTTTCTGTGGTAGATCAGTTGCCATCCAAGGCTATAGAACCTGATCTATCCCACTATTTACCCATAGCTGGGGGGAGAAGAGAATTCATACCTTTTCCAAGGGTATTAGCACTTTTTACTCTTGCTACAGTACAATGGCCTAGTGTGTAAATGCGTTGGTTTGTGAATTTGATGACATAGTTGTTGTGAGTTCAATCCCTGGGTTGGTTAGTGTATACTTGCACTTAGTGGAAGTGAGTGAGCAATAACTAAATAAAATAAGAACTAAACTATATCCTTAGACATGAGCAGTGGAATGAGAACAGTCTACCCCTGTAAATTAAATAAAGGGTTCAGTTCAGAATTCCTGGCTGAAATGCTGTGATAAAAACAACAAAGATGAAGACAATAGCTTGAATATAAATAGTGCAAATAAGTGTAACTCTCATCCAGGAATTCCGACAAAAACTTGAATTTGTGAATTTGCTAAGCTCAGTTAAAATTACCCAATGCTATGACAACAAATTAACTATAGCACTCTGCATTATACCAAGATCTTTTGCTTGAAAAAAATTACTATCTCTGGGTAATAATAGACATCTTAGTTTCCAGTGGGGTCTGAAAACTATGTTATGTCATAATCAATAACATCAACAATACAAGATACCACTGATGCTAACCTCCAGGAGAGGGAGTCATTGTGCCATCTTAGTTAATGCTTTTCATTGGCATGAAGGGGGAAGATTATATTGAATTGACTGCTGTTAGGAAATTGGTTCGGTGTGTTGTGGTAGACAACTTTTTTCATCAGAATCTATCTTATACATTTATGAATCTTATTCACACTATTTACGTTGTTCAGACTGTTGTCGCCATATTCATGATGTTTCAGCCATTGTGCATCCAGCCTTCTTCAGGTGATTGGAATTTTGAACTGAATTTCATCCACTGAGGTAGATTGTTCTAGTTCGAAATGTCATGCCTCTTCCACATATGGAGGGAAAAGGGAGATTACTACGCCCCGTTGAACTAATAGACAGAGGTCATCACTGGAAGATATGAAAACTTAAGGAATCAGCACATATGCTAGGCCACAAAAATTTCCTAAGCTGGCCAAGCATAGAAATGAATACAATAAGGGAATCAGTAATACGGAGTGCTAGAGAAAAGCAATAACAACAACAACAAAATTGCAATATGAGCTCTGGTAAAAAAGTGAAAACTGAGACATTAAATTTATAAGTCCCCCAAATTTATACACTGATACATGGCCCAGTGAATAAACATGTTGGTTGGATCCAAAGAGTTGTGAGTCCAATACCTGGCTACTGCAGTTGTGAACAAAAACTTTTTGTGAGTTGAGTTAAAGGGAGATAACTGGGGACATCTAGAGGAGGCATAGCATGTGGAACTAGAAAATTCTACCATAGCAGACGAAATAAAGGACTCAGTATGAAATTCCAATCACCAGAAGAAGGCTGTTGTTAATATGGCAACAAAGATGAGGACAACAATCTGAACAATGTAAATAGTGTAAATAATTACAATAACTCATCTCAGAAATATAGACGTTTATAACTAGATTTTTTTAATTCTACATGCCGTGCCTCATCCACATATGGAGGAAAAAGAGAGTTCACCGCCTCCTATGGGATGAGGTTGAAATAATAGACAGAGGTCATCACTGGAAGATATGAAAACTTAAGGAATCAGCACATATGCTAGGCCACAAAAATTTCCTAAGCTGGCCAAGCATAGAAATGAATACATTAAGGGAACCAGTAATATGGAGTGCTAGAGAAAATAATAACAACGAAATTGCAATATACAAAATTGCAATTCGGAAAACAGTTCAAACAATGTAAATAGTGTAAATAATTACAATAGGTACCTCATCTCAGAAATATAGATATTTATCAGTCTATGATTAGTCCAGGCATGCTTCTGCTATATATTTAGAGATTCTTGATAAAATAATAAAGAATCTCCAATGTTATCTGTCCTAATCTGGCATCTTGGCTTCAGTCACTTTCTTAAGGTTGTAATGTAGCTTCTCTGTGTCTTTTCTATAAATACTTTCATAGTAATTGTTCGAATGAACTTTCTGCTATGGTACCAAGGCTTGATGAATTCAATCACAGCACAAGATTTGTGATTTTACAGTTGAAATGACTAGATGTAATCAGAATTTCTATACTAACAGTTCTTGCTTGTGGAACTCTTTTCTGGCCTCTCAACTCAATCTCCAAAAATTCAAATGCAATATCAATTGTTATCTTTTGTCTTAATTCTTGTTCTTTTATTGTTGTCTCTCCTTAACAATATCTTTCTTTTTCTCTTATTCTTTCACACCCTTGCATCTTAGTGGCTTTATTGTCTTGGGTGAAATGATTAAAAAAAAATAGTAAAGAATGATCTTTTGTAAAGCAAATTATGAAATATATTTAATAGGAGTAGATAGGTTTGCCAATTCTTTGAACAGGAGCAGAGGTTTATCCTTTGTTTCCTCTTTAAGATTGGGTTTCCAGTTCCTTCTAAAGCCTTTTTCTTATGTAACTCTCTACCTCGAGTGGCTCTTGGGCCTTGTATAGGGTGAATATCATTGTAAAGAAAGAAAAAATATTAAAGATATTTGAACACTAAAATGAAACTCAATAAGTTTTTGAAATGAAAATTTATTTTAACATCGCAACCAAAATGATTTTACATTAATAAAAGTGATTATTAATATTTTATGCAACTATATATATATATATATATATATTATCCAACCATTGTTCTTTTTCTGCCCCTGAGCCTCACTTCTTCCAGTTTAAGAACCACTTCCTGATAACCAGTCGTATTTCCCTTCTTATATCCAGTCAGTATACTCTCAAACAATGTGTCCAAATCTGGATGTGTACTGAGCAAAGCTCGTTCCAAAACATAGAGATCCACTCCTTTATCTTCAGCATTGTTCTCAAAGTGACTCAAACCAAAATCAATGAAAACTAAATTGAGATCACTGGGAGAACCCCGCAATAGAATATTTGATGTGGTCAGATCACCATGAATGATATTGTTCTTGTGCATTTGGCCAATTGTTTCTCCTATTTTACATATCACTGCCTGTAAACCACTATCATTGGGAAATTTCTGTTTGCAATTATTAATATATTCTTGAATAGTTACTGAATTTTCAATCTTTTCCATAATGATAGTCCCATGATCCAAATCTGTCAAAAACACAGCTGGTGTACAAATTCCTAAAATATAAAATAAATATTACATTATAAAATGTACACGGAATATTCTGTACAAATTATGAATTCATCCTGAATCACCTAAATATTTCATGTGAAGCATAATTATATAATTAATAATTATAATTATATAATTATCATAATTATATAATTAATAATGTGTTATGTTAGTATTTCGAAAACTTAGAACTCTGAGAGCAACATACTTCAGTTAGAAGATTTGCAATTATTTACATTTTCATTTTTATTCTGATCTTTTTCACACCACCTTTTTAAATTGTTATATCCCTTCAGGATGTAGACTGTCATGGCTCTCCACTTTCGGGACGCAGGCTGCCATGACTCTCCACTTTCGGGATGCAGGCTGCCATGACTCTCCACTTTCACAACATAGATTATCATAGCTTCCTTTCTTTTATTATCTGTGAATTGCCATGAGTTCTTGGGAAAGATACTGGAGTAATTTCCTGTTGCCTTTTTCATGGTTTTGAATTCAGAGTAGTCTTCCTCTGAGACTGCTACCATCCAAATCTTGAGAGCTCAGTCTATCCTGCTATTTAACCCATAACTTGGAGAAGATATGGATTAGTGCTTTTTCTAGAGCATTTCTGTGAATGTCAATATTACTAATAATTTGAACTTTGCTTACCAAATCCACTTTCCATACTAGTAACTCTTACACTAAGAGAGTAAGCATTTATTTTAAGTTTACTTTCTGGTTTGAAATCAGGTTTGGGTTAGTCAAAAAAAGATTTTGGTTGGTTGATTTTTTTTAGCACCATATCAACCTCTATGGGTTATTTAATGATGAAAGCTAAATATTTTTAAGTAAATTTATGCTTTCAACTAGAGATATTTTGTACATAATTTTATACTTTTTGAGTAAAGGTATGTGTTTTAGATATATAGTTTGTAGATCATAAAATGTATTGTTGGTAATTTTACTATAAAAATGTATTGTTGCTCATTTTATTATGAAAATGTACTGTTGATTTTAGTTTGGGAGTTCACTATTTGCTCATAGCTGGGACCCTAACAGGTGATAACACCCTGGAAAAGAAAAGAATAGAAACATGAACTTCTCAAATTTCTGATTTTAGTGCAGTGCAGCAGTTATCAGTAAAGAAAGTAGAATAGGCATGCTGGGTTCAAATTCTGGTTGAGTTTGTCGCCTTCACTTTCACACAAATACTTCAGGGAAAGATATGAATCTATCACCACCCTCACAACTATGGATTAAATAGTAGGGCAGACTAAACTCTCTAACCTTGGTTACCAGCCAGTCTAGAAAAAGGAAAACTCCAAATTCAAAACTGGATGGATATGAAGTGAGCAAATTTACCTTGTAAAATCCTACTTACTATGGAAACTGCAGCAGCAACATCAAACATGAGGAAGCTGTGGCCCTATAATCTACAGTGTGGTGTAATGGCATTCAGAAGGGGAGGAAGGATTCTAGATTCACTGTGAAACTTTTATATGTAGACATTTTCAAATAAGAAAATATTATGATAATACTGTAATACATGCTAGGTGGATGACATTGATGCTTATTTTGCTACAAGGAATGAGTTGTCAGAGTGAATATATAGTGATGTGTTGCTTTCCATGACATCTCTGGATCCCAATGCTACTACAGAGATAGTATTAATGAAAAGACGCTTTCTTTTTCTTACTTGTTTTTGTTGGAGGAGAGGGACAGACATGGCAGCTTGGATTCTAAGAGGAGCAGGAGGAAGGACTTCACAGGAACTCAGATCGCTGGCTGGCCTAGCATCTATCTGCATGTGATCTTAGCCTATCTCTTGAACCTGGATGCGGGAAGTGTATCAACACTTCAAAATTCTTGTGACCCTCTGTTGAATTAGTATTGTTTTGGACTTATATCCAAAACTCAGACAAAGGCAATCCATCACTGTCAGAATACCACATCCACAAGCTATCTGACCATCCTGGCTCTGTCCTTCACATTCTGTAACAGATATCCATGCTATAAAACATAGAAAGCTAGAGGGTGGACAAACCACAAGTATGACGCATTTTCTACTCATAAGATCAATCAGAATTTGGTACCAAGCATTCAAAATATTGTTTAACAAATTAGCCTTTGTTAATTCTAATCCTTTATTTTTTAGGTCCTCTTGATTCTTATATCGTTGAGTAAATAGCAGGTTAGGCTGGTTCCTATAGCCTTGGGTGGTGACCGGCCTAATAGAAGGACAACTCTGAATTCAAAACTTCTATAGGTTAAATAGTCGCACCAACCCAGAATGGGCCAAATGTGGTGAGTACGGCTACACCCCGAAGAGATGCTCAATCAGGGAGGGGACTTCCAGCAGGAGTGAGAAGGCCATAGATTTGGAATCTTATCCATATCAGTACATAACTGATGGCAATTTATTCCACGGAAAAGACAACTGCTTTTAATTCAGCATATTCAACATATGAATTATTACCTGTGCAGTTCAGTTATGTGCCATGTGTGATACATGCTTAGGCAATTATGTATCTTTTGAGAAATGACTGATGAGGCAGATTTTTTTTTCCTGCAGTAAGTTGCCATTTCTTTGTGGTAGACCAGTTGCCATCCGAGGCTATAGAATCTGGTTTGTCCTACTATTTACCCAATGTTGGGGGGGAAGAAGAGGATTCATAGCTTTCCCAAGGGTATTAGCACATAAGTGAATGTAATGGATTTGACTGGAATTTGAACTAGGCTCTCTGATTCCACAATCGAGCCACTATCCATTACTCTACTGTGCCTCCTCTTAGCTGTGCACACTTCTATAAAATAAATATCAACAACATTTTATCCACATTCTCAGTAATTTCACTGATACAATAATATAAATTATTATAATAAATATAAAAAATTATTATTTAAATGTTTTCCTGGAAATACAAAATTTTATGATTGCAGTATTTACAAGAGTCACATTCAACCAAAAAATGGAGTATTGATACCATATTAGGTTTAGTACTTCTCAATCCTCCCTTTATAGTTCAAAATTGTTTTCCTGGTCATTTGGCAGAAGACATTCTCCACTGTGCAGCATCTTTCCCACAGATGAAATGTTGCAAGCTTTTTGATATGCTATTACTATTTCCATGGCAAATATTCAGATGAATTCCATTCTTTAGCTCTACCTGTTAAGACCTTTACAGCTAGAATATGCTACGCTACCTCCACAGAGTTCACCCTTATTCCTCCATATTCCACTTAGCCTTTTCCCAAAGAACTGCTACTTTGTGAAACTCCCGCATGGATAATTCCCTGTTTCACAAATCTTAACCTCTTCAAGTCAAGAGTCAATCATTATCTATCCTCCTTATCCTCATAATCTTCACTTCCTACTACCTTCTGTTTCATTCATATCATAAACCTGATTAATTGTAACCATTTTAACTGTAACCCTATACTTTGAGTGGCTCTCGAGCTTTGTACTGGCTGAACTTTAGTATTAGAAAAAAAAAACTGGAACCCCCCCCAAAAAAAAACTGACTGGTTATCGTTCCTCACCGTTTAGAAAGGTGTGCACAATTATTAAAACAAAGTCCCATACAATCAGGGTCAAAAAGAGCCTACAGGTTTGATAACCTTGTAAATTTCTACAGGAAGAACTTTGTCTTTAACCAACATGAGTAAATGTTTTTGGAAGTTTAGCTCAATAGACTTAGTTCTGTCATGTGCATCATCAGGTCCAATTGTCCAAATTGGTTACCATCAAGTAAAACTGACTTTATTTCATTTTATTCACATAATCATTATAATCTAAGACCACTACACCAACAGCCTTACCGGGTTTAATTTTAATAACAAGAAATTTATTTTTATGATGAGACAAAAATGTTCCCATTGCCACTTAAACTCAGAATGCACAATAGGGGACAAAGTTGATCAACTTTCTTGAAGATTGAGAAGAGAATTTGGGTAGTTGATCAAAAAATACCTCAAACTCTTTTTATTGACAATGGAGGAATACAAAATTCCAGACCATGCAATAGCACACATAATAATTTGTTATTGTTAATATTAATACTATCTTAAATTTTGGATTCTTATTTCTGCAGTATAGTACTATTATTGTAACTACAAGCTTAATACCACACAAGGGCAAAAACATTGATCCCCTCTCCAGATATTTGGTCCGTATCATTTAGTTTGTCATGGCTGCTATCAGTAGATTCAATAAGGAACAACATTCAAAAATAGATTAATACTTCAACAGCTAACACAAGATGGGCAATATACACTCTGATAATTGGTAACTTTATCTGACATGGTAACCTGAAAAATGGTAATTCTAACATAGGTTTTGATAATATCAGTCAGTCAGTTTATGTGCCCTGTGTGATACATGCTTAGGCGATCATGTATCTTTTGATACATGCAGATTTTTTCCCCGTAGTAGGTTGCCATTTCTTTCTGTGTGAGACCAGTTGCCATCCAAGGCTATAGAACCTGGTCTGTCCTGCTATTTACCCATAGCATGGAGGTAGAAGAAGAGGATTCATAGCTTTCCCAAAGATATTATCACATAAGTGAATGCAATGGATTCAAATGGAATTCAAACTCGGCTCTCCGATTCCTCAATCCGAGCTGCTATCCATTATCCTACACCATGCCTCCTCTTTTGATAATGTAAGTCCTTTGATAATATAAGGACTCTAATTCATATAGAGAATGATACAAAATATTTTTACAAACATTTAAAGATAAACTTTAAACACTTTTTTTGGCAAACAATGCAAAATTTCTTTCATCATTCAATGAAATAACTAGAAAAAAACACCAGTTGTTGCCTTTATGAAAGATTTCAAAATGTAGACAGGAAAAACTATTTTATTTGATGAGGAAAATTAAACTTGTCTGAAGAATTTTGTTATTCATTTTTTGTGACACTTTGAATGCACATTTTTTATTAGAAAAACTTTATGCAAGGCAGACATAACAGCTGAGAACAAGCACACCTTTACATGGGGTAATGGTTAGCACGCTAGACTGACTGAATATTACTACTGTGCTGTGAATTTGATCCTTAATTGTGGCCTTGTACAAAAACTACATTAATCTTCATAAATAGCAGCTGGGAACAAAGACAAATAACAAATAAGTTTTGTAGAAATTGAATTTTGTCAGTCATCTTTTCTAAGCAATCAGAAACAAACAAAAGAAATGTCTGTCCAATCAAATTTGAAATCGATTGGGTTACTGATTTCTGTTTCATTTATTTTGCAATAGTTTGTTATGGCACTTTGACATGGCGTAAATGGTTAGCAATCTTGTCCTGCTAAATCAATTATGACCGAGTAGTGAGTTCAAAGATTACTGGGCGCCCTATACTTTCGGCCTTGTGTCACATAAACTACGCTTAGAAAAAAAAATGATATTTCTCCTAAACTTGTACTGTTGAAATCTCCCCGAGGAGTCTCTGTCTGCAAACAGAGTGTAACTAAAAAAATATTTTGGTGCCCGGTCTCGGAAACAGCTGCAGTACCTTAACACTGCACTAAAGAGGGAGATCGGTAGTAATACCGATGCTAACGCAACCACCTGTTGCGGGGGCTGGTCAATTTTTAGCCCTGGCCCGGGTGTACCAGCTCGGTGCCTCACATGAAACCGACATTGTCACCTGATGACAGACGAGTAAATAAATACGATGGATAGCAAGCCTGTCTTGCTAGATCAATTTACGACTCACTGTGTGCTCCGTACTTTCGGACGTGTACTGCATAAACTATAAATCGTAATAATCACTTTTTTGAATTTAAACCCCGATTACTAGATTTTATTTTGTTTTTAAATGAAGATTCAGTTTACTTTAGTTTTTAATTTTAATTACTGTTAAAGCGTCAATCAGCTTTTGCAAGCATATTTTCTTACCACGGAGTATTGGATCAGCGTTTTTTCTTGTCACGCTTTTCAGGAAAATTTATTTACAAATTTTGGTTTGCAGTCAACTTTGCTCTAAGCATGATGATTCTCATACTTTAAAAATGCAAACTAAACACATACTGAAACTTTAAGTTTATTCTGTGTTTAGTTTACGCGTTATCGGCTTCTAATTTAGAACTATTTGTTATCGTCATAATCAAGGGACAAGGCTTAGTCCTTTCTTTTGAATAGTGTACTACTGTAGACTGTAGCCGTGGTGCATAGAATATTTTAAAAGGAAGTTAAAATCTTTGAAAATTGAAAGCATTTTTTTTTATTTTGACGGTGCAAACGTACACACACATTGAGAATATAATAAAATAATTGCGAAATTTCTTTCCCGAATTAAAGTATGAGGACATTTCAACCAAATACATTTATTTTATTTAAATAAATTTAAAAATCATTTAAAAAGATATAAAAACAGTTTTCTTCACCTTTCATTCTACATCGCAACATTGCACGCGCTTCCGACTTCAGCCGTTGTTGAGTCAAACTTCGATCCAAACACTCATGTCGATAAGCTTTGGTGAAACGTTCTTTTACAATGCAAGGTCTGTCGTAAAAAATCGATTCATAGATTTTAGCTTCTGCGCCTTGTTTAATCAACGTCATGGATTCAATCATGATTGCAGATGTAAAAACTTTGTAGACAGACGTTAAAAAACATGAGTTTTTGAGCGGAAACGGTGTCAAAATTTAAAGTTCCCTATTTAAATAATGAACGCTTTTTTATTTTAGCCGCATGAACTCGAACGGAATGTGGCACAAGCAGGCTGAGTTTAAAGTGGGAGACATACGCGTATCTAGGATCAGAGGTCAAAGGTAGTGCAAGTCTCATGCACTAGGGATTTATCCCAGCCCTCTTCGACAGAGAGCAACTAGCGAGTAAGAAATTTTACATGAAAATTTACCAATTTATTTTGGTCCAAAATAAATTGGTAAATTTTCATTTTGTTTCCCGAGCGCTAATATCCCTTCAAATTTTACAAAAATAGTCTTATTTCTGTGCAAATGTACATGCTGAACTCAAATCAACAATTAGATCATGAAGAAACCTACCTTTTTGGATGTTAACGACCAGAAAAAAATCGGACTTCTTCTCGGTCTTTCGTCAGCCATTACCGGCTTACTGAGAAGAAATTCACTGCGGAAAGATTTTTGGCGGAGTGATAAAATTTGGGTCTATTTACTTCCCGTACAGAAATTCCTTGCAGAAATCATTACGCGCTTCCGTAAAGTGATTTTTTTTTTTTAGAGAATAACAAAGTAATTTTTTTATTTTTTTAAGAAGAAAGTTAACTTTCAAATGTATGAAAATATCGACAAATAAAAGAATAACAAAGTAATTTTTTTTAAGAAGAAAGTTAACTTTCAAATATATGAAAATATAAAAGAATAACAAAGTAAGTAGTACAGTAAAAGCATTTTTTAATAGTTAAAAGTTTCATATCTATGGAAAAAATGACATTGACACTTTTAGAAAAATGAAAAATTTGAAGGGATATTAGCGCTCGGGAAACAAAATGAAAATTTAACCGGGGATGTCGATTGAAAATGGTCTGGCTATTTGGCGGAATCGAAAGAGTCTCGAAGAAGACGTTTCTAGTACCACTTTGACTTACGTCTGATTGCGGAGAAGGAGAAGCCAGGGATGCCCATACACTTCTTATCCCCTTGATTATGCGACACATCCGACCAGGATCAATCATTTTACACTAACAGTGATTGCTGGTCGGCGTACGTGCGGATATCAGAACACGGATACACGCACAAGCAAATATAAACCATAGTGAACATTTTGTACATCCAACAGACCAAAATATCCACACACAAACGAGTGAAAGAATGTGGAGGGCGACTAAGGGTATAATTAAAAGATCGGGACACAGAACTGCTTATTAAAAACAATATATTGCTCGTTTTCTGTTTTTAAAAGCAACCCCTGAACATAGTCAGCGCCTTCACGTTTTCGAGAGAGGCGAGCAGATTGTATCCAGGACCCTAAAAAACTACTTCATTATAAATTTTCATTTTGTTTCCCGAGCGCTAATATCCCTTCAAATTTTTCATTTTTCTAAAAATAAAATTGTCAATGTCATTTTTTCCATAGATATGAAACTTTAAAAAATGCTTTACTGAGTGTACTACTTACTTTATTTGTCGATATTTTCATATATTTGAAAATTGAAATATAGTTGAAATGAAAATTTACCAATAAATTCACATTTTTTTCACAAGGTGGGGGCGGAGAAAATTTTCTAGGCTGCAATCACACCGCCACCCTAGCAATGGTGATTTTCTACGCGTTGCTTAGATGTGGTACAAAGCCGAAAGTATAGGCCCTCACTGGATGCCTTTACTATAGGGCATCCAGTGAGGATCGAACTCACTATTCAGTTGTACTGCCACCTTAGCAAAGGGTCTGTTTTTTTGTTTTGTTTGAAACTGTTGTTTTTTTGGTTTGATTTAAAATACGGTAAAATGCAATTTTTAGTTGACAAAATATTTTTTAGGAAATGCGGAAAGTAATGGATAAGATATAATTCCAATTAAATTTATCTTGACTATAATGAAGGAATCTTTATTAAGTTCAAAACGATTTGTCAGAAATTCAAAAAAAAAATGAAAATTTCTATTGCAACAGATTATCTACGGGAGTTAACTCTTATTTTTCACGGATGTATTATTTCCCCTTATTCAATTCATACATACTGACAACTTTCCAGAAACTCCTGCAGACATGTCTGCCCCAAATTTAATTCCTTGTATTGTTTTGGACCTTGTCGGTACGGCCTAGAGGGGGCCATGTAGTCTGGGAAGCGTATATATTCTCAGACTTCACCTGCGCGCTGGAGAGGTCACTCTAGTCTCACCAGGGCCGGCGCTAGGGTCTCACTCCCCCCCCCCCAACTTTGATACAGTCCCCACTCTCTATAACATGTCGATTTCAAAATTTCCCAATTTGGGAGACACAAACCCTCGAAGGAAAATGGGGGAAGGTAAGCACTTTTTTAAATTACCAAAAATCAGGGAATTATTCAATTTAAATGAAAATTTCAGTATATATGCATTAATTATTTACTTTTATAATGAATAGATTTTTTATTTTTAAAAAATTGAGAAAATATTATTCTTTTTGTAATAACCACCAATATTTTCAGGACTAAATTTTCTTTGAAAAAATATTTAAGTTGCAAATTTTTACATTTCCATAAAGATTAATCATCGACATATCTCTGCTGAAATTTTTTTTTACAAAGATTCCAACACAACACAAACAGAATTGTCATAAAGATTTTTATAAAAACAGTATTTCAGTTTTCTGGAAAATTTTTCATGTGTTGAAATAAACATTTTTATTTTTAAGTGATCATTTTCTTGGTTTTATCTTTCTAGAAATATAAAAAAATAGGAACTAGAAGTTTTATTTTAATTACTAGCCATAAACGTCTGGTTAGTATTACTATTAGTAAAAAAAATCAGAGATCCTCCTTAGTGGATGATCTTGGAATAAAAAATGATTTTACTAAGATATATTGATTTAAATGATTTTACTAAGATATATTGATTTAATTGATTTAAAAGAACTGTTCAGAAAGAAAATTATAATTTAAAAAAATAAGCTCTACTGAAATTAGCATTTATGTACCCCCTCCCAGTAGGCATGCGCCCTCCACGTGGATAGGTTCAGGGTAGTAAGCACCAGCCTTGTTGATTATTATAGTTGATGATTGACAATATAAGTTAGGTAGAAAAAAGTATAAAGTACAAAAAGAAAAAAAATTCTGCTGAAACTAGCCCTTTTGGGGCTCCAACCTTGTTGGGTGTTCCTGCGTAGTATGCACCACACCGACCATGCAGATACATGATGTATATTATTAGTTGATGACTGACAATGTAATGCCAGTTTAAAGATAATTTTTAAAAAATGGCAGATGGGCATAAAACAGTGCTGAAAAAAAATGACAAAGGCCACAAAGGGGCCCACAAAATGAAACCACCATCGGAGGCTTTGGACGCCCAGGTCTTGAGTCTCACTGCCAAATGATTGAAATTTGACCAAACAAGGTCCTACTTTTATCAGGCAAGATATCTGTTTTATCCTGTTTGCTGCATTCACTTTTGTTCAAATTTCCTTCTCTTTCCAAGGTTAATAGTGAAATTAACACACATACACACATACATACATATACTTTAACACACACTCACATCCTGGTCAAAACACATATAGCAGTGATAGGGTTTAAGTAACTGTTATCATTCTTTCCAGTATTGATGGAGGCTTCCTTCCTAACCTTTTGTTTGAAGTCATGTGGAACATCAACATCTTGATTATGCCATTATTTTTCTTCAAGTTACATGTGCTATCCATTTTAGTTGTTAGTGTTATTGAAAGTCTTCTATGATGTTGTTTCTGTTATTTGATACAGTTCTTTATTTGTAGCACCACTCTACAAGTTTTGGAGAAGGATGGTCTTCATTAAAATCTACAGGCTTCATATGCATGAAGCCATGGACAGCAGAATGAATAAGAACAATCTGCTTCTTAAAGTTCAAAATTCCCTGAACATTACCTGAACTGACAGACATCTGAAGGAGGCATATAGGATAATAGCATCAAAGATTAGACTGAATATAAATAATGGTAACTTTTTATCCCAGAAATTCCAACATTTGTGTTGATCAGCAATGATTCTATCAGAAAGTATCTTAGCATACCAATATAATATTATTATACCCACAATATAGGGATACTGTAGGGTTTATGTAGACGTTGTGTTTACAAGTGGTTATCTTTGGATAACATCCTTAATCCAAATATATACCAATTTTTGGCCTTTTAAAAATGCATGCAAAGATAATTAGTACAAAGATATATTTTGCATATACTGATAAAATTTTATATCTCTTAAAATAAAATATACAATATTTAAAGTGCTCATAACTTCACATCAGAAAGTGCTTGTGTTAAACGTCTAAGTACTTTAGCATATAATAGAGAGAGAGAGAAAAGAGTCCTTGTAAATGTGTATGTATGTATGTATGTATGTATGTAAGTATCTCGTTGATAGTAGTAATTCTTTCAATTCTCTGTGGGATTTTTAGGTGTCTGAAAATGTAGGGCATGCGAGAATGGACAAAATTATTTTATCAACTTTCTGGTTTCTTTGCCTGGTCATCTCTGTTTTTACACTTTTCTGAGACAAAGGAATTAATTTCGAAATTGTTTCTTCATTGCTGATTGGCTCACAGATTTGACTCATTTGACCATCTTTTTTTCTTCAATTACATTTAGGATTGATAACCTTTTGGCCTCTTTTATTTATTCCCTATTTTTCTTATCTTTTTGTTTTTATTTCTTAAAGAAATAAAAGCAAAAAGATAAGAAACCAAAATCGTTTGCCAATTTTTAGCTTTCTACTTTTTTGAAATAGTGAACTTTTTATTTTTCTATCACTACAATACATAGCAGTTATGTTTTGCTATCTCTCTGCATAGTAGTAGTTGTAGTACAGTTTTCCGTGTTCTGAATAGCAACCGGGTTTGCTAGGCATAGTCACCCTGTGTTTGCTAGTTGTTCTCTATTTATACTTGTCTATCTAATTTGTATACAATACTACAATAGCGTTATAGTAATGTATTAATGTTTATGGATATTGGTGAAGAAAAACAAGAACATGTATACATATAAGGGAAAATATTTTAGCTACATATTTACAGAAACTAGAATTAGACAATATTTTTTTCATGCAGCAAAATGAATATATGGTATCACCACCACCATCATACATAGAAAATTATACAATGAGCATTCATTGGTTAATCTCCTCCAATCTAGCTCACTGATTGGTCAGTTCCGACCAATCAAATCGCCTGCACGCGACAAGTCTGTTTTTGTGCCTTCTAAGGGTGATCCTGTCATGTGATACAACATACTATAAAAACCAAACATGAGTAATTCTCGTGCTCTTTACTCACTTGTGCGTTTCATCTCTGCTGCCAAAATGTGACCTTTAAAGAATTTCCGTCTTGACTAATGCAGTCAGACGTAAAAGAACTTTACAACAATCATGCAAGTACAATTCTGAACTCTTACCAACTTGTCCAATAGACAATCTCTAACATGCAACATACTCATTCTTATAAACTACAGTTTAATAGTTAATCTAATCTTTATGAGCTCAGGTACAAATATCTCCAAATCTAAGAGACATAACTCTATCAAACCTTTCAGCTTAATTGCATGTACATCAAACACTAATAAATTCAATTGTTATGTTTCAAATCATTACGTTCTGTCTTGTATTTTATACCATGTGCTATTTTACGTCAAATATAAATTGCATTGTGACAACCACATTGGATAGCGACTTCCAGCATAATGGCATGATCCTTTCCACACCTTTCCTAGACAAAATAAAATAATTGTGGCGGGACCCGCAACATGCATGTTCACAACATATTTGGTGATGGTAACGTTCACTGCTACAATAATGGAAACCACGTCGTTTAGTGGCCTGCTACAAATACATAGAAGAACAAACATGGACAGAAAGGTCTATGTTTTTTCTTCTATGTATTCATTTTGCTCAGGAAAAAAATGAAGTGTAAAAATGCCAATTTTTCCCTTGACACCACTTTTATTTTAACTCCCTTCACTCTTCAGCAATATTTATTGTTTTACAAGGCAAGGATTAGAATTGCAACAAAACCTAAGCATATGAAAGGAAATTTATACATTTTCTTTGTTCTTGAGAAGTGATAACAAAAATAATAAACACCATTTATTTATTAGATTGTTTCTTTACACTATTTATTTAATATATTGTTTATTGGAATGATTGGCAAAACATCAGCTAATTGCCAATTGATTCAAGCTTTATAAAATGGTAAATGATAAGGATTTACTTATAGTTGGTTCACATATTTTAATAATTTAGTAAATGTTTATAAATAAAAACCTGTTTTCATATTTCTTTCTTTATAAATTGGTAAAAGATGAATATTGCATTGCATTAGTTCTAATTGTATTAGTCTTTAGAATGTTTTATAAAAATTCAATCTAATAAATAATGTTCATTATTTTTGTTGTAAATTCTCAAGAACAAAACAAATGTATAAATTCACTTTCATCATATGTTTAATTTTTTTTACAATTTTACTAATCATTGTTTTTTAAAACAATAAACATTGCCAAATTTTGTTTTTGCTGAAATTTTGGTCTCCTTGTTATTTATTTTTCTAGCAATACAATTCTCTGTTGTTTTACAAAAGCTGAGTGATGCAATGATTTTCAGGCATGAAGAATTAAACATTATTAAATGTGAATACATTGACTATTAGTCTCCTCCATCTCATGCTTATGCATTTGTGGAAGGTTGATGGTGGGATGAAGATTTGTTAAAATGCTTAACACATCCACATGGAAAAAAGAAAAGAAGAAAGCAGAGAAAGTGCAAATACAAAATTTTATATTCCAGAATTGTTGAGCTGTTTTACAAATAATGTTTTGAGTCAAATTTCTTCTTTTGAAGACAAAGTTTTTTTTGCAAGCAGAAATAGGCTAGACAATGGATGATTTTTTTTATGACTTGCCTCTGACTCTGACTATTTGATACAGTGTCTCCTATTTATATTGAAATCATGAATTGAGGTTTAAATACTAGGCTCTGCATAAACATATAACAGTTATGTTAGGTCCTATTTGTAAGTGTGTTAATTGAAGAGTATAACATTTCTAATAACTTAATGACTATTAATGTCAAAAAGCTGAAATCTTACAAATTAATAATTTGATGTTTTATATGCTGTGTTAATTAAATAAGTTAATTAAATTTTATTTTAAGTTGGTATACACTCAGCAGGGTTATTGTATTTTATTAATAATTTTCAGTAAAAACAGACTTTTATTTGTTATAATAACTTTATATGTTCTAATAATGTTATTTGTTCTAATAAACTTATATGTTCCAATGATATTATATGTTCTAACAATGTTATTTGTTGTAATCATGTTATTTTTTCCAATAATGTTATTTATTCCAATAATGTTATTTGTTCCAATGATGTTATATGTTCTAATAATGTTATTTGTTTTAATAATTTTATTTGTTCCAATAATGTTATTTACGGCAATAATGTTATTTGTTCTAAGGTTATTTGTTTTAATAATGTTATTTGTTCCAATAATGTTATATGTTCTCATAATATTATTTGTTCCAATAATGTTATTTATTACAATAATGTTATTTGTTCTAATAATGTTTTTTGTTCTAAGAATGTTATATGTTCTCATAATGTTATTTGTTCTAATATAGTTATTTGTTCCAATAATGATATTTGTCCCAATAATGTTATTTGTTCAAATAATTTTTTATCTTCTAATAATGTTATTTGTTCCAGTAATGTGTGTTATAGTTTGAATCTGTATAATTAGTTCATTTTACTAAATCTTAATTTCTATATATTTTTAAAGGTTTTTCTTTAAAATCACTTGTGACTTCTTTCTCTGGGGGTATGTGAAAGGCCTCATATATATACCTACCCTTCCCAGAGATGTGGATGATCTGAAGATGTGAATAACTGAAGCCTTAACAACTCTTGACAATGCTATGCTTGGTTGCGATTGACAAAAGTTGGATTATCGTTTGGGTGTGTGTCGTGTAAATCGTGGTGCTCACATTGAACACCTGTAAAAACCTGTATAGAAACATGGATATGTTAGCTTTCAGGAAATATAAATTGTGTTTTGATATTCTCAGTAGTTACCCCATATAATATTATATAAGATTTTATTTATTTATACATTTATAACATTATTTGTGCATTACTTTCCAAATAACATGCAAAATCTTGATTAAATCTATCTGGATCATTTTTTTCAAAGGTTTTACATTTAAACAAAATTAGTCTCAAACATGTAAATTTTAGGTTAACAAAAAAAAAAAAACAAAGATAAAAAATAGAAGAACTCTGGAGACATTAATGGAAATAACAGTATCTCTATCCAACATGTGAATGTTGTTAAAAAAATTCAGCTGGCCTGCAGTCATTGTATTGGGTAGCTCTTCATAATAAAAGCCCATGATAAATATCAATTATCTATAGGAGAAAAACATGACAAATCACTGCTTATATAACAATAACATCCTATGAAGTTTGAAGCTGTAGAGAACCATGCGGTGGTGTGAATGTGAGAAGAGAAGATGAGTTATCTCTAGGTTAAGGCTTCCGCTGGCCGGTCCAGCTACATAAGAATGTTGGACTTTAATGGAGTCCAAAGAAACAAACAAGACCGATATACATGTATGCGAACAAATATATATTAATAACAAATAGATTAATACACGAATTACAAATACATAGAAGACATGAATAAAATGTTACAGTCTGTATGGAAAGTTGTGTGTGTGTTGAGTTGAATGTCCGTACGGGGTGAATTTTGTTTTAGCGTGTTCCCAGAATATGGGAAACGCTGGTTGTGTATAAGAGTTCACATATTGGAAATTTTAAGAGAAAGTTTTATATACCTCGCCTCACGTGCGAGGTTGCGGCCCGCGGCCGAAGTCGAGATAGTTGCTCGCACGTGTGCGTAAGCAGAGAGAAAGGAGGAAGAGGCGAAAGGTCAGCCAGTATTTATACTCCCGGGAGAGAGAGACCCCTGTTGAAGGGTTAAGGAAACGAGGAGGAGCTAACTGCGACAAAGCCAAGTAATGGTGGAGAATTTGGGAAGTATAAGAAATAGTACACAGAAATTAAAAAAAAATGAACACAGACACAAAATGTGTGTAAATTTCAACCAGATAACATATAAATCCCATTACTCAGAAAAATAGTAGTTAAAAGGTATTCTTGTATTAAAACTTGATCGCTGTCAAAAGGTAACCGATTAGCTAGCTCTCTAGCACCTTGAGGTCATGATGATGGGAGCATAAACTTTTCCAGTGTTCACTATAGGAAGGGGTCCAATTTTGTTCTCTTGTTCCTTTATTGATACTACTTACAGTTGGACTGTAATATTCTATTTTAAGAGATAAAATGGAGAAACGAAAACGTACATCAACGGATATATCAGCTGAAACATTATGCGGAACATATTGATATTGATAGATCGAATCATGGGAGTTAACTCTTACAAATAGTTTATATTATCTCCCTTGCTACACATTTTTGAAAGAAAAACGGAAGCAACTAATTAAAGAATAGATATGTAGGGTCAATTGGTTATTACAGATTAAATGTTCAACAAGAGAATAAAGGATATGAGGTCTGGATTTGTTCACTTATATTTTATTGAACATCCTAAAATATTATAGCTCTTCTCAAAGATTTTAATTTTGCTTTGTTTATAATTGTATCATCAATATAATCTATCTATCTATCTATCTATCTATCTATCTATCTATCTATCTATCTGTGACTTTTCCTTCTTTTATCTATCTATCTATCTATGAATTTTCCTTCTTATATCTATCTATCTATCTATCTATCTATCTATCTATCTATCTGTTATGGGACCTTACCTATAACGACAGAGTGAACTCTTCCTAACACTATCTAAACTACGCCTCTCATTATTATTTTCAAAAAATTCTTACAATCTAAAAAAAAATATTTTCTGACTTTAAATAACTTGAAAAAGATTGATACCCCCCCCCCCCCCCCAATAAAACAAAACAAAGCGAATTAATTTTAAACTGCTCATCTATGAAGGAGAAAATAATATTGGGTTAAAAATCTATTAGAAGTCAATTTGTTTATGTTTTGGATGCAAAATAATATTAGTTGATATGTGGTTCAAAAGATCTTAATGAGAGATTTGCTTTCCTTGAGCCTTCATTCATGTGAAGTTTTTCGTAGTTGAACAGTCTGAAAAGCACGTCAAGTTATACAAGGGAATGCAGGTTCGAACCCTTCCAAAGGGCATTTTCTCTTTATTACAGATTCTTGAAAAATCCTGGCCGGTAGACATAAATTATTCTGTTAAAAAAAAAAAAAGCAGATATGTCTACTCAACACTAAATATAACATTTGTCAAACTTTGCTAAGAGACGAAAAATAAAACGGACTGTCAGAACGACGGCTTTTCCATGGACACTACTATTATTTTTTTAACTACTTTCACTCCTTGGTAATGTTTATTTTTTTAAAAAGTGACGATTAGAATTGTAATAAAACATAAACATATTATGAAAATGAAGTTATACACTAGTCACTGAGTCTCTTTGTTCTTGAGAATTTACAACAAAAATAATAAACACTGTTATCCGTTTTTTGCGGGCCTAACATTTTTAACATAAGTATCTAAATTGATTATCTTGTCGAATTTGTTTTTTAAACTGTTTTTATTTATTTTATTTGTCCTATGCATTGTGTGGTGCTACCATCGCTCATTGTAGTATTTTTCTGTTTAGTTTACATTTATTTTTTGTATTTTGGAGAGTTTCTTTGTAAAACCTCCACATTCTTGCTTAATACTGGGCTAGTTTTCCTTAAATAAATTTATAAACCTAAATAAATACCTTTTGTTTTTGGAGGACATCTTGCTATGGATTTCTCTTTATCCAAACCTCAAGACTTAAAGAAAAGTTTAAAAAAATAATATCTACAAACAGTACCAAATAAAAGATTCTATTAAGACATTTTCCTTGTATCGTGCGACTTTTGAAGACCTAATTTTAAAGCTATGAGGGAGTCGCATGATACACGATAAAATTAGCTTATGTTGTGCTGGCCCTGGCTACGCAGTTGACCAAATATCCATTTGCTGTCACCAAAAAGTACAGCTGTATTTAAGATTGACATGATTTTGATAAAACTAAAACTGATGTTTTACTTAACTGTATCCAATAATAATGCATGTAATATTCACTGATTCACATATTAGTATTGTAAATACAAACATAGCGAATATGCATCTTTTCCATTATTTACGTTTATAAGATCTTTCTCGTTCGGTTATGGCTGTACGCGTTTACACAACGAGTATAGCATAATGATACTTCTACCATTCTCTTTTACTTTTTTAAAACTTATTTAACTAGAAGATAGAATATAGAGATAGAAGGAAGAGGTTAGTCTATTGTAATTTGGTCTCTCAAAAAAGGAACTCGTATGATGCACGAGATAGATGATATTGATCATTTTTATAAGTAAAAATTTTGGAGTCGCCCGAAACGCGAGATCGCGCGTTACACGAGAATACGGTATGTCTCGGCAAACTGAAAAATCTGAGGCTCTTGTACTCGTAACCCTAAACTGAGCTATGAGAAAGTTTAAAACCAATTGCTTCATTGTATGATATTAACCAGATATCATAATGAATGCTATCAGAGTGTAACATGAAATACCCTCAAATGTCCATTTGATATGATATTGTCTTTCAGTAGCTGGAGCTTCAAAGATTTTTCCTTTTAAAAAGCCATTGAACACCCTGGGAGAGATAAATTTTCAGCTGTGTCATTTGCTTTATTTACAAAGAAAACAACTTTTGTTTTCATCATGAGGAAGAAGGCTGACAGGAATGTAACAGAGAAGTATAATATTTTAAGTTTGACCGCTCAGAGCCACAGTCTGGGTAGCCAACCGCGATCACATTCATAAAAAGCACATGCGCTCAATTCACATGAAAGAGACCCTTTGATAGTGAAAATCTTATTATTTCTTTTAAATTTTGAAAATATAAAATTAGTTTGAAATTATAGAGAATTATGTGTGTAATTGATTAACAAAATGGAAAAAAACTCCTGAATTATACCTTTCATCTTTTGAAAGGACTTCTCCAAGCTAAAATGTTTTTATTGATGGACTCTTGCATATATATGAAATACAGCGAACATTGGTTACAATTTTATATTGAGAAATGCTGAAAATACGTCACTTCTTAGATTTAAATTTTAAAACTTTTGGTTTGGTTTATTTGGTTTGTTTTGTTTTACGGCATATCAACTTTGTTTTACGGCATATCAACTTCAATGCCGACAAGATTTTTATTGCTGGTAAATATTTTTTTTCAAAAATGTATTGCTGGTATTTAAAACCTATTTTTACACTTTCATAGTGTTTTGACTCCAGTTTGGGGGTTAACTATTATTTGCCCATAGCTGGAACTCTAACAAGTGCTCCCACCCTGGGTTAGGGTGGACCTGGGAACACCAGCAATTAAGAGGTGGTTCTACGCTCTTCAAAACCTTCTGATCAGTGGGTTTGCCGTCGGGTGTAGTTTATCGTCATACTCAGGATGGAAAAACTTTTGGTATCTGATGTCATTCATAACCGAGCTGACTTCATTCAACTTTATAATGCTTTTATTTTCATTGTTATGGCTATTATTTTTAAAGATTTCACATGTTAATAGCAATAGTTTTGTTAGAAAAGAAGATATGTTTGATGATCCTGGATGTAAATTGACTGTGTAAGATTCTGAAATTAGTGTAATTTCTATACATTTTTGCCTTAACAAATTACCTTCTCCTTTAATTGGTACTGTATTATTCAAATCAAAAATTTGACCAGATTTATTACTACATAATTTGTCAGTCAGTTATGTACCATGCGTGATACACGCTTAGACGATCATGTATCTTTCGATGCATGACTGACGAGGCAGATTTTTTTTTCCCGCAGTAGGTTGTCATTTCTTTCTGCGGTAGGCCAGTCCAGTTGCCATACGGTCTATTTACTCAGCGGGAGAAGAAGAGGATTCATTTCTTTAACAAGGGTATTAGCACGTAAGTGAATATAATGGATTCGACTGGAATTCGAACTCGGCCCTCCGATTCCTCCTATCCATTACTCCACCGTGTCTCCTACATAATCTACATAGTATAATCTGTTATAGCAATAACAAAGATAGGGTGAACGAAAAAATGTTGTTGTAAATACTGAGAGAAAAGACATTTTAAGGCAAGCAGTCCTTACGATAAAGTTTTCGATATCAAAGCTCAATATAATTAATACAAATATGAAGTTTGTCACTTAAAAAGGATGTTTATGATTGCTTTTCCACTGATCAATTGCTTTTGGGTTGACGTATGACAAATTATAAAAATATGTTTCCCGGGGTCACAGAATTTTATTATCCTCATTAAAATAGACATTTTTAAAACAACAAGCAAAAAGAAACATTCTTAATGTTACTGTAGACAGTAAATTTAAAATAAATCACACGCACACAAAAAATGACTAGTTATCATTCCTCATTATTTATGGGAGACTAAACGAAGTGTGTACAGTGACTAAAATGGCGGGGTTGATTAATAAAGACAGGATACACACGCGCGTGCGCGCGCACACACACATATGTATGTGTGTGTTTCTGTGTGTGTGTGTGTGTGTGTGGTATCTGTTGGTCTAGAGAAATCTTGGATCTTCGTTCAGTGTGTTATGCCTCAGCAGCTGGTGGCGGTGCAGCATCTGTTATGGCTGTACAGGCCCACACGGGAGTGACAGTCTCGATTGCAACGAATGCATGTAAAGATTCTCTCCCTCGATGCCGCCCCGTTTTCTTCCTGTCGAGCACGCTTCTCCCGACAGCAAGCCTTCGTTTCACCTCTCCTCGCTCCAGCACTCGGTGTAAATCGCGTCTCCAGCATGGGCGATCATTGGTGACGTCTTCCCACCCCTCGATGTCCATATCCATTGCCCTTATGTCCCTTTTGCTGACGTCCTTGAGGTGCAGATGAGGTCACCCTCGTGCACTCTTGCCGGTGGCCAGTTCCTGTAAAGAAGGACCTTCGGAATCCTCACACTCGGTATACGGAGTACATGTCCAAGTGAGCGGAGCCAGCGCTGTTGAAGAAGGACGTCTAGGCTGGATAACTGGGCACGGGTGAGAACTACGGCATTGGTGACTCGGTCGGGCCTATTGATGCCCAGAATGGCTCTAAAACAGCAAAGATGAAAAGCGCTGAGGCGTCTCTCCTGTTAAGAGTATAGGCTCCAAGTATCACTGCCGTAGAGCAGCGTATTGGCGACACATGCCTTATACACTGTAATTTTGGGGCTCGTAGTAAGCTCTCTCTCTCTCTCTCTCTCTCTCTCTCTATATATATATATATATATATATATATATATATATATATATATGTATAATACCAACTTGTAATTGGTAGGGATTATTCCAAAGAGGACTTTAATCCAATGAGAACTCAATGTAAGTTACAGACCAATTTACAACGACGAATTAAGAAAACACCTTAAAAATACATATCAGTTATAATGCAAATATAAAAGTGTACATTGAAATCAACACCCAGAGGCGACAGTCTGTTTCACACCTCTGGATGTTGATTTGTACACTTTTATATTTGCATCCACTCTATCACTGATATTGAGCGCTTTAACCCATAAATATAGCATCAGTCAGCTATGTGCCGTGCGTGATAATCGCTTAGGTGATCATGTATCTTTCGATCTATGACTGACGAGGCAATTTTTTTCACGCAGAAGGTAGTCATTTCTTTCTGCGATAGACTAGTTGCCATTCAAGGCTATAGAACCAGGTCTATCTTGCTATTTACCCATAGGTGAGGGAGAAGAAGAGGATTCATACCTTTCCCAAGAGTATTAGCACGTAAGTGAATGTAATGGATTCGACTGGAATTCGAACTCGACTCTCAATCCGAGCCGCTATCCATGCCTCCATCGTGACTCCCAAATATAGCATAGCATACCTTAAAACTATATTTTATCATATAAACTGAGAACAAGTCCTTATGACAGGACACAGCACGCTGAGTGATAAGATCCTATGTTGTGTCTCGTGAATAATAGCCTTGCCGGTTTATGAAACAGTAACGCTCATGAAGAGTCTCTTAAGTGGAATTTAAAAAAATCATCGTTAAACTTTATGTTGGTTCTAATCTACTTGGAATTAATTCTAAGAAGAGCCCCTCCTCATATTTATAGACAAATCCTACTGATGCATGTTGGGATTTCTTCTTAACTAATAAAAAAAACAGACAATTCTCAGTTTCATGCCCATATCTTTGTTCTTTTTTGCCTTGAACTCAGATCGTAATAACCAGTTGACTGCTAATTTCTGTGAAGACAAGATTTTCATTGGTCCAAAGAAAATTTCCTTTCCTTCTTCTTCTCGGCTCATCGGTCAATTTCTTTGAAGGCAAGGTTTTCATTGGCCCAAAGGAAATTTCACATAGGCATGCGAATTCTTTTCTTTCTTCTTCCTCAGTCCTCCGAATTATTATTTCGTACTTACTACAGTTCTTTCCCCGTTGAGTGATTTATGACTCCCTTCTGCTTTGAAACTTCTTTCTGCTTTGAAATGTGATTCCTTTGCATCTTGTCGGTACGACCAAGAGGAGGGTCATGTGATTTGGGCAGTGCACGGCCTCCATATACTACCACCAGGCCTGTCCCATGGAGAAGTCACCCCAGTCTCACATCCAAAGGACTGAATTTTGATCAAACAGGATGCTACCACTACCTCGCGAGATAAACTCCTTTTTTAAAAACTGCTACCACTACCTCGCGAAATAATCTCCTTTTTTAAAAAATAATTTCATCTCAATCAAAGTGATAAAGACTCTAAGATACATGGGGTTACTGAGTGCTAAAGAATCTGAAAATAAAACCTTGTTAAGGAGAGAGGTCAATTGCAAGAAGACAGAAAACACGGCCATCCACAAGAGAAAAAGTCCAAGATCTGAGTTACAAATTGAAGATGTCAGCATCAAGCAGGAGTTTAAATATCTTGGAAGTGTTTTAACAGAGGATGGAAAATAAGACACCGAGATCCAAACCGGCATTGGACTAGCGAAAGAAGCATTCTAAAAACTAAACGAGGTTCTGAGAAACGGGAAAATTTTTGGGAGAAACAAAAGTAAGAACAATTGCTATGTGATATCTATCCTCTTATATGGCAGTGAATGTTGGATAGTCTCCCGATTGGCGGAAAAACTGGAGACAGCAGAAATGTGGTTCTACAGATGCTAAAAATTCCACTGACGAAGCGAGTAAGCAACAAGGAAGTCTTAAAGAAAAAGGCAGCAGAAAGAACACTTCTACTTAGAATCAGAAAGAGGCTAGCTGAAATATCTTGGACATATAAAGAGGAAAGAGAGCTTGGGAAACAACTCTCACAGGGAAAGAGAGATAGGGAGCGGGCTGTCTACCTGTTGAGCTTGTGCAAATTGAGAGTGGAACAGGGGCTGGAAGGTTTGTCAACGGAAGAAACACTGCGAAGAGCCACGAGGGATAGGAAGTTGTGGAGTTAAATATCAAATGCAGATCAAATATGGACCAGAATCTGATAGGATCATAAAATCAAGAACAAATTTGTGTGTGTGTGTGTGTGTGTGTGTGTGTGTGTGTGTGTGTGTGCGCGCGCGCGCACGCGCGTGTTCGCGTGTGCGGGTGTGCGTGTATTGGGTTGGTCAAAAAGTTTGTTCATTTATTAAGTAGAATAATAAATAAATAAACCGAACGAATATATATATATATCTATATATATATATATATATATATATATTGAGCGTTTTACTCCAAGCAAGGCGGCAGTGCCACTAATACGCAGTGAGGTTACGGAGAGTGAAAGTAAGAGAAAAGACTGTGTATAGGGGGGGATTGTGGAAAGGATAAAAAGAAGAATGGGGATCAAGGTTCAGAAGATCACGATTGACGTTTCATTTAAATTTTTGAAGATTGTAGTTATCAGGGAAGCAAGTAAGAGGGTGGGAGTTCCATTGTATCTGGAAGTTCGGAGAAGAAGCTGTTGGAGTAGAAGTGGCGGTTGCATTTAACTGTTTCAACAATAAAAGGGTGGGACCTAGATGCCAACTTAGTAGCACGCCTAAATTCATATAGTCAGGGCACCAGGAAAAACATCTTGTCAGAGCAATTGCCATGAAAATATTTGTAGAAAAGACAGAGGGAAGCCAAATCACATCTGTGGGAAAGTGACTGGAGTCGAGATGCCATGTCAGAACCGGCTACATTGCAGATCCTTCTTTGGATTTTGCCGAGAACCTCGAGATGAACATCAGGGGCACCAGACCATATATGGCAACAGTATTCAATGCATGGACGAATGGTAGATTTGTAGAAGTGTAGGATGGACTTCTGACACGACACAGAGAACCAACTTTCCCTGTGGTAGATGCAGCCATTGATTCAATGTAGTTGCTCCACCTCAAGTCAGTAGAAAACGTGCGGCCAAGAAGGCGCAGTGAGACGCTCACGCGAAATCGAGCATCAACCTTGCTGAAAGGGGGCAAGGGAGTTTCTCTACGGTGTTAAATGAGAACTGTCCCGTTTTAGAGGCATTAAAATTTACAAGCCATTTCCTGCTCCAGTTAACCACTGATCGAAGGTAATTTTCGAGACCAACGACCAGGTTAGCTTTGTCAGCATTGCCGGATTTACTATTGAGGCATTAGTAAATGATAGTGTCGTCTGCATACATGCCTACTTGAGAGCTGATGACATCAGGAAGATCATTGATGAAGATGAGAAACAGTGTTGGACCAAGGATAGAGCCTTGGGGAACACTCGCGTTCGTATGAAAGAAACTGTAAGGGAGCCCGTTCAGGATGACCTTCAATTCACTATTTGATAGGAATGATTGGATTAAATGAAATACTCATCCTGTAATACCGTAGCCCTGAAGCATACGTAGAATGCCAGTATGCCAAAAACTGTCAAACGCCTTCGAGATATCTAGTGCCACAGCTTATCAAGAACTTGATATACAGTTATGGCCGTATGTACGTATATATGTGCGGTTATACATACGATGATCCACTCTATTATAAAAGTAGAAAGTTCGAGACTTCAGTTATGTGCCATGCTTAGGCGATCATGTATCGAAAGATACATGACTGACGGGGGAAATTTTTTCCCGCAGTAGTTTGCAATTTCTTTCTGCGGTAAACCAGTTGCCATCCAAGGCTATAGAACCCGGTCTGTCCTGCTATTTACCCATAACTGGGAGGAGAAGAAAAGGATTCATACCTTTCCCAAGGTTGAGTGAATGTAATGGATTCGACTGGAATTCGAACACGGCTCTCCGATTCCTCAATCCAAGCCGCTATCGAGACTTACTATAGTTGATTTATCTATCCATTTAAACATAACGAAAGATCATTTAGCAGAATTTACTTTTCATTTTGAAAACTTATAAAACTGAAGGGAATTTCGAACAGAAAATCACGAAGAATAGAATTAAGAATACTTTACAACACACTGGTAACAAATGTAGACAATCTGTAAGGTACAGCTTCTTCCCCTTTTAATATAATGAACATGTATTCTTTCGTTTCAAATAAAATTGCCGTCTGGAATATTCATGCCGGTGGATTTTTTTCTACTTATAAAGTAAGCGTGCCCTACTCCGAATCTCTGATAATGAAACTTTACTACAGCTCAATTTTCATGAGGTAGTATTCATATAAAATATAAATTTCATTGTAATCTAATTATGTACAATAAATGGATCATATGCAATATAGGTGAACAATCCAACTGGAAAATTTGAAAATAATTACAATGTATCTAAATAGAAATTAGAGACATGTCATAATAGATCGTTCCATCTTAAATAACAATGTTTTGCAGCAATTTTTAAAATCAACTTGAGATTTTTATTGTTATAAAGTTGAATAATTTTAACACATTCAACATTATGGATAAAAAAAAATAGTGAATTTTATATTCCGTGTTTTTTCGAGACTTAGCATAAACAAAACAAATTCACGGATTTGGACGAGAAAAAAAAGACTACAGAATGACGAAAAAAAAAAGACTACAGAATGACGAAAAAAAAAGACTACAGAATGACGAAAAAAAAAAGACTACAGAATGACGAAAAAAAAAAGACTACAAATGACGTCAACGAAAATGTTTCATCCTTTAACAGTTGTGCTTAGTTTAATTTTTGACGTATATAAATTTCGGTAGAAAAAAGCAAATGTTGTTAAGATAGCGAGGATCACAAAGCACTGCCCAGGGCCCCCAAACAGGCTTCTCCCAGATCGAATAGGTTCGGGAGTAGTACGTATCGGCTCTGTGCGCTGGTCCAAATAAACGTTCCGCCTGGGATTTTTATATTAGGTTTTCGTTAGAAACAAAGTAAAGACTACTGAACTGTTACATAATATCAGCCCTCCAATATGGCAGTGAATATTAGACAATCTCCTCAAAGATGAAGAGACTTGAAGCAACAGAAATATGGTTCTACAGAAGGATGCTGAGAAAACCACGGAATGAACATGTGAGTAACGACGAAGTTTTAGAGAAAATGGAAATAAAAAAGCACATTTATGATTTAACATGAAGAAGAGACAGTTGAAATGTCCAGGGCATATAATGAGGAAAGTGGGTTTGGAAATTTTGATCTTTACAGGACAGATTGAAGGCAAGAAAGACAGAAAGAATACACATAACTTACCTAACGAGCACGATAGATGGATGGCGAAACAAGGTTTAAGAGATGTAACAAAAAGACAAAATTTATTAAGAATTCCAACGGACAGGAAATTTTGAAGAGCCATGATTGCCAACGTCCTAAAAGGACACGACACAAAGAAGAAGAAGAAGAAGAAGAAGAAGAAGAAGAAGAAGAAGAAGAAGCGTGGAACAAAATAATGGTGCCACGGAGAAAACCAAGTAACCACCGTATCAGTGGATGGTGAGAATTGAAGGTAATATAATGTAATCGTGACGGTGTTTGTATTTGTACTTTTGTCTTATGTTTGGTGTTGATTTCTCAATGTTAAGTCTCTTATTACTAATTCCTCACTTCTTAAAAGAAGCAGATATCATTTATCTAAACTTTTTTTTTAATTCGTTTCACCCCAAGCTAGTCAATAATGCTACTAGACCGTAGGGGGTTTACAGGGAGTGAAAGTTAAAGAGAATAGGAAGACTGAAAATGGGGAGGATTGAGGAAAGGAACAGGGTGGCGATTGACGTTGCTTGTAAATTTTTGAAGATTCAAGTTATCAGGGAATCAAGAAATCTGAAAGGATTTCTACAGTTGGGAAGTGCGAGAAAAGGAACTGAAGTGGCGGTTGCATCTAGCTAGTTCAACGGTAAAACGGTGAGACCAAGTAACCAATCTAGTAGCACGTTTAAATTCATATAGTTGAGGCACCATGGAAAAAAGATTATCAGAGCAGTTGACATGAAAATAATTATAAATGAAAAAAACTCAGGGAAGCCATGTTACATCGATGAGAAAGTGACTGAAGCCAAGATGGCTGGTCAGAATCAATTTCATTACAGACCCTTTGGATTTTGTCAAGAATTCCGAAATGTGCAGCAGGAGCCTCAGGCTAGATATGACAACAGTATTCAATGCACGGACGTATGGTAGATTTATAAATGTGCAAGATGGATTCTGACGATAAAAAAATTCTGGCACGACACAGCGAACCAACTGTCCTTGCAGAAGACGTAGCAACTGATTCGATATAGACGCTCCACTTCATATCAGTGGAAAATGAAAGCGTAGTGTGTTTCTCTCCTGAAGTTTAGCATCAGCTATGCTGGTGGCATAATCTGAGTTGTTAACCATGAATTGTATATCAGGAACCGAGCGTGTGAGCAACAATGAGGTCTTAGAGAGGTTGCAAATAAGGAGGAGGCTTATACTTAACAACAGGAAGAGGAAGCTGAAGTTTCTGGGACACATAACGAGGAAGGAGAGCCTGAAGAATCTGACACTCACGGGTCGAATAGAGGGAAAGAGAGACAAGAGAAGGGCTTAAGCAAGTGGGTGACATAACAAAAGGAAAGGAAGTTGTTGAGAGCTGCAAGGGGTAGAGGGAGGTGGAGAGCCATGATCGCCTACGTCCTGAAAGGACATGGCACATAAAAAGAAAGAAAGAATGCTGATGGCAGACAGAAAAGTTTCTCTGTTGGGGTTAAATGAAAGCAGTTTTGTTTTGGAGGCGTTAAAATTTACAAGCCATTTCTTGCGCCAGTTAATCACCAGGTCCCTTTCAAGAGCAGTTGTCAGATTTACTTTGTCAGGTCTGCCGGATTTGCTACTGAGACAGGAGTGAGAGGAATTTGTGCTATTTGATTCAACCAACATGTAAGTGAAAAACAGGTTCTTAAATAAATAAATAAAAATATTTCCCAAGAAGTGGATATTGCTGTGCAGTGATTATCGTGTAATGTTAATGTTTACTACTTGATAATCAAACTATAAACGATTAAATCACTTTTTGTTTAATTGTTTGGATTCTTAGAAATCTCAGCTACTGTCAACGAAAACATGGCGAAAATAAATAAATAAGCAAACACAAAACAAATTTTCTAACGAATCAGAAGACGACATTTCTGAATCCAGTGTCGTACCCTGTTTGAACTCCAATTCCTTAACAGAAGTGCTCCCTTCGACGTTCACAGCTTATATTTCCGGAATACCGCCCCAAAATACTAGAGTCATAAAACACCGTTTCTGACTAACCACGCGGTTTTTAACAGCAGCCGTTTCTGAGCCACTGACTCACTATAAAGTCAACGTCGATTTCACCCACAGAGGCAGACCCAACCTGACCAACAGTAACGATGGACCTCACGCTTCCATCAACAGAGATGTTTTCGGCCAGCGACTAATTCTTGACTACACATGCTTGCTGATTTTCTCCATGTGTCTATATTGACAACTACCTTGTAATACACCCTGAAACAACTCTTAGTCTCCCACGACTGATATACGATATTCCGGAAATTTCTTGTAAATCACGGGAAATAAAACCCCATTTACTTATCTCAATCACGTCATATCACCATTTGTTGCTGGTCACTTCCATTTTTTCTTGTTAACGGTAAGACCGCCGTTACCATAGTTTTCCAACTTTTCGCAGAAGCCACTTTAGCTCCTTAAATACAGACGGACATCAGTGGTTCATCTGAGGTAACAGCAGGAGCTACTCATCTTTATTAATCTTTCAGTCCAATTATGTAGGTGCAGTCAACTTCAGAAAGGCTTTTAGTCTTTCCTTGCTGGGTTGAATTCAGTCTCCAGAAATTATGTATCCAAAATAATCTAGTAGTGTTTTTTTTCTTAATTCACACTTAACTTTATTAAGCTTGAGTTCGGCTTTTTGTAATGTTTTAAGACCAACTTTTAATCTTTCGTCGTGTTCTTCTATAGTTCTACCATAGATTAGAGCATCGTCGATAATTGTTTCAACTCCTTTTCAATAATATTCTTTGAAATATTTCCGGAGCTGATGTTAGATCAAAAGGTAATCTTTTGAAGCAATATCTCCCAAAAAAGAGTAATGAAAGTCGTGAGTAGATAGTTATCTTTACTTAATGGAATTTGGTAGAATCCGCTGATAGCTTCCAATTTAGAAAAAAAAACTTAGCTCCATTTAATTTAGGCGAAATATCATCTAAATTTGGTAACAGGTAATGTTCCCTTTTCACTGCTAGATTCGGCTTCTTCAGCTCTACACATATTCGGACTTTTCCGTTTGTTTTTATTACGTATACTATAGGCGCACACCAATCAGTTGCTTCTGTAACCGTTTCAACAATTCCTTTCCTTTACCATTGATAAAATAGGAAATGGAACTCAACTAGTTGTTGTTACACAGTGTTGCGGGTGTGCTGGTTGTGTGTTTAGGTTAGAAAACACGTGTCTTCAGGTATATTTATCCTACAACAAAAATGGCGGACTTTGAATTTGAATCCGGGTAACAAATAAATAAAGTAAAACAAAACTCTACATATAAACAAACGATAAGTATGTATTAACGAAACAAAGGTGTTGCAGACTGGCGAATGTATTTTAAGATATCAGAATGTTAGGTTATCACAAGGGTTAGTGATGTTGGTGTTCTTAGACATTCATCCACAACAAATTAAGAAACAGGAATATTGAAGGCAAATCATTCAAGAGAAATCAGAGTGAAAACAACATAATTAAAAGTTTAACAATAACATTGGTTTATATGAAATTATCATACACAATTAAGTCATATATTGTTGGACAAGTGTGAATGGTTGAATTGAATTATGTAGTGTATTTATGCCAAGTTTCAGTGTGTGTGAATCTGTTACTAAGGTTTGTGTGTGAAATTAAACAAAGTGTTTGGTCGTGTACAAAAATGTCTTTTGTGAGAGTTCAGTCAATAGTGTGCATGCGTATGTTTGTTTAAATTAATGTCCAAAGTTGGTAAGAGTTGGAACCTTTAGTTGTTTTGGTGTTTGATTGAATGTTTATGAATACTTATTTAGTAGTGTGTTATTTCACTTTTTTTAGTATTGTAAGCAATTGTTCCCGCGAGAGCGAAATGCTGTTTGCTGAGTCAGAGAAGTTTGCGCGGGAAAAGTGTAGTTGGTCAAAGTTTTGACTAGCGTGGACTAGTTTGGCATGAATTAGCAGAAGCATGTGAGTTTCCAAAGAAAAATTACCAAATCAAAGACCATCTTGTGATAAGACTATAGAATAGGGACCTGTTGCGGGTGATGCTGGCAGTGTTTAGTTCGAAAACGTGTCTGCAGGTATGTATTGGGATCGTCCACACTCTGACGACTTCCCAACCTTACAATGAATTATTCCTGTATCATATGTCAACGAATCACGTCATTAGAATGTAAATCAACCAATCAGTTCGGTCGGTACATGTTCCCGCCAAAATACGAATTTTGGACAGGCGCTTTTTTTCGAGATTCAGATATTTTGCGCGAATCACCGTTCGACATGAACATGCCTTTCCGTCGTTCTGCTAAACAAACTCGAACGAACTACATCACCAGCTACCTTTAGAAATTCAGCCGAATCTGAATTCTTTAACGAAAACTTCTTTCCTGTAAAGCAAACTCATCGACAACAGAAGTTTGAGAATAATATTTAAAAAGTTGTTATTCTAATCAACTACGAAGAAATATTAACTCTACGTATAAAGGTACGCAACTTTGTTCGACTTATTATCCTCTCACACGCACAAACACATCTCACTTAAAGCAATCATCAAATTGTCGTTTTGTCACAGTTTAATTTCCATTCAAACTATTAATCTCGACTGAAGAACTGATCAAACGAACTTGATTCGAACATATGAACACTAATCTCCCAATCCAACATTCAATCTTACATACAACTCACAATTTGTATCTATATGTGTATATAAATAATTGGAATTTGTTCTTGTTCAAATATTGTCGACGTCATTATTTTTCGTTCTCTGTTCTGCTTGTATGATATATGTTTTACATCTAAAATTGTTTGTGGAAAAAATGAACACACAATCAACCAAGGCCTTCTGAATAAAACCCCGTTTATTCATTATCCATCTTAACTAAATTCCCGACGTTCCACAACATATGTATTTCTCTCGCAACAATTATTGCGGAATCGAATATGAGTTCGGGTAATAAAATATAAAGTAACAAATAAACTATATATATATATATAAACAAACGGCAATGTAATTAACAAAAAATATGCATAGACAATAACAGAAGATTGTTGCGTGTGATAAAAACAATGAATATGAAAGAAGAAAAATTCGACTTTTAAACGTGGTAAACTCAACAACTTTATTCAAACTGCCGCTGGATCCGTTTTGCTCTCAGCATTCCCTAGTGGGACCGGAAGTGATTACAATCATCATAATACTCAACATTATTGATGTTGTTATAAACACTCATTGCGTTTCACTTGATTCATTGATGGCCTAACGTAAGTGTTTTGCTACCCTCGGTAGGATTTGAATAGAATATTCGTCATTCGGATTAGATAATTATTTTTCTGGAATTTGTAGCGAAAGCTAAAAGTGGGTACAAAGTAAAAGATTCTGTTCAAAGAATGCCAAATACAACCAAGGAAGACCGGAAAGTATACTGATCAAAATGTAGCAAAGAATCCAAAACGAAGACAATAAGGTTATTTTATTTCAGATATAATTGTCTCCAGTGGTATTTAAAGAAAACCGCCCGAATTACATTATATGGTTAGAAAAGTTGAAAATTTGGAAATTTTAACTGCAATTTTCTTTTCTTTCTTTGAATCTACAACATTAGTTCGTATTTGCAGAAAACATCCTCATTCCCGGTTGATGTTTAATTTTGAAATAAATTAAACTGAGTGAATTTATGCCAATAAAATGTGATGATGGCTTCCCTTGACCTAATTGGTTAGACACACTTGTAAGAGTTTCCCTGATTAAAAAAGGGAACACAGACTCGATTCATGTCGGGAGGCGCATTTTTTCAGTAAGATATCTTGATCTTGAAACCGGTAGACATTAATTTAACACTTAAAAACATACAAGATAAAACAAAAATACAGGGATGTCAGCTCAATCTAAATATAAACAGTATATATAACTAAATTTACTCACTAACGTTTACAATAAGAAACCAATAAGAATTGCACAAATTTTGAGTTACTTTTAATTGTAACAATAATTTTCATTGCAATTGACAGATAAACTCATCATTTTTCCTATATTTCCCGTACATATAAGTAGAATTAAACATTGAAGATAAAGCATTCTCGGTTTCATTACAACACCTAGATTGCTGAACTAACCGATCTTACCTTGTGGACTGGCGCTACATGATCTAAAAAAAACTGTACTAGATAACAAACCACCCACCCCAGGACTAAAAGGGTTATCACATGTAACTCGAAGAGAAAATAATGATATAATCAAGATGTTGACATTCTACATTACTTCAAATAAAAGGTTAGGAAGGAAACACCCATCAATACTGGAAAGAGTGATAAGAGCTACTGGACTTGAGAAACCTATTTTCTTGAAAAAATGTTTTAAGAGAGAGATTTTATCAATTTTAACAGACTGTAGTACAAGCTGCACGGTCAATGAATGCTGAATATTTCCTTTTAGGGAAACGGTTAATATTACTATTACCATTCAAATTTGCAATTATTTCGTCAAATAAAAATGACTATCTTTCCTGCAATCCAGTTACTAGACAGTCTCTGGGGTGGAGCAGTGGATGGCTTAAAAGTTTTCCAAAGTATCTGATGAATGAGATATATTATTTTGTTTCACAAAAAAAAAAAAAACAGAAAAAAATAACAGTTTTTTTTTCGATATTCAATCTTAACTATATTAAAATTCTGTGACTGCCGTTAGTCCGCCCGTCCATCCGTCCATCTGTCTGTCACAGCCTCCAAAATAGCCATACATAGACCAATCGAAACCAAATTTGGGGGAGATTTGCAAACAGATAAGGGGGTACACAGTACAGTTGATTTTACGAGGGTGCGTAGCGTAGTACAATAATTTTTCATTAATTTTTGGGGAAAAATTAAGTTTTATTATTTAGCATACAAAATACTCCCACTATTTTAAAAACAGTTTAATGATTAAAATAACAAATACTTAATTAATAAAAATGCAATATTGTTTTTGCATATCTTTTCTTTAAGTCTTATATACAAGAATCAAGTTTCCAGTTCACCCTGCGTTTGCGAGAACTATAAACAAATCACAAGGCCAAATGCTTCAAAAAGTTGGAATTTGGCCCTAGAAAAAATATTTACGCATGGTCAGTTGTATTTTGCATGCTCAAAAGTAAGAAATTTCTAGGGCACATAATAAGGGCTTGGAGAATTTGAAACTCAGAGGATATATTGAAGGCAAGAGGGACACACGCATACGAATATACATTATCATCTGAATCCCACATAAAGAAACTATAATTAGGATACACTTACATACATAAAACAATATTTACGTTTTTTCAGTTAGGCTTGGAATCCGTTAATTTCTTGGAGCTTCGAAGGGACGCGTCGTCTCTCCTTGAATTCGGAAAGAAGAAACGTAGATTGATAAACGTTTCTTATTATTCTTTATCCTAACACACACGCGCACACACACGCATATATATATATATATATATATATATATATATATATATATATATATATATATATATATATATAATATATATATATATAATATATATATATATATATATATATAATATATATATATATATATATATATATATATATATATATATATATATATATATATATATATATAATATATATATATATATATATATATATATATATATATATATATATATATATATATAAATGTAGCCGCAGTGCGTTTGTTATCGAGCTTCTCCTAGGGTTTTGAAGATAGACCCCATTGCCATATATAATTTGAAACTATATTACCCAGGGTACTTGGATAAGTATATTTATTTTGATCAAAGGGGGTTTCCGGGAGGCACAAGCTCCCGAAAGTTTTTTCCCTTTGATATAAATTAAATTTAAATTTGAACAAGTGAATGACTCCTAGGGTACTTGGATAAGTATATTTCATTTTGATGAAAGTGGGTCCCCAGGCGGAACAACCCCTCCATTAAAATTTTTTTTCCCTTTGATTTAAATTAAATTTAAATTTGAACAAAGGAATGACTCCTATCCAAAATATAGAAGGAGAAAGCCAGAAGATGGAGGTCACATCGGCAAGATCATTGAGCAATATTGAAATGCAACATAACAATCAATCATCATTTTCTTCCCCCCAAAATGTGACATGCAGCAAGGCGCGGGTAATTCGGCTATGGAGGGAGGGAGAGAGATGTGGGGAAAGAGGGAGGAGAGTACGCCAAATTGATGTTTTACTGACAAACAAGCCTTGTTTGTCAAATCAGCATTTTATATATTTGCTGACAATAAGGAAATGCTTTTCTGTATCCCCACCCCCAGTAGCTGTAGTTAAGATATCCTCGAAGTGTCTGTTATTGGCTGAAGAAGGTCCCAATCTCCATGACAGGTTGGTAACGTTCGTTATCACGAACTCTCTAAAAAGAATGAAAGTGAGTTGAAACTTGTAAAATCTGGGATCCTCCCTCTGTAAATTTTCTTGATCTTCAGATTATTTGACGTCTCTCTTCCCTCCCCACTCCACAAAAATGAATTAATTTTTAAATTAATTAAAAGTTGACTTAATTATTTTACTTTCTACTGGTGGTACACAGTAGGTTCTGAAGTGTTAACAAAAAAAAAGGTAGAGAGGGTATGTGTGCGTGAGGAAAGAGAGCGAGAAAGAGTGAGAGAGAGAAAGTGCGTGTGTGAGAAGGAGAGTATGTGTGAGAGAGGGTGTAAGTGTATTTGAGATAGTGTAAGCGTGTGAAAAATAGAAAGTGTTAGTGCAAGAGAGAGAGAGAGAGAGAGAGATAGTGTGCGTGTGACAGAGTTATCAGTATGTATTTGTATGTGTGCCACAATTTCTGTAATTCAAGGAATAAATATCTGTATTTGTATACGTGTGTGCGTGCGCGTGTATGTGTGAGTGAGAAAGAGTGAGAGTGTATGTGAGTGTGTTTAAGAGAGAGGGAGAGAATGCCTGATGTGTGCAAGAAAGATAGTGAGAGATCACCAATAAATCGATTCATTTATTCCTGGTATGTAAAATAGAGAACTGCGTCATTCTTTTTCTTTTGATCTTGAAAAAATAACGAAGGAAAAATTAAACTCGTTTTCATATGTTTTATATGCTAAAATATATAACTTCGAAAACTTCGTAAATAATTTATTTCTGTATACTAGTGTACAGTAGAAATAAATCAATTTTCATTAAGTTTTAGAGTAAAAAAAAAAAAAATAAATAGAAAGAGGTGCGTATTTTTCATATGAACTTTTATTGAGATAACATTTTTTCGCTTTTAAAGTTTGTTCTTTCTAACGTTTGCTTTCTTCATTTAAAAAAATATAAAACTGAAAAAAAAAAGCTATACTGGTTATATTTGCGATATGAGGCATATTAAAACTGCTACAGTTCCCAAGTCTTCAAAGTTGAACATGTAAGTAACAAATAAACTTTCTCCAGACCAGTGTCAAATCGATTAAACTGGCCAACTGGATCCCAAATGGAACGCCAACCTCCATGAACTAAAATTAGATTTCGCAGATTTTAGAAGTACTTTATTTAGAAAACTTAGGATCAGGAATATGGAAGAATGTTCATCCATATGTTTGCTTTAGGTTTCAAACCCAAATATCAGTCGTTTTACGAACCGGGGGTAAATCCACCAGACCGACATTTTCTACAGGTATGATTTTTCATGGAGTATGTTTTCTACCATTCTTTATGCATTGTATGCTAAATATTCACTATTTATTAGTGGTAGAGAAATCAATATTATCATATGGTACCCTAAAAATAATCTATCAATAAATTCTAATTCACATCTTTTTATTGCATTTATTTTGCGTTTTTGTTGTTTTGTTACCAGACCTGTTTCCGTAGTTTTTTTATGTTGGCACCTGACTTAGGTTCAGGTGAGTTTAAAATTTCATTTTGAGTCCTGTGAGGCTGTGAAGTGTTTAGTGTGTTTTTCCGTTTGTCTGTGCATGCGTCCGTGAATGTGTATTTTGTGGCTAGACAGGTTTGGGCTGCTGCGATGGTGACAACAGCAGCAGACACTGTATCCATCAGTTTCTATGTTGATTTATTTCTGCTACACTTCCAACAAGAGAGAAACACACAGATAACACAATGTCTTTACTGTGCTGCCCGTTCCTAAACAAGTGAGACCATCACATCTTAAAAAAATCGGACGCTAATGATGAGGAAAACAAGTCAGGGTCAGTATAACCTCCAACTCTACAATTGTATTTTAATTTCTGTCTCTGTTCAAATGATTAGCAACGAAGATAATCGATTTTAAAGCTATATTTATTGCGTTTTTTCTTTTGGTCATTGAAACACGTTTTATGTTTTGAATTATTAATCTTATATCTTCTTTAATAAACTTTTTTAACTGAAGATATTTTCAAACACATTGTTATTTCACTGAGAAAATAAGTTTGAAAATAATTTGCTTTCTGTTTTTGGTACAGGTTACGAAGAAAACATGTACACACGTGTACATTTGCCACCGAATGTTTTTGTTAAGTTTTCCATTCATTTTTCGTTAATAATTTTCCATTTTCATTAAAAAAAAAAATTGTATTTTTTTTGCAAATGCAATATTTGTTAAAGAAAAATCTAAAATAATTTTTTCATTAAAAAAATAGAATGAAATCTTATCCTAATTAAGTTTGGTTGTAATGTAATTGTAAGGATAAAAAAAAATTACAGAAAAATAATTTATTGCGTGTTTGGCTTTTGTGGGGAGAATGTTCAATCGAAGCTTAAATACAATTGATACACTGCTCAGTTTTCTCAAGGCAGGAGTTTCCAAATTAAAAAAAAATCTTTTGGAATAAATACAACGAACTAACACTAACAGAATCAAAAAATTAGTTGTTACGCCAATTGATAGCAGCAACGTTAACTTATATCCTCGATCTGTTTTTCTTTTTACCAATATTGATGATCCCGCTATCTATTTTTATCCAGAGATAATGAAGGTTGAGGAACTTGCTTCCTTGAAAGCCTAAAGTAGCTGATTAAATCACTTCTTATGACATTAATTTGTTTCTATGCTACAAAAAAGTAGAAAAATATTTAATATCAATAGATTTGCCTGTAATGCCAGAGCCCAGTTTTTTTTTCATTTACACTTTTTGCAATTCACTGCACTTTTCTTGTATTTCGCAGTAAAATTTGTGAATTTGACATATTTTTTAAAGTTTAAACATTTGTTGCTTCTAGGATTTAATTTTGTCCAAATGAGTGTTTTTCTTTGTAAATAAATTTTTAAATAATATTATTATCAATAAACAAGATAATTTTTAATTGGATTTATTTTCAAAAATAAATTCTGAAAATTTAACGCTTCGTGGAATCTCGGAGTAAGTTTGACCAATTAGTGCCAAGGCTTGAAATTTTAAACAAAGTATATTGCTTTCACAACGCAATAAATCTTTTTTTATAGGATTCGTGATAATTACTTTTGACTAGAGCAAGGCCCGTCGCCATGAGTGGTGCTGGGGGTCTGCTCCTATCACTGTGAAAATGACGTGGTGAAAATTCTTACTTGTCCCCCTCCATACCGACTTGAAGACTGGTCCCGTCACTCAAAACACTTTGGCGACGGGCTTGGCCAGAATGCAAAGGTCCAACTGTAGGGATTTACTAAGTGTAGCTTAGATGTAGTACAAGGCCGCAAATACGGAGCACCCAGTGAGGCTCGATCTCACGACTCACTTGTAATTGACCGATCGAGGAAATCTTGCTAACAATCGAAGTCCCCAAAGTCCGACTGTAAACGTGGTTTTTATCATGATAAATGTTTATAAAACTTGACAATAAAAGTTATTTATAAAATTAAAAAAAAAAATGAATCAGTAAACAAAAAACAGAATGACAAGCAATAGATTTTAAACTTTTTTTTTTTTTTAGAATATTTTGCGGTTTTGATGCAGTCAGTGTTTGGAAAAGAGTTGTTTCAATGTTTGTTAATTTTTATTTTCAAACATTAAAGGCGCACTTTTGCTTGGTCTGTCATTAAATTTACAAAAGAAAAAAAATCAACTTATCAACTACTCCAATAGCAATCCTGACAATTTACGCTGTACTTCTAACGTCTCCGCTTAAACTCTGAAATTTTATTTACTATTTATTTATTTATACATTTTATTTCATTTCTTTTTTTATCTTAATAGGAGTAGATAGGTTGGCCTATCATCCGATTCACATTCTTCCCACTCTTTTGAACAAGAGTTCTTTGTTTCCTATTTAGGTTTTCTGGCTCCTCCTAAAAAGCCTTTTCCTTCTTTTACTCCCAGTAGCCCCTTTGCGTTATCGCCTTGTTTGGGGTGAATTAGCTAAAAAAATTGTTTTACTCGTAAGTAGACTTTTAGAAAGCCGTTAGTATAAAATTTCTCTAAAGTTGAACTTCTTTTTTTTAAAGAAAATGAGAGAAAGGGAAAATTTATTTGTAAAGTTCATGACTTCTTCTATGTGCCGTGTCCCTTCAGGACGTGAGCGATCATGACTCTCCACAACTTCTTATCCCTTGTAACCCTTAACAACATTTGTCCCCTTGCCAAACTCTCATCCTCCGTTTCGCCTCGTCAGGTAGGCGGCCCGCTGTCTTCCCCTTCCTCTTGCGTTGGATATGCCCTTCTCCAATCTGTCCTTCCTATGTCCAAGAAATTTCACTTGTCTCTTTCTGATTTGGGGTATGTGTCCTTTTTGTTGATTTATTTTTTTGATGCTGATGCATTCTGTCCATGGAATACTAACTATTCTTCTAGAGAACCACATTTTTACTGTCTCCGTTTTTACTGTGAGGAGATTGTCCAGCATTTACACTAACATAGAAGAGCATTGATATCACATAATAGTTCAGCATATTTTCTTGTTTCTTAGTACTTTGCTTAGCTTTTGGGAGACCTCTTCCGCTAATCCAATTCCCTTTCGGATTTCTACAAAGTATAAATTCCTAATCACATGAGATGAAGAACTCAGGAAAAAAAATGAGGATGAAAAAAAAATGCTAAGTTTAGTTTTCTATATCAAATGAATTAAGATTTTTCGTATTTGTTCCAGTAAACGAGCAATTTGGATGATCGTCGATACATTTTTTTGGTGAATGTGAATTGACATTAACGAATCAAAAGCGCTTATATTTGTCTGAGCTAAATGTCAGCTTCAATTTCGTTTTAAGAATAAAACCTGGTCTGACAGTAAAAGACATTTAAGATACTCAGAATAAGTAAATGGATACTAAAACTGGGAAGATATAAGCACCAAGCTTAGTGGGCGGGAGATGATTGCATATTGAGTGATCTGAAAGAAAATTGGTTACTTCATGCAATTTTTTTTTTTTTTACCAAAGAATAGATCGAATTAAAAGAATAATTTAGTTTCAAATAGAAGTACTCTGCATATATCATATGTAAACTTCACGAAGGTATCAATAAAATTTAATTAAGAGTTTATTTGAGATATGGCTCAGTACAGTATAACCCGGATATAAGAGAGTTGTCGGGACCGGAGGATAAGTATCTTATATCCGGGTCTCTTATATCCGGGTTACACTGTATATTCATTTAATTTAAATTTCGACGTAATTTTTAAGTTTAATTTCGTTACCTGAATAGGGAGAACAAACTGACATCATCCATTGATCAGGTCGTTATATTTCTGTTTCACCGTAACTGTGAGAAATATTATTTACGTTGCTTTATATTGGAAAACTGCTTTAATTTAAACTTGCTGGCAATACAATTTTTACCAATTAAAAAGGAGCCTGTAATAAGGCGTGAAATAATAATTCCCCTCAAATTCGGAGGAAGGAGGAAAAAAGTATCGATCTAATGCGAAATTTTTTTTATATAAAATGAGAAAAATTAATCAGAGAAGAGTATCTGAAGTCATGTGAAGGGTTTCGTTTCAGTTCCTCGCGACCAGCGTTGAAGTACTCGCAATTAATGTTACTGGGTTCTAACCAGCACGCGGCGCTTAAAAGAATTTTCTCTCAACAATCAAAGAAAGCTATTTCAGACTAGCTCTCTTCGTCTACTTTTGAACATATACAAATCATATACCCCTTCGGTGGGTAACGAACTCTCTTACCTTTTGTCTGAAACATTTTTGAATATTATTTTTTGTGTCAGATCATTTAATCTGTTGTATGAATATTCCCTCTTCATGACAATACGTTAGAATTACGGACTTTAAGAATTCTTATTTGCCTTCCCGATGCTTGCTAGTAACACTACTTCAAGCGTGTAAATTCGTAAATAAATTCCTTATCTTGCTTTGTTAAAATTACACGCGTGTTTCTTTGTCATTATCATCCTTCTTTGATCTACTTGACTTGGGTAAATCAACCGTTCATTTTAACCCCGCTATATATCCATTTGATTTAAATTTCGACGTAATTTTATAGTTTAATTTCGTTACCTGAATCGGGAGAAAAAACTGACACCGTCCATTGATCGGGTCGTTTATTTCTGTTTCACCTTAACTTTGAGAAATATTATTTGCGTTGCTTCATATTGGAAAACTGCTTTAATTTAAACCTGCTCGCAATACAATATTTCTTTACCAATTAAAAAAGGGACCTAGTGAATTTTAATTAGAACAATGGAAAACTGGTATAAAATTATCCAATCCACCAACAAACAGAGTTGCAAAAAGGATCAATTTGCGTGGTCTCTTTCTCATTCCTCTTAATAGAATAAGAAACGGATCGTTAATCGCTTTTTTAGGCGACACTTGCCTAAATATAATCATTGACATAACTATACCCTGCCTTTTTCAATATTTAATATGCCAGCGATTCCTTCTTTATTTTACATAATGACATTCCAGTTAAAAACCAAACACCCGTTTTTATTCGTCAGAAATTACTAACGATTTGAAGAATTATTGATTTTGTTTTCTTCGTTCCTTTCATTCTCAGTCCAGATAGGTTCTCCTATCGTCCGGTTCACACTCCTCGACGTTCTTTTGAACAAGAGTAGAGGCTTATCCATTGTTTCCTGTTTAAGATTGGGTTTCAAGTTCCGTATAAAATTTTTTTCATGCTCTTTCACTTCCAGTACCCCCTTATATCTTAATGGCATTGTTTGGAGTGAATTGATTAAAGATTTTTTAAAAAAATATATAAATCTAGGTTGATTTTTAGAATTTGTAGTAATGAGTATTATCAATCACTTGTTATAAGTTGGTAGGCGTATTTAAATTGACTGGTCAGCTCGTAAAAAAGGAAGACGCTTTTTAACAACTTTTGCAGCTTAGCTTTCATTAGACTTTCTTCAAGGTACGATATTTTCAGTATCGAAAATACTGATTTTTTAAAGAACTATTTTAGAAAGGTGATAATATAAATACAATGTCAAATCAACCCTTGCTTTCTTAAAGAATTATCTGTACTTTATTTTTATTTACAAATGTCAAGTTTGAAACTGTGCTTCGGTTATTGATAACTTCGTACTACTGATGTTATCGTTTTCTTGCGCGCACTCGACCGGCCGGCCGCGCGCAAGCGAGGAGCAGTAGAGTTCACTTAGTTTTGTCCAACTTTGTGAAACTGTGGTCCCCTTCCCGTAGGACCGCGGTGCCGGCGACCGTCACAAAGTCGGACAGACCGAGCGAATTCGGCTGCGCGCTTCCGTCCATCTCTGTTTCACCCCAAATACTGTCACCCCATTCATCAACCATTGTTCACTGCAGTATTTCTTTCATTTCTTCCCTCCCCCCAGATAACCTATTACTACCCTGTCTACACTTTCGACGAGTAAGCCCTATCCTCCCGCATGTTTGTCTGCACGATGACCAACTCTGCCACAACGGTAGTAATTCCATTTTCCTAGCAAACTATGAAGGGGAATCTGAGATATCGCTGTCTGCACACCCTGTGGACATTGAATTGCATCGGAGAAATTCATAGCCTATCTTTTACTTCAATGTTCACTGAGTCTGAATCTAACATTGGAATTACAATGCTCTAATGACAGGTTGATGATTTTGTATACTCGTATAGTAATGACAGGCTGATGATTTTGTATACTCGTATAGTAATGATAGGCTGATGATTTTGTATACTCGTATAGTAATGATAGGCTGATGATTTTGTATACTCGTATAGTAATGATAGGCTGATGATTTTGTATACTCGTATAGTAATGACAGGCTGATGATTTTGTATACTCGTATAGTAATGATAGGCTGATGATTTTGTATACTCGTATAGTAATGACAGGCTGATGATTTTGTATACTCGTATAGTAATGACAGGCTGATGATTTTGTATACTCGTATAGTAATGACAGGCTGATGATTTTGTATACTCGTATAGTAATGACAGGCTGATGATTTTGTATAATCGTATAGTAATGATAGGCTGATGATTTTGTATACTCGTATAGTAATGATAGGCTGATGATTTTGTAGGAACATTATCCCTAACTTAGCAAAGTGAATTTTTATTGAATAGAAGACACACTAGTTTTACCTTTTTTGCAAACATCACAACTCACAAGCGGCAGCAGCCCATAGAAACAAGCAACCACCGATGTAGACCGCATACACATAGCAATCGCCCATGCACAAAAGTTCCAGGCTTTGACAGACAGCTTTAAAAACGGTACTAGATCCTGTCTCGACAGCAGTTTTTAATCAGCCGTTCAGAAGTCAAACACATGCTGCTCAATGAAGCGAACACATGCTGCTCAATGAAGCGAACACATGCTGCTCAATGAAAGAACTTTTTATTTACACAGTAAGTCACTTACATTAAGCAAATACACATGTTCTACATTACAAAAAAAGACCTTTCCTTTTTGTAATCTCACTTAAATTGTTTTATAAAATGTCCCATTTATTACAAAATATTTGTTTATTATTATTTGTTTATTATTGTTGGTGTTCTGATACTCAAATTATTTTATCAAAATCTGGGCTGACAAATCATTCCTCAGTTTTTACTGTTTTTCCTGATGAAGGTTTCCATTTAAGGATTAAAAAACAAAACCCTCTTGATTCAAGTTGGACCCTACTACTCACCATGTGAACAATATGGTGTTATTTAATTTTCTTCTGTCTAAAAAAAAAAGGGAGGAGGGGTGCAAAATTCTTGTCTCCTCATAAAACAAAGTTACATAAAGGATCAACCCTGAAATAATAAAATTTCATAATTATGTCAACGATCTTTCACTGATCATAATCATCGTTTCAGTTACTGGGCATGGTTCCAGGGTGACTGCACAGTTGAGCACCTAACCAATTCTCCCCATATATATGGGTAGAAAGTCGGAGAGGTGTTCATTCATGGGTAGAGTGTGTTGGGCATGTAGTAGACCTGATGGATTCTATCCCTCTCCAAGTCATACTACAGCCGATGTGTTCCAACCTGAACGCTTGCCTTGGTCATGAACCCATCAGCCATTAATTGCATCAGAGGTATCCTCTGTTCTGGCCATTGATTATTCCAATGCAAAACGTTGAATATCCATTCTAGATATGCAAATTCAGAATTCAAGAATTTTCTTTTGATTAATCCATTCATTTAAGGTTTTTTTTATAAAAAACGATTCTAAATATGAGTAAGAGTTCTGTGATCCTAAAAGAAAATAAACAGTTGAAATTCTATGATTGTCAACATGCATAGAAGATTAGTAGATAAATTGAAAGGAGCCTTTTTATAATAATAATAATAACAATAAAACAATTTAGTAAGAAAAAATTCTTATAACTTTAAGTTATATGATACTGCATTCAAATAGTCAACTACTGAAGACTCGTTAAAGGATACCTCTAATTTTTTAAGTTTTCCATTTATATTGCAGTATTTCTTGGCGCTCTTGATATTTTGGCAACCTGCTCTTACTTTTGCAATATGAATTTCTTGCAAGTCCTGTTCTTTTTAAGAGCATCTAAGAATTTCCATATTGTGGGATAATGAGATGACACTTGCTGCAAAAAAAAATCCCTATACCATCTTTCAAGGGTGTTATTAGTTCTAGATAAGTCAGCATTGACTCTCTCAAAGCAAGACTGCATATGTATTTCAAACATAGGTATTTTGAATAATTATCATTTAAGTATATAATTGCCCTATTGATTAATTTTAATTCCAACAATTTACAATTCAAATAAATGTTTTTCGAATAATTGTTTTTGTACTGTACTACCCGGTCCAATGACTGAACTTACAATTACTTCTCTAGTTCTATTCAATTATTGAAAGTCCAGTTGTCACTGTCTTAGTCTGTACTACCCAGTCCAAAGACCAAACTTACAATTACTTCTTTAGTACTGATCAATTATTGTTAGTCCTGTTTCCAGTCTGAATTTGTTTTGATCAGATCATACAAATGGAAATAAGTCAAGCAATAACTGAACAGTACTAAAAAAAAAAAACAAGATATCCCTTGACATGGACACCAGAGTAAAAACAATCTACCCCCATAGTTTAAATAAAGGTTTCAGTTAAATATTCTTTGTAGGTTACTTATATTGACAGGTACCTGAAGAAGGCTGGAGAGCCCAAAATCTGAAATGTAATAAAAATGACGATATTAGCCTGAATATAAATAATAACTTCTTATCCCAGAAATTCAGACATGGGTTTCTTTTCTCATGCCAGAAATTCAGATAGGGGTTACTTTTCTCATGCCAGAAATTCAGACAGGGTTTACTTTTGTTATATGACAACTCTCTAGCATATATTTTACTATTACATATCTGTAAAAGTTCCTTGCACTAGGACTGGATTATCTTTTAGGGCCCCTCAAACTTTTATAAAGCAATGATTTTCATTTTAAATAGTTTATAAACTGAAATGATATCAATATGACAAACTCATGTTTATTTCAAATTGCAGGGAGCAAAGCAAGGAAAAGAATGTTTTAGTTTGTGTCTTTGTGTTTCAAGTTGATAACATTTTAGTTCAGAATGTTTAAATCTTATAAATTTTTATAAGCAATGATTTTAATTTTCTAGATGTTATAACTTTTAAATATTTTCCTAAACTGGAATGATATCAATATGGCAAACATGTATTTATTTTGATTTATTGTCATAATGCTGGATATAAAAAAATCTATTTTTTTTATTATGGTCGTGTTGAAATATGTGTTAATTTGATTTTCAATAAATAGTAAAATATTGGTATTTCTTAAAGAATATTTTATTGACAAACAAAAGATAGCTAATTTAGTTTATTTAAAGAATTTGCATTAAGTTTACTTCAAGCTATGTAAAAGTCACTAAAAATATATTACAAGTAAAAAATATTCAAGACAAGTATGGGTGAGTTAGAGGGTAATTCCGTCTGAGGCAGAGAGCATAATTTCCTTAGCCTAGGAGCCTTGAAAGCTCATAAACCAGCTCTGCTCTATTTTTTGGAAAATGGTGACTGAATATATAGTAAAAGCAATGTCTTTTTTAATTCATATTTTTAAAAATATGCAAAAAACCTTTGAATATAACCTAATAAATTTGTAAGCTAACACTACTTGTTTACAGTTTGGTTTGATATCCATACTTGCTGGTAAACATCTATTACGTTAAAGCTAGAGGTCCTTCTTAGCAATGAAACCTGAGCATATAAGATAAGAAAGATTTAATTTTTAATTACTTAATGGAATAACAGTTGGTGCTGATTAAACCTATCATCATTGTCTTTCAAATCCCCACTTCATAATCACTTATGTCCATAATTCGTCCATGAGGTACTGAAGTTGGTACACCTCCTTTCTCATTAATGAGAGAATTATTATTGATCAGCCATTGGTCTTTGAATTAATTAATCCAGGAAAGATAGGTATGAAGCAATTGTTGTCTTGCTATTAGGCAATTAATCACACTGGTTAGACAAGATAGGTCATGGAAATCAAGAAGAAATGAATGAATGCAAGAAAAGAAAATGTCTGATCATAAGCAAAAGAGACAGAACCAAGATGTGAGCTACATAATGGGGACATCAAAAATCAAGCAGGTACAGAAATTTAACTATCTGAATAGTGCAATATCAGACTGTTGAAAATGCGACACAGAAATCTAAAAGTGTATTGGAATAGCAAAACATGTAAAACCTAAGTAAATTATTAAAACATAGGAAGTTATCATTAGAAACAAAAAAAAACAAGTATTGAACTGCTATATAAGATCTAATCTCTGATATAGCAGTGAATGATGAACAATCTCTTCATGCCTTTCAGAAACTAAGCAAACTGTTAAGAGATAATAAAATATCATTAGCAAAAAAGAAAATAGTGTTGAGCTGCTACATCATATCTAAGTGAGCTGAAGAGACAAAGATGTGGTTCTACTGCTGAATCCAAAGAATATGTGAGAAATTAAGTAGTTATATGGAAAATAGGAACTAGAAGAACTTATATATAATCAGAAAGAGTCAACTGAAATTTCTGATATACACAGTGAAGAAAGAGGGCCTGTAGAATTTAACACATGGCATATTGTAGGCAAGAGAGGCAGTGGGAAACAGAAAGTTACTTACCTACTTAACCAGTTTGGGTAAATGGAAGGCAGAACAAGGATAGAAAGCAATGACCAAAGGATAAAAATTACTTAAAGCAACAAAAGGTGGTAAGTTGAAGAGAGCCATGAGCGTCTATGTCTTGAACTGATACAATGGAATGTTATGGAATGGATGGTAGAAAAATGATAAAGAGGGACAGTAAAAGGATTTCTTAACTTCTTTAAATTAAAATAGCCTAAACATATTAAATAGGGCACATGTTAGGAGACTGACTTGCCAACAATGGTCACTTTACTGATAAATGCCCTGTATTAGTTGTAAAATTTAAAATAGAAATCCAGTATTAATTATAGATTCATACAATTCCTGTATTAATTATAGGTATCTAAAAAAATCCGGTATTAATTATAAGTTGATAAAAAGATTCAGTATTAATTATAGGTTTATAAAAAATATGCTATTAATTATAGGTTCATAAAAATCCAGTATTAATTAAATATTTATAAAAATATGCATTATAGATTCATAAAACAGTTAAAACTCCAGTATTAATTATAGGTTTCTACCTACAACCCAAAATGGAGAAGTACACATTAATGGGCGAATACTTTTTGGGGCCTTATTTATTTGTTACATGGCATGGAGTTCCATATTTTATGAAAAGGGTATAGTTTTTTGTTCAACCAACAGTCAAGAATTATTGGGTGAAGTCTCCTTTGCCAAATGGATACATATTTTTATGAATTATTATTTTCCATGGCCTGCAGAGAATTGGGAAAACACATGAATGAAGAATTCTGAGCAGACTTTAGTTACAATTTCTGGGAGAGAGTGCATCATCTGGTGTGATCAACAGTTTGATCAAGGCCAGTATTCCCAAACCTTTGGTCATGATGAATTATGACTTTGTGCTAGCACAACTATTGATGGACAGCTCTGCCTACCCAAATTAACTCACAAGGCTTGGGGTCAACCTATGGTGTGGGTTTTCAGGAACTTTCCAAGGGTGCCACATCCTATGCATCTAATACATTGAATCATTTGTGATACAGTTTATGTACAATAACATCAAACAAGAAAGTGGCCCTTTAGAAAACCTTGTAACCACTGTCAAGTAGAGAAAGTTGAAAAACTGGTGGTGGACATAACATAATAGGCAATCATCTTCACCCTACAGGCAATAGAAGGAGCAAATAGAGTGAAAAAGTAGTCTAACAATACCAACGAGTGGACTGGAAGATCTTTCACAGAGACTCAGACTGGTATACAACTGAGACATATGGAGGGAGCTGGTTAGATGCTCAGCAACACAGTCACCCTACAATCATACCCAGTCATAGGACTGATGATGATAATGATGAAATGTAAGGATTTTGAATACTGATTTTTAAAGCTGACAGTCCTTCCTTAGGAGATTGGTACAAAACAATTTTCCTACCCTCATTTGGCTTTCTGTCAGACTCTGCTATACTTAGCAAGTATAAATGAAAACAAAACCTGTAACAGAGCTCAAAGCCATAATCATGGCAATCTGCAGATGCAGGAGTCTATATGTGGGTCAGCATTACTTCCTAAGTTATCAGAAGATGTCAAAGGAATTATAGTCAGCAATGCCTCAAATAATAGAACAAACACTTATAGACAGCACTCGATCATTTCAGATGATTTAATAGTGGGTTTGAGTCTACTCACTGCTTCTTCTATTGCTGTATTTCTTGTTTGTCTTCGTCTTTTTTGAAAGGTTGTACCCTATTGAGATTGCTAATGTAACTGATGTGGGTGTGTGTATATGTGTAACTATTTATTTTACTACTTCTGTTTGAGCAGGTTAGGTTGCCTTCTCTCTTAACCTTTTGTCAGAATACCAGGCAACAAAACAGGGAGAAGTGGGTTCATGCTTTTCCTTAGCTTTTACACAAAGCCTTAGTTAGAATTCAAATTTTATTTGCTGATTCCATTTTCTGTGCTAGTGTTACAGTGTCCCCATGTTCAAACAAACTCAAACATCATTGACTATTTTCTTTCATTCTTGTCTTTCTTTAATGACCATCATTCGTTCTTCACACTTCAAAGCAGTATGTTTTTTTTTTCCAGCTGATCCGTATGAGTTTTAGTTTGTTTCGTTCTCTTCTGTTTTCCTTGTTTTGACTCCCACAAGTAAACTTACTTAACAGCTCTTCTTTCCTCTTCCATATGTGCCTATTGAATCACAGTTTTCTAACCCATAGTGATTCTGTCAGACTTTGCAGTTTTCTGTAGAGCTGCTTGTTTGCTTTGTGTTCATTCCTTGATACACCAAGTATGGTCTTCAGTATCCTTGTATATGATTCATTAAGCCTATAACTCACCATCAGTCTAAGTATTAAATATATATTCCACCTGAAATAGGTTAATTCAGATATCTGTTGTTGTGATGGTATAACCCAACTTCCCCATTCACGATAATGGACGGACGGTTTGCCGATTAAGTGCGACCACAGCAGGGTCGTGAGCGACTTCGTTTGTAACACCTATTGAGGTTAGCATACTCTCGACTCTGTCTCTGTACTACATCCGATTATAAAGTTATTATTGAAAACCTACATTCGGTTTACTTTGTTTATTATATCTTGCACGAGATATAACATCTGTCTATATTTCTGAGATGAGGTGTTGTAACTATTTACACTGTTTACATTATTCGGAATATTGTCCTCATCTTTATTGTCATATTCACACCATTTCAGACATTATATACTCTGGACTTCTTCAGGTGATATACGTTGGAATTTCAAACCAAACTCTTTATTTCATCCATGGGGGTAGTTTGTTCTATTTCCATGTGCTATGCCTTTTCTGAGTATCTCAGTTTCAGGACACATGGCTTAGTGGATAAAGCATTGGTTGAAGTAATCCTAAAAATAACTTGACCCAAAGAGTTGTGAGTTCAATACCTAGCCACAGCAGATGTGAACAAAAACTTGGAGAATTGAGTTACTGAAGGAAAGTAACTGAAACTGAGATATCCAGAATGTGCATGGCATGTTGTACTAAAACAATCTACCCACATGGATGAAATAAAGGGTTTGGTTCAAAATCCCAAAGTATATCACCTGAAGAAGGCTGGAGTGTACAATGGCTGAAACGTGAATATGACAATAAAGATGAGGACAACAGTCCGAATAATGTAAATAGTGATTTGGAAGTGTTATTCACATAAACTCATAACATTATTATTCAGTCAACAAACACCTTTCTTGGCTTTTTATGATCTTATATGACACAATGGGACTTGGCCATGATCAGGATACCCATATAATAAAGTAGGGAGTGAATGATTTCAACTGAGCTTGAAACAACTAGTGTTTTATGACCAGCGTTAAAATGAGACCTTTAAAGCAACCATCAGCTATCCATGAATAGGGAAAAAAGGAATGAAGTAAATAAATGAAAGCTTTCAGGGTTAAGTGCCACTGAGTTGGAAGGTAGAGAATTCCAGTTATTTATATGGGTTTATATAGTCATAGTCAGTTGTGAGCCACCTGTTGAGGGTGACAGGCAGTCAGAGAGAGTAGAAGTTTTGATTGTGATGTAGAGACATTTGCAGTCAGAAATGGGCAGAGAGAAAGTTGGAGTTATCACTGGTCAAAGTGAAGATCTGCTCTGTTATGAGAGAAGACAGAAGTAGAGGTGAAAACATCAGAGATGTCACCCAACTACTGCCAAGACAGTGCCTTGTAATTCTTTGAATAAAGAACCCAATTTATTGAAAACAGGATTTGTTTTTTCTTTTCCCACTATGGTGATATTTCACTTTCCATTTCTTGGTGAATGTACACCAGGCCATCCCCAGATTGTGTTGATATCAACACAAGCAGGAATTGAAGAACAACATGGAGTAAAACCTTCTATTCAGTAAAAGACTGACCAACACCCACAGATGTAAGTTTACACTTATGCCATTTTTCAGGTAAATTGAGTTGATGAATTTTTGAAGGAATTTTTCAATATCTTTCAATTTGTTTGAATTGCTGATGAGTGTTGCATGGAGGGAAGCAAGCTGGAATCTGAAGAAAATGACACATCTGGAGAATATGAGGAAAACCTTCCTATACTAGCTCCATCATCATTTACTTCATTGTATTTGCTATATATTTGGAGATTCTTGATAAAATTCAAAGAATCTGCAATGTTATTTGTCCTGATCTGGCATCTTGGCTTCATTCCATTTCCCACTGTCATAACATAGCATCCCTGTGCCTTTTCTATAAATACTTTAATGATAATTGTTCTGATGAACTTTGCTCTATGGTATCTAGACTTTATGAATGTAAGCACAGAACTAGATTGGAGGCAAGGTTTCATCATTTTACAGTTGAAATGGGTAAGTGTAAATGTAAGTTCTATGCTAACAGTTTCTTCTGTTGCACTTCTTGCTTTTGAAACTCTCTTCTGGCTTCTTGCTTCCCAGTCAACTTTGATTTTCAAAAATTTAAATGCATTATTTTCTGTTTTCTTAATTCTTATTCTTTTATTGTCTTCTCTCCTTAATAGTAGTTCTTCTCATATTCTCTAACACTCAGTAACCTCTTGCATCCTAGTGGCTTTATTGCCTTTGTTTGGGGTGAAATGATTAAAAAGCCAATAAAAAGAACAAACACCAAAAACATGAGAACAGATTGTTATGCAGCACTTTCACCAACTGGCTTTATTGTTCAGAAAAACAAAACAAAAAAAAACATTTTCTATTTGAATGTATTATTAAAATTTGTGAGTATTGTAGTGGTTCATGGCTCAGAAAGAGAAATTGGTCAGCTGAGTTCAAACTGAACCTTTCTTCTTAATTTTGTAAATTTACATTTGTTTTTTTTCTCGGTTATCAATTTCCCCAGAAAATTTTTATTCATACTAACAACTAACGTCTGCCAGATTCCACTCACCATCCCAGTATTGGATAAGTGAATGTAGTGTTCCAAATATATATGCTAACAGTTTCTTTTTCTTGTGTTTTATCAGATGTGCAATTGGTGCAATGGTTAGTAGCTTGGAATGAAAAACTGGTGAATTGAGTGTGCATTTCAATTGAGTTTCTTGCATTCTCTTTGACACAAATATTATTAGGAAAGGTATGAATTCATCTCTTCTCCACCGAGCTATGGGTTAAGTAGTGTGGAATCTGTAGCCATGGTTGCCAAAAAATCTTGAAAGACAACTCTGAATTCAAAACCATAACATTCAGCCACCTGTACTAAGCTGGTTAGACATGGACTGTAGGTATCATTATCCATGTTCGTACAGGGAATGCATTCAACATATTTCCTCTGAGGTCCAACTACTTTAAGAATAGATAAATCTTCCTTTTTCTAAAATGGAAGCAGCTAGAATATCAACAACCATGTCTGTAAAACAAAAACACTATAGATTTCAACAACTATGGATGATCTCACTGGAGAGCTATTATCTAGAATGCTATTGACACAAATGGATGGTATCCTTAGTGTGTGTGTGTGTGTGTGTGTGTGTGTGTGTGTGTGTGTGTGTGTATAAGGGGCAATAAAAATATTCCATACTCATTTCTACAATGAAAAAGCAACAACAGCAAAAACTTTTCTGATTTAAAATCAAGATGAAAGTTTCTTTATCCTATCAACCAGTCAAGTATATCTTAAATGTTTGATATTCCCAGGATATAAGATTTAACAATGACTTTATAATTATTATTATTTCAGTGAAGGCAAAGCCACAGGCCAATAGACAGCAGGCAGAAGTTGATACTATTTTGGTATGAGTTTAAAGGAAATAGTTAAGGTGTTTTAAATCAGGTTGCATTCCAATTCGCTACTTCCAAGATTCAAGCCTCAGTTACCAAATTATTAATCACTAGACACCCTGACATTTTCTTTCTTATAGTTCATTCAAACATTAGTTCTGCCTTTTGCATGCTTGGTACATTTGTAGAAAGTTAAACTGTTAATATATTTGTGTACCAAGGTTGAAACTATGCATGAACAATCTACATAGGTGTATGTGTGTATAGATGAGTGTAGGTATTTGTGTGGGTGGTTAAAGATATTTACAAATTACCAGGAAGTCCATACATACTTCGATTAAATAACTGTCATTAAACTTACATTTAGTAAGGTAATTTTATTTGGTTAGATCCACTTTTAATGTAGTAGAAAAAGACAGAGTAGAAGTCAGTCAATCAATTAGATAGAATATTTTTATTTGAATATGTACTTTTCTTAGCAAAATGTTCAATTATTTTAAAATCTTTTCATTCAGATTTAATCTGTTCTTTGTAATTCAATAAAGAGTAATTATAAACTAAAAATTTTAAGACCTAAAACTCTGAAATTGATAAAATAGCTAGTCTTCAATAAAATGCTTCAAAAAGTATATATGAGGGTGGATCAATAAGTCCATAGCCTTATAGAGAATTATTAGCTGAATTTTCATTTGGAAATTTCATTGTATAAATGTTCAATCTATATGATTAATGGAGAAGCATTAGGTTAAGTGCATTGACAAAGAAGATTATAGTGAAAAATATTTGTTTTTTGTGTAAAATAAATGTTTTTCATTATTAGTCTATCTATCTGTGTGTAATTGCTTAAAATTTGCTGTATTTATTGGTAAAGAGTGTTCAATATCTGGGATAGAGTATTTGTAGATATAAACATTGTGCACATACAAATCAACACTGCATGGTGAATGGCAATTTCACACCCTCAGCAATCATCAGCCCATGTGTTCTGATGATTGCTTAAAGTGTGAAATTGCCTATCACCATGCAGTGTTGATTTATATGTCTATACTTTTTATATACACATAATGAAAACAACAATTTCTCACTTTTTAGTGCAATGCATAAACATACATAATTTCTTGAAACTTTGGATGGACACATTGTCTCTCCTTGATATTCGAACGCCACAAATTATACTAATGTTAGTTTAAAAAGTCAAATGCCCAGTCCTCACTTTCCAGTCTTGATAGTTCAAAAGCATCTCTGCATCCATGACGGTGATGAATTATTTTTCATACTGCAATGCCTCTCTCACAGATGAGATGTAGCAAGCCACTCACTACTCTATCGCTATTTCCATGGGAAGTGCTCTACTGAACTACATTCCTTAGTTTCACCATTTCTAACCTTTATGGTTAGGACCCACCATACTATGCACATTGTAGAGAACCATCCTCACTCCCTCCGTATTCCATTGTTGAGATGTAAGTTCTACTCAAACAGCTTCTTCTTGTGAACCACTGCTCTGTGGAACCGACTCCCTTGCGGATATTTTCCTGATTACTACAATCTTAATCTGTTCTATTCTAAAGTTAACTGTTATCTCCTCCACCTATATGCATAAACTGTGCCTCTTATTCTGTAACCCTCTACCTCGAGTGCCTCCTGGGATTTGTACAGGGTGAATCTTGCTAAAAAATAATCAAAAGAAAACATTTTCAATTCCTGACTTTGTAAATTATTCTTGGTCACTGTAACCCTGTGTGCATCACCTGAAACGTAGACCTTACATTCTCATCTGCAATATCTGAGAGATTGCCCACTCACTGCTGAGGTGGTTGTTTATATATCTTTCCCTGTTCTGCAGAGGTGCAGTTGGTCTGGTCACATGATTCTTCACCCAGCATCTAGGAGGCTATCTCAAGTCAGTCATGCACCTGTCTCCCTTAATGGTTCATTGCAAAGTTTATTCTGGCATGATCTGAGGTGAGACACATGATGACTGAGACTTAATTTCAAGCAATGCCATCATTTGGTCCATCCTCAATTATGGGCATTGCAGGTGTGGCTTTTTAGTCCTGCTAGGGTCTTACATTCTCTGGCATAGATGTGGCAATGTTAGGCATCTTTTGCAGTAGTTGTTACATAAAAGCCATATAAGATGTAATGAATTACTGGTGAATTTTGAAACTGGCCATACTTAGATGTGATCACATTCATTACATGTTAGGTCACATTCTGTGGCAATATTTCCAGGAAAATTAACATCATGAGCCTTTTCTTTTACAATAATGTTCACCCTGTACAAGGCCCAAGAGCCACTCGAAGTAGAGGGTTACAGAGTAAGAGGTAAGCGGCTCAGTTTATGAGGATATGTGGAGTACATAATGGTTAACCTTAGACTTGAACCAGTTAAGATTGTAATGATCAGGAAAGTATCCCCTTGGGAGTCAGTTCCACAAAGTAGCAGTTCGTGGGAAGAAGCTGTTCAAGTGGAACTTACATCCCACTAATGGAATTCAAAGGGAATGAGGGTGGTTCACTATAATGTGTATGGCATGGTTGGTCCCAGCCATGAAGGTTAGAACTAGTTGAACTAATGAATGTAGTTTGTCTGATCACTTTCCATGGAAATAGTGATAGAGCAGTGATAGGCTCGCAACGTTTTGTCTGTGGCAAAGGGGTTGTAGGGTGGAAAATAATTTGTCACCCACAAGGACGCAGAGATAATTTTGGACTCTTATCGAGAGTGGAAAGTGAAGATTGGGCAGCTCCTGCCCATATAGGGCAGCAGTACACTTTTCAGCCTCATCTGGCTCTTGTTAAGGTAGAGGATGGTAGGAGGAGTCAGTTAATTACGGGAGTGATACAGGGAATCAATCATTTTTCCAGCATCTTTACTGATGGATCATATATACAAGTCCCACTCGGAACCTGGGTTGAGCCTAAGTCACAATAGCTGCTCAATACGAACATCAGAGTCTATTCTGACATGATCTGGTGGAGTGAGACAAATACTACAACATTCTCAAACTGCATAATAACTCAATATTCTAAAGCAGTGCTCGGATAAGATCTAATCCTAATTCATTTCAAAACTCAAAAACTGGAATCTAGACTTTGAACAAATCTTTGATGATTTACAGATTTTTCTGTATTGTATATTTTCAATTTTATCATACCTTGAAGCCTGCGTTTGAAGTAGTTCTCATTATAAATAATGTCTTATTGATATATTTTTCCAATGCACCTGTGTCTAATTAACTTACCTCTGGACAGGCAGGTGACATTTATAAACTCTTTTAATCAAATACAATTAATTAGCAACCAAGCACTGATTGCTGTTATTTTTATGAACAGTTAATGCATTATAAATAAATGAATGACATTTGTAAACAATGGACTTAATGCAGCATTCAACTTTTGCAATGCAAAGCAACTGAGGTTTTATTCTTTTATCTACTCAACTGGCAGGTTTCATTTGCTTCACACTGGATGTAAAAAATGCCAGGTAAGCCAGTAAACTTTAAATTCTTCTAATTGTTTAATAATTATCAATATTTCAACATTATCTTTTGTTATTCTCTTGATCTTGTCTTTTCATTCTTCTCATTATTTTATTCAGTTCTTTCCTTCTAATTACTTCTTTATTCCTTTCATTTTCTCTAAACAATTTCATTCCTTGCTTCATTTTTCAACTTCTATTCTTTTCCTCTTAATTTGAACCTTCACGGTCTTTTGAACAGGAGTAGTGGTTTACCCCTTGTTTCCAGTTTAGGATTGGATTTCCAGTTCCTTCTTTCTCTTTCACTTCCATCTTAGTGGCATTATTGCCTTGCTTGGAGTGAACTGATTTAAGAAGATTTAAGAAAATAATCCTACTGTATTTTCTTGTGCTTAATACAAGATATTTTAAATGAAATTTAAAAGCAATAAGGTGTGGGGGCATTATATACACAATTATATGTTTTCAGAAATAATTACTCAGTTTAAAAAAAACCCTATTTGAAATAGCAAGATTGAAAATATATTCAGTCAACACAATAGATAATAAAACACAAAGTAGGGAGGTGTTGCTAACAATTGTTTGCAAAAAGTTTTTTGATATGTCAACAGTATTTGTTCTCTTAGAATTAGCATAATTGAATGTCTTTTGTTTCAGTTTTGCTCACAAGATAAAGTTGCTTTATATTTTTTTGTGATGTGAATGAACACTCGTTGCCACTTTTGTAATGTCAACAAATACTCGTTGTCACTTTTGTAATGCTTGTTGTAGTAGAGACTTTGTAATTGCAGATACAACTATAGTAACGCCGTTGAACAATACTGGTGTCAGACGCCTTCAAATAACACTTGCACTAATAGTACTTGCTCGATACTACTCACTCGAAAAGTAACCACCAAATAGTAATCCATGTAGTGATCATTATAGGGAAATAGTATAGTGAATAGTATAGAGAATAGTGATCCGTATAGTAATAGAAGATAGCGTAGAAATAGTGATTGTTTAGATGTCATACTACTTTCTATTTATGTGTTTCCTTTATGGTCATGTGATTTACTTATTCAAAATGGGATTGCCTGTATTTGCTCTCTGGTGATCTGTGTTCAAACTCCTGTGTCGGCAGCGACAATTTATTTGATTTTTTGTTTTTTTTTATAAAGTTTTTTCTCTTCATTCTTAATGTATGTATTTTTTTATTTTCATAGTTTATAGAAATATAATAAAGAAATAAATAATAAAGTTATATCAAACAGAAAAGTGTGATAGATTAATTAACACTTTAAAATGTATTACTTGGTATGACTAGTTAGCATCTTTCCTCGAAAATAAGTTTTGAAACTTAAATTAGAAGAAACATGTAATATCTAAACATCCAGTTCATTGCTATTCTTTAATATTGTGAAAAATTGAATATTTTAATGAAATATATGTCCAACATTGAGATTTTAATGGATGATATGGTACAACTTTTCAAAAGAACTTTACATAGGAATGGCAGTACTACAGCGTTATATTATACTCAAGGATGTAATTTATTCCTTGTTTTTAGCTTCAGAAACATGATGCTGTATTATACTCAAGTTGTATTATAAACAAAAAAATACAGTAATATATAATATATAAACAGGTATCATTTCTCCTATAAAAGTGCTTTTGAGTTATGTTGTAGAAATATGAATTGCTTGATCTACATTAGATAGGAGTTTCTAATAGAAATTGATATATAAAGATCAATTTCTATAAGTAACTCATTTATTTAGTAAATTACAAAAAAAAAATTTCTTAGTTTCATATCTTTTTTGTATCTAACTTCATGTCAGAGGTCAATCATTATCTTTGAATTTTTCACTTGCTACTACATACATATCACACACCTCATTCATCATTACCATTTTAACAGCAGTGCTCTATCTTAAGTTACTCTTAAGCCTTGTTTTTGGTAAATTCTAGTACACACACACACACACACAGAGGGTGCGATGGATAAATTGTCATCTAATAAAATAACACTGACATCTCATTTTAACAGATATATTACCAAAATTTCACATTAAAAATATCTTGAAATCCTAAAGAGTAAATTTATTCAATGAAATTGCCATTGGCTTCAACCATGGTCTCCAGATGACTTCAGAATCTTCTGCAACTCTTCTGAGCAGTCTCATTGTTTAAGTTGGTGAATGCTGCCTTCAGTTCATCTTTGGTGTTGCAAGGAGTTTTGTTAGTCTCTTGCTTAACTGTGCCCCACACATAATAATCAAGTGGGTTGGAGTCTGGGAAGTTAGGTGGTCAGATGTAAGGGGTGATGTGGTTACAGAAATTGTTTGAGAGCCATGACTGGCTTCTCCTGCTTGTGTGGCATGGTGCAGAGTCCTGTTGCCAGACATAGGAACTTCCAGCAGCCACTCTCTTGATCCAAGACAGCACTACCTCCTCAAGACACTTGATGTAGGCCTCCATATTGAATCTGAGGCCCTCACCAACAAATTCAGGAGTTCTTTTCTTATTAGGATGATCGGGGTGAGTTTTCCGAGCTGCCATACCTTCATAATCACCATTAGATTCATCCAAATCTTTCTGAATCCTCTGCACTGTCCTCAGACTGACACCCAAACACTCTGAAATATTTGTATTGGAGCTTCTACTACAAATGCCTAGCAGTATAGCAAGCCATTTTCAAATTTCTGGTGGAGTAAATTGTCATGGTGTTCTTTTTCTTATAGACAGTACCAAACTGATCCTACTGTATTGTGCAGTTGACAAAAACAAAAAAAACATGCATGTACAAAATTAAAAATATAAAATGACGACAATTTACCCATCGCACCATATATACATGAACTTGAACTGGGTTTGTAAAATAGGGAAATTTGTCAATGGTGATAAAGCTGATGAAGACAATAATTGTCCAGGAGCAGCTGATGAGATATTTTGCAAGAATTCTTTTGTTCTGATTATTCTTAATTTATCAGTGAATTGGGTAGTAATTTAAATCAGTTTGCAGATGATTTTGAAGGATGAAAAACTTTTATGCCAGTGTTTTTTGAGAAACTTTATCATGGCAAGTGCAAAAATTTTATTTTGTAACTTGTATTTACACACAGAAATAACTTGGAGAAAAATAACATTAAGCATTTAAATTCTAAATTAGAGAGAACTTTAAAATTCTAAATTATTATTGTGTAAATTGAAAGGTAAACTATAGATGATGCTAAAGGATGTAAATTTTTGGTATATTAAACAAAAGTGAATTAAAGTTGTTTCTGTTAACTTTTTATATAATTGTCATTTATTTATTTTCATGAGTTAACTGTTTTCTTTTAATTTTAAAAATAATTTATACTCATACACAAATAAGTTGGCTTGAGAAAAGAGCATTTCTTCTAAGAAAGGAGATATTTGAAAAAATCCAGGGTGTAAGTTAATGTTCTGGCAAGAATCAATCATTGAACTTTCAAGAACTTTTCATCTACATAAGTTATTTTCTGTCTTAATATGTACAGTATTTTTGAGATTTAAATTTTCATAAAAGGTCTTCCTCTTGCTATTTCTTTTATTAATATTGTCTTTGCAGAAACATTTTATTTATATCTGAATATATACACAAGCATGCGCACATGCACACACACACACACACACACACACACACACACACACACGTGTGTGTGTTTGTGTTGCTTTTCTAAAAATCAAAAACAAAAAAAAAGTTTTTGTGAAGGGGAAAGAAAATGTGAGTGAACATGAAATAGAAGTTACTTATCTTTTTGATGAAAAAACTAAACTAAAACTCCATTTAGTTGATTTGTTTGGAAATGAAATATGTTTGTTTATATACAGTAGTAGCAAACGTCTTGAAGGCAGGAAATAAATTTCTCTTTTCTCTCTGATGTGTATCTTTTTTATATGTACATTGTGCAGGCATTATTGTAAATATATGACTTGAGTGCATAAGTGGTTTTCAAAAAAAATTTTTTTAATTAATTTTAATTTCTAAGTGTTGAAAGGTATTAAAATTTAAATAACTTGATAAATGTTATAGATGTTAGAATGATGAAACTTTGCAACTTTGTAATTTGATATGAGTTTTAAATGATGTGCAACTTTTTTGCATAAATTATAAGCTGACTAAATTCTACTTTAAGTTGTTTTTTTCTTAGCAGGAATATTGTGTTTCATCAATAATATTTAATAAAAAATTTGTTTGAAGTTGGTCAACTTATAAAATATATATTAATGATGAACTCTTTATAATCTAAGTGTATAAAATTTATTTGTTTTATCAAATTTTAATTTATATAGATTTTCATAATTATTTATGATGCTCATGTAATAATTAGTACAAATGAAAACATATATAATTTTTGATTTTAGATGGAACTCATTAGATGAATTTAAGCAGTACAACCAGATTTAGATTTTGTAAACACAAATATTGAGAAAACTGATGTAAGAAAATTAAAAAAAAGAAAAAACAATTTTTAAATAAAACACACTAAACAATAAATCTAAATTTTATCAAATTTTACCAGAAACAGTTTAATCACATTAACTGCAGAAGCGTAAAATCCTTTTTTTAAAAGATTATATTAAATATTTTACAGTTAGGAACAGTCACTAATATTTGAGTGTAAATTCTGTTATTAATACTTATTGAAAGATGAATCGGTGCAGTGAATAAAAATTTAGTAAACAGGCCTAATAAACAAAGTTTGAATTTAGTTGCATTCCGGCTAAAACTCTAAAAGAAAGCCTGAATTCATTTTTTCCAGTTTTATTGCCAGTTATCCCTGTATGCTTTTATTATTGGTATGATAAGGAATCAAAAAGAGAATATATGGGTGCATCTATAATGAAATAGTGCAGACCACTGATAAGACTTGCAGATTAATGATTGATAGAAGGCTTGAATCTTTCATATTTAACATTGCATTTGATTCCACTAAATTCTTCCATGTTCCTTCAGGAGATAGGTGATCATGAAAAGAGTGCTCAGCTATTATGTAATATCAATCCTCTTCCATGGCAGCGGATACTGGACAATCTCCTCACAGATGAAGAGATGACTGGAAGCAACAGAAATGTCCTTCTACAAAAGGATGCTGAGAATTACATGGTCAGAATTTGTAAGCAACAAAAATGTCGTAATGTAAATAAAAAAGGATGCTTATACTTAGAATCAGAAAGGAATAGTTGAAATTTCTTGGACATGAAGAATGAAGGCTTTGAAAAATTGACACTCACAAGATATATCAAAGGCAAGAGGATCAGAGGGAAACATCAAGTAACCTATCTAATGAGCTTCTGCAAATAGATAACAGGGGACAGGAAGGATAGTAAAAAGACAAACATTGCCAACAGCTAAAAAGTATAGGAAGTTGTAGAGAGCCATGATTTCCCATGTCTTGAAGGGATACAGAATCAGAAAAAGATTATTGATTTATGATAAAATTTGAATTGTGTGATATTGTGACTAAATTCTATGCTTTATCTACTAAGCCACTCATCAAAATAGAAGAAAAAGTGACTCGATCGTTTATAAGGATTTAAAATTTTTCCATAAACATTTTTGGCATTGATATGGTGTACTTTGGGGTTTTAGACAGGGTCATCAAAACTTGGTCATTATGAATTATGTTTGACCTTTTTTTTACTGTTTCACACACACACACACACACACACACACACATGTTCTCTCATCTCTTTCTGTTTTTCTACCTAATACTTTTTATCATGGTTATTTTCAAAAATTCTTTAACCTGAACCAATGACCTCTGAAAACTCTTTTAATGTTCTAACCTTTTCTGAGGAATTTGGCACCTCTCAAATTGTGCCCATTTGTCACAAGACTTTTAAGTCTAATTCATCCATGTTAGGTTAGATAAAAAAAAGAACCACTTAGTTAAAATTATGAGTGACACACTCTTGCCTAATTAGACAAAAATACTTTACTTGGCAGCAATTGACTGGCAAAGATTGTTAAAGGAAAAGAAAAAAATGGGCAGCCATTTTGCCAACAGACTATATTTGTCCATTCTTGCTGTATGTTCAATAACACAAGGACAATATATGAAATGAAAGAGCAGAGGTAAAAGAATTACTGTTTAATACAATTTCTCTGGTTTCTGTATATTTCTTTCTATTAGTGTATAATTTTCTGTCTTGTTTTTTTTATATATAGTAAAGAAAAAAATTTCATTGAAACTAATCTACATTCTCATTTTCCACAACATGTATAAAAAAAGAAAAAAGTTATGTTATATAAAAATGTATGTGTGAAACAGTAAAAAACGGTCAAACATAATTCATATATATATATATATATATATATATATATATATATATATATATATATATATATATATATATATATATACACACTACATGTAAAAGGTTTGGGGCTACACTGCATTCCTTTAAAAACACCTTAAAATGAGATATTTTTGTATTTTAAAGTAAAAGATAAAATTTAAGTAACTACAGCGTATTTGCTTTTAATTTGACAATAAAATAAACGCTTTAACTACAAACAATTATCATACAACAGCCTCATATTTTTTATGTCAATAAAATAACCACCTACATTAAACACTGCTTTACAAATTCTGTTTATAAAAAAATGTAGATGATAGACCTTCCTAAGCATTCTTTAAGCACTAAAAAAGCTCACTCTCACTCTTTGGGTATTCTCTTTGGACTCTTCTATCCAATTCATCCCATACTAATATAATGTGAGAGAGGTCAGGAGATTGAAGCAGCCAAGTTATAATTTCTAAAATTTTGTTCTTTTTTTTTTTTTTTTTTTGATTTGAGGTAATTTTGACATAATTTAGAAGAGTGTTTTGGATCATTGTATTGTTGAAAGGTGAAGTTTTTCCTAATTATATGCAAACAAGATGGTATAGTATGTCTTTGTAAAATCAAATGATGTTCTTTATTTCATGATTCCCTTGACCTGAATCAAATCTTCAGCTCTTTTGGTAATCTCAAAAATCTACTTAGGGGTAAATGATGAAAACAAAATATAATGTTTCTCATACAAAATATTCATAATTAAGCAGAATGTATTGTGGACAGACAATCCAAATTTTTGGTCGTAAGAGGTGCTTGGTGAAAGACTGAAAAATAAAAGCAAATACACCGTAGTTACTGAAATTTTATCTTTTACTTTAAAAATACCCCAAATATCTCATATTAAGGTGTTTTTTAAAGAAATGCAGAGTGGCCACAAACATTTTTTGGTGTTTGTAAATTTTTATATATGTGTATCTATAGTGATGGGAATGTTAATTTTTATTTTCCAAACATGGTAAGCATGTTTTGGCCATGTTCATAGTTGATATTATTGAGTGTTGGCTTTTTCTTTTTTATTATTAAAGGTTCTATCATTTTGAACCATTTTTGTTTTTTAATATATATGTTAACCTAATTTCTCAAACTTATAAAGATACCTGCTATCGAGTTTAATCAAATATTTTATTCAGTTCTACTCGTACAATATACACTATGTTTATATAACATTTGACCGGTCCATTGCTATCATTATTTTTATGGGTTACCATTCTTTACTGTTGTGTGAGCAATGATTAGGTCTTGGAGAGGATGCAAACAAGGAGGATGTGTATACTTAAAATAAGGAAGAGGCAGATGAAATTTCTGGGGCATGTAATGAGAAAGGAGGGCCTGGAGAATCTGATACTCACAGGTTAAATAGATGGAAAAGGAGACAAGAGAATCTTAAGCAAGTGGATGACAGAATGTGGTCTGGGGGAGTTGGCAGACGCACAAAACCTATTGAGAACTACAAGGAATAGGGGGAAGTGGAGAGCCATGATCGCCTACATCCTAAAAGGACACGGTACATAAAAAGAAAGAAGTATTTATGTTCGTCTTCATTTTAATTATATACTAAAACTATAAAAATGATACAGGTATTAAAATAAAGAAAAAAAGAGAATAAAACAAATATTCATTTCCTAAATTTAATATTTTTTTTAACAGTATGATACTCCTTGAAGCAGTCCCTGTACAATGGTGTTGCGAATTCTTTGTATGAATTTCTCACTATTTTTTGCCATTTCTCTTCAAGAAGTATGCATGCAGACATACACTGTCTTTGGCTTGTTCGTCCACTTTCATTTGCAGCCAAATAATCCAGGAAATTATGAAACCTCATGAATCCTTGTAAATAATATCCTCATGAATCCTAGATTTGCCAATTAATCATTTAGACTTGAATCATCAGTGAATGATTCCTGTAACATTGGAATGAGTTGAAATCATATATTATGATATCTGCTGATCTCCAATGAAAAATCAGTTGAGGGTGCCTGCTTTTTAAGGGTTAATTATATGAAAGATTATAAGAAATCTGGGCATCTATTAAGATATCCATGTCTTGTTGAATATGTTAAACATCTTTCAAAACCACTCAACTTCTAAATAAAGAACCTCCTTTACTATCAATTTTTCTTTCTTTGAGAAAGCCATTTTGAATTTGATGTATGTCAATAAGTTTTGAGTCAGATGATGAAAAAGTCATTTATTTTACACAACAAATATTTTTCCCAATTTCATCTCATTTTTGTTAAGGCACTTAATTCAGTGGTGAATATTAAACCTCAAACATTATAGAGTGAAAATATTATATCTGAATTCAACTACTGACTACTTATTAGGTTGTGGACTTTTTGATACCTCTTCATTAGTTTCCTAACATCTGTGATTTTCTTCAAAAATAATTTGTAACTCTCACTGCAGTTTTTGTGACTTCCCAAGTAATATAAATGAAAAATACAATAAATAATTTAAACATTTTTGATTTTTAAATTTTAAAATTACCAATAAAAAGAAGCTATTCTTCCTTTTATTGTTTAAATTTTTATATGATAAAAATAAAGTTATGCTTTTATATTCTGTATATGGTAGAATTAAAAAATTCACTGAAAATTATTTTCAAATATTAGATTAGGATATAAAATAGCCAACAGCTCAAATAGTAATATTTTAGAAATTCTCATGAAATTCAAAATTTATTAAACATATCATTTAAACTGATATGAACACGTGTCAGTTGTAATTATTTAAAATTTAGTTTATTTCAAAGTGATATGGAAGAAAAACTTTGAGTAATGCAGAATTTGTGATCATGTTAAAAGCAGTTGACCTGTACCATCAAAAAAATTATTAAATATAATAAATAGGCAGTTATATTTTGAGCTTTTTTTAAAAAAAATACCTTGTTTTCTACATGGAACATGTAGTAGTTAGAGAAACAAGGTGTTTAAAAAGTTACTAAACTCAAAATGTAATCATAGTACCTTGTCAGTCATTTTCAATGAAACTTGTATAAAAGAGATATTGTTGCCCAAATACACAATTTTATATATATATATATGATAAAAATATAGTTTTGAGGTATGCTATATTTATGTGTAAAACTGGTCAATATCAGAGATAGAGCATAGGTAAATAGAAAAGTGGACACTGAGACAATACCAAGCAGCAACAGTCTGTTTCATGCTTCAATGCAATCATCATTGCCTGAAGATTGCATTGAAACTTGAAAGACTGTTGCTGTTTGTTGCTGAATTCAGTATCCATTTATATATAATGTTGAAACAATGTGAGATACATAATCCTAAATTAAAATCTAATTTCTATAATGATACAATTAAAATAAAACCAAGCATTCAGTTGTTTAATGTGAATCACATTTTTCTTGCTAATGTAGGTTTTGTTCTTGTGAAATAAAATTCTTTTTCTGATAATGTCAATCCACTGACAAAATGTCAAAAAAACATTTTTTCAAAATCGTTTTATAGATAGATTATTTGTATCACATTATTGCTTAGTTTGTATTTTTTCTAATTTTTAGAAAGCTAATGAAGGGATTCATGGAAATATTCGAACTATCAATATTCAGAATATTTCATATAATATGTTTTAGTAGACTCCATGTTACTTTTACGATGTGGCAGCAATTCTATGAATTTTACTGGTTTTCCATGTTTGACATTATGAGTGAAGTTTCTGAATTCCAAAAAACTTTATATAGTATTATTGTTGTATTTCTTCATATGAAACAGTGCACACAGTATCCAGAACATTGCAAAATGCATCTTTGGTGGTAAAGTACTACTAAAACTAACAAACCCATTCTGTTCTGCTATTTAATCTACAGCTGGTTAGTGATGCAGACAGATGAAAAGTAGTACCATTAATCGGAGTGGCTATAATGTAAATGAATAGAACTTATGAATAAGGTAATTTTCACAGATGGCTAATTACAGGATAATACTTGTTTAGTGATTAGCTAATTCAGTAATGTGTAAGGTTTCTAACAGGAACATTTTATAGTACCTGAAGTAATGGTAGTGAAAAAGATGTACAACAGAACAGACCAATCGATTTGCCATGCAAAATAACATTTATTAAAACAAAATTAACCAAAGGCAAGTTTAAAACAAGAGTTTCTTTGGTTAGAAGTAAATTGCATACACAACAAAATGTTCATGAATATATTCGAGGATAGATAGAAAGAAAAATCTGAACACCTTGTGATAGATGTACATTGACATGAGTGTTTTATGGAAAAATTGTAGCATGATTTCCTGTTACCTTTTCCACAGCTTTGAATTCAGTTTTCCTTCTCTTCAACTGGTTTCCAACCATGGCTAGAAAGATCTGACTACCCTATTATTTTACCCATGCCTGAGAAGAATGGGTCCATGCTTTTTCTCAACAACATTAGTACAGAGAGAATACTATTTACATTATTTACACACAGATTATTGCCCCCAGCTTTGTTGTTGTTATCATAACATTTCAGCCATTTTGCTTTCCCAGAAACTCTGACTAAATAACAGCTGATTTAAAATTTGTTATACTTAAGCTATTGTTCTGAAAATTGAGTTTTATATTACTTTTGCTGTGCTTATTATTAACATATAAAACACCTGGCATCATATGGGCATTAGATCCTGAGAAATGGATAAAATTCATTGTTGACTGTATCTATGACAAAGTGTTCAGTTTTTCTATCTATCTTTGACAAGGTGTTCAGTTTTTCTATCTATCTATGACAAAGTGTTCAGTTTTTCTATCTATCTTTGACAAGGTGTTTGGTTTTTCTATCTATCTATCTATGACAAGGTGATCAGTTTTTATCTGTCTATCACAAGATAATCAGTTTTTATCTGTCTATCTAGCTCAGAAGTGCTCAGACTCCATATTAATAAACAGTATACTTTCCTTGGGCATTAAGACTTGCACCTGTTGAGAAAATACAGCAAGAGTTATAGGTGACCTAACTGAATAAGTCAAGCATTCTCCCATCATGTCCCTTGGTGACTATGTCAGTCAGAAAATTTGCTCAACATTTTTCAGAGCACTATGAGTAGCATTAGTAGGTATTATTCTGAGTTGGAATGGTTGCCAAACAGGTTGAAAAATGTTCTGGGCATGCATACCACTTTTCAATGTTTTTTTCCATAAACATAAAAGTGAGTGGGCATTGAAACTTGTGGCACTTCACCCCATGAAACTTAGAAGTTGAGCCTGAGTGTTGTTAGCAAATACTCTCAGGAAGATGTCGTTCCCAGTGTCTATGTTGCACATGCAAATGGCTATCACTTGTATGAAGGCAAAACTTGCTCTCACCACTGAACATTGCACAGTACCATTCAGTCTCCAGAACGGCTCTTTTTTAACAGCCCTGGTAACATGCATATGTTGTGGCATGAGTGAAAGTCTGGCTAGAATCATTTGCCCATAGCCCTGCTGTAAGAAAGCAATTCTCACCAGTCAATATTGACTTTCCTCAAGCGACATTTGGGCTGATTAATGTTGAATATTCAGCTGTTGTTTTTACAGTTCATTGATTTTGACTATGTAGCTATTCAGATTGAAGCACCACCAATGTATCACATCCAGCATGTACAGCAATTTTCTGACATAACAATCCATGTTCTTGAAGGCCCATGATCTGATCACCCATATGTCTCTAATTGAATAAAAGAATCATGTGTGCCTATCTATAGCATAATACATAGTTACCTTGAATTATTTTATCACACAATACATTATTGTAACATGTATTCTCATCTAAAGCTCAGAAACAGAAAGTGTATGTGTGTGAGTGTTACTATGTCATAAGATTGCCAAAGCTTTGGAAAATTTATCAGATTATCTACAATCCCCTATACTGTGCCCAGATCAAATATAGCAGTGTCCTCCATGGTGCTGCAATTTTATTTTCCATTAGCATATATAGAATTATTCCAGTCTCTTTCTATATATCTATCTATTTTTAGGAAATAGATTAAATCTGACATATTGTTATTTTTAATTTGTTTAAACATTATTTTTGATGGATACCCATATTTGAGTAGAAGCTCTGTATTTTTTATCAAGCTACATCTACCAGCCTGAATATTTGAGAAATCTTGTCAGTTAAATATGTGTCTTCTGGCAGGATTTGAACTTGCATCCCCTATGGGGAACTGTCATTGGATCTGACGAGCATGACCCCTTGGCCATGTAGGATTTCCAGTCAAACAAAGCCTGAATAGTACCTTTTGAAGACACACACTCTGCCGACTCTCAAGATATCCATATCTGCTCTGTATCATATCTTAACGTAAACGAAGACAATTTATTTTTAGGAAATGGATTATATCCAACATATTGCTATTTTTAATTTATTATCTCTGTCTGTTCATATCTATCTCTGTTCATATTTACCTCTGTCTGTTCATATCTATCTCTGTTCATATTTACCTCTGTCTGTTCATATCTATCTCTGTTCATATTTACCTCTGTCTGTTCATATCTACCTCTGTCTGTTCATATCTATCTCTGTTCATATTTACCTCTGTCTGTTCATATCTATCTCTGTTCATATTTACCTCTGTCTGTTCATATCTATCTATCTACCTCTGTCTGTTCATATCTATCTCTGTTCATATCTATCTATATCTATCTCTGTTCATATTTACCTCTGTCTGTTCATATCTACCTACCTCTGTCTGTTCATATCTACCTACCTCTGTCTGTTCATATCTACCTATCTCCGTCTGTCTATATCTATCTTAAGAAAAGATAATAAGTAAAATGTTCATTTGTATCTCATATGTAACTATGTTTTCATAAGAAATTCATTTTATATACCACAGCATCAAATGTCTGTTCATATCTATCTATCTAGCTATCTATTTCTGTTCCTATCTATCTCTGTCTGTTCTGTATTTCTTTAGAAATCTTTTCTTTTACTCTTTGGTTGTATTTGAATACCACTTTCTGGTTGTTTGTGATACAGAATGTATTGCATGCAATTATATAGCTTTATCTGCAGTGAGTACTGAAATCGTTATTTTTTCTATTTGGGCAAAGAAGATATTTACCAAATTTAGTCTGATACATTTTGACCATTTTGCCCACTGAATATTGTTTCTTTCTTAATGTGATAACAACAAGAAAGATGAGGAAACCCGTCCAACTGTAAATAATGTAAGGTCCACTATTTTGGGGCACCCAGTGAGGATTGGATTCATTTTGTGAAATGGTATATGAGACAAGTTCACTAAACATTGTTTATGACATTTAACCATGTATTTATTAATCTTAGTTTAGTTAGGAACAAAATTACAGTAATGAAGAACTCATTGAGAAATAGACTCACAACAGTAGGAATTGTTTTCGAGTTGTACTGTTGCAGCTCATAGGGAAATGGACTCACAACAGTAGGAATTGTTTTCGAGTTGTACTATTGCGGCTCATAGGGAAATGGACTCACAACAGTAGGAATTGTTTTCGAGTTGTACTATTGTGGCTCATTGGGAAATGGACTCACAACAGTAGGAATTGTTTTCGAGTTGTACTATTGCGGCTCATTGGGAAATGGACTCACAACAGTAGGAATTGTTTTTGAGTTGTACTGTTGCAGCTCATAGGGAAATGGACTCACAACAGTAGGAATTGTTTTCGAGTTGTACTATTGCGGCTCATTGGGAAATGGACTCACAACAGTAGGAATTGTTTTCGAGTTGTACTATTGCGGCTCATTGGGAAATGGACTCACAACAGTAGGAATTGTTTTCGAGTTGTACTATTGCGGCTCATTGGGAAATGGACTCACAACAGTAGGAATTGTTTTCGAGTTGTACTATTGCGGCTCATTGGGAAATGGACTCACAACAGTAGGAATTGTTTTCGAGTTGTACTATTGCGGCTCATTGGGAAATGGACTCACAACAGTAGGAATTGTTTTCGAGTTGTACTGTTTCAGCTCATTAGGAAATAGACTCACAACAGTAGGAATTGTTTTTGAGTTGTACTGTTGCAGCTCATTGCAAAATAGACTCACAACAGTAGGAATTGTGTTCAGGTTGCATTGTTGCATCTCTTTGGAAATTTGACTCACAGCAATAGTAATTCACTGAGGGACCTGGACATATATTCACATAATATTTATAAATTACTAATCTTTGTATTATAATAAATAAATACGTCAGTTTTCATTGAGTAGTCAGATTCTATTTGTGGGACCAAGACATATGTTTATATAGTATTGATAATGGTATGATATATAATAAAAATAATAATAACAACAATAATATAGTGGGTTTGTAGATATTCTATAGATGTGTACATAAAATAGTAAATTGATTGATTCATTTTCTACAGCTTATCAACCCTTTGTTGGTTATTTAAAACCAGAAAATATATTTTTAGATTATAGAAATTTTTTTTTTCTGGAGATAATAATGGTTTAGTGATACAAATCTTACTAATTAACCCATAGAGGTGAATTCATACCTTTGCTCATAAGTAAATAACACAAACTCAACAGGAGTTGGAACTCAGCTTTCTGATTAATAATTCTGAGCCATTATTCATTACACCACATGTACCTCCAGGTTTATAGTATCTGGTATTACAAGGAGTCACCTAACTAGGTACTAACTAGCCTCGATGTTGATTAACTTTGATGAACCAGTGTTTCAACATGATGTGGTCATAAGCCATTTGGAGTAAAGGTCTGTAAAAAATGGAAATACTTTTGATGCATCCTAATATTTTGTTTAGTTTTACATATTTGGGATTAATCGATTGATTGCTATGTTTTTCATGGTTTATCAACCCTTTTTTAGGTTATTTAAAGCCGAAACATATTTGGGGGTTGTAAGAACAATTCTCTTTCATTTTTCGCAAGTGAATGTTACATTGACAATCTTTTTAGAAGAACAATGATTTTTCTCAACACAAGCAAAACGTATAAGAAGGGGTTCCAGCCGGTACATTGTTCCGGGTTCCATGAACTAAGTAGCGTCCCACAGCAACCGTCCAACACCCATCCCCCTGGAGAACAAGCACTTTCTACTACCCCCAACTCGTCATACACTTACATTTTAATCAAACATCACTATACTTATCACACTACACTTTTTATTAGCATTTATTATTAATTATAAATATCACAAACTCAACAGGAGTTGAAACTCAGCTCTCCGAATAATAATTCCGAGTCATTATCTATTACACCACATGCACATCCAGGCTTATAGTATCTGTTATTACAAGGAGTCACCCATCAAGTTATAACCAACCTCAATGTTGCTTAACTTCAGTGATCGTATAGGAAGAAGTGTTTCAACATGATGTGGTCATAAGCCATTTGGAGTAAAGGTCTGTAAAAAATGGAAATACTTTTGATGAATCCTAATATTTTGTTCAGTTTTACATATTTGGGATTGATCGATTGATTGCTTTGGTTCTTATGGTTTATCAACCCTTTTTTAGGTTATTTAAAGCCGAAATATATTTGGGGGTTGTAAGAATAATTCTGTTTCACTTTTTGCAAGTGAATATTACATTAACAATCTTTTTACAATAACAATGGTTTTTCCCAATACAAGCAAGAGGTACAAAGGGTTCCAGCCAGTACATTGTTCCGGGTCCCATGAACTAAGAAGTGTCCCACAGCAACCATGCCACACCCATCCCCACTTGAGAACAAGCACTTTCTACTACCCCCAACTCGACATACACTTACATTTTAATCAAACATCACTATACTTATCACACTAAACTTACTTCTTTTTATTAGTATTTATTATTAATTATTGTAGGCCTAGTGGCATAAACATATGATAACACCAAGAGTATCTACCTACAGCCTGAGGTTGTTGCATAGATGTGTAAATTAGTGTAATGATGTGACTAGCAAACACTAGAATTTTCATGTCATCATGTACCTGTATGTATTATTTTGTTTTGTAAGAACTTTACATATGTCATATCTGATCATGGAAAGAAAGCATTTATAAAACTTTACAATTAGATTTACTGGACATCAAATCCTCAATTTTGAGAAAAATCTTAGCCTGCCTTGGGACCCCCGAAGAGGTTTGTACTGCCTTGCAAAATTTCTCTTGGAGGCCCTGGGCAAAGGAAAGGCATTCATACCTTTCCCAAGGGTATCTGCAAATTCGAATGTAACAAATCTGAATTCGGCTCTTTGATTTCATATTCCAAGGTGCTATCTTACATAAGAAGCAAATAAATATGGTTTCCCAATGTTTAGGCTTCATTTTATTTTATGTGTGAAATAAAGCAATAAAATAGCTTTTTTTGATTAACATTCTTACATCAGCTTTTCAGAAGTCTTTCTAGGTGGGGCATTTGCTTATTCAACATTTTATTGTCACCAACAATGTATCGCTATCAGTGAACAATCAAGATTCTTTCCTTTATGTTCATGTCAAGAAGAAATGTTTCCAGTCAAACAAGAGTTTATTTGGTTCTAGCTTCAATTTTCTGTGTTACTGTCAAACATGCCGAGTTACTGATAATATATGCTTGTGTTGAATCATGGCTAATACAGTAGATTCCCCTTATTCATGAAGTATATATTCAGTAACACCTTTAGTGGGTCCCTGAAACGGCAAAGAATACTAATACTATATTTTTTCCTGTATAGACATGCCTATAATAAAGTTTAATTTATAAATTCAACACAATATGAGATTAGCTACAATCACTAATAATAAAATAGCACAATTATAACAACATATAATAAAAATTATGTAGAGATGTCAAAATTAATTGCATACAAAAATTTAACTATCTGGGAAGTGTTTTAACAAAGGATGGATAATGTGACACAGAATTCTGAAGACACATTGGAATAGCAAAAGGTGCCTTCCAAAAGCTAAACAAAGTGTTAACAGGAAAATTTCATTAGAAACAAAGGAAAGAGTGTTGAACTGCTATATAATATTAATTCTCCTATATGATAGTGAATTCTGAACAATTTTGTCACAGATGAAGAAGAGACATGCAGAAACAAAGATGTTCTACAGAAGGATGCTGAGAATACAGTGGTCAGGACATGTGAGCGTTGAGGATGTTTTAAGGAAAATGGGAACAAAATAGACACTTTTACTTAGAATCAGAAAGTGAATTAAAATTTCTAGGGCACATAATGAGGAAAGAGGACTTGGAAAATTTAACACTCAAAGGACATATTGAAGACAAGAATTGCAGAGAGAAACAGCAAGTAATTAATTTGTGTTAATGGATAGCAGAAAAAGGACTGAGAAGGATAGTAAGGATACAAACATTACTTAGTCACAAAGGATAGGAAGTTGTGGAGAGCTATGTTTCTGAGGGGACATGTCACATAAAAGAAGAATGTTTAAAAGATTTGTTCTTATGATAGATTTAAAAAAGTATTTTTTTCCTTCCTTATTAATTTAAAATGTGTACTTCACAATGGCTGGATTCAATAAGATTTGAAATCAGAAGAAAAATTCTGTCAAGCCTTTCTATAGAAAAAAAGTTCTTCATGTTACTATTGTAACCAATTCTTTATGTGTATATTGGCTTCAACAACTTAACCACAAAATATTGAAATCCTGAGAAACATGTCACAACCATCTTTTAAATAATATATATCTTGTGAAGGTATGGACAGATTTTTATTGCAGGTAACCAAAAATCAACTGGCCTGGGAAAACCAACACCTCAAAATAAGGCTTCAGGAAAATTAGAAAGCAATATTTAAGGACAAGACAATGAAAGGCATGGCTGATTATGTATAGAGAGAAAAATATGAATGAAGAATGAAGCAAAAATGTTAGACCAAGAACACAAGAATCAGAGGTCTGAAGTAATCAACTGTGATGATAGATATTCGCACAGAACCTATCCAAATCGCCCAAGGTGTCTGGCCTGCTGAACTGCCATTTACACGAGGTCCAAGTGTCGTTGAGCTTGTTTATGAACATTGGTCATTTGCATATGAGGACGACCACTCACTTTAAGAAGCGGTATACAGCGATGGTAAAGGGCAGAGAAAAATTGGAAGTGGAAGTGAGCAGACGTGAGGTTTCTTTTTTGCATGACTACAGAAATTAAATGACATCAGCATATATGTTGGACTATAACAGCCTCCTCAGTAGACCTGGCCCTGATCTGTCATCTCGTCTGCAGTCGCTCTCTCACAGACACGATGTTGCCTCGCTCTGCCTTTTTTTTACAAGTACTTTCACGGTAATTGCTCCGAGGAGCTGCTTTCGCTTGTCCCCAGACCTCGTGAATTTAAACGCAGCATGACGCTGGCTTCCTGCTCCCACCCCTACACTGTGGAAACTGTTAGATGTAGACGTCTCTTCTACTCCAATAGCTTCATGTCTCGCACATCTCGCCTATGAAACTCCCTTCCCTATTACTGCTTCCCTGACAAATACAATCTCCAACGGTTTAAGTGTAGCATCAATCGACATCTCCAGTTGCCTTGATCTATCCACTTCCCTTCTCCACATCCTTTCATTTTTCATTCCTATCTGCTCTCGCTCCAAATCTTCTGTAACCCCCTTGCCTTGATCGACCCACTATCTTTCTCTTTCACCACATCCTTTACCACTCCTATCTGCTCTTCCTCCAACCCTTCTTTAACCCCTTGCGTGATAGTGGCCTCCAGCTTTGCTTGGGGTGATACACTTAAAAAAAAAAAAAATACTATATGGGAGCTGTTAATAAAGAAAGAGATGGCAATGGAGGGAGTCAAGCTTGAACATTAGGTTTAAAGCTCAAAGTTCTAGCTTGATTGTCCTTGAGAATTAAAGTGTTGGTTTGTGAATTCAATCCATGAGCTGGCTAGATTCAGACTTAGCAGAAACATGATTAGCAATAACTGAGCAGTTCTAAAAATGAACAAATCATCTTTTGAGATTACCAGAGGAATAAAAACAATCTAACGTTGTAATCAGGGGTTCTCAACTAAGGGGAATTACCCCCTAGGAGGGAATTTTAGGGTTTCACGGTGAGGGAGACTCTTTTACTTTTTCTTATTTTTTATTAACAGAATTTGAAGCCTATCATGAGTGTCAAAAAAAAAATGATGGTATGATGAATTTTATATTCAATATGGATTCACATCCATCATCATCATCAATGGAGAAGAAGGTCCTTACTCTGAATTTTGTTGCAAAGCTTTGTAAAACTCCTCTATAAAAATAATCCATGCAAATATATATCTACTAATATGGAAAAGAATGAAGATTTTCAATAATATATGGATATTATTTGGAAGGCACATATTAAGTCAGACAATCTTGGAAAGTAGATGATGAATGACATTCTGATATATGGTGGAAAGTGTACATTGGGCAAAAAAGGTTGAGAACCATTGTTAAATAAAGAGTTGAGTTTGGAATTTACTGAAGGTTACCTAGATTGACAGACATCTGAAGAAAGTCTGAGGTCACAACAATTAATGGAGGCAGTAGATATAAAGAATGTCATAAACAAAAGCAATATGCGCAAAAGAAAATAAGGAAAAATATACAATGAAACACTTAGTAAATCTTTTCTTTGAAAGTAATGTACTTTTAAATGACAGATATTGAAATAGTAAACAATATAAAAGTTGTTTACTAGAAAGAATAAAAGTTTTGTTTGAAACACAAGCAAAATATACAAAATTCAACATTATTAATGCATATGACTAATACAATACTTTGTATATCTTTTAATTGAGTAAAATATTTTTAAAAGAAATGTTCAACTAGAGCAGTGATTCTCAACCACTGTCATGCCACGCCACACTAGTGTGGTGTGAAATATTGTCACAGCACACACACACACACATATATATATGGAAAAGGTTATAGTTGTTCCAATGAGAGAAAAATATATATTTAAAAAAAAGGAGAGAAAATGCAAACGTTTTTGGTTATAATGTGGATTTCTTTTAGTGTACATATTTTATTTTAGTGTATATATTATGAATATGAAGAATAAAATATGTACACTAAAACAAATCCACGTTATAATAAAAAATGGTTGCGGTTTCTCTCTTTTATATATATAACGCCAGGCACAGGTTTCACACTAAATAAGCTCCACAAATAGTTGAATAGAAACATTGAAATAAAGTAAGTTCATATTTGTGTGTGTGTATTTTTTAAAATCTATGGTTGTATTTCATAACATTTAAAAATGTTGTTAAGTATGTCATATTTTTATTTGCTCCAAAGTGTGCCATTGCTTAAAAAGGCTGAGAAACACTGAACAAGAGTGTGTTCAGTAAATGTAAAAAGAAAGTGAAAAAGATGGCATCTTGAAACACGTCTTCTCTTATTCAAATGTCAAAAGCGTAAACTGAAAAGCAGATTTTTGAATGCAATTCAACTTTGTATAATCAAACATGGTGTAGATATACAGAAGTCAACTAGCTACATTTTGACAGGAAGAAATAATTTACTGATATCTTAAGGGGACCATTGAGAAGAATAGGCAGTTACTGCTTGGCTTTCCACACATTTAGATGCAAGTCCAATACATTGAACAAAACTAAAAAGGTATTTTTGTTTAGCTGTTACCAAAATTGGAATGATACAGGGAAGATTAGTAAATAAAAGTTAGTATGCTTGTCTCTGTTGGTAGTTGCATAATTAAAAGAAAAAACTTGTAGTTCCAATGAATGATTTATTTTTATGGAAATATTTTGACTAGCAGTTGCCAGTCTTGGTCACTCCTTAATTTGAGTAAAAACAGTGCAAAGAAGCTCAAAATGCTTAAGAATTCAAATAATATGATTTATGTATGTGTACTCATGTTTTGTAAAATCATTTCACATTAATGTGGGTGTCCCTCAGATCTCTATTCATGAATCTATGTTGTTTCTTATCTTCATCAACAACCATCCCGATGTCATCAGTTTCCAACTAGGTATTTAGGCTGATGACACAACTATTTACTAATGTCCTCATCTGTCAAAATAAAACTAGCAGTTATTCTTGAAAGTGACCTCCAAGCAGTTGTAATTTCTAATGCCTCCAAAATGAAACTGCTATTCTTTAATCATCATAGAGAACCATTTTTGCCTTCCATTAGTATGGCTGATGCTAATCTCCTGGAGAGTAACTTATTTTCCACTGATATGAAGTGGAATGATTATATTAAATCAGTTGTTAGGTCTGCTACTAAGAAAGTTGGTTCACTGTGCCAGACAATGTTTTTTGTCAGAATCCATCTTGCACATTTATATATCTACCATTTGCCCGTACATTGAATATTGCTACCATATCTAATCTGGTGCTCCAGCCATATCTTGAGATTCTCGACAAAATCCGAAGAAGGTTCTGTAATGTAATCAATCTTGACCTGGCATTTCGACTTTAGTCATTTTACTATCACTGTGAAATGGCTTCTCTCTGTCTTTTCTAGAAGTATTATCATAGCAATTGTTCCAATGATCTCTTCTCAATGGTACCATGGCTGCATGAATTTAAGTGTACTATTAAATTGAAAAATAGGTCACATTGTTTTACTGTTGAAATAGCTAGATGTAACCTTTAAGTTGTGTCATATAGGAATAAAGTGTCGCTGCTGACACTTGAGTTTGAACATAGATCACCAGTGAGCAAACACAGGCGATCCCATTATTGAATTAAGTGGATCATGTGACCATAGAGAAAACACACATATAGGAAATCACGTGATGTCTACGTTGATCATTATTCTACTCTATCAGTATACGGACCGCTATTCTTTACTCTATTCACTATACTATTTTTCTATTCAGATCACTATATACGAGCGAGTATTATCAAGCAAATACTTTTCATGTGAGTCTTATTCGAAGGTGTCTGATACCAACATTGTTCAATGGCATACTATAGTTGTATCTGCAATTACAAAGTCTCTACTAGAATGAGCATTACGAAACTAACAATGAATGTTTGTTGACATCACAAAAAGTTGTATTCTAATAGTTTCTTTTCTCATACTTCTTACCTGTGGAACTCCCTTCCAGTTTCTTGCTTCCTTGCCACCTACCTTCTTCAAAAATTTAAATGCAATGTCAATTGCCATCTGTTTTTCTGAACACTGTTCTTTTATTGTCCATTTGCCTCACTAAAGTCTTCTCATTCTTTTTCATGCCCAGTAACCTCTTAGTGGCATTATTGACTTGTCTGAGATGAAATGATTAAAAAAAATGTTTTCTGGTTCTGGAGTTTATCTTTTTGTGTTATACTAGCACTCCCTACAGTCTTGTTAGAAGGCTAGCATATTACCGATATATTAATAGTAGACCTTGAAGAGTCAAGATAACCAAGATATTTCATTTCTCTTTCTAAGCACTCCATTAATGGCAACATAGTTGCAGACAAATTGTTCCAGTGGTTTTTAGTCAGTATGAATAAAAATTTTGTGTTTTTAAAAAAAAAAAATTTGAAAATAGATGTTATAGATCAATGAAATAATCCAGAAACTCATAATTTTACAAAAATTGAGTGATAGGTATTTGCCCACCAAGCAAGGCAATAAAGCTGTAAATGCTGCTTCCTTTAAGCGTTGAGGTTATCAAATGTAATTGCGTGTTCTAAGAGCATTTATCTATTATACGAGGGTCATTCAATAAATAAGGTGAATTTTTCGGTATAAGGACTTCTAATACAGATAGAAGCTTACTTTTTTTTTATTTTTCAACGTAGCCTTCCAGCACTGTCACACACTTTTCCCATCTGTGCACAAGCTTCTGTATTCCCTCAGCATAAAAATCTTTGGACTGATGTCTCAGCCAGTCGCTCACAACACTTTTGACTTCATCGTCACTTTTAAACTTTGTGCCTCTCGTGAACGCTTTCAAGGGACCAAACAGGTGAATGTCTGAAGGGGCAAGGTCTGGGCTGTAAGGGGAATGAGGGAGCAGTTCCCAGCCCAGCTCGTTGATGGTCTGCACTGTTTGGGCTGCTGTGTGAGGTCTTGCGTTGTCATGATGCAAGATGACTCCTTCTGACTGATGACCCCTGCCTTTGTCCCAACAGATAAGCTCAAAGTCCTTGCAATGTCACCCTACTGTCAGACTGAATGAGGTCATTGACTGATTCGATCACCTCAGGAGACCTCACTTCTGTAGGCCTCCCAGGCCTGTCTTCATCCTCAACACTGCTCCGTCCTTCTTTAAACAATTTAGCCCACTTGTAGATATTTTTTTGGCTGAAACATGTGGCACCATACACAGTTGACATTCTCCTATGAATTTCAACTGGTTTGCACCCTTCAGCAACCAAAAACTTGATAACTGACTGCTGTTCAATCCTGAAGCATGCTTCTTGGTCGGCCATCTTTATTAATCACCAAAACTCTCAAAGTTTTTTTTAATCTGCAAAAGAAATTAAATCCATGTGAAAAAGAAGTAAAACAAAAACAAATAAAAAAGAGTAAGCTTCTATCTGTATTAGAAGTCCTTATACCGAAAAATTCACCTTATTTATTGAATGACCCTCATACATTTAACAATTCAAGAAAAAACAATGAGACTCCAATTGTGCATCAACAATAAAATATATATTGAAACAATAACATACAAAACAATCATGCAATGATGTGTAGTAATTAATGGAGAAAAAGTTGTTGCCCTTCAACTGTATTCTGATTAAGAGTGAATGTTCGAAAGAATTTCTCTTGAATAAGAATGTTCAGGATCCTATGTTGAATGGAGTCTGGTGTTAGAATAGAATACAGTTCATTAAGAAGTGTGTTGTTTTGAGAAATTAATCGAGTGCTGGTTCATGAACTTGGCTTAGTCACAGAGAGGAAGATATGTGTAATGTGATACAAAAATCTGTGTCTGTGTGCGTTGTGAGTAAAGTCGTGGATTTGTGTAGACAGGAGTAAATAGCTGGACTCTACTAACTATTGTGGAAGAAAATCGCTTGTTTTTAAAGCTGCTGGTAGGCTCCAGCAAAAACGCGGGAAAGTTGATTTAGCACAAAAATTTTTGATTGGTTAAAATTCGACCAATCACTGATTTTGTAGCAAAGACACATATGAGCAAGTTCACGGCAGAAAAATTCAAAGTGGTGACTGCAATTGCTAAATTGTCTTATGGAAAAGCAGTATCAATTTACTAGCCAATCACAGACGAATAAATTGTGGGCGTGGAAAGCGTATCAGTCACTACAAAGCCACTAAGATGAAAGTGGGAAAGAAAAGATGAGAAAAAAAATGAGAAAAAGAAAACATTATTAAGGAGAGAGAACAATAAAAGAACAGGAATTAAGAAGACAGAAGATAATGATTGACATTGGATTTAAACTTTTGAAGATCAAAGTTGACTGGAAAGCAAGAAGCTGGAAGAGTTCCACAAGTGAAAAGTCAAGAGAAGGAACTGATAGCGTAGAACTTACAGACATTTCAACTATAAAATGATAAGATCTTGTGGCTAATCTAGTACTTCACTTAATTTGTAAAGTCGAGATACCAAAAAGGAAGGCTCATCAGAACAAATGCTATGAGAATATTTATAGAAAGACACAGAAAAGAAAAGTTTTTTTAATTTTTTTTTTTTATTGGTATGTGAATTTGAAAACTTATTCTGTAGTCGTTACAATGTTATTAATAAAAATACAGCAAAATTGTGACAAGATTTACTGGTCATAACACTAGCATAGTAACTATAAAAAATATAATAATTTTTACATACATATAGATTATTTATATTTAATACATTTGCATGTTTAAACTATATGTTTGGTTATTATTGTTGGAAAAGGAGTCACAGGGAATATACTAAAATCTTCAGCACTTTTCTCAGTATTCTCACAGACACCAACTATGATCACAAATGTTCCTTTCATTCTTAGCCTGCCATTAGAATTTCTGACACTGTTCCAAATGCTCCACATGCTATATAAGCACAACTCTAACCTATACATTTGTTGCTGTTGTTGGTGGTGCTGCCTAATCTAAATTTTTTTGAGTGGTTTTATTTAAACCAGTTTCCTCATGAGTACAAAAGATGAGTTATGTCCCCTGGATTCAATACCCCTGTTGCAAATTCAGATTTAGTTCTTAATGGGAGATAAATAGAGATAAAACTCATCTTTCTTTTACAAATTATCATTTGTTTAGTTTTCATAAATGAAACAGATATCCCCCCACACACAAAAATACATCAAGATTTTGAGAAAAGCTTTTTTATTGAGTTTAATTTTTAAAATTTATAATTTAACCTTTAACACTGTATGTAATTTGATTTGCAGTCCAAAAGGTTTATCCTACTATTGAAGGTGACTCTGATCTCTGAATTTGTTTGAATTTCCTAGTTGTGTTGTCATATCCTGCTATGGCAATAGAAAACATTCTTGAGTAAAATTAATAATAAGGTTACTGCAATTGAGAGGCCTGAAAAAAGAATGCAGTGGAAAGGGAAGTATTATTATTAATGTACACACACACACACACACACACACACACACACACAAAATATTAATAGGAGATTACAGTTTGTAGGTTTTCTTTATTTCACAGGCAGATATCATGCCAATTTAGAAAAATATATTATAGACAGATTTTTTTTGCAGAAATTTGAGACCATTATTTTATTTTTAAGCTGTTAAGGTTAGTAACTCAGTATCAATTTTATAACAAAGATTTCTTTGTTTTTTTTTCTTTTAAATCGCAACAAACCATTTAATTTTGAATATTTAAAAAATTCATACACATTGCATGTCATTTAAATAACAGCTAAAATTTAAGCAAAATTCTAGCTATTTTGTTTAACCACATAATGTCCAAGAAATTTTGTCTTTGAGTGACTAAACAAGATATGTCAGGAAATATTTCTTTTTTCTGTCTTCTTACTCTGGAAGCCAATAGATAGGAATTGAAAATAATTTCTAAATGAAGTCATTGAATGCAACGATTAGTCTATAGTAGCCGATGAGATATGATATCACATACTGAGATTGATCGTACATAGGGAATTAAAGGAGAAAAAAAATGACTGTTTTCACTAAAATAAAAATAAAATATTGTCTTGGAACTAGGATATATGTATTTTAATCAGAATTAAAGACGATTGGGCTCCATCAAACTATCTTGCCCTAGACACACTACAGCTGCAATGGCTGCAGTATATGTGGTGCTCCTATGACCCTAAAGGGTTACTGGAGTTGTGATCATGATTATTACATAAATACAAGAGCTTTATTGTATATGTTTACATTCCAGTACACTTAATTAACAAAATGTGATATTATATACAAACATAAATTTATCTGTAATGTATGAACATATATTTAAATAAATTACATACATACATATATATATATATATATATATATATATATATATACTTGTGTAATGTGCAATATTTATTTTAAATATGGCTGTACTTTTTTACTACAGTAAATGGATAAATAGTTTGGTCACTGGCATAGCCAGGGCCAGCAGTACATATGCTAATTTTATATCTTGTGTATGATGCGACCCCACTTAAAATTAGCTTCAAAATTAAGTCTTCAAAAATTGCATGATATGCAAGTATATATGGTATGTGTGTGTGTATATATATATATATATATATATATATATATATATATATATATATATATATATATATATACTGGCAGCATGGTCCGGCGTTGCCCATGCTTGATTAAAAAATCATATGACTCGTACAGCAATCACTATCACTTGACTTAAAATATTTTTGCCCTTCTTTGCCTTTAAAGGAGTGCCCTTTGCCATTCTGATGTTGCTACATGCCTTACTTCTCACACTGCAAATTTTTTCTAAGCCTTATACTAAACATTAAATCTGTTACGAAATAAGAACTAAACAAAATGAACAAAAAACGATCAGCTTTAAAAAAGGACTCGTAACTGGAAAAACAGCGGTTAAAAAAGAATGTTAACAACAGATACTTTTTCCCACCCAACCCAGTTCTGCAGAATCAGAATCAACGTTGAGTTAAGCAAGCAAATGAGCCAATTGGAGTAAAGTGCCATGCAGATTTAAATTTTTCCCACTTGTGGCGAATGCAGCTATCAATTTTTTTTTTTTTGCATGCTAGCCTGCTAGTTAACATTCATGTCAGTCAGCTGTTGGCTCTCGCGCTGGCCAATAGAATCTTCCTGCCTATTTGTGGCAGCCAGCTATAGGCTCTCACTCTGGCCTGTAGAAAATGGCCGCAAACTACATGAAAACTGCCGTAGAAGCATGAAAAAATCGATTATTTCCACTATCGATGGGAGTTGGGAAATGCAACGTCAGTCTTAGTCTTCCCACTAACTTGGAGCATGTGCATGTAAATTTTGGTGCAAATCCGTCGAAAATTGTGGCTGTGCATTTGTTACACACACACACACATATCCTGCCTTTTATATATATATATTATTATTATTAAGACTTCCATTATTTTTAATCTTTTTTTACATGTGGGAGAGGTTATTATGTTTGTATTTTCTACTAGTATGTTTCGGATGGAGGCTGGCAAATTTGTGTGTGTGTTTAAATGGGTTCTAATAGAGCTGTGGTCAGATAGGTGTAACGTAAGGTATCTCTTAATAATAAAAAAGAAAAAGCCAACATTTAATAATATATATATATATATATATATATATATATAATTTTTTTTCTTTATGAAATATCTTCAAATCACAAATTGTTCAAAAGTTCTTCATGGGTATATTGTTTCAAAAGAAAATTTTAAATTCAATATTGTTCAATGCTGGAATCGCTTCTTTATATAGTTCCTTTTGCTAATACAGAGTTTTCACTGATCCCTTCTTGTTCCTATGTCATATGTAATCTGTGAGAAGAGAAGGAATGGCTTTCCTCAATAAACAAAGAAAACCCCCTTCAAAGGAAACTTGTTTCATTTTCATGGTCACACTTGATGACAGTTAAAGAATGGATCAACCAAAATATTGTGTTCACAACAGTAACTGTACAAAGAAGAGATTCAAGTAGCCAAACAATGTTGGATATATTAAGGAAAGTTGGTTCTCTGTGTTGCGCCAGAAAGTTTTTCTCACCCGTGTCCATTATTCAAATCTATAAATCAATCATTCGCCCTTGCATGAAATACTGCTTCCATATATGGTCTGGAACCCCCACTGTTCATCTTAAGGTCCTCGACAAAACCCAGAGACGTATATGCAATGTGATTGGCCCTGATCTGGCATCTCGGTTACAGTTACTCTCTCATAGACGTACCGTCGCTTCCCTCTGTCTAATCTACAGATACTTTCATGGTAACTGCTCCAGCAAGCTACTTTCACTGGTTCCCAAACTGCATGAATTTAAACATGCTACTAGGATGGCATCTCAGTCCCACCGTTTCACTGTCAAAACCATTAAATGTAGCTGTCTCTTCTACTCCAATAGCTTCATGCTTCACACTTCCCGTCTGTGGAACTTCCTTCCTCTTACTTGCTTTCCTGATAGCTATAATCTCCAAATATTCAAATGCAATGTCAATCGACATCTCCAGATTCCTTGATCTATTTCCCATCCTTTTCTTCATCTTTTCCTCTATCACACCTCTTTACTCTTGCTCCTACTCTCTGTAACCCCTTGTGTGCTAGTGGCACTCCTACCTTGCTTGGGGTGAAATGCTTAAAAAACAAAAAAAAATTAATGGCTCTTGTCAAATTTTAAACAAGAAAAGGTAAATTCTATTTCATTAAATGAAATTTTAATGATTGTCCATACTAGAATTTTATCTTTATTTTTGGCTAATTTTAGAAAATATATTTATTTCAACAGAAATTTTTAATTCAAAATCTCACTTTTTATAAATTATTGTTCAATTCCATTTTTGTTTAAACTGTAAAATTATTTTGTACATTGCTTTTATTGTGTATAAAATATTTTAATAAGAAGGAAATGATTATGTAATGTCAAAAGGACATGTTATAAAGTGTTACTTTTAAAGACTTTTTAATGTTTTCAACTGAAATTTATTGTATTTTTTCTGTTTTAATGTGTGAGTAGTGTAACAGATAAGAGTATTTCCATTATTTACATTGTTCAGACTTTTGTCCTCATCTTTATTTACATATTCACATACTCCGGCCTTCTTCAGGTAATTGGAATTTCAAACTGAACCCTTTATTTCCTCCACAGTGGTAGATTGTTTTAGTTCACGTGTCATGCCTCTTCTGGATGTCTCAGTTATCTCCCTTTAACTCAACTCTCAAGGACACATGGCTCAGTAGATAAATCATTGTTTGGATCTAGTGACTTGACCCAAACAGTTGTGAGTTCAATACTTGTCTACTGCAGTGATGAACAAAAACTTGGAAGAGTTGAGTTAAAGGGAGATAACTGAGACATCCAGAAGAGGCATGACATCCAGACTGAGATATCCAGAAGATGTGGAACATGGAAGTCGAACAGTCTACCCCCGGTGGATGAAATAAAGGGTTCAGTTTGAATTTCCAGTCATCTGATAAGGCCAGAGTGTACAATGGTTGAAAGGTTATGAATATGGCAATAAAGATGAAGACCATAGTCTGAACAATGTAAATAATTAAAATACCTCAGAAATATAGACAGATGAGAGTATAGAAATTGAAATCAGCAAGCTGAGTTCAAATTCTAAGCTAGTCTGTTGCATTCACTTTCACACAAATACTTTTGAGAAAAGCGTTATTATATCTATTCTCCTTCTAGCTATAGGCTAAACAGCAGGGCAGACTGGATTCTCCAGTCTTGTTTCTTGTTTCCTTTCTCTTATACAGGTTATAAAGGTGAGAACCTGTATAAAAGAAAGAAAATGTGGAGAAATGAGAAACCATTCTATTAATTTTCCCAATTTCCATGTATAGCAATTCACAGAGAATAAAGAAAAATGTGTGGAGAGCCATCATTTATGTCCTGAAGGGATGTGGCATTAAAATAAATTGAGGATACTCACAACATATAAAAAAAAATAATGAAAATGTTAAGAGAATTTAACAAATAAAATTATTTAATTTCAAAAATTGATTTTTAACAACTTAAGATCATTGGAACATTTAACTCATGCAAATTAAAAATAATCTATTAATCATCTGAGAGACCCTTTTCTTCCTTCCATCAGTATGGATGATGCTAACCTTCAGAAAAGTGACTTTGGGTAACATGAAGTGGAAAGATTATATTGAATCCATTGGTAGGTCAGCTGCTAAGAAATTTGGTACACTGTGTTGTGCAAGAGTTTTTCTCTCCAGACTCTATCTTATATATCTATAAATCTACCATTCACCTATACTTAGAATATTGCTGTTCCATATGGTCTGGTGCTCCTGCTATATATTTAGATATTATTGATAAAAATCCAAATAAGAATCAGCAATATTATTGGTCCTGACCTGATGTCTTGGCTTCCGTCGCTTTCCCACTGCTGTAAAGTTACCTCCCGGTGCCTTTTCTATAAATACTTTCATGGAAATTATTGAGATGAGCTCTTCACTGTGGTACCTAGACTTTATGAATTTAAGTGCAGTATTAGATTGGCAACAAGTTCTCATCAATTTACAGTTGAGTTGGCTAGATATAACTGTAAGTGCTATACTAAAAGTTTCTTTTCTTGCAGTTTTTGCTTGTGGAAATCTTTTTCCGCTCTATGCTTTCCAGTTAACTTTGATCTTCAAAAATTTAAATGCAATGTCAATCATTATCTACTGTCTTCCTGGTTACTCTTCTGTTGTTTTTGTTCCTTAGTAATGTTTCTGTTTTTTAATTCTTCCACACCCAGTAACCCCTTGTCTCTTAGTGGCTTTAAATCCAATTAAAAATAAAATAAATGTAGCTTTCTTTCAATAAGTGATTTAATATTAGCAAACTTGGATAGCTAAGACATTCAATTAAAAAAAAAAATAAGAACCTAAAATCAAACAAGTCAACAATTTAAATATCTGGGAAGTGTTTTAACAGAGGCCAGAAAGTGCAAGACTGAAATGCAAAGGAGCATTAATATAGCAAAAGATGACTTCCAGAAGCTAAGCAAAGTATAAAAAAACAGAAACAAAGAAAAGGAGTTATGTAATATCAGTCCTCTTATATGGCAGTGAATGCTAGACAATATCTGCACAGATACAGAAGAAATTTGAAGCATCAGAAATGTTGTTCTACAGAAGGATGCTGAGAGTTCCATGGACCGAACATGTGAGCAACGACAAAGTTTTAGAGAAGATCAAAACAAAAAGAACACTTATACTTAACATCAGAAAGAGACACTTAAAATTTCTAGGGTATGTAATGAGGAAAGAAGGCTCGGAAAATTTGATACTCACAGGACAGTTTGAAGGCAAGAGGGATAAAGTGAAACAATGCATAACCTACCTAATGAGCTTGAGAAAATGGATAGTGAAACAAGGTTTCGGAGAGATAACAAAAAGGAAAAATTTATTAAAAGCTACAAGAACAGGAAATTGTGGAGAGCCATGATTGTCAATATCCTGAATGGAGACGGCATATAGAAGAACTCATTTTTACAAAAGATTTTCTTATTGCATAGTAAAAACACACGTAATCAGTATTATATGCATATTCATTACAAGTGGAAAAAAAAACGAACAAAGATATGACTTAAAAAAACTAACAAAAAAAAAGATGGCATTGAATGTCTTAGCTATCCAAGTTTGCTAATATTAAATCACTTATTGAAAGAAAGCTACGTTTCTCACGGTGGCCTTGTAGTAAAAAAAGAAAGAAAAAAAGGCCAACACTTAGGGTGTGACTGTCAACATTCCTAAAATGTCTGCCAGTAGCTGGGTACTCACCTTCATTACTCACACATGACAGAATTGAAACTTGACTTTTGCTTGTGAGCTTAGCCAATGGAAACCTGTTCCTCAATACAAAAATATAACTATTTTCTCCTTTCTTTTCTCATTTTATTGCTGCTGATAGAAATATTAGCTGTTGTAAATACTCTTGTAGAATCTATTTCAACTTTCACTCAAACATGTCTACTATTATAGTTCAAGAGTTAAAGCTATTGAACAAAAGATTGACTGATTTGTTTTGTTATTTTAAATATTTTATCAACTCTTTGTGCATTACTTAAAGGCAAAACATATTTTGGAATGTAAGAATAATTCTTTTTTGTGAGTGGATAATGCATTAACAATTTCTTGGAGATAACAAAATACATGCCCTACTATTTAACTCATAGCTGGGGGAGGGGTTGGATTCATACCTTTCACAAGGGTATTTGTGCATAAGTGAATATTTGATCAAAAGTAAGCTACAAAGTGTATGGTTCAATTACCTATCAGAAGAGAGAAAACTTAGTTGAAACTATGATCAGTCAGTCTTAGTGTTGTAACCTAGGGAAAGTTACTGAATAGAATAATCAAATGAAGGCTGGCAATGAACGATAATACTTAGTACAAGCACACCACATATAAGATTTGACAGCAGCATGTAGAAGTAGTCAACTGCTAGAAGTGAGTTAAGTGAATTTCACAATGAATCCCCAGCTGCAGATCAACATACAGTATTTACCACTGTATTTATGTGAATGGGGACATGCCCATTATCGTTTGTAGGTATGCTATAACACTTAGAGAATGTTTTTATGTTAGAGTATTGGAATGGAGGTCTGTAATTAAATTTTAAGTGTTGGATTAGTCATGCTTGTTGGCTCAAATTTTTTCCCTGTAGAAAAGACAATACATATTGAAATCTGGACAAAAAGATGCTATATTTTAGATGGCAGTCTTTGGTATTTAAATTTCTTAATGTCCAGATATAAGGTTATAAAGTAAGGTCTTATTGCCTATATACTATCCATCTCCAAGGACTATGATGGTTCCTTTTATTAGTAGGCTGATTGATTGTTTTGTTTTTTATGGCTTATCAACCGTTGGTAGATTATTTAAAGCTGAAACATATTTTGGATTGTAGGAGGTTGCTTGCATGTGGCATTATTGGAAAGAACAGCATGTGTGTGAGTGGGATTTAGGTCAGTAAGGAGTTGTACAAGTCCAGGTTCATTGTCCCAACTTCATCTTCCCAATCCAGCAGCATGGTAGGCATTAGGAGGCTGTTAAAGGATTAGTTATAGTGAATGGTCAAATCCTGCATCAGTGCAATTTATTGATTGATTTGTATTTTATGGCTTATCAACCCTTTGTGGGTTATTTAAATTCAAATCATATTTTGGATTGTAAGAATAATTCTTTTTTTGTAAGTGAATATTGCATTAACAATTTTTTGAGAATAACAATGATTTTTCCGGATATAAGTCCTATTATTTAAACCATAGCTGGGGGAGGAGATGGATTCTTACCTTTCCCAAGGGCATTAATGCATTAGTCTCCACCAGAATTTGAACTCAGCCTGCTATTTCCACATCTTTATGTTCGTATATTACAGTATTCGACTAAAGATAAAAACAAATTTGTAAATCATTTAAGGTTGGTTTAGTAGAAAAAAAGCAGAAAGGTTTTCCCCTGTTTGTTAATCTGGTAATGATACCCATGTGGAATGAATATATTTAGATAATGGCTGAAAAAAAACCCAGTATAACATTGGAGAAAGTAAAGTCTATGCTTGAAAAGTCTGGAGTAGATTTTGATCTCCATTCAAAATAATTTGTGACAGAGTACAATAGAAGTTAATCAGATGATATTAACTAAAATTATGATACTAGCCGGTTCCCTGGAAATTCCACAGAAATTTCACATGCCTCTGTTCTCACACTTTGCTTCTATTTTCTCATTACAATCATCTTTGCCTTCCAATCTATTGCCCACTTAAATGTTATACAAACATGAATTAATTTCATATATGACAAAAGAAATAATGCACAATGTTTTTTTCATTGCATAACATGTTTCGGAGCTTCTATTCCCTTCATCAGCCAAAGATTTACATTGATTTCATTTTTAAGTTCAAATACCACAGCCCAATACAGACTTGTAATGAGCAATAATTCAAAATTCTTAGAAAGAGAAGATGATTCAGGAATTCAAAATTCTTAAGGAGAGAAAGAAAATGAGGAGGAAGTTAGTTTTTTTTTCCTTTTCTGAGTCTCTTTCTGTTCAACATGATGGGTGTAGTAGAAAGTTCAGTTGAATTAGTTTTGTTTCCATGTTTTTTTGCTTCAGCTTGATGGCCATAGGAAAGCCCTATATGTGAAGCTTCACTTGTCAATGATCCTGCGAAAAAAGAGATATACTTCTTGAAGTTGGTGAGAATGAATGAAAGTGTAGTGATTTGTCTATTTTAAGCCAATTAATATTTATGTTCTGTGTTTGACTTTGCTGACAGTGGAGTCAGTCATAAGATTCTTGCCAGTTCAAGTTTTTGGGGGTTTTCTCCTTTCCACCAGAGTTTACACTTTTTATTGTCATTTAAAAAATTAATTGATTTTATTTTATTTAGGTTATGTCATACAACTGTTACTTTCAATTGGTCTAATTTAAAACAGTACTTGTTGGAATCACTTGTATAATTCTCTGGAAAGAGATCATCTTTATTCCAGTCCTATCATATAGACTGGCATGCAAAATTTTAGGGCCACCTTGATTTATAAACACTGTTTTGCACTTTAAAAATACCCTAGCACTGATTACATGCAAACAACAAAAATTAAGGATGTCCAAAGCAATGTCTAAAATACAATATGACAAACTATCCAGTGATTCCATTTGAAAATGAATGTATGCAGTTAGAAATAAGAACAAATATGAAACGTTGGAACAAGTCAGGCACTCAAAATGGAACACATTAAGCGAAGCACAAGTGACAACAGCAAAAGAAAAAAGAACTGGATAAATTGTTGAGCTAATTAAAGAAAGCAGATAATAGCAAGAAATAGCACAGATTATATAGGATTAAACAAAAATATCAGAAATAAATGCAAGCAAGCAAAAGTTGAATGGCTTAATGAGAAATGTGCAGAGATATAAAAACTGCAGGACACAGATATAGCAGACATGCACAAAAAGATCAACGAATTAGCAGGAGAGAAAACATGCTCTTTAGCAGGATGTATAAAATCTAAAAGAGGGAACAATCATAAAGGAAAAAGAAAAGATACTACAAAGATGGAATGAATATACAAGAGAGCACTTCTATAACTAGAGAGGAAAATCTAAATACATAGAAGCATACAAGGACCTGTAATACTAAAATCAATAGTTAGGTCAGCACTGGCTAAAATGAAGAGGAACAACATAACAAAAACAGAAAAAGTTATAATAGAGATGCTGATAGCTTTAGGCAACTTGGGGATCAATAAGGTTCTTCTCCTTTATGTGCTATGCCCCCCTCAGGACATTGGTGATCATGGCTCTCCACAACTTACTGTCCCTTGTAGCTCTTAATAAATTCTGTCTTTCTGTTATTTCTCCTAAACCCTGTTCTACCATCCATTTACTCAAGCTCACTAAGTATGTTATATACTTTTTCCTTCTGTCTCTCTTAGCTTCAATCTGTCCTGTGAGTATCAGATTTTCCAAGCCCTCCTTCTTCATTATGTGTCTTAGAAACCTCAACTGTCTCCTTCTGGTGTTAAGTATAAGTTTCCTTTTTGTTTCCATTTTCTTTAAAACTTTGTCGTTGCTTACATGTTCGAACCCTGGTATACTCAGCATCCTTCTGTAGAACTACATTTCTGTTGTTTCAAGTCACTTCATGTCTGAGATCATCCAGCATTCACTGCCATATAGGAGGAGAGATATCACGTAACAGTTTTGTACTCTTTTCCTTGTTTCTAGCAAAGTTTTTCTATTTCTTAGTACTCTGCTTAACTTTTGCATGCATCTTTGGTCATGTGCCTTAAGATTTCAATGTCACTCTTTCTATCCTCTGTTAAAAGAGGATGATTCTAAATTTTTTACTAGGGAATCATGGGAATTTTTCTTTATTTTCCGTGATCGTGAGATCACTATAACAGAAATAGCAGAAAAGATGTCCCAAGTATCTACTCCCGTACAGTACCAGGTAAACTGATCCATGAATAAAAACACTTTTTAGTTGAACCAACAGATCTTTTGTCTTTCTCAATTAGGGCAATATCTTGGGAAGGCCATATTTGATACTTTTCTCCTCATGAGATATCTTGCCTTCAGTTTCTTTGTTAAACATACACCAGTACTTTCCCAGTTTTATTCAGACCAATACAAATGGGAATCAAACAATGTAAGCTGCAAAAGAAACAAGCAGAACAAGGAACACAAAGACATAAAGGTGTCATAAAAGAGCATGAATTATATAAAGTAACAAAAGGAGAAAGTTGTGGAGAGCTCTGATTGGCAATATGCTCAATGGATATGTCCTATGGTGAAAGCGAGTATGTGTTAAATTTAAAACTTCCTATCAGTTAAATGATAAAGCAATGAATTGGTAAGCAACATATCTCTTGGCAGTCACATGGCACTTTTAAAGTTTTCATATAGGTTTCATATGGATTAAATTTGTGAATTAATACATGCAGTGTACTGAAAGGTTATAAGCCCACTGAAAGGAATAACCCACATGATATTTGCATATTCCCCCAGAGGTTCACCCATAGCATATTGTTTTTCAATTTTCTTTAACCCTTTCCTCTCCAAATTCTGATGTTTGGTCATGGAAATGCTGATTTGGGGAAGCACTTACTCATGTATACCCCCCTCCCAATAAAAATATATTATAGAGAATTTAACTTTGATTTCAATTAAAATATATTTTATAGCAGTTCTCAGCTATCATCATAGATTAGAACAGAAGAAAGAAAAGTAGAAACAAAAAAGCAAGCCAAACATAAATGAAATGACAAGAAAGTAAAATCAAGAATGGTAATGGTAATATTAGCTGTTTCTTTATAAGGAAACATTTAACATTCATTGACAGAGCAGTCAGTGCTGGTGAAATTTACAAAATCTTTCAATTAAAATAAATTATCAGGAAAATAGGCTTATCACGGCCACTAACTTTTATAACTTTTTCCAGTATTAATGGTATTTTCTTCCTAAAAGTTTTTTCAAAGAAAGAATATTTTGAAGAAAATAATTTACTGAATTGTAAATTCATGAAATTTTGAAAGAAACCTGAAAAGTATTTGAAACGTAAAGATGGTTTTTGAACAATAGACCTTATGTTGTTCATCCTGATGCTTTAGATACTCGACGTTCACAAATAATTATTATTGATATTTATAAGTAAATGCTCAGTGGTAAAAAAAAAAAAACAACAACTCAGCATTGGACTGGAAATCATAATTGTCTGTATTCTGGCTAAAAAATATCCTTTTTTTCTCAAAAACATTTTACCCTTTTGAATCTTATATTGTCACAAAGAAATGTCTGGGATATTTTTTTAAAAATTGCATTTTACTGTTTGATATTTAAAATAAGGCCAATGACATTTTCTTGTATGTCTGGCATGTAACCAAAAGTTCTTGGGAAAAAAAAGCAGCTCTTTAAATGGATTCAGACAAATCTAATGTCTTTTTAGAAAGTCTTCCCTCACTTTTACATGCACACACACAAAACCAAATGCACACATGCAGGTGTTGAGGAAGTGCAATTTGGAAGTTTAGAAAATTTGAAAATCACTTCAAACTGAATGTAGTTGTATGAACTACTGCTGCAACTCCTTGTGCAAACGAGAGACATTTGGAAGGAGACGGTGAAAACTAGATCTTTGGGTAAGTAATTTTTTTTCATGAGTATATTCTGTAAACTTACGGGTCACACCTTGTATATACATTCATGTGTGCATGGATGCCCACACACTCACACACAGAGCCAAGTCTCTTTCTCTCTCAACCTCTCTCCCTTATAACCATGCTAAGTATAGTAAACATACACATGTGTGCACACACACATACACGTACATATAATTTCAGATATAACAAAAAATATATCTATAAAAAGGCAATATGAATAAAGACAAGAGGAAAATTTATCTTAGCCTTTGCATTTCATTCTCAAAATATTATCAAAATATAGATCTGCACCCTAGATTTTTTTCAAATATCTCCATTCCTGAAAGAATTGCTTCTTTCAAAAACCAACATACATGACTATAAAAATGTTAAAAAAATTAAAAGAAAATGGTTAAAAAATTAAAAGAAAATGGTTAAAAAATTAAAAGAAAATGGTTAAAAAATTAAAAGAAAATGGTTAAAAAATTAAAAGAAAATGGTTAAAAAATTAAAAGAAAATGGTTAAAAAATTAAAAGAAAATGGTTAAAAAATTAAAAGAAAATGGTTAAAAAATTAAAAGAAAATGGTTAAAAAATTAAAAGAAAATGGTTAAAAAATTAAAAGAAAATGGTTAAAAAATTAAAAGAAAATGGTTAAAAAATTAAAAGAAAATGGTTAAAAAATTAAAAGAAAATGGTTAAAAAATTAAAAGAAAATGGTTAAAAAATTAAAAGAAAATGGTTAAATTCATAATCTCCTGTTATTTGACATGAATTATTAAATTAATCCCAAACTAAAATAATATAAATATTAATTACATTATAAAAAAAATTCAACATCTTATATTCACTTTTGTTTATTAGATATTAACTTATATCACTTAGCATCCTCCATAATTTACCTTGATTTTTGAGTTAGCTGGATAAATATTTATGAGTTACAGTGGAACCTCGGTTCATGAATTTAATTCATTCCTCAAGGCCGTTCATAACATGAAATGTTTGTAAACTGAATCTTTTTTTCCAATAGGAATCAATGTAGAGAAAAAAAATTACAGTACAATAAAATTGGAAAAGAAAAGTACAATACATGAATATACAACACGGTGGTTGACTCGGAAATTATTCCGTTTGAGTTAACTTGGTTTGGCAATGTTGTTCAAGAACCGAAATTTTGTTCAATAACTGAGGTATTTTCATCTCAAATTTTCTGTTCGAAAACTGATTTGTTCGATATGTGAGACATTCAAGAACTGAGGTTGTGCTGTATTTAAAAATTTTGAAAAAACTAACATTTTTACTTTTGCTTATAAATACTTGTTGCAAAATAAAATCCTTAACATATTGGCTAAGATAAGTTTTCCTTTTGTTTTTATTAAATTGTCTTTTGCAGATATATATTTTAGTTATATCTAAAAATTTTATATATAAAAATTCTTCTTGTATAAATCTACTATGGGATAAAGTCTACCCCTCAAATCAACCAATTCTAGTAGATTTTAGACAATGCTCAATTAGCTTGTTTGTAGAACAATATTCTTAATCATCATTGTAAAAGATATAACAACCTTACTAAGCTACTGCGATCTCACCCCTTGGATTTTCAGACTGGTTTAGTTATATTTTTATATCTTTTGCCATTCTGTATTTAAATACACCCAAATATGATCCTATCAATAAAAACATTATTTAGTGATGGTGAGTAATTGAATGACAAAATGGAAAAATCCTTTGTCATGCATTTCAAAAGGACTTCTTCAAGATAAATAATGTTTTTATTGATGGGATATGTAGGGAGAAGGGAAAAATGCAACAAATGGTTGACCAATTTTTCTCCATTTTATCATTCAATTACCCACCATATATATATATAAAGAAATATAGTCTTAAAGTGTGCTATATTTATGGGATAAAGTGCTCAATATCAGAGATAGAGTGTGTGTAAATATAAAAGTGGACATGGAAGTCAGCACTTAGAGGTGACAGTCTGTTTCATGCTAGTGCAATCGTCAGGCAACTAGTTCTGTTATTTTTCTCGGCTATTTATAAAAACAAGCAAAACAATTTGACCCAAATAAATAAGCAAACATCCGACTTCCGGTAAATGACCGCCATAATAGACTACCAACAATAAGCTATATAAACAAATTTTTACTACGTTAAAAAAACACCGATCAAAATAAAAAATAAATATATAAGATAAAAATAAAATTTAAAAAAAAAACAAACAAAAAAACAAGCAAAATAATTTGACATAAATAAATAAACAAATAAGCGACTTCCGGTAAAAGTAACCGCCAAAATAGACTACCCATAATGCACCACTGACCCTTATATATAAATAGCTGAGAAAAATAACAGCACTAGTTGCCTGTCAATTGCACTAGCATGAAACAGACTGTTTTCTCTAAGTGCTGACTTCCATGTCCACTTTTATATTTATATATATATATATATATATATATGAATGTGTATGTGTCAAAATTTAAAAGGACAATATAAATAAAGACAAAAGGAAAAATTAGTATTTAAATTATTTTAGTTTGGGATTAATTTATGTGTTATATATTTTGATTAACATGAGGTCATTGGTTTAACTGTTTTTTTTTGTTGTTTTTTTAAATATTTGAACATTTTTGTAGTCATGTATCTAGGCTTTGGAAAATAGTAATTCTTTCAGGAATGGGAACATTGGAAAATATCTGGTGCACATTTATATGACATTTCAGCTAAGCTGATGAATATTTATCAGCATTCCTAAACTCAAAAATTTAAAAAAAACAAATAACATTTTTTCTCTTGTATATAAATACTTGTTACAAAAGAAAACCCTTGCATTTACCTTGATAAAACAGAGGACAAAACATGTTTTCCTTTTGTCCTTACTCATACATACATACACACATTTTATTTTTATATATATATATATATATATATATATATATATATATATATATATATAAATAATAAAATAAAATGGTAATCTGTATGGAATTTCCAAGAGGATAAAGATTGAAGGAGAGCTCTGTCAGACACAGAGCAAAATTATTAATTAATGAATATCAAACACTTAAAATGCCATTGGTAATAATCTTTATTTCATGAAAGCTATAAAAATAGCTTCCAATCATTCAGACCTGCAAACCAAATATAAACAGAAAAAATTACTCCAGGTTAAAGTCAAGTGATACAGATATCATATTGAGGGAAAGGGAGAAAGAGAAGGAAAGATTTAAATTAAATTCATGAACATGTAATGGTGACAGGGGTTGGGAGGAAGAAAACCTGAGGATTTATTCTCAGTAGACTTTAAGGTTTGAGGTGATCTAATTTAATATGACATAATGCTACAATGTTCCATTTTGATTTAGAGGTTGAATGAAAATATTGTTAAGTCAATGGAAGTTAAGAAACACTGCCTGTGTCTGTTACTGGATAAGAATCTGACGTATATATATCTGATTCAACAAACTTTTATAAATTTATCTTAAAAATAGTGTTTGGTTAAAGACATTTTAAAAAATATATTTAGAACTCAACAAAAGATTTAGAATTTGCCATACAATAGTATAAATTCCTAATATAATTCCCCAAGAGATTTAAATTAAATTACCCAAGATATTTAAATAAAATAATTATTAATTATTAAGATACCCAGAGAAACTTAGTTTATTCTATTTATAAAGTATATTAATCAGGACGTGTTTATTATATTTTAACAGTGTATGGAGGTATTTTAAATTAAAAGTAAAATAAATGGGATCTTAATTCTCCAGTGTATATCTATTAAACTTACGAGTTTAGTTAAAAAAGTATCCAAAATTATATTTATATGAAACCCGTTTTATATAGATAACTTTATAGCTTTTATGAAATAAAGATTATTACCTATGATATTTTAAATGTTTGATATTCATTAATTTTATATATATATATATATATATATATATATATATATATATAATCCAAGTCAGTTAAAAAGATACAAACTTCACTGTAACTAGCAGTTTCATGTGAGCCTCAATTGATTCAGAGAATCATTTCAGAGAATGATACTGGTAGATATAGTAAGATTTCTCTTTCATTGTCTTAGATTTTATTCCAACTCTGTTCTTGGTCCTTTTTCTAACTCAAAATGTCTACTCTAGATCTGAGCACTTTTATCTTGTTAATGTAGGTTTGTTAAATGCATTTTATTTTTTTCTTCTTTTCTGGCAGCTTAGGCTCAATTTGTTTTACCTTTGCTCTTTTCATTCCTGTTGTTTCATTGATTCAATCAATGACTGTCTACTACTCGTTTCTGAGCATGCCCAACTCTGAGTCGCTAGCAAATCCCTATTACAGACGCCTGCTCAACGCACAGAGTCAACCTGTGGTTTATACTCCCACTAAACTGAGCAGATCTTAGCTACAGTTTCTGAGAGAGAGTGAATAATCTGGCATGATCAATTTTCTGAACAAGGCCAGTATGCTCAAAGCCTCAGTCACAATGACTTGTGACTTTGTGCTAGCATAACCATCCAACCAATTTCACTCAAAAGGCTTGGGTTAACCTGTGGTATAGTTTTCAGACACTTCCAAAGGTGTTGTGTGCTGAGATCAACCCTGAAGGTCAATATTATCAAGCTGTTACCTACCTGATAAATTGACCATGGTGATATTCAAACATAGGTCTCATGACCAGAAAACAAACATTCTAACCACTTGGTCATGCACCTATTCATTCATTGATTATTATATAGAGAGGGTCGGTGGAAAGAAACTCCTTATTTAAAATTGTTAATAGTTTTCATGAAAATTATTTTATTTTGAACAGTATAATAGAAATTCAGTACAGTGTTAAGATTCTACCTTTTGCACATTCAATTTGGATGTTGAAGGATGACTGCTTTTGTGGGTATCGACCACAGAGCCTGTCCTCGTCAGCTTGGAATGACAATTTCTGATGCTTCTGGCATCTACTACTGAAGCATGAAATCCATGAATTCTGTACCACCATCTCTGCACTTGTACCTTGGACTACAACTTACTTTGTAATGGGATACTAGTTGAGCACACTCATGCAGTGACAGACATTCTGCGATACACTTGTAACTCTGAAATAAAAACTAGAAATTAGCAATGAAATTCTAACGCTTTTTAGATCGCAATATATTTTGCTTTATGCATGTATTGATATTAACAAAAGTTATAAGTAATTTTCAATAGGTAGTTTCTTTCTACCCACCCTGTATTATACACATACACACACGCAAAAACACAAAGGAATGAATTTTGTCATTGAAGGAAGATTATTGTTTGTACAGATATACATTATTAAAGCAATAATATTCTTGACACGGCAACTGAAAGCTTTGAAATGCAGGTTAAAAATACCTCTTCATTAAACTTAATCTAAAAATATCAAATTCAAATGTGTCTTACAAACTTTACTTCAAAGTGTGTTTCTTTCTCTCTTTCTCTTTCTCTCGAGATATGTTTATAGAGAAAATGATGAGAAATGAAAGAGAGAGAAAACCTTTGGTGATTTGATTTGGCCTTCCTTCCTTGGTGGTCTTTTTACCCCTTTCAAATGAATTCTTGCTCTATTTTATATATCATAAATTCTTAGATAAACATAGTGAATATTATTTTAGAATACATAGAAAGCAAATGACAAAATGAAAAAACTGAAAACCTGCTTAATTTTCTAACTCTTCTTGGCAGTAATATTTTAAAAGGAAACTCATTAGAAACGAATATATTTAACATCAAGAAGAGACAGTTTCTGGGAAACATAATGAGGAAGGAGGGCTTGAAAAATTTGATACACACAGGACAGATTGAAGGTAAGAGAGACAGAGAAAAACAACACACAAGTTACCTGGTGAGCCTGACTAAATGGATTATGGAGCAGTGTATGGGAGAGATGGCAAAAGACAAAAGATATTAAGAGCTACAAGGTACAGGAAATTGTTGAGAGCCATGATAGCCAAACGTCCTGAAGGAACATGGCACATAGAGGAGCTTTGGCCAATCTTGTATTTTTAGTTTTTATTAAAATATAAGAATTTTGAGTGAAAGAATAACCTTATCCAACAATAAAATGAAAAAAAAAATTGTTTATAACATCTCAAACAAGTATAGGAAAGAATATCAAGAAACCAGTTGTCACCTTAAAGTTTGACTTGAGGAACATGAGAAATCCATAGATAGAGGAGAAGTGAATAGGTCTAGCATGATAATGGTAATATTAGCTATTATCCTACAAGGAAACATTTGCCATTCATTGACCGAACAGCCAGTACTTCTGTCAGGTGAAATTTATAAATTCACTTTTTCAGGAAAATAGGTTTCTCAAGTCCAGTAGCTGTTACTGCTATTTCCAGTATTGATGGGGGTTTCCTTCCTAACCTTTTATTTGGAGTAGTGTGGAGTGTCAGCATTTTGATTATACCATTATTTTCTCTTTGTGTTACATGTGATATCCATTTTAGCTGTTACTATGTGATATCTATTTTAATTGTTTTAATAGTTCGCAAGTGATGTGGTTTCTGTTATTTAGTACAGTTCTTTGTTTATGATTCTCTAGTATGGTTGACTCTATTTAGAAAGAGAAGTGCTCATATTACCTTCTCTGGGAAGAGGTCTAAATAATAGAGAACAAGAACATCACTGAAGTGTAAGAAAACTGGAATACAATATTGGAACTGGAAAAGTGGAATACACTAACAGGTCAATAAGTTAGGCTAGTATGGATTTCGGCACAAATTTCTTCACTCAGGTTTTCTTTTTTTTCATTTTTTTTTTTCTTGCTATATCCTTTCAGGACACAAACAATCATACCCTCCATAGCTTCCTTTTCTTTATCATGCATTCCTAGGAAAAGATAGAAGTGTGGTTTCCTGTTGCCTTTTCCATAATTTGAACTCTTTTTTACACTGATTGCCATCCAAAGTTAGAGAATCTAGTCTACTGTGCTATTTAACCTATAGTTGGAGTATAACATTTAGTAATATTTATGCATATTGAGTTAGCAACACAGGCTGCTAAGAATGGAATCATGTGTGGCTCATATTCCTTGAGATGAGCTGAGCTGGTCACTTTCTTCCAATTCACCAGCAGCAATTTCTGAAGAAAAGCAATTTCCTTCTTTTGTAGGAGTTCATGCAGTTTCCAGTCTGCGTTTGCTATCAACAATGTGCCATATTTTCAAATACCTCTTTCTTCATTTTGTATCCTAGAAATTTCAACTCTTTTAACTGTCTCTTTCTGATTCTAAGTATAAGCATCCTTTTTGTTCCCATTTTCCTTACAACATCCTTGTTGCTCACATTCTCCATCCATGTTATTCTCAGCCTTCTTCTGTAGAACCTCATCTCTGATGCTTGTCTCTTTCTGATTCTAAGTATAAGCATCCTTTTTGTTCCCATTTTCCATACAACATCCTTGTTGCTCACATTCTCCGTCCATGTTATTCTCAGCCTTCTTCTGTAGAACCTCATCTCTGATGCTTGTCTCTTTCTGATTCTAAGTATAAGCATCCTTTTTGTTCCCATTTTCCTTACAACATCCTTGTTGCTCACATTCTCCATCCATGGTATTCTCAGCCTTCTTCTGTAGAACCTCATCTCTGATGCTTGTCTCTTTCTGATTCTAAGTATAAGCATCCTTTTTGTTCCCATTTTCCATACAACATCCTTGTTGCTCACATTCTCCGTCCATGGTATTCTCAGCCTTCTTCTGTAGAACCTCATCTCTGATGCTTGTCTCTTTCTGATTCTAAGTATAAGCATCCTTTTTGTTCCCATTTTCCATACAACATCCTTGTTGCTCACATTCTCCGTCCATGTTATTCTCAGCCTTCTTCTGTAGAACCTCATCTCTGATGCTTGTCTCTTTCTGATTCTAAGTATAAGCATCCTTTTTGTTCCCATTTTCCATACAACATCCTTGTTGCTCACATTCTCCGTCCATGTTATTCTCAGCCTTCTTCTGTAGAACCTCATCTCTGATGCTTGTCTCTTTCTGATTCTAAGTATAAGCATCCTTTTTGTTCCCATTTTCCTTACAACATCCTTGTTGCTCACATTCTCCATCCATGGTATTCTCAGCCTTCTTCTGTAGAACCTCATCTCTGATGCTTGTCTCTTTCTGATTCTAAGTATAAGCATCCTTTTTGTTCCCATTTTCCATACAACATCCTTGTTGCTCACATTCTCCGTCCATGTTATTCTCAGCCTTCTTCTGTAGAACCTCATCTCTGATGCTTGTCTCTTTCTGATTCTAAGTATAAGCATCCTTTTTGTTCCCATTTTCCATACAACATCCTTGTTGCTCACATTCTCCGTCCATGTTATTCTCAGCCTTCTTCTGTAGAACCTCATCTCTGATGCTTGTCTCTTTCTGATTCTAAGTATAAGCATCCTTTTTGTTCCCATTTTCCATACAACATCCTTGTTGCTCACATTCTCCGTCCATGTTATTCTCAGCCTTCTTCTGTAGAACCTCATCTCTGATGCTTGTCTCTTTCTGATTCTAAGTATAAGCATCCTTTTTGTTCCCATTTTCCTTACAACATCCTTGTTGCTCACATTCTCCATCCATGGTATTCTCAGCCTTCTTCTGTAGAACCTCATCTCTGATGCTTGTCTCTTTCTGATTCTAAGTATAAGCATCCTTTTTGTTCCCATTTTCCATACAACATCCTTGTTGCTCACATTCTCCGTCCATGTTATTCTCAGCCTTCTTCTGTAGAACCTCATCTCTGATGCTTGTCTCTTTCTGATTCTAAGTATAAGCATCCTTTTTGTTCCCATTTTCCTTACAACATCCTTGTTGCTCACATTCTCCATCCATGGTATTCTCAGCCTTCTTCTGTAGAACCTCATCTCTGATGCTTGTCTCTTTCTGATTCTAAGTATAAGCATCCTTTTTGTTCCCATTTTCCATACAACATCCTTGTTGCTCACATTCTCCGTCCATGTTATTCTCAGCCTTCTTCTGTAGAACCTCATCTCTGATGCTTGTCTCTTTCTGATTCTAAGTATAAGCATCCTTTTTGTTCCCATTTTCCATACAACATCCTTGTTGCTCACATTCTCCGTCCATGTTATTCTCAGCCTTCTTCTGTAGAACCTCATCTCTGATGCTTGTCTCTTTCTGATTCTAAGTATAAGCATCCTTTTTGTTCCCATTTTCCATACAACATCCTTGTTGCTCACATTCTCCGTCCATGTTATTCTCAGCCTTCTTCTGTAGAACCTCATCTCTGATGCTTGTCTCTTTCTGATTCTAAGTATAAGCATCCTTTTTGTTCCCATTTTCCTTACAACATCCTTGTTGCTCACATTCTCCATCCATGTTATTCTCAGCCTTCTTCTGTAGAACCTCATCTCTGATGCTTGTCTCTTTCTGATTCTAAGTATAAGCATCCTTTTTGTTCCCATTTTCCATACAACATCCTTGTTGCTCACATTCTCCGTCCATGTTATTCTCAGCCTTCTTCTGTAGAACCTCATCTCTGATGCTTGTCTCTTTCTGATTCTAAGTATAAGCATCCTTTTTGTTCCCATTTTCCTTACAACATCCTTGTTGCTCACATTCTCCATCCATGTTATTCTCAGCCTTCTTCTGTAGAACCTCATCTCTGATGCTTGTCTCTTTCTGATTCTAAGTATAAGCATCCTTTTTGTTCCCATTTTCCATACAACATCCTTGTTGCTCACATTCTCCGTCCATGGTATTCTCAGCCTTCTTCTGTAGAACCTCATCTCTGATGCTTGTCTCTTTCTGATTCTAAGTATAAGCATCCTTTTTGTTCCCATTTTCCTTACAACATCCTTGTTGCTCACATTCTCCATCCATGGTATTCTCAGCCTTCTTCTGTAGAACCTCATCTCTGATGCTTGTCTCTTTCTGATTCTAAGTATAAGCATCCTTTTTGTTCCCATTTTCCATACAACATCCTTGTTGCTCACATTCTCCGTCCATGTTATTCTCAGCCTTCTTCTGTAGAACCTCATCTCTGATGCTTGTCTCTTTCTGATTCTAAGTATAAGCATCCTTTTTGTTCCCATTTTCCTTACAACATCCTTGTTGCTCACATTCTCCATCCATGTTATTCTCAGCCTTCTTCTGTAGAACCTCATCTCTGATGCTTGTCTCTTTCTGATTCTAAGTATAAGCATCCTTTTTGTTCCCATTTTCCATACAACATCCTTGTTGCTCACATTCTCCGTCCATGGTATTCTCAGCCTTCTTCTGTAGAACCTCATCTCTGATGCTTGTCTCTTTCTGATTCTAAGTATAAGCATCCTTTTTGTTCCCATTTTCCATACAACATCCTTGTTGCTCACATTCTCCGTCCATGTTATTCTCAGCCTTTTTCTGTAGAACCTCATCTCTGATGCTTGTCTCTTTCTGATTCTAAGTATAAGCATCCTTTTTGTTCCCATTTTCCTTACAACATCCTTGTTGCTCACATTCTCCGTCCATGATATTCTCAGCCTTCTTCTGTAGAACCTCATCTCTGATGCTTGTCTCTTTCTGATTCTAAGTATAAGCATCCTTTTTGTTCCTATTTTCCTTTAAGTTTCCTTGTTACTCATATGGTTATCCCAGCCTAGCAAGGTCCTATTTACCCTTTTAAGGAATGCGTATCCCCTGATTCAGATTTTCTTGAAAGCTTATATCTGCTTGATTTTGTATCCAAAATGTAAACTAAGTAGTTTTGAAAGAATTAATGAATTTTTATTTTAATCTGACATGATTTATTACTTAAATGTAATTTTTATTGAATACTCATGAATATACACAGTTGAAAAATCAAGGTGTCTACTCAAACACTCAAATAATGTTTGAAGTAATAAAAAATTAAAAATATAAATCCATTTAATTCTTTAGAAATTCACTTGTCAATAAATAAAAATTATATTAATGTTCACTTTTTTTCTCATTTTGATCCTTGATTTAAGACACTTTTATCTACATGATAAATATTGTCATTTTTGAATCCAGTCACTATGGCTTATCAAATTCAGCACTTCATAAGTAATCATTTTTTGACTAAACAAACAGGATATTCATTGATCCTGAATATTTATAATAATTTTTTTCATTTTTAGACATTCATTACTCTTAGCTTTTCTTACCTAGATCTATTTTCCTTGTATTTTTTCACTGAACCATTATCTCATGCCTTTTCTTTATTCTTCCTGCTCTTATTTTTCTTTCTTTTTTAATTTAAAAAAAAAATTTCTGATCAATTTTATTTACTTTTCAACTTTTCCTCCTTTTCTTTCATTCAATGTCATTTTTATTTTGTCATATTTTTTTCATGCCTTTTTTATTTTTTCTGTTTTCACAGTCTTTCTTTTTTCTTTTTCTTTACCACTGTTACTTTCTTTAGTCATTGTTCGTTTCTCTATCTTTGTTTTTGTATATTTTATTCTTCTTTGAATGTATTGCTTTTTACTTTTTTCTTTATTTTTCTGAATTCATTTTCCTATGATGTATTTTCTTTACAATCACAACAGAATTCTGATGAATACAGACAAAATATATTCAATTATCATCTCAGTAGAAGGCAGTTAAAGTGTGGTGACTGAGAAATAAATAAATAAAAATAAATAAGACTAAAATTTCACCATCTCTAAATAGTTAAAATTGCCAAGAAAATAAAGCCATAGTATGACCAACCAATTAGAAAGCTTTAACAACCAGGATGTAAGAAAACAAATAATAAGGAAACCAAAATTTCATCATCTCTAATAGATAATTTGACCAACCAATCAGAAAACTTTTGCAACAAGGATATAAGCCTGTGAGCCAATGAGAAGCAGAGCACCATTTTCAAACTGGGAAGCTCAGCTTGTCAAACTCTCTGCTTTTGGGCAGAAAGGAACTTCTTATGGGCAGAGTCTTATCTGGAGAAAATAAACAACCACCCAATCACATGTATGCAAAGTCTACAGGGAATTTTTGCCTGAATGTATGTGCTTGGAAAGCCCCATGTTAAAAACTGGCCCTTGTGCTACATCCTGCTATGAGGGGGTCTTGAGTAAATACTGAATTAATAAATTAATTTTGTCCATTCTCCAATGCTGTGGTAATTGTAACCTTGAGACAAAATACAACATTTGCATGACTAGTTGGTAACTTTAGACAGCTAAACCATCCTTGCTACTTTGAAAACATACATTCCTTCACCACATGGTCAAGCAGCAGCAACTACAATTGATTACTTACATACATACATACATACATACATACATACATACATACATACATACTTCCTCCCAGACTCTTTATATGTTTTTCTATTTCTTGTATGAGCCAGGACTTTTATACTTAAACTCTTAAAACTTTAACTTTCACCTCATGCTTCAGTATTATTATATTGTGTATATAAATATTTATTTTGTATTTACCAATGCTATATTCATTTTCATTTAATCATTACACAAGGCCAATATACACCCAAATAAATTCTACTGATATTGGTGGGATCAGAAATTGTCATAAGATACACAACTCCTCTATAACTGATAACCTCCATAAAAGAACAGTCTTATTTGCTATGAATTAGCTAAATCTAGAAAAAATATCAATGAATTTCACACATTTTTTTTACTTAATGTAGTCAGTCTGTATTTATTCATAGTATTGACTTTTTAAGGAATAATTGCTATAACTAGGGGTATTATTTTTAGAGATATCTCAGAAATTACTACCAACTAATAGTGGAAATATATTTTAGTATAGTAGGTCAGATGATGGACTATGACTTATGATATGAAATTGGTTGGTTAATTTTGTTTAGCAGCATATTATCCTCTATGGGTTATTTAGTGCTGAAATGTAAATATTCTGAACATCATTTTATGACTTCAAATACAGATAAAATGTATTGTGGGTAGTTTTACCATAAAATGTTTTGCTGATCATTTTAATATAAATATGTATTGTTGGTAATTTTTTATTTAAAAATATATTGCTGTTATTTTTACTATAAAAATATATTTTTATACTTTCATAGTGTTTTGATTTTTTTTGGGGGGGGGGGGTCCTATTTGCCCATAGCTAGGACCCCTACCAGGTGTTACCACCCCGGGTCAGCGTGGAGCTGGGAATAACAGCAATTAAAAGGTGATTCCAGGCTTCTTAAAGCCTCCAATCTCCTGATCAGAGGTCTTGCTGCCAGATTTAGTTTATTGTCATACTAAGGACTGCATAAATTTGAAGGTTAAACTAAGCCTTTCGGAGAGATTGAGCCAGACAGCTATGCAGTCAGAGGATGGCCATGATATCAAATATATATAATAAATTGTCTCAACCTCATACAGCTTCATCCAGAAGGCTGCCTTGGTCTGCAGGTTTAAAGAAAAATCAACAAAGTTAATATTATATTATTTATGCAGGAGTAATAATAACTGGCCACGCATATTCAAGGATACCTGTCTACTAGGGTGGCCAACCAATCCCTATTGTAGATGCTTGCTCAGGCATGATTGTGTTTGCTCAACACCCACAGAGCCTACCTGTGGTTTATACTGCAACTATGCTGAGCAGGCCTTAGTTAGAGCTCCTGCGAGAGAGCGTGTTATCTAGCCCTTGGCCATGATGACTTGTGACTTAGTTGTAGCATGGTTATCGACAACCCTCAAGAGTTCTGTCTACCCAATTTCACTCACAAGGCTTGGGTCAACCCGTTTTTTTTCAGGCACTTTCCAAAGGTGCCGCACATTGGGATCAGCCTCCAATAACATCAGGAAGTCTCCTTCCTGACAAATCAACCATGGTGAGATTTAAACCTGGGTCTCATGGTCAGAAAGCCATTGTTCTAACCACTTGGCCATGCGCCCATATAGGAAGAACAGGATAACAACTAACACAATCAATAAAAAATGCAAATTCATTACTAAGGTTAATTTGGTAGGCCAGACAAAAATCATTTGCAAGTCGGATGTGGCCCAGAGGCTGGGAGTTGCTGACCCCTGGACTAGGCTCTTTAACTTTGGTCAGTCTAGGAGAAGGATTATTCAAAATTAAAAAAAAAACTGTAGAGATGTCAGCAAGAAACCACTCCACTATATTTCCCAAGAAGCCATCCTGAAGTGAAATAGCATTTTTCACAAAAATCTTGATAATGAGGTTCTAGAATGCATGAAAATAAAGCTAGGATAATTTTATTGTTTTTCTGGTGTTTTTCTTCACATGCATGGAATGCAAGCATAGTTGAGGGCCAACATTTACTTGGATCTCAGTTTTTTGTTTTTTTTTTCATTTTTATGTCATGTCAAAAGAAGACAATCATAAGAGACAAAGAGGCAGAAATTAACCTCAATTATGGTTCAACAATTTAGCTGTCATTTTTGTGTTGTTAAAGACAGCAACTAAAGTGTTCACATGAGTTCAGAAATTTAGAGAGCATGAAAGATAAGGTAAGGATTCATAAATGACAACAATAAAGTCAATGATAAAAAACATTTAGGAAAAAGGGGCATAATTACATAATTTTCTCTCTTGGTCTTACTTTTTCTGTCTTTATGTATGAGGTGCCATGAAAATGTTTTGAGAACATTAAGCATGAAATGGCTTCTTTCTTGTGTGAAATGTCTGGTGAGACATGGGAAATACTGGATAGCTTAAGAGTCGAACAGATTGATCAATCTGTTGAAATACCCCAAACTTTTGCATAGTGCCTTCTTGTTCTCTCCTCACAAAAATAATTCCTCAAGCAAATGTTTCAGGCACATTGTGTCAAATGCATTACAATTATATAACTTAAAATTATGTTTCTAGATTAAATCCAAAATTTCAATACAGATTAATGGCAAGTCAAAAAAAAGTTATTCTGAAAATAATTTTTCATATAATTCGAACAGGAAATTGAGATTTTAACAAATACTACAATAAGTTTAATGAGCAAATGTTTTAAGAATTTAAATATAACTTAGTAAAATGAGAATATAAATTAATTTAGCATTATTCAGAAACAAATAAAATTCACATTTTATTAAATTTATATATTTTATCACTGAATGATACATTGCCACTGAAGAAGGCTGGAGTTCACAACAGCCCAAATTGGATAATAACAACAAAGAAGAGGAGATTAGTCAGAATGTAAATAATGATAACTTCTCATCCCAGAAATTCAAGTCAGAAGGTGATCAGGTGATAATAGCAACAAAGATGAGGACATTAGTCAGAATGTAAATAATGATAACTTCTCATCCCAGAAATTCAAGTCAGAAGGTGATCAGGTGAAAATAGCAACAAAGATGAGGACATTAGTCAGAATGTAAATAATGATAACTCCTCATCCCAGAATTTCAAGTCAGAAGGTGATCCGGTGATAATAGCAACAAAGATGAGGACATTAGTCTGATTGTAAATAATGTAAATAAATAGAAATAACATTCCCAATTTTTATTTATGAGCAGAGATCAAGATTTTTGTGAAAAATACCGTGTCACTTTAGGATGGCTTCTTGGGAAAGATAGTGGAGTGGTGTCATGCTGACATCTTTACAGTTTTTTTAATTTTGAATAATCCTTCTCCTAGACTGACCAGTTAAAGTGCCTAGTCCAGGGGTCAGCAACTCCCAGCCTCTGGGCCACATCCGACCTGCAAATGATTTTTGTCTGGCCTACCAAATTAACCGTAGTAATGAATTTGCATGTTTTATTGATTGTGTTAGTTGTTATCCTGTTATTCCTATATGGGCACATGGCCAAGTGGTTAGAACAATGGCTTTCTGACCAGGAGACCCGGGTTTAAATCTCACCATGATTGATTTGTCAGGAAACAGACTTCCTGATGTTATTGGAATGGATCGAGGCTGATCCCAGTGTGCGTCACCTTTGGAAAGTACCTGAAAAGTGGAAAAATTAATTAAAACTGTGAGAACTGTTTTCAGGACTAGATAATAAAAAAAGAGATCAAGTTGTGAATTTGTGTAGACATGATTGTGATTGTGAAAACGGATCATGAATCAAAAGATATTAGTAGAAATGATGGCGTGAAAAACTGAGCAAGATGTTTCTTTAGCAAACACATTCAGTGGTGCATCTACTATTAAACTAACGTAACTTAATCTCCAGGACCCCTAATTCCATGGGGGCTCCTGAATCAACTTTTTTAATGAGTGAAGTTTTCAACAAAATCAATGTTTTTTTTAATTAAAATAAGACCATTTTAGTGATAGAATCATAAGCCTATGGGTTGAAGTAGCTAATATTGGCCTTAGTGTATGCTCTAACATCCATTTCATATAGCCTCAAAATTCACCTGTAACTGGTCAAATTTAAAAATTTTCATATACAAATTGTACAAATTACAATTACAATATAAACCTTGCACAAAATTTCCCTTGTGCACCTCAAAATATCAAGATAGATTAACAGTTCTTTCAAATACAAATCTGTTTTCTCTTAGAGAACTACAGTTTGTGCAAAGCAAATATTTTCCTTAACAACAAAGAGATTTTCAAAGCTTTTTTTCAGAGCAACAATTCATATAAATCAATTTCTTAGCAACAAAAGAAATTTACTTACATTGAAAAGTTCACAATTCAAAATGACGCTGGTTCAAAGGTTGGAAGTTGAAATTTGAAATGGGGTGAGAAAGGTTTGACCTATCTCAGCAGCTGCTTTTCTGGAGTTCTTTTGACAAATGTTAAATTTTTTGGAAAAGGCGTCTTCAAGTTTGAGATAAACTCTCACGGGTTTATGAAAGCCATTCATATCAGAATTTAGAAGATTATTCTTTTTCTTCTATCTTCCTTGTCAACAGTAACAATGGAGGTAGTCTGTCATGGTTTATTTCTTTTCTCACAGCAGTCCCTGATGACAGTTTTTTTCCCAAGTGGCATTATTCCTTCTCCACAGAAGTCTGAGTTAGTCTACTCCTTTCTGTTTTATTTTTTTCTGAGGCATCCTTTTTCTACCTTTGCAGTCAAAATGTTTCCTCTTATATAGCAAAGACATCGATCAAAACTGACTTGTAAACCAATTCCTTAGGGGCTTTATAACCCCATTTTTAACACCATCGGTTAAAAAATCTAGGGTCACCATCCAATCAAACTGTGCCCATTTTTAATTCAAATTTGGCTGGCTTTGTAAAAAATTAAAGCTGGGAATATCCTGTAAAATTTTGACGTAGAAAGTTTAAAATGACTAACTTTATTTTAGCAGGTTTTATGGCATCAATTTGGAGTCTTTTTTAATCTTTATACATCAGTTTTTATTCATGTTTTTTTTTCATATAAACCATTTGGCAGTTTCTTTCTAAAAAAAAAAATGTGTTAGTAAATTCCTAATTTTCTTAATTAGTTTTTAATACAATTTAATATCCTTTTTTACTAAAAATACTTTGAGGAATATTTTTTACACAGTTTCAACATTTTAATTATTTATTCTCATACAATTTTAATATTATCCATTTTCTTAAAAATAATTTTTATGAAACATCTCAATTTTTTTCCAGATTTTGAATATACAATAGGTAATTGATTTTAGCAAGAACCACAAAAATTGTTTATTTTATGAGTGTAAGTTATAACAATGATCAAATACATCTGAAGATCACATCCCAGTATTAATAATTTCTGTCTTAATTTCTGGGAAGAGGAGTTACCATTTTTTTATATTATTTACAGTCAGAATAATGCCCTCATCATTGTTTTTATTTGCAGAACTTTTCAACAGTGTGCCCTTTGGACTTCTTCAGGTATCTGTTGGACTGGATAACCTTCAGGGAATTTTTGAATTGACCCTTTACTTAAGCTAACTTCAGAATTGTTTCATAGGGCAGTAGCTTAGAGGATTAAAGTATTTTTTCATGTGAGTTCAATCTCTGAACCAGATAGTGCAGACTTGAACTTAGTGGAAACAAGACTAGCAATAAGTGAGCAGTACTAAAAAGACATGATGAGATATTCCTAGACATGGAGAGTGGAATACGATCAATTTACACCTGTCGATTAAATAAAAGGATCAGTTTGTAAATTCCCTGATGTTTACCTGAATCAACCCCCTGAAAAAGGCCAAAAAGCACAATGGCCAAAACATTATGATAATAACAACAAAGATGAGGACATTAGTCTGATTGTAAATAATGTAAATAAATATAAATAACATTCCCAATCCTTATTTATGAAAAGATATTTGGAGTGGAAAAATTACTTAAAAGTGTGGGAACTGTTTTCACATCTAGATAATAAAAAGAGATCATTGATGGTGGGAAAAGTGAGCAAGATTGGTTCTTAGACAAACACTATTAAGACTTTTTTTTCTTTTGAAACTGTCTACAATTTTGAGCAAATGTTTTAATCACATTATGTCAAGTGCATTAATAAATTATAGAACTTACAATTGTGATTTTAGATTTAATCACAAATTTGAAATAGAAGTAAATTTTGTGATTTTATGAAAATGTAAATCTGATCTGTGTCAAAAGTTAAATGAAAAATACAGAAATATTTTCAACTCTTACATAAATTGTTTTAGTTTAATAAATTAAGCTAAGATATATATATCTTCAAAATTGACTTAATTTCTAACCCTTATTTTTGTATATGGAAATTGATGTACTGACAAGACTAAAAAAACATGCATCTATTAAATACAATTTATGCATATTCAATTGAATGTATATATCACCTACACTTCCCAGACATATAACTTTACATAAATTATGCATCAACTAAGAAATGCACATATGTACAGGGAGAGTGCTGACTCCCATCCCAAAATCACTATTCTGATATTTGATCATAAAAATTCTGATTTTAGGATGTGGGTCAAGCTGAGTGCTTTTCAGCAACCCCCTAATACACATGCCATATTAAAACCTTACACATACAATATACAAATACATAAATATGTAAAATAATATTGCTTTCAAATGTTATATCAGATTTTATTATATAAATCAATTTGCTCAGGGTAAAATTGGCATTAAGGATATATTTACTTCAGCAATATATTGCACGGGTTTTAGCTTATAATATCCTAATTAAAAATGTATATATTGATAACATTTTTCTTTTATTTTTTAATCATTTCACCCCAATCAAGGCAATAAAGTCACTAAGATGTAAGGGTTTACTGAGTGTGAGAGAATATAAGAAAAAGAAAACATTATGAAGGAGAGAGAACAATAAAAGAACAGGAATTAAGGGAACAGAAGATGACAATTGGCATTGCATTTAAATTTTTGAAGATCAAAGTTGACTGGGAAGCAAGATGAAAGAGTGTTCCACAAGTGAGAAATCCAAGAGAAGAAACTATTAACATAGAACATGCTTACATCTAGCCATTTCAATTGTGAGACCTTGTCTCCAATTTAGTCCTGCACTTAAATTCATAAAATCTAGGTACCAAAGAGGAAAGCTCATTAGAACAATTACCATGAAAGTATTTATAGAGAAGGTACAGGAAAACTACATTACAGCAATGGGAAAGTGACTGAAGCCGAGATGCCAGGTCAGGACCAATAATATTGACAATTTTTCTTTGTATTTTATCAAGAATCTCTAAATATATAACAGGAGCACCAGCCCAGATGTGGCAGCAATATTCATTGTATAGATGAATGGTAGATTTATGTGTAAGATATTTTTTCTGAATGTAATAGACTATTTAGCTTAAGATTTCTTGTACCACTCATAAGACATCTTCTCCCAAGATATTTCTCTGCATGTGTCATGATATCATGTTCAACTATGGGGAGATCTATAATCTTACTACCCACAATGGTTGCCTAAAACATTACTTCAACTTACTCCTTTTGTCTTGCAGGAAGAACCCAACTCTTGTCCAGGACCACCACGTCCACCCAATGTAGCTCTACACGCATCACTAAATATTATTGTTGAAAAGTCAATTTTAATATCCTCCTTCTTTGCCAAGATTATATGTTTCTAATTGTGATGTTTGCTTGAAAGTGGTATTCTGGTAGCTTTCTTTTCATGTCTTTAGTCAAAATTATTAACATCCTAAATTATTTCTGCTTAATTCCAATTCTTGATATACTTTTCTGCTGATCAATCCACTTTTATTGTGTATTCATCTTTTTAATTTTTCTCAAATCTCCTTTTGTGAATTTTTTAAAGCCTATTTTTTCTTGTTAATGTTTTCAATTTCATTTTTTGATTGTTCTGTTAAACTTTTCCCAATTTCCAACATCGTGTTCCCATCACTTAATAATTTTACAATATCTTGTTATCTTTCCTTTTTTATACTAAAATTCTTCCAATGCAATCAAGAGTAACTCAAGGTAGAGGGTTATTGCTAAACTGGTTATGATGAGGCGTGATATGAAGAAGTGAAGGTTATAAAGAAGATACTGATTGATGCTTGACTTAATGCCTTAAGATTGTTTAAGGAAGTATCTACATAGAAATCTCTTCCACAAAGTAACAGGTCAATGGGAAAAACCTGTTTAACTTTCTCTTTACAATTGGAATTACAGAGGAAATGAGGGTGATTTAACTCTGTGAAAGTAACATGGCATGTACTAACAGTAAAGATCTGAACTGGTGGAACTAAACAATGGAGCTCATTTGTTGTAGAAATTGTGATAGAATAGTGTCTGTCGTATTCTTTACAATAACTATATTATTATGTATATATTTATTTATGATATGATGAACAGTTTGTAAGTTGTATAATAAAATTACATACAATTAAATAGGTTATTTTAAATAAATATTAAAAGAAATATTATAAGCTGAAACTCATGATATATTGTCAAATATGAATAAAAGTGTATCTTGAAAGTTTTATCAACATTAGTTAGTTAATACTAATTTTATTATAAAAAAATAACTTGGCTCTTGATCCAGGGTAGCAATACCTGATGTAGGTCTCTGTTGAGTCTAAGGCCCTGTGGGGTGATTATTGGAGGCATAATGTTGCATCACTAGTGATCACTCTAAACACCATGATGTTGACTGGATATATCATCCAACACTTTTTGAATCCTCTGCACTGTTCTCAGATTAACACCCAAACATTCTGAAATATTCATATTGGAGCTTCCAGCACTAATGCCAAGCAGTGCAGCATGCCGTTTCCAAATTTCTGGCAGAGTAAATTATGTCATGGTGCTCTTTATCTCACAGATGGTTGCCCAATGGACCCTACTATACTGTGCAGTCAAGACATCAAAAACAAACAATGCACATGCTAATGATACTTGCTAGGGTACAACAGTTAGTGCAATGGCCATTATAAACCAATATCATCATGCCTCTTTTTAGAATCTGACCCATTTCAAAATATCATATTCAGAAATGCTAAATAATTTTGCTACATGGATGATACATTACTCATATAACAAAACAAAACTAAATTGCTAGATCTCATAAATAAACTAAACCAAATCAAACCTACAATTGAATTCACCCGTGTAAAAGAAACTTACCTTTCCTTGATATTCTGTTAATTCAAACTAATTCTGCTTTAACATGAAATGCCTACAATAAATCAATAAATAGAAACAAACTTATATATTTCTACTAACATCACAATAAGAAAAAATCTGGAATAATTATAGGTTTTTATCTAAGAGCCCTTGGAATTTGCAGTTCTGAATATTGACTATAAGAAGAAAATACATTGAACATACTTTTAAAATCCTTCACTTGGAAAGTATACAAAACCCACAAAACTAAAATAGAAAATTAAAGTATAAATGACAACATAAGAACTAAGCTTATATTATCTACAAACTCTAAAAGAAATTTAGCTAATCTCAATATAAGAATTATCAGAAACACTGTTAACAACTGTTAAAAATTTAGTCAATGTAAAACAGTTAATTTTACATCAGAATTGAGCCTGCCAAATATGCAGAATGTAGACAAGCTCCCAAAAATACATCATCAAAGTATCTTGAGATTTAAAGAAAAAGAATATACAGACATAAAAGGGGCTTAAAATTAAGTAACACATTCAACACATTTGTGTGACATTGAAAACTGCCATTGTAATAAACGTAAATATAATTTATTCAGATGAAGATGCATTGAACATGCCATAATCTATGAGGTTCTTATGACATGCTTACTTCAGTATATCCCTTTTATTTACTAAATCAGTAATGAAACAATGTAATGTATTAAAACCATAAAAATTAGTTAAAACAAATGAGCCACTTGATATGAATCGTTTTTTTTTTTTAAACTAATGTAGATTTTCGGATGATGCATGATTATCAATGAAACATATCAAGGTAAGAAATGTTAAAAAAAATGTGATGTATTTCCCACTCTGTAGAATTCTAATCCAACTTTACTCCCTCTCACCCACTCACTCACACATTCATAATGACTCTCTCTCTTTCTTTTGAACAATTATCACATGTATTTCTTTTTTCTCTTTTTTGCCAAACATCTCTCTCTTACTAAAACTGTCACGGTTGTGTGAGTGTTTTTCTTTCTTTCTTTCTTTCATTCTTTCTTTCTCTACTATTTTCCCTTTCTCATGGTTGCTGTCCTAGATGCCTAATCAAGTATAACCAGCTTGAGAAACAAATATCCTAACAAATCTTAAACTGCAGTAATTTCTAGGTGGTTTCTCTTACAATCCTGACATCACATTGCATAACAAGACACAGTAAGTATGAAAAGAAAATCATAGCATAAAAATTGAAAGTTTCATCAAATGACGAGATAGACAATGTGTATATAAATGTTTGTATATGTGCCTGTGCATATATATATATATATATATATATATATATATATATATATATATATATATATGCGTGTGTATATATATATATATATATATTAGCGATAAAGGTATTCAGCTTAATATTACTAGACATATTAAAACGCGCGAAGCAACTGGTTTCGCTCCCGCTCATCAGGCTTGCAACGGGAGATTTTAATTTAAAAAACAGAAAATGTACACTAAAAAAAAAAAAAAAAAATTGTGTAGGGGAAAAAAAAAAAAAAAAATGAGCAAAAGGAGCTCATTTGCCTCTAGCTCCTTTTGCTCATTTTTTTTTTTTTTTTTTTTTTTTAATCAAACTCTGATAAAAAAGTATCATCTTGATTATAAATAGAAAAACTTAAGGTGCCTTTCATCTGATGTTTTGTCAGAAGTAAATATTGGAATTAAAATCAAATCACTGAAAGAAAAATCTCCTTCAAACAGATCTTAAAAGACAAGTAGGAGAGGAAAAAAATTAAACTTCAGCCAGAATGAATCAGGGACTTGCCAAAAAGTGCCAATTTATATTTAAGTTCTCTTTGTCTGCAGTGTTGATGACAACCGTTTCCAAGATGTTAAGATGGTGTTTGGTCCAGGTTCTGTGCAGCACAGAGAAGAACTCTTCTGAATAACTGGTCCAGCAAGTGACAGTATTTAATAAATGATTATAGTGGGGCTTACACAAAATGATTTTAATCTGTTCTCTTTCTAGCCGAATAACTCAAAGTGTTTTTCAGTGATTCTTATGACAAATCATGTTAAAATGGCTAAATGTCTTACCTGAAAACCTGGAAAAAATAAACTCAATTAGTTTCATGTATTTTTAGATATTAAACATTTTGTGGGATGAACAATTATCCTATGCTGTTACATCTGGCATGTGATAAAATGAATGATATGAAATATCTGGTCGTATTATGTAAAATAGAATATATGAAAACTGTTTGAATGCTTTAATAGTTTTCATTCTGTTGTCTATGTTTTGTTTAATAAGAAGAATTTCACCAGAACACCTGAAAAACTAATGAAAAATTGTTACCTTTAATGACATGGGAGCACAAAATTTTGGGAAAATAAGATTGATAATGAATAGGGCTTTTGAACTGGGTTAAATTTCAAATCCACTGTACATTGATGACCTTAGTGTGAGAATCCCCAATCCTTTCCTCATGATATTTGATAAAGATTTTTATTGCCACTACTTTTTTTTTTTTTTAAAGCAATTGACCCCAAGCAAAGCAGCAATACCACTAGCATGCAAGGAGTTACAGAGGATTGAGAAGAAGAGTAAAGAGGCATGTTTGAAGAAAGGATACAGAGAAGGTCAGGGAACGAGCTCAGGGTGTCAGATGTTGATTGACATTACATTTGAATATTTGAAGTTTATTGTCATCGGTGAAGCAAGTAAGGGGGAAGGGAGTTCCACAGATGGGAAGTGCAGAAGAAGAAGCTGTTTGAGTAGAAGAGACAGTTACATTTAACCGTTTTGACAGTGAAAGGGTGGGACCGAGATGCCAGGCTGGTAGCTTGCTTAAATTCATGCAGTCTGGGAACCAGCGAAAGTAGCTCATTGGAACAGTTGCCACGAAAATACTTGTAGAAGAGACAAAGGGAATCCACAGCACGTCTGTGGGAAAGCAATTGTAGACTAGATGCCAGATCAGGACCTATCTGACATGATACAAGAAAGGAAAAGGCACAATGTGCCCATCACACTAGCCACTCAGATTAATCAGGTTGTCATTACAAGTGGCTCTTTCTGGACTCTATAGTCCAAGATGATACACACAAAATTCATGCTGTCTTTGAGTATCCTGAAGGTTTTGAACAATGATTCATGTCATACTGGCCCACTTCTTCTCACAAGACTTCAAAGACTGCCTGCATTGATTTGCTGGACACAGTGATGAAGCCCTGGATCTAGAGAGTGGCCTTAATGTAATCCAACAGGAATCTACTCCCTCCACTCATAGAGCCTAAAAAACCTAGGAAAATTTTTACAGTCAATTTACTCTTGATATGTAGCCTTCTTGCTTTCCTGATTTTAATTCCCTAGACTACTACATTCACAGCCTTCAACAAATCATTCATTTTATGGGGTCATTGGTTAGTTTCCCTCTCAATGACACCCTCAATGATCAAAATGACTGAGAACCAGCTGGTCTTATTATTCAGTTGTTTCTGAAGCTGCATCAGGGATATCTTTGAGACTTAGGGTCATTTTATTGAATAACCCTTCTACTGCTTTTCTAAGTAGAATATGTTAATAGATATTTTTGAAAATATGCTGATTTTTTTTGTAAAATATCTTTGTTTTTATTTATATTATAATTTGTTTTCAATTCCCTGACTACATACGCTGTAAACTAGTTAAAACTAGATAGTTGCCGTTTTTATATACATTCAAGGTCTGTCAGAAAAATATGCAGCCATTCAATTAATCAAAGTGATAATCTCTATTAATCATGTGACAGACCCCTTCTTTCCATTAGCATGGCTGATGCTAACCTCTAGGAGAGTTACTCTTTCCACCATCTTCAGCTAACATTCCCGGCTGACATGAAGTGGAAAGACTACATTGAATCCATTGCTAGGTCAGCTTCAAGTTGATTCACTGTGCGTGAGCTAGACAATTTTTCCTTCCAGAATCTATCTTACATATCTATAAGTCTATCATTCGCCCTTGCTTAGAATATTGCTACCACATATGGTACAGTGCTCCTGCTATATATTTAGAGATTCTTGATAAAATCTAAAGAAGAATCGGCAATATTATTGGTCCTGACCTGTTTTTTTGTCTTCAGTCACTTTCCCGCCACTGTAAAGTTGCCTCCATGTGCCTTTTGTATAAATAATTTCATGGTGACTGTTTGGATGAGCTCTTCGCTATGGTACTTAGACTTTATAAATTTAAGTGCAGTACTAGATTGGCAACAAGTTCTCATCAGTTTACTGTTTAATTGGCAAGGTGTAACCATAAGTTCTATGCTAACAGTTTCTTCTCTCACACTTCTTGCTTGTGGAACTCTCTCCTCGTTCCATGTTTTCCAGTTAACTTTGACCTTCAAAAATTTAAATGCAATGTCAGTCTTTATCTACTGCCATCCTGATTACTCTTCTATTGTTCCCACTCTTTAGTAACGTTTTTGTTTTCTAATTCTTCCACATACAGTAACCCCCTATGTCTTAGTGGCTTTATTGCTTTGCTTGGGGCAAATCTAATAAAATAAAATAAAACAGGGCAATACTACTTTAATTCCTTTCAAAGTACTTATTTTGGGATGTCACACACTTGGACAAGTCTCCTTCTCACTTTGGAAAATAGTCTGCAAGGTCCATTTTAAGGATCAGTGAACTTATCATATTTTTCTGATTCTTCTCTATAGCATTTCAATGGAGCTTTAGCTCTAGTAAGACCCAGAAGTTGTTGCAGCCCCATTTGAACTATAATGGGAGTGTTGAGAGACCTGGGGGATTTGTCTAAAACCCTACACAAGATATAAAGAATCTACCAGCTGTTATTGTAATTATGACAGTCACACAGTATGCAAGCTCACACAGTGTTTTCACATATTGTCTTAGCAACCACATGCTCTGATTGGTTACCAAGTTATCCAAATGGTTACTGAATTATAAAAAAAAGCTGTATACTTTCTGGATAAACCACATACTTGTACTTACATGGGGCACCTTGACGTGGTGTAATGGTTAGCAAGCTGGTCTTGCTAGATGAATTATGATTGAATAGTAAGTTCGATCCTCACTGGGTGCCCTATACTTCCTGCTTTGTGCCACATCTAAGCCATGCTTAGTCAAATCACCATACTCATACTTACATACACAAAATTTCTTGTATACTTTTGTATCAATCTAATATGTAAAATAAATATGCATAGCAACTTTCAACACTTACATAACTAGTTTCAGTTTAATAAAGGAACTAAGATTTATATTTTTATAATTCTATTGGTTTTTGCTTGACGATTATCTTCCCTTTAAATTATCAACACCATTAAGTTATTGGTATCTCAGGATTGAGTCAAGTGCTTGAAATTTTTTTAATTCATTTCACCCCACACAAAGCAATAAAGCCACTAAGATAAAAAGGGTTACTGAATGTGAGAAAATATAAGAAAAAAATTCACTATTAAGGAAAGAGGACAATAAAAGAACAGGAATTTAAAAAAATAGAAGATTATGATTGACAGTGCATTTAAATTTTTGAAGATCAAAGTTGACTGGAAAGCAAGAAGCAAGAAGAGAGTCCCATAAGTGAGAATGAGAGAAGAAACTGTTAGCATAGAACTTATGGTTACATCTGGTCATTTCAATTGTAAAATAATGAGACCTTGCTGCCAACCAAGTACTGCACTTAAATTCATATAGGCTAGTTTCCAAAGAGGAAAATGATATTTATTCTGTATAATTTACAGAAATGTGGCACAAGGCCGAAGGGGGGATTGGGAAAAAATAGGATGGTCTTCATCTGTCTTAACTATAACTTAGCTAGCCGCAAACATTGACCCAATCGTACGAACAATATTCCTTACACCAAAACACCACATTCATATGTACCGTTCTTACTACAACCACCATAATACCTCACTGTCTCTATGAAAATACTAACTAGTCCCCATATTTACAATTCAATGTCTGTGGGGGGGGGGAGGGGAATAAAATAACAATTCTAAAAAATTAACCCCAATGAGTATTTACAAAATGAATAAAACATATTTACAAGAAACTAAAGAAAATATTATTAGTAAATACCCCCCCCCCACACACACACAATGACTAAATGTGGCACAAATACCAGTTCACTGGCCGAAATCAATGAGGAAAGTTCATCAGAACAATTACCATGAAAGTATTTATAGAAAAGGCACAGGGAAGCTACATTACAGTGGTGGGAAAGTGACTGAAACTGAGATGACAGGTCAGGAACAAAGTAAAGCAGCTTTAAGGTTATAACGAAAAGATTCTCCAAATGGACAGACTTATACTTGAAAAAATCTAGATCATATATATAAGTATTTATACTTCATATTTTTAACTGAGATAAACTAGTTTATGCTTCAATTTGCATACAAAATGTTGAATAACACTAGAGGTTTTGATAGCTTTCGATACAAAGAACAGACTTTAGTTCTTCTAAAAAAATTCCTTTGCAGTTTGTTGGATGATTATGAGGTGGTGTCAAAAAGTTCCCAGACTAGTTATGTGTAAAAAAAAAATATATATATATTTACCTACATTTTAACATCTCCCTCAAAATAGTCAACTTGTTCAGCAATATACTGGTCCCTGTGTTTCTGCCACTTTTGGAATCCAGCTGAGAAGGACTCGTTGCTATTCACTCTAGATTTCAGCAACAGTGTTAAAACAGCAACCTTTGAGCTGCATTTTCAGCTTGGAGAAGAGATGGAAGTCTGCAGGTGCTAAATCTGGTGAATATGGCAGGTGCTGAAGCAATACAAGGTTGTTTTTGGCTAGAAACTGATGAGTGAGGTGAGCTCAGTGACAGGATGCATTGTCATCATGAAGAATCAAATTCTTTGTACTCTACAGATCTGGTTGCTTTCATCAAATATCCTTCTTTAAATACTTCAAAACATTGCAACAGAACTCTCGATTGATGGTCTGGCCCTGGAGGACAAATTCCCACACAATAATGTCAAAAGAAAAATGATGAGCATGTTCTTACATGACAAAATCTTGGCTACAGTATACACATGATCACAAAAACACAAATTTCACAACTTGTGAAGTGAACACAGCAATGTCACTCAAGGCATTAGTGCATGAAGGTCATTGCTAACTCTCACTGCATGCAACCATGTGTTGCCATCTGTTGGCACACTACAGAACTAGCATGGAAACCTTTTGATACCATTTTATATTTCTCAATTATTTGATTTTATACATGGAAAGTGGTCAATTATATTTTTGATTTCGTTTGAAAATGGCTGAACATTGTTTTGATATTTGCATAATATAAAAGTTAAGGCGGAGTTTCTGCTTTGATATAATGATTGAAAGACTCCTTATTACAACTAAGCTAGGATTAACTGAAGTGCCAAAATTTGATGACGACTGTACACTGGAAGGTTTTGCACTTTTCTACTGCTCGAGCAAGACGCGTTGGGTAAATTGTCGCCATTTTATATTTTTAATTTCAGCATGTTTGTTTTTGATTTTTGTCAACTGTAGAGTATAGTAGAGTATAAAGCACCATGACACAATTCACTCTAGCAGAAATTTGGAAATGGCATGCTGTATTGCTTGGCATTGGTGCCAGATGCTCCAATGTGAACATTTCAGAGTGTTTGGGTGTCAATCTGAGGACAGTGAAGAGAATTTGGAAAGAGTTCGATGAGTCTAATAGCAATTATGAAGATATAAAGATATGGAAGCTTGGAAAACTCACTCTGATCATTCTGATAAGAAAAGAACTCTCAATTTTGTTGGTGCGGGCCTCAGATTCAACATAGAGCCCTACGTCAAGTGCCTTGAGGAGGTAGTGCTGCCCTGGGTCAAGAGGGTGGCTTCTGGAAGACGCTATGTCTGGTAACAGGACTCTGCAACATGCCACAAAAGTAGGAGAACCCAGTCATGGATGTCAGAGAGTTTCTGTAGCCACGTTACCCCTTATATCTGGTCACCTGACACCCCAAACTGCAACCCCATTGATTATTATGAGTGGAGTGCAGTTGAATAAAAAACTAACAAAACTCCTTGTAACACCAAAGATGAACTGAAGGCAAGGATTATGGAAGCATTCACCAACTTAAACAATGAGACTGTCCAGAAGTAGTTTGAAGGAGATTCCAAAGTTGTCTGAAGACTGTGGTTGAAGCCAATGGAGATTGTATTGAATAAATTTACTATTTAGTATTTCAAGATATTTTTGTGTAATTTTGGTAAATATATGTGTTAAAATGAGATGATAGTGTTATTTTCATTTTTTTTTTTTTTTTTTTTTGCATAATTTAGATGACAATTTATCCATCGCACACTAAGTGATTGTAAAAACGTAGTTTAGCTATGGAAGTGTAACTATGGCAATCATGCAAAACAGACAAGATTTATATTGATTTTCATAATAGTATAATACATCTTTTCCATTGATTGTCAGTAATTCTATGTCAAATGGCTAACAAGAGTTTCAATATCTTTTCAATCATTAACATATTATTTATAATTTGTAAAAATTTGGAAACATTTTATTATAAGTTATTTCATGGAATTTTGATTGTCTTGCCTTTTATCGCATTTTCCAGCATTTTGTTTGTTAATGGTTGCTTTGAACTCTCATCATCATGAACTGACACTCAGCTGGCCATGAAATGCACGTTCTGCATAAAGCCTGAGCAAGTATTTTGAGGGTGTCACTTGCATATTTGATTGATGCAAAATTTGACATAGTCATGTTGCCTAATTGGAAACCTTACTTATAAATCAAATGATAATCATATTCAACTCATTAACATAAGAAATGAAATCATGTTCTTCAATAGCCTTGTTTGTTTAGTGGCATATCAATTTCATTTTCTTGGGAGCATTAGTAATTTCTTTTACAAAATGTATTGCTGGTAATATATTTTTTTAATTTAATTTAAATTTTTTTACAAAAATATATTGCTGGTATTTTTACTATAAAAATGATCAGAGGCCTTGCTGCCAGATGTAGTTTATCATCATACACAGGATGATCAATAGCCTCATTAGATTAAGACTTTTATATGGATGTCATGCATAGCACCCAACCCATTCAGAAATGCTTAAACTGTTAACTGTATACAACTGCTTTCTCGTATCAATAATTAAAAATAGCTTTAAGCAAATTAACCCTGTAGACCAACTTTCATCCAACCTCATAGACTGGTGCTACTGAATCACAAACAAATAACTGTACCAAATAACAGAAACCACATTATTTGAGAATATTCAACAGCTGTAAATAAAATTGAAAGCACAAACAAGCAAGAGAAAATAATGACATAATCAAGATGTTTACATCCCACATTAATTCGAACAAAAGATTAGGAAGGAAGCCCCTATCAATATTGGAAGGAGTTATAATGGTGGACTCAAGAAACCTATTTTCCTGGAAAAGTGAAAGAAATTCAGAAAACACTATTGAGGAGAAAGGACAATAAAAGATTTTTATAGCTTGATCTGTTTTCTACAGATTATTAACCTTTTCTAGGTTATGTAAAGTCAGAAAACGTTTTTAGATTTTAAGAAAGTTTTTTTTAGATAATAATGGTTTAGTGATACAAGTCTTACTAATTAACCCATAGCTGGGGAGAGAAGAGGTGGATTCATACTTTTCCCAAGGGAATTTGTGTGTAAGTGAATATAACTAACCCAACAGGAATTGGAACTCGGCTCTTCGATTAACAATTCCAAGCCATTATCCATTACACTGCCCACACATCCAAGCTTACAGCACCTGGTATTCCCAGATGGTCACCTATCTAGGTAATGACCAGGATTGATGTTGCTTAACTTTGGTAATTGTATGGGAACTGGTGTTTCAACATGATGTGGCCATGAGCTGACAATGAAAGAATAGGATTCAAAAAGGTAGAAGATGAAGATTGATGTTACATTTAAAATTTTGAAGATCATAGATGACAGAAAAGCAAGAAGCCAAAAGAGGGATCCACAGGTGAGAAGTGCAAGAGAAGAAACTGTTAGAATAGAACTTATGGTTACATTTGGCAATTTCAACAGTAAAATGATTAGACCTAACTGCCAATCTAGTTCTACATTTATTCATGAAATCAATATACCAAAGAGGAGAGTAATATTTATTTTGAGTAATACAAAAATGTGGCACAAGGCCAGAAGTGGGGATAGGGGAAGGCTGGTCTTCAATCTGCCTTATCGTAAACTTAGCTAGCCACGATTACTGACTCAAACATACCACAGTATTCCTTACACCAAAACAACACATTCTTATTTATCATTCATACTACAGCCACCATAATGACTAACTAGTTCCCATATGTATAATTTCTCTGTGGGGGTGGGGAATAAAAATAACAACATTTAAATGAAGGGAGTTCATCAGAACAATTAGCATGAAAATATTTATAGAAAATGCACAAGGAAACAACACTATTGCAGTAGGAAAGTGATTGAAGCTGAGCTGTCACATCAGGACTGATAACATTGCAGATTTTTCTTTGGATTTTGTCAAGAATCTTTAGATACATAGCAGAAGCACCAGAACAGATGTGGCAGCAATATTCAATTCATGTGAATGTAAGATTTCTTTTGAAACTAATGAAAAAGATGCAATAAATATCATATTTTTGATGTCAGTTATTGTTAATGAGCATCACCAAGACAGTCTTTTAATTGAACTGCAGGATTTGGAGTATATACAATGCGGTATAGTAACCACTGAGCCAACTGAATTATCTCTGAATGTGAGTGGTGTTTATGTCTTTGGACATTTCAAATATGTGCAAATTCATTTCTATTTGAATAGATCAACTAACACATCACATCTTTCCCACCTTCTCTTGACCCAGCTTTGTATCATTGGAGGTGGCTAACTTAAATAGGTTGTCAAGTAGAAACCTGGGTAGACTGGTCTCTACCCAGGTAATGTGTAGGTTGTTGGCTGATGGTTTAGCAAGCCGAGGGTGGGCTGACTGAAATATTTCTACAGAGACTTGGATCATTAATTTGGAATGTTGCTGTTAACAGTTTTAGTTGTTGCTATAGTAGTGGGGCCCATGTAACAAAATAGCTATTCATGCAAGAGTATCTCAGATTTTACAGGCATGTAAATACGATAAACAAAAGAAGATGAAGGATAACTAAGACATTTTATGACAGTCAAATCATTGCCTGCTCAAAGAAATAGCATTATGATCAGAAAAACCTTCATACGTACATTTGTTTTTATAAATTCAGGATATTTGTAATATAGAGTTTATGTTAATAAAGTAACTCCAAATAAGCAAATAATACTGAAATTACTAATATTAAAAACATATAAGAAAACTACATTATTGATATTAATAACATATTGATAATAATAAAAAATATATTACAGTGTAACCCGGATATAAGAGAGTTGTCGGGACCAGAGAAGAAGTCTCTTATATCCGGGTTTTTCCGAGTTTGGTCTATTATATATACATTAACACAGGCTCTAATTTGGGACCAGAGACAATCTCTCTTATATCCGGGTTTTTCTTATATCCGGGTCTCTTATATCCGGGTTACACTGTATTGGTATTAGAAATAGATAAGAAAAATACAATTTTAACCATATTGATATTAATAAGAAATAAGAGAACTATATTATTGATATTAAAAAGAGATAAAAAATAATACTATATTATTGATAATAGATACAAAAATACAACATTGATATTAATAACAAATAATAAAGGAATACAATAAGTGAACTGTATTACTGATATGAATAAGATAATAAAGTAATACAATATCATTGTTAATAATAACTGAAGAAAATACAATATTAAGCATATTATTGATATTTTAATGTTTATTCACATCATTTTTCATTATAAAAGAGCAATAATTATTCTTATTTTATCTTTTAAATTTTAAATTTAAATATTTTCTCATTAAAATTTTTTTCTGAAACTGTAATTCTGTAATAGATATAGAATTTGGTCTGATGTTTTCCTATGAATTTAGAGATCCTTCATAAAATCAAAAGAAGAATCTGGAATATTACTGGTCCTGACCTGGCATCTTGGCTCCAATCACATTCCCACCACCATACCATAGCTTCCCTGTGTCTTTTCTATAAATACTTTCATGGTAATTGTTCTGGTGAACTTTCCTCTATTTTGTATTCATATTGTAAATACTCATTGGGGTTAGTTTTTAGAATTGTTATTTTATTCCCCTCCCCCCACAGACACTGAATTGTAAATATGGAGACTAGTTAGTATTTTCATAGAGACAGTGAGGTATTATGGTGGTTGTAGTAAGAAAGGTACGTATGAATGTGTTGTTTTGGTGTAAGGAATATTGTTCGTACGATTGGGTCAGTGTTTGCGGCTAGCTAAGTTATATATAGGACAGAAGAAGACCGTCCTTTCCCCAATCCCCCCTTCGGCCTTGTGCCACATTTCTGTAATTTATACAGAATAAATATCACTTTCCTCTATGGTGCCTAGATTTTATGAATTTAAGTGCAGTACTAGATAGGCAGTAAAGTCTCATTATTTTACAGTTGACATGGCTAAAAAATGTAAGTTCTATGCTAACAGTTTCTTCTCTCACACTTCTCACTTGTGCAACTCTCTTCCAGCTTCCTGCTTTTCAGTCAACTTTGATCTTCAAAGATTTAAATGCACTGTCAATTGTTAGCTTCTATTTTTTTTTTAAATTCCTGTTCTCTCTCCTTAAAAGTGATTTTTTTTTTCTCATATTCTTTCACACTCAGCAACCCTTTTCATCTTAGTGGCTTTATTGCTTTGCTTGGGGTGAAATGATTAAAGAGAAAAGGAATAAAAAAATTGCCTAAGTTTTAGCAGAGCTATGTTTTTATTTTTTATTTTTTTAAGCGTATCACCCCAAGCAAGGCTGGTGGCCACTATCACGCATGGGGTTACAGAAGGGTTGGAGGAAGAGCAGATAGGAGTGGTAAAGGAAGGGATGTGGAGAAAGAGAAGGACGGAGGGTCGATCAAGGCAAGGGGGTTACAGAAGATTTAGAGCGAGAGCAGATAGGAATGAAAGATGAAAGGATGTGGGGAAGGGAAGTGGATAGATCAAGGCAACTGGAGATGACGATTGACGCTACACTTAAACCGTTGGAGATTGTATTTGTCAGGGAAACAGTAATTGGGAAGGGATGCAGTTTAACATTATATGATCTATTTCATCTTTCCACAAAAATGAATTCCAACACAAAAGCTTTGTGAAGTATGGGAAACCACATATATATGTTCATGGGTAAATACAAAAATAATGCATTTCCTTTTTTAGTTTATTTGATAAGTATTATCCATTATTCAGTTTTCTGCTATTTCTTTCATTTTCATTTCTACTACTCTTCATTGAAACTCTCAGATAATTGTTCTATGGACATTTATAATTACCATGGATTAAAAATAAACAATAAACATCCAGTGAAATTTGAACTCACATTTTTTTTTCTCAGAAAGCGTTCATATCTCAGCCAGTTGCCTTACCAATTAGGCTATGAAGACCAACCAGTTACTGAAGCACAAATCTAACCAGATAGCTTCCTTTTTTATTTTCCCCACAAATTTGGTAAACTGCCTGATTATTTACGTTTATTAATTGACAATACTTCAGCTAATGAATTCAGATAATTTATATTGTAAAAGAAGAGTTGATTTTCTGTCTATCATACACATTGTGCATATAGCATTGCATGTTCATATTTATATGTATGTATTGTGTATGAGTGACTTACACATACTTGTACCATTTAGTGTACACACAAGCATATGTGCACATGTATACACATACATACACAATTTGACTGAATTTGAAATAAGACATTGAAATAATACATTCTCCTCTCACTCAGTCTGGGCAACACATATACTGGGCTGAGCAATAAAATGTTAAAGTTGGAGACGAGAAAAAAAACATTAACTTTTTTAACCCTAAAAAAAATCAGATAATTGTAAGAATTTATTGAACTTTTGAAAAATTATTTGGTAATAAATAGAATTATTTTATTAAGCTTTTCATTTTTAAATTTTGTAGAAATATTTTTAGGACAGTCATTGAAATAAAATATTTTTAGGTCAGTCATTGAAATAAAATATACATGAGCAAAAACAATTTGAATGAAATTGAAATGGACATCTGTGTCACAAGTGTTAATTTCCCCAGGTAACAGGAAAAGAGTATATTAGATTCGAAATTTGATCATCTTGCTGTTAGGGAATAAACAGGTACTGGACAACCTCTTTAAATGGCGTGTCCTCTCAGGATGTAGACAGTCATGACTCTCCACTATTTCTTGTCCCTCATACCTCTTAATAAATTTTGTCTTTCTGATATTTATCCTAAAACCTGTCCCACCGTCCATTTACTTGAGCTCAGTAAGTATGTTTATGCATTGTTTTCCCCTGTCCCTCTTGCCTTCAGTCTGTCCTGTGAGTATAAGATTTTCTAAGCCCTCTTTCCTCATTATGCACCCTAGAAATTTCAACCATCTCTTCATGATGTTAAGTATAAGTTTCCTTTTTGTTTCCATTTTCTCTAAAACTTCTTCATTGCTCATATATTCAGTTTGCGATATCCTCAGTATCCTTCTGTAGAATCACATTTCTGTTGCTTTGAGTCTCTTCTTTATCTTTGAGGAGATTGTCCAACATTCAGTGTCATATAGGAGTATAGATATCCTATAACAGTTTAGTACACTTTTCTTTGTTTTTAACAAAACTTTTTTGTTTCTTAATATTCTGCTTAGCTTTTGGAAAGCATCTTTGGATATTTCAATCCCTCCGAGATTTCAGTGTCACTCTTTCCATCCCTGATATTTAAAATTGTTGTACTTGTTTGATTTTGGTATCTCCAATTTGTAATTTTCATCTTGGGCTCATCCTTTTGCTAACAACCATGTATTCTGCTTTCTTGCAGTTGATGTTTAATCCTTTCTTCTCGCTTTTCTTCACTACCTTACCTGAATTAGTATTACTAAAAGTTATACTATTCAGTATAAATCAAGATTGGTAAAATGAACAAATTAGATAGATTCAAATTTTAGCAGGTATATTATTAAAACATATTCTGTTAAACAGTTTCAGACAATAATGTTTTTTTAAAAATTATTAAAACATTAGGGTTTTATTGGGTGGCATTTAAGCTAGCTCCTGCCGAGGGCTCTTGATTGGGCCTTCGTCCCAATAGGTAGGGAGGAGTAGATGCGATAGGCAACAATAAACTGCATAATTGGTCTCTGCATTTAAGTATTGCATTGATATTTAAGCTTATCATTTAAAAGTTCAATTTGTCTGTCATCATTTAATTTAAAGACATTTTGATGGATGTAGGTCCTTACTTTCTGTACAAACAATAATTTTTATTTCATGGCTGACTTTCGCTGGATTTCTCAGTTAATTTTGATTATTCTCAAATTCATTTCCAAGTTATAAAAATTGTTATTGTACAAAACATTTTGTCACAAAAAATCACGTTAAAAAAAAAAAATGCTGAAAACCATCGCAGTAATGAAAACTTGGGAATCCTAAATTTCAGGATTGTGGGTCTGGATTCAGCCCAGAATGCTTTTAATTTGCTCACAGAGTCAGCCTGATTCCAAAATGGTATGATATGTTGGGCTACAGTCTCTAGGAGTAAAGTTGAAAAAGTGTGACACACTGACATTCACATTTACATTTATTATATAGATAAGATCCCAACTAAATAGATACCAACTTAAAATATAATTTAATTAATTTATAATTTATGAAAAAAGATAAAAATTACACAGCATTTAAAACAAATCAAATTATTAATCTCCAAAGTTTCAGTTTTTAACCATTTGTAGTTATTAGAATTTTTATACTCTTCAAGTGACACTCTTCAGAATTGAGCTGAACCCTTTTCTGTTAAATATTTACATATTTTTTGTCTACTGTGACATGCTTGCATGAGGTATAAATAAAAGGACACCATATCAAATAGTCAGAGTCCAAGCAGTCCGTGTGATAATACGGGTAACAGCTAAATGTACCAGTTCGAGTTAGTCATTTAAAATTGTTCCCGTGTCTAGTCTATTTCCTGTTGTATGAAAATTGTCATCATAAGAAGAACCTGGACTATAAAAAAGGAAAAACAATTCTTGTAAAATATCAACAATTTCTGGAAAAGAAAAATTTTGTATTTACACTTTGTCAGCTTTCTTCTTTTCCTTTCCTTTTTCTTTGTGGGTTTGTTGAATATTTTTACAGGGACAAAGTTTCTCCCACCCTTCAATCTTCGACATATATCTTTGTGAAAAAGACAAGAGAAGGAGATATTTAACTGAGCCTTGTTCCTATATTTATTTCTGGTTATATTTTTCAACATTCACTAACAAACTTAGGAGGGCTTTTCTATGACTGATACAGGAGCATGGGACTGTTCTGAGGGTTGATGTTAGTGAAGTTATAAAGTGAGCAAAAACAACAGTGCAATACCAGGTGTAAAAGCAAAATTGTCCATTTATTAGATTAAGCTTTGAACCGTTGTATCTTAGAAATGATTAAAGATATCTTACTGGAATTTTCCAAGGTTTTTATAACACTATTGAACTCTAGTTTGAGCAATAAGAATATATTTTTACTCTCTAAGCTTAACAGAAGAATTGTGATGAAATTGAGTATAAACAAAAATGACATGTTCATCATTAATTAATCATAGCTAAGGATCAGAAGCTCATGAAGGATTGAAATTAAGTTGAAATATATATATATATATTATTCCAAGATCATTTTCCGACTTATTCAAGATGATCTTCGCCCTCTCTTACCTTATAACTTTCTGTCCTGGAGTAACAAGTTGCCTCACACATTTCCCGTACGATTTCATTTTCAAGTCTTTTTTCACTGCTCTTTGGACTGTTATAAGTGAAACTCTTCTCACACGTGCCAAACATCTTATGAATTGAGTTGGATCTTTTCTAATTGATCTCTTTAGTTCTAACTTGAAATGATAATTCCTCTTCCTGTTGTGACCTCCTGGTCCAGGTTTCCTCTCTACTGTTCCCTCTTTTTTAAACTTATTCACCATTCTCTTGATGGTTCTTGAATGGGCTTTGAAGATGGAAGCCAGAGAATGAATGTTGGAAACATTACTGAAGGCCTGAATGATCTTTTTCCTCTCACCATTGCTCAGTTGGGAAGACAGTGGCGTTTACACAAAACAATTTTAACCTCTTCTCTTTCTAGCTGAATAACTGAAAGAGTTTTTCAGTGATTCTTACAACAAATGGTGTCAAGATGGCTAAATGTCTTATCTGAAAACCTGGAAAAAAGTATCTCAATTAGTTAAGGGTTTTTTTTTTTTTTTAGATATTTTGTAGGAGGGACAATTATAATGTTACATGGTTTGGACAATTTTGCTGTTACACTCAGTATATAGTGAGATTTTTTCAAAATTTGCTATAGCACATTTACATACGCACACACATGCCCAAAATAGTCACATTCCTGCTTTGTGACTGAGAAAGTTGTGTATTTCTTATTGGCTAAAATAGTCAATGTTCAAGCCAAGTGTAACAGTGTAGACCAGTATTTCTCAGTCAGTATTCTCTGGAACCCTAGAATTTCGAAAGAGATTACTAGGTGTTCGGTGAAAAGCAATGATAAATAGGCTAATGCATTTTTGAGTAATTGTTTAATTTTATATTTGTAATTTTACTATACACATATGGCATATTGTTGGAAAATCCTTGGTTATTATAAAAAAAAAGGCTTCAACCTCTTATATTATTTAAAATTATAATAATCATAGGGAATGTATTTAGCAATGTTTATATGGCATCAGTGTGAAATCGCATTCACTGGTTAGTGGCCAGAACCTGTACATAGTAGATTAGTGTATCATTGAGTGATTCACAAGTACAAGATACTTACACACTGTATATTATGTTTAGTATATGAACTATGATAAGAAATATAAAAAGTGATAGATATTAATAATGGTATATAATAATTTTTATGTTCCCTGAGACATGAAATCTATTTCAAGGGTTCCACAAGGGTAAATAGATTGAGAAACGCTGATCTAAAATATATCCCCAGCCTAAAGTATGCTGTTATGTATCATGTTAATGTGTCATGTTGGACAACTGCGAGTAACAGTGAATGATGAGATAAAACATACTGTGTACATATCTGCCAACTCATGGCATGATTAACTCTGATTGGTAGTATTGAAATGTGATTGGTCTTTATAAATATTTCTGGTTAGGCTCTTAAATCCCCAGGTATAGGCTTATACCCACATCAAGTTGAAACACCAGTTCCCATACAATCACTGAAGTTAAGCAATGTCAAGCCTAGTCAGTACCTAGATGGGTGACCACTTGGGAATACTAGGTGCTGTAAGTTGGGATGTGCAGGTGGTGTAATGGATAATTGCTTGGAATTTTTCATTAGAGAGATGAGCTCTAATTCCAAATGTATTCACTTACTCACAAATACTCTTGGGAAAATCATGAATTCGCCTTTTCTCTCTTTGGATATGGGTTAATTAATAAGACTTGTATTACGAAAACCATTATTATCTAAAAAAAAATTGTGTATAAAATATTTAGATTAAAGCATTAAATAAGCCATAGAGGTTGATATGCCACTAAACAAAAACAACACCTAGACATAAAATGATATACCTTCCTAAGCCAAAATATACCCCTACTTTTTCCATGTAATATGATGTATGTTATTGTACTCCCAGATGATATTTGGGTATATGATGGTTTACACAGTGTCACATGTCCACAAAGATTTCTTGTATACATTTTACAGCTCTCATTTTCATTCTGATTCATTGGTTTGCACATTAGTTGGTTTAACTTTTTTTTTAATCACTTTACCTAAGTAAGGTGATAATGCCACTAAGACATAAGGGGCTACTGGAATTGAAAGAGCTTGATGCCCAGTGATTTTAGTCAGCCAGTATCTGATTACTGTTGAATGAGTTCATATCAGCCATCTTTACCAGTTGTAGACTGGAGCCATTATGTAACATCCTAGTTAAGAAGAATGTAATGTGTTGAATGGGCACATGGCCACTGGTTAGTATATTAATTTTCTGAACACGAAACTTAGGTTCGAATCTCACTAAGGTCAATTCGGCAGGTAGGTGATTTCGTGATTTTATCAGCCTGGGGAGATGATTCCAGTGTGCAGAACTTCTTGGAAAATGCCTGAGATCATACCACGGTTAACCCAAGCCTTGTGAGTGACATTGGGTAGACAGAAGTATTTGGGAGTTGTCGACAGTTGTCCTAGTAAAAAGTTAAAAGTCATTGTGACTGGCCTTGTGTTGTATCTTCTCTCTCTTGTCTTCTCCCCCAGCCGGTGATCACTAGTTGGTTTTGGTTTGTAGATAAAAGAACTTCAAGAAAGGGAATTTTAAACTTACTATTTTATTAAACATGCCGATGTATACATCTCTACCTATCCAGTGGGGTTGCTCTCTCTCCACTGGGAAGCAGATCCAGACATGAAAAGGGAACATGTCTACATTGTTTGACAGTTTAGAATTGACTCCCCCAAAAACCTTTCTCTATCTATCATTCTGACACTAGTTCAGCCAATCAAAATTGACGTCCTTCATTTTGTCTTGTATCTGACCCCTAAGGTCAAACTGAGGAAATCAGAGCAGAAATACACTTCTCTAAAAAATGATAGTCTGCTAAACTATTATTTAACACTTGTTCAGGCTGTTAATCATGCTAGATAATGCGCTCTCTTCCAGAAATTGTAACTAAGGTCTGCTTAGCATAGTGGCAATATAAACCACAGGCAGGCTCTGTGGGTATTGAGCAAACACAAATGTGCCTGAGTAGGCATCTGCAAAAGGGATTGGTGAGTTGCCCTAGTAGACAGGCATACTTGGATATGAGCAGTCATCCATTAAATATGTTGA